>CM047003.1:57368562-58048562 GCA_025698465.1 Gossypium longicalyx
TAGACAACCGTATTATAATCCACTTTATCAAGGAATTCGTTTTCTTATGACAAACTGTTCTATTTAGCAATCAAATATGAATCAACACCTCATTTCTATGAAGATGTAATGCAATGCAGTCATCAACAAAACAAAAACAAAACACATTAGTACAGAAAAATAAATAACAAATAAAGTACTAATTCAGATGATTACTAAATTTAGGCAAGGTTCTACCTAAGGTGGACTCTCAAGGTTCACTATATGTGGCTCGGTTCTAGAGAAAGGGTACCTGAACCAGAGGATTCCTCAATCCTCACCCATTATAGGTTCATATGGATCGAGTTTAGTTCAGGGGAACACATTTCCCTATCACTATGCGGAGATGGAAATCTCACAAAATCATAGGTACAGATGTATCCCGGAAGCAATCGACTAGCCCATGCGGAGGAGAAAACATCACGAAAGCATAGTTTCTTACTCTCACTTAGAAGGTGTAACCACAGCGGTCATGTAATGAAATGCTGCATTATTCTAAAAGCCCAAACCATAACAATCATACAAACAAATGCAATCATGATTTTCAAAACAAATTTTTGATTTTTGACAAAAGGACAGCAAACAATCAATTTTATGGCTTGACTCTCTAAGGTCTCCCCAGTGGAGTCATCAAGCAGTCGAAACCACCTTTTTTATTTGATTGTAAAAAAAACGGAGGATCAACTTTGACAACGAAATATGGAGTTGCCACCAATCCTTTTTGCTTAGGTGTGATTGGATCACCTAAAAATTTGGTTATTTTAATAAAGTATTTCTTTTTACTAAAACAATGATTTTGGCCTACGTAAATATGAAAAAACAGGTTCGGGAGTCGGTTACGTATGAGGAAGGATTAGCACCCTCATTACGCCCAAAATTGGTACCAAATTGATTAAATACTGTCCTTATGCCTGAAATTTAAAAAATGTTTTTGAAATGTGGTTCCTTTTATAAACATTTGAATAGCCCAAGTTGGTCGTCAAAATTCTCTTGTTTCAGAGGAATACAGCATCACATCCAGCACGATAGGACACGATCTTTTATACCCTTGAAAACACGATAAATTTCGACTCCCAAAAGTTTATACATTAAAAATTATAAAAGGATGCCCAATTATTTAGTCCAACGAAAAATCGAAACCCAACACAGTAGGGCACGATTCCCTAAATTGCCAAACATCGAACATTACCTCCGTTTTGAAGAAATTTTAAAGACATGAGTAAAATCCCAAAGGAATATTCAATTGTTTTGAACAAACGGGAAATCGCAACCCAGCACGATAGGGCACGATTCCCCGAATTGCCAAGCATCGAACATTGCCTTCGTTTTAAAGAATTTTTAAATGAATAATAATAAAACTAGCTCAAAACGTATTACTTTTACTTGAAATAATATGGAATAATTAATTAATTTTTTTTAAAAAAAGAAGTTGAAAATCATAATGCAACATTTGTAGACTAAAAGGGAAAATAGAACATGGGGTAATATACACTCATAAAATACAATGCCAATTGGCAAACTAATAATCAAGTATGACTAAT
Organism: Gossypium longicalyx; assembly: GCA_025698465.1. Taxonomy (NCBI): domain Eukaryota; kingdom Viridiplantae; phylum Streptophyta; class Magnoliopsida; order Malvales; family Malvaceae; genus Gossypium; species Gossypium longicalyx. The sequence goes on from CM047003.1 coordinate 57,370,122, forward strand.
CTAAGACAAATATAATCGAACTTCTCAACATGGATGGAGAACAGTTGACATAACAATAAAATGAATAAATAATATGCAACGATAATATACATGGCATAATATAAAACAATCGATGCAAGATGTATAAACAAAATAGCAATTAGAAATTAGCGTAATATAAGACAATCTTAAGATAATGATGAATTGATGAACATATAATAAACATAATATATGAATTGATGAGTTTAAAATAATTTGTAAAAAACAAACTAGAGATAAATATACATAATTATTAAAATACATGTTATAAAATAAATATTTTGAAATCAAATAATGTATAAGGTGTCAAAACATTTTAAAAAGTATATACAATAAAGAAGAATTTAATAATATATAAACATGAATAGGTAGCCAAGATGCATGACAAAATAGAATTTTAGAAAATATACTACATACATAAAGGATTAAAAGCATACACACATATATGTATATATAAATTTAAAAACAATTACATGTAAAAATAACATAGAAATGATAATATGCATAAGATTAAATTAATTTTATTATAAATTATATAATAGATTTACGAACATGCTTATGCATATAAAGAAAACTATATGTATGAAATACATGGGTTTAGTAATGTATAGATTAAATTTATACACCAATGTTTACGAATATGTATAATAATAATTTAAATAATATGTAAAACATGCATACAAAACGTATTAAAATAACAAAAATGTATATTAAAATGTATGAATGGATTTAAAAAAAACATATGAAATAATATAACATTAATAATATACATAGAGTAAAGTTAATTTTATTATAAAGTATATATATAAATATAATGATGTATGAAACCATTTATATAAAAAAAATAGTTTACAAAATATAAAGATGATATGACATAAACAAATTTACAATAATAAAAAATTTACCGAAGTAATTCAAAATGTACAAATAAATTAATAAGAGTAAAGAAACTATGAAATGAAACTCTTTTAGGAAATAAAAAACGTAATTAAAATAAAATTAAAACAAAAAAGGCTAATTTACAAATAAAATAATCAAAAGAAGACCAATGTGCGATGCGCGTCAACGTATAGGGACTAGAACTGGAAATAACCTAAGTTCTAAAACGCAGCGCAGAGGCACGGACCAAAGCGCAAACACGCGTAAATTACTGAACTAAATTTAAAAAAGAAATAAAACAAATTGCATGTAATCAAATGACCATGCAAAAGGGAAGGACTTTTATCACAAATAACCTATTCGAAGCACAAGGGCGTGGGTTCGGGTCCTGGAACGGGTTGATGCGCGAACCCTTCCCCCTTGAAACGGCGTCGTTTTTTCTTAAATTGTTAAAGGTTCCTACTCCTATTCATTTTCCTTCCCAAAAACGCAGATGAAATAAAATAAAAAGAACCCCTGCTCTGTTAGGGTTTGGCTCATTGCGTAGCCACCAAACCTCCATCAACTTGATGGCCAATTGCGTGTATAACGGCCACATCTTGCCGACAGAGGCCACGACCACGGAGATTAGGTAAGCTTATACCTTCCCGTCTTCTCTTTTCTAAAAAAGGGCTTAAAATCCTATGTTATTCTATTTTGAAAAAAGGAAATGAAATGAAATTCAAAAAAGGAAGAAACGAAAACACAACACCATTCGACCCTAGCCCAAATCATCGTACTTTTGAGATATATGGGCTCTCATCGGGCCCGTTCCAGGTATTCTCTCTTTTTTTTATGCTAGAATTGCAAGCAAATAAAAAAATAAAAATAAATAAATAGAAACTGAAATCACCTCTTTTAGAATTCTTTCTATTTGATTCTCTTGTATGTGTTTTTTGTGTGCGTCAGATGCATAAACTTACAGATGATGAAAACCTCTGGCTTTATAGCTGTAAAGGAAAATAAAATAAAAGAGAAAATAAAAAAATACAATTTTTTTCTATATATTTTTTGTATTTGCTGTTGTGTTTGTCCTTTGTTTGTCTTTTTTTGCAGGTACGGAGGCAACGTGGCGGATGTAGCTGCAAAGCGCATTTAAGGTTGCTGGTGGTTGTACTACGCTTGGAGGTCAAGGTCTTTGTGTGGGCTATTGCGACGCAAGAGGGTGACCTAGGGTTCCTGTAATTGTCAAACGTTCGGGCCATTCGGGCCTGCTTTGTTGTGTCTAGGTTTGGGCTTGGGTTTTAAGTTTGGGTTTTGGGTCTAGGTAATTGGGTCAAGGTATGTAAATGGACTCTTTAAAAGATTTGGACTTTATAATTTGGTTTTATTTATTATTTTTATTTTGTATTTTGATTCTTCTTTGGGCCCGGGCAAAAATGGCCCATAACAGCATGCTTACACCTTTAAACCTGCACCAAACCATACCAAATATATACCAAGATGTTCATTTATCTGCACAAAACTTCTAAACATCCAAACAAGAAATGCAAACAAAATCAACATCTCATTCCAACTTCTTTACCTCCAACATTTTCCACTCATGCATTCAATTAAAGCTCAACAACATGACATACACTTATGTATCAAAACCACTCATCAAGGCAATATTTCAATACCAAATTCATAAGCAATTATACCTAGGTTGCATCACATTTCCATAACTAGATGATACACCATATCAAACATGTTAAATTAATCTTTACACATTCAAACTGACTATTCATATGTTTGAAGCATAGCTTGCCAAGTTATCGACATATACTCCTTGAAAACATTATTCCCAAGAAATCAAAATCATTAACATTCTTTATTCAACTCAAAGGCATCAAAAGCAAACATAAGAACAAAACAAGCCATATTTACATGTTCATCCATATTTTCACACCTAAATACCAAAACTTTGAACATAAACATTTTATCACATCCAAAGGTTGCCATAAGTGCTCAAACATCAATAATACCATAAGCATGCTTAACATTAAAACCACTTGACACTCCTATTTACATGCTACATATAATTGGTTTAAAATGATCAAAAGTCTACTGAAACGAGAGACTGGTCGTGTGAGCTTCTCATAGATCCAACTGACATGTTCCGAATGTCCAAAATCTATGGGAAAAGTAGTAACGATGGAGTAAGTATTACACATACTTAGTAAGCTCATAAAATGCAAACAATTAACTTACCTCAATTAATAAGCATATGTTAAACTAATGTGCAAGCTAAGTTTACCTATAATACCAACATAACTCCAATAAAGTGAGATTATATATGTAACACCCCTCACCCATATTCAACGCTGGAATAGGGTTACGGAGCATTACCGGATTTATAACACATATAACCACAGTTTTCTCATACATTCGATCAATTCATACAATTCTCATTCAATCTTAATCAATTTGTCCCTTATAATAGCCTACGAGGCCTTAAACATGCTTTAGAAATGGTTCAGGACTAAACTGATAATTCAGAACTAAACTGATAATTCAGAACAAGTTTGGGAAACTTAGAAAATTTTGCTTCAAACAGAGGACACACGCCCGTCTGGGCAGGCTGTGTGTCTCACACAGCCACTAGACATGCCCATGTCATCGGCAGTGTGAAAACAGGGGGTACATACTGACTTGAGTCACACGGCCAACCACACGCCCGTGTGTCTAGTCCATGTGCCCTTCGAAATGGCCACACATGCCCATGTGCCAGCCTGTGTACTATGCCTTGCCAAACCTATAGGGTATACTAACTTATGCAACACGACCAAGTCACACGTCCGTATGCCAATTAGGGGGTATACTAACTTGTACCACACCGCCAGTCACACGCCCGTGTGTGAGACAGTGTGGAGCATACTAACTTCATTTTAATTTTAACACCAGGAGACACACGGCCGTGTAACATGACCATGTGTCATATACGGCTGAGACAAAGGCCCATTTCTCTGCCCGTGTGGACAAAAATAAGCTATTTGCAAAGCCATTTTGCTACCCTATTTTTACATACCTTCATAAGCATAATTTGCAACATTTTACAACTCAATAGGCAGCCAATCCACAATATTTCATACACATTTTATACAATTCGACATAGTATTTAAATACCTAATTAATATCATGCATTTTCCATTCATATGCCTATCACATACCAAGTCAACATTGCATATTTCTATTCCATTTACTACTTGCCAAAACTTACCATATTTGAATACTTATACACAATCAAAACATTTGATACGATCTGCCTCGGGGAAAGTCGAGTCGTATATAGATTGCCCGATCGTCTACGAGAAGTTACGTTAGAATTAGTTGAGTTGAAGGAATGAATTGAAGTAGAAAGAGGGGTATTGGTTTTGGTTCGGATTAGAATAGGTAAGAAGAATTGAAAGTTCGGATTTAGGTAAGGGAAATTGAAGAAATGGACGTAATGGTATGAAGGGTAAGAACGAAATGGTATTATGAAATGGAACAAACGGAATGGCCGGTTTAGGTACAATTTGGTAAATGAAGAAATAGGGTTGAACAAAAAGTGCAAAAAAGAACCAATACCGATTTGGTATCGACCCGTTGTTTATAGGCTCTTTTAGTTTGGTTTGGGTTTGGTAAAGGAAAACCTTGACCCACTATCTAACAAGATAGGAACCTCGGTATGTTTGAACGCCACACTACGAGTAGTGATAAGTTCGGAATCGACAAAGAACACGATTGACACAACTAAAACGCTAAGAATGCCAAACGAATCTTTGAACGAAATATAAGAAAAGTTTGCCTCACAATTTCGGCAGCATATCATTAACAAAAGTTTCAAAAGTCCCCTTTACATGGAAAGATAACAAGTATTTATAGGCCTAAAGTCTAGGTAGCCGAATGGCCAAAAGACTATCTTAAGAATTAAGCAAATTCGGCTATGAATAGACTAGAATGTTCTAGAACAAAACCATAAGTCTTCCATGTCTAAGTGCAGCCCTTGGAACACCACAAGTCAGCTTCTTAATGAAGGAATTTCGGCTGAATGTATTTGGAATGCAAAAGGAGTTGATTGGACATGTCTAGGTTCGGCCAAGAGCTTAATGGAGTCATTCAATTTGCAATGCTTGGCTGAATAGGTGTGAGTTTTAATGGAGCAGTTTAAAAGCCTTTAAAGGTGTGAACATCATGGTTGAATGGTCTCTTGAGTGTGAATGTATCAAACCGAATGGACAACAAGTGTGAAAGGAAGCTTGGCTAGTGTGAACGCCTTGATGGACACCTTGGGAAGATATTCGGCCAACTTGGGGAATTAAAGATGCAACTCTTCCTTGGACGAATAGTTGCTTAGAGAAACTAAATAATCAGCCACCATGCATGTAACAAGACATGCATGAATCCTCTAAGCCTTGAATCTGGTCGTGCATGTATCCTCCCATCCATTGAACCAAACCGTGCATGCACCTACATGAATGAAAAAAACAATTCATTAAATCCCATATGAACATCTTAAATTCGGCACAAATGTGAACAAACATTCCAAACATTAATTCGGTTATTACATAATTAAAATATGTAATATAAAACATAACTTAAATAACAATTTAACTAATTAGTATTAATTCAGCTAGCTCAAACTAAATAAAAAAACATTTAATGAACTTATTTGAGCTAAGATTTTCGAAATTGAGCTGTAGCAAACTAATTAGTATAAAACTAAAACTTAGTTTAATTTATTGAAATGAAGAACGAGCTGAAAGTAAGCTCGGTTGAGCTCAAACGAGCTGAAATGAGCTGAATTGAGCTGGAAGGAGCTCGTGGAGCTGGAAACGAGCTAGGATCAGCTAGCCAACATGTCACAGCTCGACTAGGGAGACTTGTTCGATAAAGTTCGCGGGGCGTGCTCGTATCAACATTGTACCAAGTTAAGCCAAATCACATGGCTTTAACATAAACCACAACATGTATCAAAATCACCATCTTAAGTAATTATAACTATCATCTTTATAACTAGCCAATACATGCCATATTTACATATATCCATAAGTTCAAAGGTACCAATCGGTAACTGGATAGTGTGATGCGTAACTCTGACTTTATCTAAATTGAGCGAGCTATCGAACCTCTATAAAACACGAAAAAGAAACAGAGTAAGCTTTATAGCTTAGTAAGCCCGTATAATTTAGAATTTAACTTACCATTTATACATAACCAAACAATTAAACAAAGTATATCAAATTCACTTGCCAAATGCCTATACACAAGCATTCATCAACAAATTAGTCACATAAGTGCATATAATCATCCATTATCTGAATTTAATGCTCAATATATTATATCATATAGAATTCACATATATCATGTACATCATTTGTAACATTTCACTTTCAATCATATAAACAATAATTCATTCGTGTAACACATAGCTTTTTCATATAACCAATAACAGAATTTATGCCCATTGAACCTATTAGAATATCGATAGATACACGGGTGATACACACTAGGTGTATTAATTGGTAATCCGTCAATTCATCATCATGTTCACTCTTTTGAGCTATGATCGGTAAGCTCCTCCTGAGCTGATGGACAATAAGCTCTATTGAGCTAAAACAGTAAGCTCTGACGAGTTGAGAACAGTAAGCTCTTACGAGCTGCTATATCGGTAAGCTCATACGAGCTGAGGTGAGTCCACAACACATGCAGGATCTCGACCTAAACAGTAACCCTAATGACATGTCACTCGTATCCTACTAATTCTTACGGTTCAAACGGGGCTCAGTAACCATCAGACTATATCCATATGGCATTTGTATTTCAAGTAGATCATTATTCAATTACATACATTCATTTCAAATAATTACAAGTATTTAAGAGTTCGATTCTAATTATACGAACTTACCTCGTATCGCTCGGATAAAGATTATCGACTATTCGTCCACTTTTCCTTTTCCCCGATCTAATCCTGATCTCGGCTTATCTTGATCTATATATTATCAAATTTAACACATCCAATATTCAGTCTATTCAATTTAACCTTTAATTCATATTTTGGCAAATTTACACATTTTCCCCTAATGTTTCACACTTTTACAATTTAGTCCCTATCATATAAAATTGCAAATTCATGCAATTTAATACAAACCCATGCTTACAAGAATTTTAATGGAGTCCCTAGTAGCCCATATCTTTTATTTATTCACACTTTTACCCACATAATTTTACAATTTCACAATTTAATCCCTTTTTGACATTTTTGTCAAAAATCACTTTACAAAACTAGTAAATCTATCAATAAACCTTCATAATCTATCATCAATATCAATTTACTCAAATATTCAACAATGGAAACATGTTAAATCTTTAACAGTTTCAAAATTTAAGGTATAAGCTAGCTAGAATACGAAGCAATGATCTCAAAAACATAAAAATCATTAAAAAACGAGTCAAAATCACTTACCAATTTAACCTTGCAAGTGTCGAACCCTAAAAAAAAAACTTCTATGGTTTCTTCTTCTTTTTATTTTAGGCTAAAGAAGATGAGCATGAAGATCAAATTGATTTTATTTTATTTATCTTATGTTAATTACAAATTTAAACATATACCCTTAATTATAAATCATGTAAAACATTCATTTAATGTCCATTATTGTCCACTTACACTAGGGATGGTCTAATTATAACATAAGGACCTTAACTTTAAGGTTCTATTAGCTAATAGAACTCTACTTTTACACTTTACGTGATTTAGTCCTTTTTACCAAATTAACCATTCAAACAGTAAAATTTCTTTACGAAACTTTTACACAATAATTCTATCATGCTGTAAACTTTAATAAAATAATAAAAAAATATTTTGACTTCAGATTTGTGGTTTTGAAACCACTGTTCTGATTTGACTAAAAACGGGCTGTTACAATATACTTTTTCAAACATAGAATACATCAAGTATCAAGCTTGACATTCATAATTTTTAACCAACAGTTAACCACATTTCTTCCATCTATGTATACTCAAAATTTTATTATTCAAGTCTTTCATTCCACCTTATTTGAACATTAAGCTCATTTCCTAACTCATCAATTCCATATTTCACATCTTTTGTATTACCCAATGAAACATCGTAAAGGAACTCAATACACAGGTACAAATCATGTCTGATGCTCGTTCGAGCTAATCATATACATTGGTGTCAAGTTACTTGTTCGGGCTAATCCTTTTATCGACACATCAAATAGTTTGGCCAAAGTTGTAAATATACATGTCAAGTTACCTGTCCGGGCTAAACCTTTAAAATGACATCAGGTTACTCGTCTAAGCTAAATCCGTGTCACATGTATCTTTGAGTTCGCAACAAATGTTGGATATTGGTAATCATCAATAATTAACCACATATGTTGCTCGTCTGAGCTAAACATATATTCATGTTAGGTTACCCATCCGGGATACATCTTTATATCGACACTCAAATAGCTTGGCCAGGGCCATGTATACATGTAAGGTTACTCATCCGAGCTAAAATTTTAAAATGACATCAGCTTACTCATCCGAGCTAAACTTGTGTCACATATATCTTCAAGTCCACAAGAAATGTTGGATCTTGGTAATCATTGGAAATTAACCTGTAACCATGTGCACAATACATTTACGAAGTTTCATTGGGGTAATTCCATCATGTAAGTTCATGTTATTCCATTTCAATTTAATCATTCAACTAAATTGTAAATAATCCAAAGCTCACTAAAACATATATTATATATATAACATTCACAATATAATATACATGAGGAATCAGAATATAGTTACACCATATCAACTTACTTGGCAAAAAAAATCAAAAACAACAATTAATAGGGTGTTAGTGACTAATTCGTAATTTTTCTTTTTTCACGATTATCCTCTGATTGGTTTAAATCTCGATCTATATCATAATTCATTTCAATTATCTATTCCAAATACTTAATATCAATATATTATATGTTTATGACAATTTAATTTCAATTTACGAATGTTCCCTAAAATTTTATGTTTTATTCAATTTAGTCCCTAAAATCGAAAAATCTATATCTTTCACATTTGAACTTTGTTTTTTAATATAATTTCAATTTCATCCTTCTACAACCCTCTAATATCAATAATTACAAAAATTTCATACCAATTTCAAAATATTTACAATTTAGTCCCTATGTTCAAAAACTAGCATTTAAACTTTACAAACTAATCCTTTTTTTCATATCTAAGCTCAAAATCTAACAAATTAACATCAAAAGCTTCAAGCATTCATCAATGGAAATATTTAAAAACTTTAACAGATTTTAAAAATAATATATGGGTTAGCTAAATCGAATTACAACGATTTCAAAAACATAAAATTTACGAGAAACAGACTCCCAAAACCTTACCATGCAATGCCGATTTTTGAAGCTCCAAAAATGGATTTTTTTTGCTCTTTTTCTTGTGATTTTCAGTGGTGAAAGATGATAAAAGATGATGATATTATAATTTTTAGTTGTTTTATCATTTTAACATACTTTAATAATTATTTATTAAAAAATTTAATAACCATCATTAGAAAAATACATCACCAATCGCCCATGTCTCTTTATAATGGATTATTTTCTATTTAAATTCTTAGTTTAATAATAATTAGCCTTTTAAAAAATAAAAATCAATAGCGATTAATTTTTACGATTTTTATGATTTAGTCATTGTACCTTGTTTAGTCACTAATTCGACAAAATTACCTATCCAAAATTTAATTTGTCGAAACCTCTTTTTAAAAGGCGAAGGGTATTTTGAAAACAAGAGTCGCCACCAACCTTTTAAAGTGTGGTTGGACCACCTTATAAAACATTTTGGTCTACGAAATTATGAGAAAACGGGCTCGGGAGTCGGTTACGTACGAGGAAGGGTTAGCACCCTCGCAACGCCCAAAATTGGTACCAAATTGAATAGTTTTGTCTTAATGTCAAAAGTTTGAAAGAATTTAGAAATATGATCTCTTTTAAAACCGTAATAAATTGAGTTTAAAAATCAAGATCCTTTCACTTCAAAGAATATAAACATCACATCTAGCATGTTTGGACACGATACTCTTAAGCTTTCGTAACTGAAATCATCTTGAGATTTTCAAAACTTATTTAGAAGGACATTTTAGGCATTTAGACAAACGGGAAATCGCAACCCAGAATGTTAGGGCACTATTTCCCAAATTCCCTAGTACCAAAAACATTGCCTTATTTTTAATTCCTTTGGATCGAATGAAATAATTTTTAAAGCAATGATATATTTAACATATTACAAAAGATTAATATTAAATAAACTAAGCTATATGATATACGCTTCAACATTTCACGCAAATGTAGTATAGAGAAAAAATAAATAATGACGTAAATCACACAATATACATTATCATTTTACGCATATGTAATTGTAAATAACATACACATTCATGCATTATCATTCCATGCAAAATACAATATAGCGAATAATGAATAGAACAATACCAGTTATATAATATATGTGCAATAACATTTCATGCAAACACAACTTGGAATAATGCCATAAATAATCAATTTTCATACAAATGTGTAAAAACAATAAATAATAACCAATAATTTATGAGATAAGATTATTATATTAAAATGATAATTACATAAAGGATACAAAATAAACAAACAAATTATATATTGAAGGATAAAATCTAAATTCAATTCAAAAAAGAATAAACGAAGTAAAAAATATTTAACGATATATAAATAATAAAAAAATTTAAGAAACAATGGTCAATATATAAATTTAATAACTTAAATACTTAATATATATTCATAAAATATTAATATGTTAAATAGGAACAAAATTTCATATTAAAATTTTAGAATATTACATACTAAACTTTTGATAATGATATATAAAAATGTAATTTTCAATAATAATTTTAAAAAATGTTAATTATAATAAATAATTAATAATAAAAATAATATAATAATATATAATAATTTACATATATAAATATAGTAAAATAAATAATATATAAAGTAAAATGTATATATAATAAAAATTTATAAGAAACGTATATAATAATATAATATATAAATAAAAATAATATACATTATTTTTATATATAACTAATGTTTATAAAAATAAATAATACATATAGTATTTTAAAATAAATTAAATATATATAAAAAAGACTAAAATTGAATTTTTATTAAAAATTAGGGCTAATTACAAATAAATAAATAAAAATTTGGGCCTAATTGAAATACACGTTAAAATCTGAGGGACTCACTGGGCAATTAGCCCTAATCCCTAAAAACGACGTCGTTCTCCAGAATAGATTTTAATGGCCATCGGGACTAAATTGAATTAAATATAAAAGGTTAGGGCCAATTTAAAATAAAAATAAAATGAAATCATAAATTTAAAAAAAACGGAAGGATCGATTGGGCAATTTGCCCATTTATCAAAAACACGTAGATCCTCCCGGGTCATCGGGTCAACGCGCGGATCCCCTATTGAAACGATGTCGTTTTAGTGCTTATTGAACTAAGCCAAAACGACACCGTTTTTGTAGTGCTATATATGTCAAAACTTAACCCAAAATTCATTTTGTAATCAGTTTTTTTAAAAAAAAACTTTGAAACCCTCTGAAAGAGGAGAAAAGGGGAGCCCCCCGGCCCCGGCCTCCGGCCTCCGGCCACTAGACTGCAAGCGCCCACGCGCTGTACGCGCCGCCGTACACGGCGGCTGGAAGGCTAAAAGCCTTTATTCCTCTCGACGAATCGCAGGTTCTCCCTTCTCCCTTTTAAACTTAACCGTTTTTTTTAAAAAAATGATTTATATGCGTTGAACAGAGAAGAAAAAATATAACAAAATTACCTTTTTAAAGTAAACAACTGCTTCTTATTTCTTTCTTCTGTGTATATATGTGTGTATATTTTTTGTATCTGTAAAAATCAGTCCTTGTTACAGTGAAATGATTCGGCTTTTATAGCCTCTATTTACAAGTTTGGTTTATTCCCTATTCGATTTCTTGCCTTGTTTGTTGTGTTCTTCTTTCTCTTTTTGTAGGTGACGACGAGGAGACTAGCGATGATCGGGCACTGACAATGGCACACTGGCGTTGATTCGCACGCCGATCACGGCGCGATACAGGGCCTGGAATCACGGCATTGATGGAGGCATCGATTGGAGAGTGACGGTTGGAGTGCTTGCGGCTCCTAGGGTTTCTGAAACCCTAGGCCTTCTGTCTCCCGTTAACAGATTGGGCCACTTGGGCCCTGTGTATTTTGGGCAGCACTTGGTCTATAATACAGGTTTGGGTGTAATTTGGCACTGGGTAGTTTTAGGTATCTGGGCTAAGGGTTTTAGGCCTTTGGGTACAACCGGGTATAGGGCTAATCGAGTCTTGGGCTATAAATGTAATTGGGTTTTGTAAATGGACTGTAAATGGACTTTATTATTTAATAAGTTTTTTGTTTTGTTTTTTTTATACTTATTTATTTATGGGCCAGCAAATTTGGGCTATTACAGCTACCCCTCTTTGCTTATTACTGTGTAACAGGAATAGAGCAAAGATTGTAAAAGGACCAAATTTGCCTGGCCTGGCCAAGTCTCGAAATCTTAATCCTTATCTTCCCAAAGGTATTCTGATGACTTCCAACTGCTTCACTGTAACTCAGGAATGTTAAATCTACTATCTTCAACTTGCTCCTTGCAAACTCAGGAACGCCATGCTGAAATCTTTGATCTACTCCTTGCTTAATACAGAGAGGCCAAATCTGTCATCTTCAATCTGCTTTGATGTAATCATACAAATGTCAGATCTGCTCTCTGTCAATACAGAGACGCCAAATCTGTTATCTTCGATCTGCTCTCCGTCAATACAGAGACGCCAAATCTGCTATCTTTGATCTGCTCTCTGTCAATACAGAAACGCCAAATCTGCTATTTCCAATCTGCTCTCTGATAATACAGAGACGTCAAATCCACTATTTTCGATCTGCTCTCTGACAATACAGAGACGTCAAATCTGCTATTTTCGATATGCTCTCTGACAATACAGAAACGCCAAATCTGTTTTTTCGATTTGCTCTCTGACAATACAGAGATGCCAAATCCGCTATTTTCGATCTGCTCTCTGACAATACAGAGATGTCAAATCTGCTATTTTCGATCTGCTCTCTGACAATACAGAAATGCCAAACCTGCTATTTTTTATTTGTTCTCTGACAATATAGAGATGCCAAATCTGCTAACTTCGACCTGCTCTCTGACAATACAGAGATGCCAAATCTGCTATCTTCGATCTACTCTCTGACAATACAGAGATGTCAAATCTGCTAACTTCGATCTGCTCTCTGACAATACAGAGATGCCAAATCTGCTATCTTCGATCTGCTCTCTAACAATACAGAGACGCCAAATCCGCTATTTTTGATCTGCTTTCTGACAATACAGAGATGCCAAATCTGCTATTGGTGATCTACATTGTCCCTTAAAGGATATAACCTGTAGAATGCATATGTACTCATGCCCAATGATTTAAGATGCCATGCTCGAAATGAATCAAATGCTCCTAATTATGCAAAATGTTATGAAAATGATTCCTATTTCGAACGTCTTTACTCGTTCATCCTTCAAAGTTCTATTTTTACTCCAAGTATCAATCATACTCTGCTCATGTGTTTTGAATCAAATTGGTCCAATTATACCATTCTCCAAATGTTACGACCTACTGAAGGCGATCCTCTCCTACGATTAAATCGTTTGAATTTTCCAATCATCCTTTGGATTGAAAAAGAAATTTCCTTGAGTACCTTCGACCTTTACTCATGGGAATTCTTCAAACAATTGTTCTGTTTTAGTTTCTCATATTTTCTAGCAATTCCCAGAGTAATATACAAAACTTCATTTGTAAAAATATTTAGTTCATCAATCATTATTTCAATACAACATACTTTAGAAGACAAATAATCTGATCTTGAGAATAATTAGATAAATAATCAGAGTACAACAAGAAATTAATCTAAAAACATATCTTTGAGAAGAAAAAGAATCTAGAGATAGTAATCAGAACAAAAATTCGATGTCCAACATATCATAGCTTGAGCTTCTGTACACAAATTCCATAAAGACTATTTTGAGTTTAACATGTGTTTAGAAGATTCAAAGTACTTTCTTCGATGCCCCAAAGATGTAACACACTCCATTTCTTGTCAAATCCAGTATAGCAAAGTCCCCGTACGTTTCTCGAATATTTGAGCAGCCCTTTCGGGTTTTCAACTCAAAACCCCTTTGGTCTCAAGGCGCCCTTTGCGGGTTTTCACCCTGGCCTCTCCATTTTTTTTATTTTTTTTTAGAAATCTCAAAGCGCCCTTTGTGGGTTTTCACTTTGTTTTCCCTTCTCTTTAGACAAAGTACTTCTTGACTGAGTCTGAATTCACTGGATTGGGTAAACTTTTCTTATCCATTTCTGTTAAAATCAGAGTACCTCCAGAGAAAGCCTTCTTTACAACATACAGCCCTTCCCAATTCGGCATCCATTTTCCTCTAAAGTCTTTCTGTATGGGAAGGATCTTTTTCAGCACCAGGTCCCCTTCGTGAAATTCTCTTGGACGAACTTTCTTGTCATAAGCTCGCATCATTCGCTTTTGATACATCTGACCATGACGAATAGCCCTTAGCCTCTTTTCTTCAATCAAGTTCAATTGGTCATACTGTGATTGAATCCATTCTGCTTCATCCAATTTTATCTCTGACAAAATTCGAAGAGAAGGTATTTCCACTTCAATAGGTAACACTGCCTCCATCCCATAAACCAACAAGAAAGAAGTTGCCCTAGTAGAGGTTTTGACGGACGTTCGATAGGCCAAGAGTGCAAACGGTAATTTTTCATGCCAATATCTGTAGGTTTCAATCATTTTCCCCATTATCTTCTTGATGTTTTTGTTAGCAGCTTCCACTGCCCCATTCATCTTTGGGCGATATGGGGATGAATTATTATGTTTAATCTTGAATTGGCTACAGACTTTCGTAATCGTGCTGTTGATCAAGTTCAATGCATTGTCTGATATGATCCTCTCAGGCATTCCATACCGACAAATGATCTCTTTTTTCAAGAATCGTCCTACTGCTGACCTGGTGACACTAGCATAAGAAGCTGCCTCTACCCATTTCATGAAGTAGTCGATGACCACAAAAATGAAACGATGCCCATTCGAAGCTTTTGGCGATATTGGCCCAATGACATCCATGCCCCACATGGAAAAGGTTCATGGAGAAGTCATAACATGTAAGGGTGAAGGTGGTACATGGATCTTGTCTCCATATATCTGGCATTTATGACACTTCTTAGCATAACTGATACAATCTCCTTCCATAGTAGACCAATAGTATCCAAACCTCATGATTTGTCTTGCCATCGTAAAGCCATTAGCATGTTTACCACAAACTCCTTCATGTACTTCTTCCAGGATTTGTTTAGCTTCCACAGCGTCAACGCATCTCAAAAGTACCTGATCTTTCCTTCTTTTATAAAGGATGTCCCCATCTAGCACATATTCACAGTCTAACCTCCTTAAAGTTCTTTTGTCGTTTTCAGTTGCCTTCTCAGGATATTCACGATTTCTCACATACCATAATATATCTTGATACCACGTATGATCATCCTTTTCCTCTTCTTCGATGTTACAGCAATAAGCTGGAACCTCCGAAATGCTCATCTGATTTGGTTTCATATCCTTTTGTTTATTTGCTTTAATCATGGAAGCCAATGTCGCCAAAGCATCCGCCATCTGATTTTCGTCCCGTGGGAGATAACTAAAAGTGACGTTATCATACACTTCAAGTAACTCCAAAACTACTTTTCGATAATTAATTTGGGGTCCCTTGTTTCCCATTCACCCCTAAGCTGGTATATTACCAACGCAAAGTCTCCATATACTTCCAGAGTTCTAATTTTCCGCTCTCTGGCCGCTTGAATCCCCATGATGCATGCTTCATACTCAGCCATATTGTTCGTACAGTCAAAATCCAATTTACATGTGAATGGATAATGATCACCATTTTAGGATACCAAAACTGCCCCAATTCTATTTCCTACCGCATTGGATGCGCCGTCAAAGTTCATCTTCCATGGACGTTCTTCAATAGTTGCCACATACATCAACTCCTCATTAGGGAAATCAAAACTTAATGGCTCATAATCTTCTAGAGCTCGCCGCTGTAAATTCTCGCTATCGCGCGCCCCTTTTATAGCCTTTTGACTCACATAGACTATGTCAAATTCTGAAAGCAATATTTGCCACCTTGCCATTCTTCCATTTAGTGCTGTTGACTCCATTATGTACTTTAATGGATCAAGTTTTGGAATTAGCCAAGTCGTATGATATAACATATATTGCCTCAACCTTTGAGTCGTCTAGATTAAAGCACAACACAATTTCTTAATTGGCAAATATCTAATCTCACACTGTGTGAATTTCTTGCTGAGGTAGTATATCGCCTTCTCTTTTCTTCCCGACTCGTCATGTTGGCCAAGCATACATCCCATAGAATTACTAAACACTGATAAGTACAGAATTAATGGTCTATCTAGACTCAGCGGAGATAACACTGGAGCATTTAACAAGTATTGCTTAACCTTATCAAAAGCATTCTGGCATTCCTCATCCCAAGTACCTTGGTTGTGTTTTCTAAGGAGACAAAATATAGGATCACATTTCTCTGTTAATTGCGAAATAAATCGAGTAATATAATTAAATCTTCCAAGAAAACCCCGAACTTCCTTCTGAGTACGTGGTGGAGGCAATTCTCGTATGGCTCTAACCTTGTCTGAGTCAACTTCTATTCCACTTTCACTAACCACAAAGCCCAATAACTTCCCCGACCTAGCTCCGAAGATGCATTTTGCCGGATTAAGCTTCAACTGAAATTTCCTTAATCTCAGGAACAACTTCCTCAAGACTTCAATATGCTCCATTTCTGTTCGAGATTTAGCAATCATGTCATCAACATACACCTCTATCTCCTTGTGCATCATATCGTGAAATAAGGTCACCATAGCCCTTTGCTATGTTGCCCCTGCATTCTTTAGTCCGAAGGGCATTACCTTGTAACAGAATGTGGCCCACAATGTTATAAAGGTGGTTTTATCCATGTCCTCAGGATGCATCTTTATCTGATTGTACCCTGAGAAGCCATCCATAAAGGAGAACAGCGAATATCCCGCTGTATTGTCCACCAAAGTGTCAATGTGCGATAGAGGAAAGTTGTCCTTTGGGCTAGCTTTATTCAGATCTCTGTAATCAACACACATCCGTACCTTCTCATCCTTCTTAGAGACAGGCACAATATTGGCCACCCATTCTAAATACTTAACCTCTTGTAGGAATCCAGCATCAAACTGCTTTTTGACTTCATCTTTTATTTTCAGCACAATATCAGGCCTCATCCTTCGTAATTTTTGTTGGATTGGCTTGCAATCTTGTCTTATGGGGAGACGATGTACCACGATATCAGTATTCAAACCTGGCATATTCTCATATGACCATACAAAGATATCTTTGAATTCCCGTAGTAGCTTAACAAGGCCTTGTCTCGTTTTTTTAGCAATATGTGTGCCAATTTTCACCTCCTTCCCTTCCTCCAAGGTTACACTCTCTATTGCCTCTTTCTCACGGGGTAGGATTTGTTTCTCCTCTTGTTTCACCATTCTCAATAGATCTGGAGACATATCACAATCCCTGTCATCTTCAAAATCCTGAAGTTCTTCTAAACACATGTCTTGCTCAAAAGAGAATCCAGGTTTCATAGTATCAGTGCTCATGTCATTGATATCTAGAGACCTGCGGGGTACGAAAGAATGTACAAAGAATAAATGATTTTTTGGAATGTTTTTTTTATGTTATGAATGAAATGAAAGAATGTAAAGGTCAAAAGAATATTGAGTGGTATAGAATATTCACTTGAATTGATAACAAAAGTTACATTTTATTAAAATGTAAATATCTGAACATGAGTCTATTTTACAAATGAAATCTTACTACTCCTAGGCTTTAAAGCAATAAGAGTGTTCTGGAAATTACTCTGAAGAATCTTTAAAAACTACAGGAAGTTCCTCTGCAACCTAATTATTCAAAGAGCTTCCCGGTTCGTAAGGGCGAATACCCTCAAGGTTTCCTCGTTCAGACTCTTCATTATACACAGCATTGATGTAACAACCTCCTTCTTCAAGCAACCCTCCTTTAGGGTGAATTATCCCTCCTGATACAAAGGTTTGGGATATATGGGGGAATGTCATCGATTCCCACTCTACTTCTTTTCCGCTTAAACGCGCCCTTCTCCTTTCTCGACGCTTCTCCATTTCCCTCCTCTTTTGGTTTTGATCTGGCCTAAAACCCAAACCAAAACGGTCTCTTTTCTCCTTTAACTCTGGAATTTGAATCCCTCCTTGAAGATATCTTCCCAATCCTTTTCCTGGCAAGGCTCCTCTTCCCATTGTCATTTGCAAACCTATCCTTGTAGTTCTGGATATCTTGGGCACCGGTACATCATTCCCCTCTGAAATGAATGTTGCGTTGACGAATTCTAATGAAAGGAAATAGCATTCGATTGCCTCCTCGTTTGCTTCTACATAGGGTGCACTACTGGTAACTGTCGCTATAATGTCCTTCTTCGTATTTATAGTGATCAACCGTCCATCAACTACTAATTTCAATTTTTGGTGTAGAGATGAGGGCAACGCTCCTGCCGAATGTATCCAAGGCCTCCCCAACAGGCAATTGTAAGAGGGCTTGATGTCCATCACTAAAAAGTCTACCTCATACGTGTTTGGCCCAATCATCAAAGGAATGTCGATTCTTCCCATGATCTTCCTTTTCGTGCCATCAAAGGCTCTCACTACATTATGGCATGTTTTCATATGGGAACTGTCTACGGGCAATCAGTTCAATGTCGATAATGGCAAGATATTAAAGCTAATCCATTATCAATAAGCACACTTGGCAGTGTATACCCCCTACAATGAGTGGTGATGTGTAAAGCTTTAGTTGATCCCATGCCACTAGGTGGGATTTCATCATCATTGGAATAGATGAAATTGTCAACACTTATGTTACTAACCAATCGATCCAACTTGTTGACAACTTATATCATTAGTAACATAAGTCTCATTAAGCACCTTCATTAATGCTTCCCGATGTGCCTCTGAACTTAGAAACAAAGCCAACACTGATATACGAGCTGGTTGTTTGCGCAATTGTTCAACCACGCTGTACTCACTGTGTTTTAAGAATTTTAAAAATTCTCTTGCTTCTTCTTCCTTCACTGGCTCATTAACCAGTGTCTCGGTCCCTTTTCCTTTGTCTAAAGCTTTTGCTTTTGCAGGCTTAACTTTGAAGCCTTCTGCATCGTAGTTCTTCCCACTATGTGTGTAAGAACCCTCACCTTGAGCTTCCTTAGAAGCACTAGCTATATCCTCCTTCTCTGGCATTGACACATGACAGTTATAACTCCAGGGTACCCTCTTGTTATCCTTATAAGGAAAGGAAACATGTTTATGAATGATGACTTTCGGTACGGTTAGTGTTTCAACTTCATTACTTCCTGGTAAAGAAATAATAATCCTCGGCCAGTTTTGATTCTTCGGTGCACCTTCTAATGTGCATATATGTCCCTCATTTGAGCCAGCTTCATAAAATTCTAGCTCTTTGTTGTCAATAGGGCTTTGTACCAAGGCCTTAAACTCGTCGCATTCCTGGATCTCGTGCCCCTCTTCAGCATGGAACTCACAGTAGTCCCTTGGTCCGTTATTCCTCTCTTTAGAGATTATCATCTCTTTTTTCACCATTTCTTCCCAAATCATTTTTATCGACGTTCTCACCTCGGACACGCCCTCTTTAATCCTTTTCGTACCTGTATCCCCAACTGTATTTACCCCTTGATCACCATGATTTGGCAACGAGTTCTCTGTACTAGGGGTGTTGTCAAATTTTACGACCCCCATCTTGATTAGTCTTTCCACTGCCTTCTTAAAACCAGTGCAATTTTCAATTGAATGCCCTAATATCCCCACATGGTACTCACATTTGGCGTTTGCATCATACCATTTAGGATATGGGGGTTGTAACGGTTTCAAATGAAAAGGGGCTATTGCATGCGCATTGAATAAACTTTGATAAAGCTCCCGATACGTCACTGGGATAGGCGTAAATGAGACTTTTTCAGAATTCTATCTCGAACCAGATCCCTGCTTTTGAGAATCTTGTTGCCCAATCGTAGTTACTCTGGGCTGATTAACCGTAACCGCTTTTGAATTATAGCTACTCGTATTATTCACCTCATTATCCTTCCTTCTTGAGGCCGATCTTTTAGTAGCTTCCCCCTCTATCTTGCCACCTATTATGGCGTTCTCAATCATTTCTCCCGCCATAACTTTATCGGCAAAACTCTTGGTGGTACTTCCAATCATGTGGGTAATGAATGAGGCCTTTAAAGTGTTGATGAACAGCATAGTAGTTTCTTTCTCCAAGAGCGGTGGTTGAACTTGCATGGCAACCTCCCTCCACCTCTATGCATATTGCCTAAAGCTCTCATTAGGCTTCTTTTCCATATTTTGCAAAGTGATTCTATCAGGAGTCATGTCAGTCACATGATTATATTGCTGCATAAAAGCTTGCGCTAAGTCTCTCCAAGAACCGATCCTTGTGTGACTTAGTTGATTATACCACCTAGCTGCTGCCCCAACCAAACTATCCTGAAAACAATGGATCAATAATTGATCATTGTTTACATAACCAGTCATACGTCTGCAGAACATGGTGATATGGGCTTCCGGGCAAGTAGTCCCATTATACTTCTCGAATTCTGGCATTTTGAACTTATGGGGAAGCACCAAATTTGGGACCAAACTCAAGTCCTTAGCATCAATTCCCTGACGATTATCAGTATTTTCTAGTGCCTTAAATTTTTCCTCTAACCATCTACAACGTTCCTCTAATTGCCTTGACGATTCGAGTCTCATCTCTTCCCTCTCAGCTACATCTAGATCAGGGATAACTAGATTGGCAGGGTTGTCTCCAAGGTTGAATCGCGAACCAGTTTGAAAGTTCATGGGTATTCCAGTATCGACTTGTCCCTGTTGAGGCCTTATTGTGACGGACGGCCCTCGGAGATATGCCTCAGGTTGAGTCTGCACATGAGGTGGAGTAAAACCAGGAGGATGACCCTCGTTATCCTCTTCAGTGGTAGTCACAGGGGCCTTTCCTTTATCTGTTGTCCCCCTCAACAGCTGAGCCATCTCAACCATCATATTCTTTTGAGCTTCCAACATTTGATCCTTCATCTCTTGTTGGATTTTTGCTAACTGCTCCTGCAATTGCTCCTGCATTTCTTTCTGAATCTGCTCAAGTCTTTGATTCATATTCTTTGACTTAGCGCGTGTACCGTAAGGATGTGTTGCTTCCAGATTTTCTTTCTCTTACTCTCTCTTTCTCCCTAATAATTTTAACTAAATAGGGTCTTTCTATAAATTTGGATGCATATGATGCGATGAGATACAAATGCATGGATGTAAAAAGACATCGATTCTGATTCAATTTCTTTTAGAAAACGTTATTTAAGAAACAAAAATCTTTACACAAAACGGATTACAAGTACGCCTTTGCCCTCAGGCCCAAAGTTTTAACCCAATTCAATAACGAAGCTAACTCTAGACCTCTATCTGACACTGACTCATACTTTGTACTTAACACATTAGCTTGCACCGCCAGGTCTTGCAAATGATCAGCAACCTCTCGAATCTGTGCTATAGCTTCTCCCATGAGGTAGTCCCTATCTCTAACTTGATCCTGAAAATGGTGAAGTTCTCCCTTCCAATGTTCTTCTCTTGCTTCAAGCTGCTCAATCCGTAGCTCACAGTCATGTAGTGCTGCTTCCAACCCTCCAATATTGTGCTTCATTTCCTCGATCTTATCCAGGCTTGCCTTTAACTCGATCGCAGAGTTACGACTTCGGTAATGATGAAGGGATCGTCCCAGCTTAGTTACCTTAGTTTTTAATCCTTGATTCTCCTTCTCTAGGGCCTGATTACACGACTGCATCTCTTGGAACTTCTTCTCTCAATACTTGGCTTTGGCTCTTTCTTCTTGAACCTCTTGTTGCCACTGCTCTGAAGACTTCCCCAATCCAGCTCTCTTCAATGATAGCTGTGTCTTCTTATACTGTGTCTTCAAATCATCTCGATCTTTCTCAATCTTCCTCTTTTCTTTCCTTACTTTTTCGACCTCGATTTTCTAAACGTCAACGTCTAAACTTAAATACATCTTTTCCTCCTCGAGCTTCTCTATCTTTCTTCCAAGCTCCAAACTCTTCCTTTTGACCTCTTGTTTTATGACCTCTAACTCTGATAGAATCACTCATAAATTCTCCTCTATTGATCGAACAGCCTCCAAACTCGGTCTAAGGATGTTATCATTGACCCTCTTACCAAACCACCCTTTGTATTCAAGAGTTGACGTCAGACCTTTAGTCAGAATCTTCACGTAGCAAACCTTCTTCCAAGCCTCGAAAATTTCTAGCATCTTCTTCTTATAGTGATCCCCTTTATATGAGAAGTCACTCTAAGCTAGCCCTTGTTGCCGGTATAAATTGCACCGCCTTGTATTGCCTTAGGACAAGTAATGGTGTATAACCAACAACTCCCCAAATTCCAGGGAGAGGTACCCAACCAAAGGTTCCGCACTGATAAAGAATTTCGCTAAGGGTCATCCAAGGGGCTTTCCACATAACATCTTCTTCTCGGAGGTTCTGAAGTATTTCTATCCATCTTTCCTCTGTAATGTCATCCCTCCTTGGTGTAGCTGCTGCTTCCTTTAGTGGAGAATAGTCTTTAAAGAACACCCGACAAGGAACCTTATCAACCTTCCAAAAGTGACTGTAGAACCAAACTGACAACAATTGTGCACATCCAATGAATCTACCTTCACCAGCTCTCCGACATGCACTCAAGGATCTAAACGTCTCGGCTAGGATTGCAGGCACAGGCGTGTTCTGCTTACTAATTCGATCGAATAAATCTGCAACTGCCTCATCTATGTACCCCATAGCCTTTGGGAAAATCATCAATCCATACATACTTAAAGCTAGGACATCAACCTTCTTTTTCACATCTGGGTATGTCAATATCAAATCCCTCAAGCTTGCCCATGGAATGCATTTGCTGTCACCCTTTTTTTAGATCTGAGCTGCGGCCCACTGTTCACTCACCCCTGTAATCATCATTAATTTCTTCACGAAAGTTGGGGGATTAGTAGCCCTAACATAAGCTTTGTTACCTTGAATTTTTGGACAGCGAAGCAAGGTCGTATACTCCTCCAAAGTAGGTACTAAGTCTACCTCTCCAAATGTAAAACAACTATAAGCAGGGTTCCAGAACTGTACCATAGCTCGAAACAGATGCTTATCCACCTTGATGTCTAGCAAATAGGGAAGATCTCCATAAATCTGATAGAAAAGCTGCTTAGCCTTGTCATCCCATTGAGCCCAAATGTCTCTCAACTCTTGAAACTCATTCTGTGTTGAATTAATACGAGTGAAGTCCCATAACTCTGAGGTATACCCCTCGGTAATACTATCTCCTTTCTCTAACTGGGTTTTCTCTGACCAGGTACAAACAGAGGCATTGTCTTCCACTTTATCAAGATATCCGTTCCACATTACAAAACTTTCTAACCTAGAAATCAAACCGTGAATTGATACCTTTGAATGTTGAATGACATGCAATGATAGCAAAACAAAATAAATTAGTATCATATAAAAGTATAGCAAACAAACACTTATAAGGGTAATTTACTAAAAGCTATCACCATAATCCTTAGGGTAAGCGCTTAAAGTTCACTATATGAGTTTCAGTTCTAAAGTGAGGGTACCTGAACTAGCAAATTCCTCGGTCCTCACCCATTATAGGCTCATATAGACCAAGTTCAGTTCAGGGGGACACATTTCCCTATGGCCATACGGAGATGAAAATCTCATGAAGACATAGATACAGTATCCTGGAAGCAATCCACTAGCTCATACGGAGGTGAAAACCTCACGAAAGCGTAGCTTCTCACTCCCACTTAAAGGTGCGACCACAGCGGTCATGCAAATGCAATGTGCGAAATTAAAGTAACAACATATGCAGCAAACACATGTAAAATGATCAATATTTTAAAATTTTCCAAACTTTTGACATTAAGACACAAAAAATCAATTTCTTGGCTTGACTCTCTTATAAGTCCCTAGTGGAGTCGCCAAGCTGTCGAAACCTCTTTTTAAAAGGCGAAGGGTATTTTGAAAACGGGAGTCGCCACCAACCTTTTAAAGTATGGTTGGATCACCTTATAAAATATTTTGGTCTACGAAATTATGAGAAAACGGGCTCGGGAGTCAGTTACGTACGAGGAAGGGTTAGCACCCTCGCAACGCCCAAAATTGGTACCAAATTGAATAGTTTTGTCTTAATGTCAAAAGTTTGAAAGAATTTAGAAATATGATCTCTTTTAAAACCGTAATAATTTGAGTTTAAAAATCAAGATCCTTTCACTTCAAAGAATATAAACATCACATCCAGCATGTTTGGACATGATACTCTTAAGCTTTCGTAACTGAAATCATCTTGAGATTTTCAAAACTTATTTAGAAGGACATTTTAGGCATTTAGACAAACGGGAAATCGCAACCAGCATGTTAGGGCACTATTTCCCAAATTCCCTAGTACCAAAAACATTGCCTTATTTTTAATTCCTTTGGATCGAATGAAATAATTTTTAAAGCAATGATATATTTAACATATTACAAAAGATTAATATTAAATAGACTAAGCTATATGATATACGCT
Organism: Gossypium longicalyx; assembly: GCA_025698465.1. Lineage (NCBI taxonomy): Eukaryota > Viridiplantae > Streptophyta > Magnoliopsida > Malvales > Malvaceae > Gossypium > Gossypium longicalyx. The sequence continues at coordinate 57,394,909 of CM047003.1, forward strand.
TCAACATTTCACGCAAATGTAGTATAGAGAAAAAATAAATAATGACGTAAATCACACAATATACATTATCATTTTACGCATATGTAATTGTAAATAACATACACATTCATGCATTATCATTCCATGCAAAATACAACATAGCGAATAATGAATAGAACAATACCAGTTATATAATATATGTGCAATAACATTTCATGCAAACACGACTTGGAATAATGCCATAAATAATCAATTTTCATGCAAATGTGTAAAAACAATAAATAATAACCAATAATTTATGAGATAAGATTATTATATTAAAATGATAATTACATAAAGGATACTAAAATAAACAAACAAATTATATATTGAAGGATAAAATCTAAATTCAATTCAAAAAAGAATAAACGAAGTAAAAAATATTTAACGATATATAAATAATAATAAAAATTTAAGAAACAATGGTCAATATATAAATTTAATAACTTAAATACTTAATATATATTTATAAAATATTAATATGTTAAATAGGAACAAAATTTCATGTTAAAATTTTAGAATATGACATACTAAACTTTTGATAATGATATATAAAAATGTAATTTTCAATAATAATTTAAAAAATATTAATTATAATAAATAGTTAATAATAAAATAATATAATAATATATAATAATTTACATATATAAATATAGTAAAATAAATAATATATAAAGTAAAATGTATATATAATAAAAATTTATAAGAAACGTATATAATAATATAATATATAAATAAAAATAATATACATTATTTTTATATATAACTAATGTTTATAAAAATAAATAATACATATAGTATTTTAAAATAAATTATATATATATATATATAAAAAAGACTAAAATCAAATTTTATTAAAAATTAGGGCTAATTACAAATAAAAAAAATTTTGGGCCTAATTGAAATACACATTAAAATCTGAGGGACTCACTGGGCAATTAGCCCTAATCCCTAAAAACGACGTCGTTTTCCAGAATAGATTTTAATGGCCATCAGGACTAAATTGAATTAAATATAAAAGGTTAGGGCCAATTTAAAATAAAAATAAAATAAAATCATAAATTTTAAAAAAACGGAAGGATCGATTGGGCAATTTGCCCATTTATCAAAAACACGCAGATCCTCCCGGGTCATCGGGTCAACGCGCGGATCCCCTATTGAAACGGTATCGTTTTAGTGCTTATTGAACTAAGCCAAAACGACACTGTTTTTGTAGTGCTATATATGTCAAAACTTAACCCAAAATTCATTTTGTAATCAATTTTTTAAAAAAAAACTTTGAAATCCTCTGAAAGAGGAAAAAAGGGGAGCCCTCCGGCCCCGGCCTCCGGCCTCCGGCCACTAGACTGCAAGCGCCCATGCGCTATACGCTTCGTTCCTCTCGGCAAATCGCAGGTACTCCCTTCTCCCTTTTAAACTTAACCGTTTTTTTTATAAAAAAATGATTTATATGCGTTGAACAAAGAAGAAAAAATATAACAAAATTACCTTTTTAAAGTAAACAACTGCTTCTTATTGCTTTCTTCTGTGTATATATGTGTGTATATTTTTTGTATCTGTAAAAATCGGTCCTTGTTACAGTCAAATGATTCGGCTTTTATAGCCTCTATTTACAAGTTTGGTTTATTCCCTATTCGATTTCTTGTCTTGTTTACTGTGTTCTTCTTTCTCTTTTTGTAGGTGACGACGAGGAGACTAGCGATGATCGGGCACTGATAATGGCACACTGACGTTGATTCGCGAGCCGATCACGGGCGCGATCTGATGCTCGGAATCACAAAGAGCGATGGAGGCGTCGATTGGAGAGTGACGGTTGGAGTGCTTGCGGCGCCTAGGGTTTCTAAAACCCTAGGCCTTCTGTCTCCCGTTAACAGATTGGGCCACTTGGGCCCTGTGTATTTTGGGCAGCATTTGGTCTATAATACAGGCTTGGGTGTAATTGGGCACTGGGTAGTTTTAGGTATCTGGGCTAAGGGTTTTAGGCCTTTGGGTGCAACCGGGTATAAGGCTAATCGGGTCTTGGGCTATAAATGTAATTAGGTTTTGTAAATGGACTGTAAATGGACTTTATTATTTAATAAGTTTTTTGTTTTGTTTTTTTTATACTTATTTATTTATTTATTTATGGGCCGGCAAATTTGGGCTATTACACAATTCACCTACAATAACTCTGTAAATATTTAGTAAAAAAAATTACAAGCTCAATTTATGAAAACGAGGTCCCAATACTATTGGATCTGGTACCCTAAGTGTAGTATTTTCGTCTAAGTACACTTGTAGTTTTTTGGAAAGATTAGTTAACAAAATTATTCATGAATTACATTAATACTTTGTATATTCTTCTCACATGGTTTTTGCATGCAAAATAAAATGGAAGCAAATGTTGCTCACTGATTGTCTAATATTTAACTAATACTAAGAGGTATACGTAGCCAAATCATAATACATAAAGACAACTTATATTAGCAAACGAACCTAAACATGTCCTTAGTCTAATCGAAAATGAGAAAATTGATTGAAAGACTAATATGTCGTCTATGAAGTTTAATTATGGAGATGTCTTATCTTGGGCATTAGAGTAGACAACTCCTAGAAGATAGAGACATGGATGTGACTAACTGGATTGACAATACATCGGACTAGACCCAAGAAGAATAGATCCTGAATCCGTTTATGGATTTATTCACTTGTGCCGTTCATAGTTTGTCATACCTAAATCTTAAGTGAATGGCAGGCTATGTATGCGTGACTCATACACTTTGATGTAAGTAAAAAACTAAGTTCGAATAGATAAGGAACTGAAAGCTGATGTATTGGATGTACAACTTCTGTAGTATGTAGCGTCATTCACAATAGTTGAATTATTAGCCCAAAACATGGGTAAATGATACCCTTTCATTAGAATTACTTGGTGGGTGTAAAGTAAATGTGGCCACGGGTTGTCTGTCTTTGTCATAAATGACTTGATCACTATTTGATAGTGATGGACTTTTCATGAAGGAAGTTGTAATGGTTACCATGAGATAAAATAGGATCATATTGGAAAACGAATATTATCCCGAAGAGATCAATGATATCCTATAAGGGTAACACACTTATGACAATGTCATTGGAAGAGCACTGAGTAGTTACTTTCGTAATGGTATGTCGTTGGGGAAAGCTAAGTCACAATACTATTGTAGAATGACTTCATGACTAAATAATTTTATAATTAATAGGCGAAAAGCCTGAACTTAATTATAAATTATTTGAGCCTCAAATACATATGTCCAACCGGTTCCTTTGCTAATTCGTTGAAACCAGAAATGAATTGCGTGTTTGAATAGAAGTAAACGAAATGAATAGAATAAGAGAAATGTAAACATTCAGAAATAATTATAATTTTCTTCGAAATAGAGAAATGGAACCATTTGGAAATAAATGTAGGTTTCCAAAAATGGAAATGATCCATTTACAATCCTATATGGATTACTTAAAAAAATTATAGGAAGAATGAGTTTATATTTTTGGAGTGTTTTGAAGTCCAAAAATGAAAATAAATCATTCGGTCATAATGAACATGTTAAGTTGTGAAATATTGAACATATTTTCTCAAAATTTTACTAGGAGAAAAATCGTCAAAATTTTCTTAGGGGTAAAATCATCAAAATTTGGCTAGGGGTAAAATAGGGATGAGAAAATTCTTTTATATATTAATATTAAATTTTATTTTGGGAAATAGAAAAAATGAATCAGGTTGTATCACATTCTAGAGTATTGGGTCAAAAAGAGTTAGAAAATACTCGTAGTTGAACTCGATGTGAGAGAGGCCAAAAAACCCTTAATGGACATGAAAGGGGCGACAACCCTAGTAGGAATACTAGGGTGTGTCGTCCACCCTAATCCTATTCTAAGTAGAATGTTACTTTTCTATTTGAAATAAACCACTACAACTCAACAAGGGTTCTACCTTCTCTTCCTATAAATAGATGGCACCAGTAGAGCTATTAACACAACTTTGAGAGATTGTTATTATACTAAAAAATAGAGAGAATTTATTCTTAACTATTATATATATTTTTTCAGAATAACAATTCTATTGGTTTCTATTAAAATGAGAGAATTTTCATTTTCACCCCAAAAGGAGAGAAAAAATTTTCTAGTTCTGTATTTCGATTCAATTGGTTCAAGCCTACACTCGAAGCAGTTCATGGTGTGAGAATAGTGGAGAAGATCGTTTGGTTGAAAGCTAAGAACAACGAACATCCGCAAAGCCAAAAACACGGGTACGAATACAGATAAGGTTTATTGCTATAAATATCACAAACGGATCAATTTTCAAAATTTTAATTTTTCGTTGTGCAAGAAACTATTTTCAAACCGGGAATTTTCCAAAAAATACCTCATTTTTCCACACCACTAACTTTAGGGTCGTTACACTTGTACCTTAACTAACTATCCAATTAACGAATTTTTTAGACCAAAATTTAATATAATACTATAATTAACTCGTGATTAATATTTACAGACTCGATCATCGGAGAACGGGATTCCAAAATTATCACTTTCGGCACCACAAAAAATCGGACTATTACAAAATAAATTTTTGGCTTAAAGGTGTAAAAAGCCTTCAACTTTTTCAATAAAAGCAATTAATCCCCTTGTAACACCCCAAACCCAGCCTAGATGTTATGGCCGAATCTCGGAAGTCACATTAAAATCGTTGAAAGCAACTAGGTTGCGGTAGCTTTTACGAAAATCTCTAAATTTAAATATTTATTGATTTTGTTTTTAGAAAACACTTATTAAAACATGAATATATGAGAAGTTTATTATCATATCAAAATATCATCTTAAATCATTTAAGCAAAGATTTTGTAATATTTTTAATAGTTTCTTTAAAATGATATTGATAAAAATATTTCGCAATGAACTTTTGAAAATATTTAAAAAAATCACAAATTTATAAGCTTGTTTAAAAGCAAGTAAAAATCATCCAAAAATAGTTCATAAACCCATTCTTAAAAACATCCATCAGAAAGGCTCCTCCGAATGTCGAGTCCAAGCCTTAAGTCCATGTATTACCTGAAAGGTTATAAAACTAATGAGGTAAGCTTTTAAAGTCTAGTGTAGGTCTTATAACAAGTTAAATAACAATAAGTTATATAGCAGTAAACATATACTCATGATACAACATAATCAAATTTGATGCACATGATCATGGCAGTGCAATTTTGTAAAACAATTGTTCAAGTTTTTATAAAACACCCTACCCATCACCGCTACACTCCAAAAAGAGTTCCCCAGAACTCATCCATCCAAGCACTCCAATGTGGACGAAGCCACCAATATTCGCAAACAAGCTGCGATGTAGGTTGGGGACGAAGCCATCAATTCTTCCTCCTTACAATATCTTACCCTATACATGTGATATGGCCATAATGAACATATTTAAACATTTTGCTCATTTCAAGATATCACTTGTCACATTGAGCACGTTAAAACATGAGAATTAGATAATATCATGTAGGTCATGTTTAACATGCAAATCAAATCTCAATTACAATATCAGTGGTATGATTTATATATTATGCCTATCATATAATGTCATCATACACACGTCACGAGAAATGGGAATATACATATAATTTCACAACATTCATCAAATCACATCAATCAACACGTACGATCATTAAACGATCAATTCAAGGTACTTATACGAGTATCACCCTTTTTATGAATGTAGCATCCTTTTTTGAATACATATTGTATTCTCAAAATTTCATATTATGGAGATTTTTAACAAGGTTTCAATTATAAATAAATATATTTTATTTGGCAAAAAATCTCATATATAATTTTTCTAGTAAGTTAACCCACACCTGATTGTATATCCAAATCAATACACCACTCTAAGAACACCCACACTTAGATCTAATTGATAAGTTACCTACTTATCAACAAAAGTGATCTTTCATTAGGGAGGTCATTTTAAATGTTTTATGGCATAAGCCCATTTAATAACACTTCGATAAGCACTCACTCTTATAGAAATCAATCGAAATATGATCTCGTTCCCAACGTTAGTGACTCTCTGGGTTGGTATCGATCGACCCTTCAACATAAAGTGATATGTTAACATTTTGAAGGAAAATATACTATGGCCTCTAAATACATTCGGCCTAAAGGAAACAAAGAATGCAATATAAAAACAAGTAAAATGCTATTATAAATATAAGTACGAATAACTACAAAACAAAATCCAACTAATACAAAACATAGAAAATGAAGAACCGGAAAGAACCATCCTTGGCAAATGCATATGTTGGGATTGAAGACATATGAGTTTAGTGTTACAAATTTAATTCAATATAGTTAACTATTTAGTTTAAGGAAAATCATCCCATACATCGCTAATGAATTTTTTTAGGGTAAACTACTCCCTTAGTCACTCTAAATAAGGGTTGTTCTTATTTAAGTCACCCTCAATTTTATTTTGTTAATTTGGTCACCAAAAAAAAGAAATCGATCAAATTGATCACTTTATCGTTCAAATGGTAACGAAAGACTAACCGTGCATTTTCATGTATTATTTTTTGTGACCAAAATATGAACAACTCCTATTTAGAATGGTTAACAGGGTAGTTTAATTTAATTTTAGAGGAACCAAAATAGAAATGACACCTATTTAGAGTGACTAAAATAGGAAATACATAGTCAACATTCCATTATCATTTAATGATGGAGTGGCAATTTGATTAATTTCTTTTTTGAGTGACCAAATTATCAAAAAAAAAATGGAGGTGACCAAAATAGGAACGACCCTTAATTAGAGATACTAACAAGATAATTTATCCAATTTTTTATACTCCACAAACGGATTAAGAGTGTAACTTGTATTCTATAGGGTACAACAAAAAAATTGAAAAACAATTTAATATAAAAACAAATCAATCACTTGTCATATTTTTTACCATGTTGAGCCTAAGAACTCTACAAGCCATATATCATATAATTACTCGCAATTTAACTTTGTAGATTTAATTTAAGAACTATATTATCAAAAGTCAACTCATTACTACGAGGCAATGTTTGATTATTTTTATTTTTGTATTTTATAACTAAAACTAATAATAATTTAATTTAATTTTCTAATTATTATTACAATTTATTGTATTTTTACCTATTTTAGTCCTACAATGAATTTAAAATTAAAAAAAATTAGTTGCAGAAATAATAATAATAATAATAATAATAATAATAATAATAAAAGATGGGAGCATGAATGGAAATGGCAGAAGATTTTCGTCCTCAAAAGAATAAACCACTAAATATATGTTTTTCTTTTTTATCAAAAGCTTTGACTTAATTTAAATAAATAAATAATAATAATAATAATTGTAAGTATGTAGGTGTGCATGTACGTAATTAATTTTTACTAGAAATACTATCACATACGTATAAGTGTAAAAACCATAAATTTAGAATAAAAATATGTTTAAAAATAACGAGCAATAAATGTACTGTTTGAAAGTAATAAATAATAACATATAGAATATGTATGATGTTAAAATAAAAAAAAAATTAGATTAAAATTGTTTATCATAGTGTTGTCATTAATCTTGAGTTAATGTTAAGTTAACTTGTGACATCAACTCAATAAAATGTATTAATATATATAATTGATGGAGGTAATAAAGTGTGCATAATAAAAATTAAAATGTATAAAAATATTAAAATAAAATTTTAATTAAGTAATAAATTAAATGTTTTACTAATATAATTAGTTTGAATTCAAATCTCATATTTTTTTGATGACCTAGTTAATGGTGACATCATCTTAATAAATCACTGAATATATAATATAAATATGTATAAGAAACTGTCTGCTTTTTTTGGAAAAGAGAAAAATATAGAAATTAAGGAGTAAATGAGACATTCTTCATCTTATTACCTAATCTTAATTCACAATTTGATTGGAAAAGTGTTGGTTTTTGGTTGATTAAATCAAGTCATGCTTTATAACTGCACCTGCGATTCATTACGCAAACATATATTTTTTTAAAAAGTAATTAAACTTTTTATTTAATTTGATATTTGAATTGTGAAAATGTATAAAAAAAAAGGTTTTTTAATTGTTAATCATTAAAATTAATGACCTTAATTTTTTTCTCCAGTTAAATTCACTATGTGCTATATTGTGACCGTGACATGTGACAAAAGTGATAAAAAATAAAAATTATTAAAAATATATAAATTTATTTAAAATAGAGAAAAATAAAATTTATTAAGAATATAATATGTATAAATATTATAAAAATATAAAAATCATTATAAAAATAAAAATATAGAAAACTATAGAAATAAAAATCATAAAAGAGTTATAAAAATTGTAAAAAAATTATAAAATTTATAAAAAATCGTAAAAATATAAAATTGTAAAAAAATATAAAATTTTATAAAAAAATAATATCTAGTACATTACGAGTAGAGTATAGTAAAATTTTACAGGGGTATAGTATTTTTCTACATTTTTAATAAATTTCATAAATTTTATTTATTTTATTTTTTAGCATCTTTGCCATGTGTCACAATCACATTATGACATGTGGTGATTTTGTCTGAAAAAAAAAAATTAGAGACTATTAATTTTAACAGTCAGAGGATCTTTTTAATACATTTTGACAATTTAAATAATTAATCAACTACAACATAAAAAAATTTATTTTTAAAAAAATTTCAAAAAAATTTTAGACCCTTAAAATTTATTTTTTAAAAAAATTTATTGCTTGGTGAATATAAAAAGTCAAGCATAAAACAACTTGCTTAGAAAAGTAATGTAATTTTAATGTGTTCTAGAAAAAAAAAGAAATTCTACGTGTTGTTCAAATAGCCCACAGTTATTCTAAAAAATGAACAATAGAAACAAAATTACTGTCTACTTTCTCAATCCATCCTCTGATTTCCTAATTTTTTCTATTCTTCATTTTTTATGCACTGGTTTGTTGCCTTCGGAAATCAAATTAATTTATATCTTTTAGCCCTCTAATTTTATAAAAATAATTATTTTAACCTTCAATTTAATTTTTCATCTTCTTAGTCCTTAAATTTACATTTTTTTTTGTCAAATCACCCTAAAATAAATAAAAAAGTTAATTTTTTTAACTTCTCTGATGTGGCATACACGTGGATTGCCACTTGGATGACACATCAACATTCAATTAATTTTTTAAAATTTTAAAAATTAAAAAAACTATTTTTAAAAATTAAAAAATTATAAAAATATTAAAATTTTAATTAAATGTTAACATGTCATCGACGTGTATCAGTAAAGTTAACAAATGTTAATTTTTTTAAGGTGATTTGATAAAAAAATAAAAATAAAAAAATAAATAACGGATAAATTTTTTTTTATAAAGTTGTGGGTTAAAAAATTGTCATTTATTTATGGGATATTCATTTATTTATTTATGTCATTTATTTTTCACAAGTTATCCAACCTTGACCTTGTTGCTTTTATAATTCTTTAACAACACTTTTTTTTAGATGTGAAAAATATATAGTTATGTTAAATTTTTAAGAGTTAACTGAAGTAGATACGTTTAAACTTGATTTTCATTTTAAATTGATCTTAAATTTTAAAATATTCTAATTAGGTTTTTAAATTATCAATGTTGTATTAATTAGGTCATTTTATTATTAAAATTATTTATTTAACCATTAAATAACACGTCAAATTCTACGTGGCATAATTTAAAATAAAATTTTAAAAAAAAGTAAAACATTACCGCATAACTTTTAAAAGTTAAAAAAAATAAAATAAAATTGAAAAAAAGAGAAAGTGAACTATAAAGCTTTTGTAAAAGTTTCGAAAACTTCAAAACCAAAGTTTTTACAATATCCATTTTATAATATTAATTTTTCTTTAAAATTTTCATTTAAAAATATGTCACATGTGATCTAGCGTCTCATTTAATGGTTAAATTAATAATTTTAGTAATGGAAGGACCTTATTGACATAACCTCGATAGTTTAGGGATATAATTAAAATATTTTAAAGATTAAAGACCGATTTAAAATAAAGGTTATAGTTTGAGGATGTATAATAAAATTAACTCAATTTTTAAAGAGAAAAAAATGCATATATTTAAAAAAAATATAAATGACATAATTTTTAAAAGTTAGAAAATTGAATTTAAACCATATTTTAAACAGAAAAAAGAATAATATATCATAGTTTATAATGTTATATAAATAAATTATTGAGTTCAGGGTGTTACATCACAACATCTTGGCTTTTTTATTAAATATTGCAAAAATGGAAAAAAAAATTAAACCAAAGGTTTTGGGATTATTTTTTAAAATATGTATATTTTTAGATCTAGTTGAATATGAATGGGGTCGAAGTCTTTTAATTTTTTATAAGAATCCTTGAAGAATCTAAAGTTCAATCATTTGGTGATGATGATATTTTTTGGTTGAAATTAGGATGTTCATCGTCGATAATAATGACTAATCCTCTCATGTCAGTAACAGTAATGATGATGAGACCTAATATTGATCTAAACAACCCAACTGTGTCAAGATACTCTTAATATATTTTTTTAATGAAGGAATCTTATAGTTAACCAAGCAATGGATGAAAATAATAATACTTTTTCTTTTCATTTTTTCATCTTTTCTACCAAAACATATATGGAAAGAAAAATTATATTTTCCATCTTTCTATTTTCTTACCCCTTCAGTTTTTCATTTTTCTTTTCACTCTAAGCAAAGTCTAAAGCCATTTCAATTACTTTCAAATTTTATTACAAGTCGTTTTATCATGTAAGTGTTTTTTTTATGTTATTAATGTTATTAAATTTGTCATCAGTTATTAAAATTCTTCAATTTGTATATATTAGTAAATGAAAATCTCTTGATAGTAAATTTGTAAGTGTTTTTGGCTAATATTATGTTATGGGGAGGGACCCACTTACACTAGTATAAAATTAATTTTTATACTCTCTCATATCTCTTTGTACAATTAATCTTTTAACAATTCAATTGTTGAATTTATAAATATAATTGTACTTGTCATGAATGTAAATTTTCAAATCGATCTACTCTCTCTATCATATCAATCTAAAATACTGTAACACCCAGTCTCCTAATAACCTAGAAATTTAGGTTAATTAAGTGACTAAATTGAAATAGACTACAAGTTGGCGGCCTCTATTGGAAGAAACAAGAAAGCTAGAAACCGAATTGGACATGATTGAGATCTAATTCTGGTTTGGTTAAAAAGGAACCACCCGATGCCAATGTGGGAAACATAATGATTGTAAATGCATGGTTCTCCTAAGGTCGATAATAGCGCATGAAAGGTTATAAATAGCTAGGAAAAGACTTCCCAATGATGATTTTCTTCTCGACTTGTTTCATTTCTTCGTTTCTTCATCTTCTTTAGTAGCTCGAAGAAAGAGTAGTCATGGAAGGTTCCACATAGAGCAGACTTCACAAGGATGGAGTTGGAAAAGTAAGGAAACCAGTAAGCTGGTAATGTTCTTAACCCTTCTGTGTATGTAAGAAAGGTAAATATGGTTAAGGACCTTTAAAACCATTTTAGAGGTTCTGCATGCTTATAAAAGTTTAAGCTTTTAAGATGTAGCGTAAGTTAACTAGTAGGTTTTTGGTTGTAAGCTGTTACTTAGAGAATGAAAGCTCTAGTATTCGACAGAAGGAATAAGTTGTGGAAACAATGAAGTCTCAGGTGAGTTTCAGACTCTAAACCTGCTATTATGGTTTATGCTGTCTAAGTGTGCCATGTTTGCATAAGCATGAAATATGATGATATGAGCATGTATTGCATGACTATGGGATAAACCTCAAGGGGATAGATGAATTTAGGATGGAAAATGGGAAGTGAACCTTTAGATACTACATCGGGCAAAACTTCGGACCTTGCAAGAGGAACATTGTGATGTTTGAGCATTAATGTTAGGTGGTGTAAAGGAGGTAATAGGAGGAGGATTCAGAAAATGAAATCATAAAAAGGTATTTACTGCAATGGCAGTATCGACTAGTCCTTTAGGGCGACACTGTGATGATGGTATATGGCATAAAACCAAAGATGAAATAGGCTATGGTAATATGGTATGAAGTATACAGCATGAGACCATGGATGAAAGATGTCATGGCGACATGGTACAATGTATAAGGTATACAATGTAAAACCATAAATGAAAGATATTATGGCAACCATGTATGATGAGTAAGACCATGGATGAAAGACTCTATGGCATCCACAAAAATAGTTCGTTGGGACAGTAACATAGAACAGAGATAGTCTGCTAGGATAGTAAACAGAGAACAAAGATAAAGTCCACCAGGATAGTAAACACGAGGTAAGTCCACTAAGACAGTAAACACGAGGTAAGTCCGATAGGACGCAAAGAATGAGGAAAAGTTAAAAGAAATAAGTAATGATAGATATGAAAACTAATGAGGCTTAGGTGAAGACCCAACAAGAATTAGAGGAAGATAGGTCATGTGAGAGTTGGCTTGTTCTTAAAAATGAAAAAGAGAAATTATTCGAGGATCGTAAACAATGATCCGACATGGAGAGCCACCAAGAAGGAGCTCAATGAAAAGATACGCGAGAAGCAAGTTTCGTGAGAGGGATGATAATTCCACTTCCAAGATAAGGATTCTGTCAAAGAAACAGAATGTCTGTTAAAACTATTCCACTTTGAGGAAAGTCTATTGTGGGTACACCATCGCAATGATAGCCCATAGGGAGGAAACAAGCAAGTAGGATAGTAGACTCATATAGCCATAAGACGATAAGTTAGTTGTTTATTATGTGAATAAGTGAACTTCTAGGTTAGTCATGTGCATAAGGTGGATTACTGAAAGTAATTCTCCACTGCGAACTTTAAGGTGAAATTGGAATGAGTTCATCAGATTAGCGAGTCATGATGAAAGTCAGCACGATACGAAAAAGTCAACAAGTCCTTCGGGACTAGAGTAAGGTAGGAAGGGGTCTGCCATAGGATTGGTTCAATCATGGAAGTCCGTCAATATAGGTAGGACCTAATGACACTTAGGCGAAAAGACAAGAGAGCACTACCACAGAGGTACAAGATAAGAAAACATGCATATAACCAAGTAGGTTAGAGGTCAACGAACATCCTATACGTAGGTGTAACAAAGGAATGGGAGACAAAAAGTAAGGATCAAACTCGCTGATGTGGCCAGGTGTTTAAGATACGATCAAATTGATATTCTGACTAGGGAAAGTCTTATAGTGAGCAATGTAGCGTGGAAGATCAGGTGGAGTTTGTAACACCCCTAACCCGTATCCGTTACAAGAATAAGGTTACGAGAATGCTACAACAATTTAACAAGTAAAATCATGATCGTTTCAATATAATTTCTCAAATACAATAAAGTAATTGAATTATGATAATACATTACATTTACGAGTCTTAAATCGAGCCCTAGAGACTAAAGAATTAATCTTAAAACCCTTAGGGACTCATTTGAAACAAATCATGAAATTTTAGGAAAATATGAAAATTTTCAAAAATAAGGAACACATGGCCGTGTGGAATGTCCCAAGCCGTGTAACTTTCGAAATAGGGACACACGGTCTTGTACCTGCCCATGTAACTCACTTAGCTAGGTCACATGGCCGTGTCGTAGGCCGTGTGTTAGGCTGTATAACACATTGACTTAATACACACGTCCGTGTCTCAAACCGTGTGTGGCACACGGCTAAGTGACATGAGCGTGTCCTAGGTCGTGTGTACCTAATTTAACCTTAAACATCAAGTTTACCATTTCAAGGTTTCTTGGATCCTAAGTAATCTATTTACCAGCCATTAGACCTATTCAAAATGACATTACTCAAGCTCAAATCATGCAAAATCAACTATCTTAAGTGTCTAACTAATGTACCTTCATTGGTACCACAAGTATACACACTTATACAATAATATAAATCATCAACCAAAACATACAAATTCACAGAACTTAACTTTTAACCAATATGCCTATCATAGGCACCTCAAATCACAACAAATCAAATAGACTTTTTAGTCACATATATACTACAAGTTAATATCAAAAATGCCTTCCATCTTTCATAATTCATAACAAGTCATTAACTTAACATTTTTCAAGTAAACATCAGGAACTTTGTAGTGATACTCATGTTACCAACTTGCACTTAAGATCACTCTTTACATATGTATACATGCCAAAACAAAGGTAATGACAAAACAAGCCTATTACATGCCATATAATCCAAAATAAATGCTCATAATCTACCGAATCAGATGGATAGTGTGACTTGAGTGTTGATCCAGTCATCCAACCTTTAAAAGTATCTACAAGAAACAAAAATTAACACAAGTAAGCTTATTGAAGCTTAGTAAGTTCGACGTACGAAAATAATAAATCTTACCAAATTAAATATAACAATTCAATCAAAAATAACTCAACAACAAGTGTTTCCTATCATTCACAAAGTTGAACCGATGAATTGCATAATTCAATTTAAAGCTAAAATGGTAATTTTCAGGAAAACTTATATATATTCACAACAAAGTCAATTCAAGATGTCAAATATATTCCATGCTATTCAAAACCATTAAATAAGTTGTAACACAACAATTTACGACCTAATAAATGACTTATAGATACAAGTACACAAGTAATCCAACCAAAAACACGCCAATGCTCATAAGAGCTAATCCATCCAATAACACGCCATGGCACTAAGTGCCTAGACCGTAGGCTATACATCCGTCCTCATAACATGCCAAATCAGGGTAGTAAAACACAAAAGTTTGCAACAAATGCTAAACCTCAGTATACTCAAGAAAAATGTATAAAGCTCTCCCCATCAATCTCCTTTCCAAATTCGCATAATACTCCATCATTCAATTGTACTTTATCTCGCTTTTATCCGACCTAATTATCGTTACATTTTCCCCAAACAATTCACATCATCAATAGTATAATTTATATCCACTATTTCATATCAAGTCATTATATAATTCATATAAATATTAAATTACAATCCGTATGAACTTACCTAGATTGAGTTGTAATAGTTGTAGAAGTTTAGGGACTATTCCGTAATTTTTTCTTTTTTATGAAAATCAACAGGGTCTTGATCTGCAATGTTTTGAACTTGGTCAATTCTCCAAGCTTAAGAAACCATGGCTATTCAGTTTTAATATGAAAAATTAAAGATGATAATGATAATTTCATGTTTTGTTTTTATTTATTTAATGATTATTTATGTTTTCAACCTTTAAAATCAACTAAAATTTCATTAAAAACCATACTAGACCTTCCACTTAATTAATATAAGGTCTAATTGCCTTATTGGCCCTCTCACAGTTAATAATTAAGCAATTTGATCATCTAATTGCAATAATCAACAAGTTTCACACCTTTTTTTATTTAGTCTTTTTTCATCAATTAACTACCTAAATGTTAAAATTTCTAGACCAAATTTTAACATGACTCTAATGACTCCATAAATATTCTATAAATAATATTTACGAGTTGACACGATGAAAATTTGTGGTCCCTAAACCACTGCTCTGTCACCATTGAAAAATATGTTGTTATAGAGTCCGACACCCTAATAACGAATACATGCCTTGAGTAAGTAGGGAATAAACTTATATTTAGTCATTTTATATTCGTTATCCTCGTAAATTTATATTTAGTCATTTTATATTTGTTATCCTCGTATGATAAGATTTAATGTATAGAGTAGTAAATGAACTCATTAAGTTCATTTAAACTTACAGCAGTTTACACGATGTTCACAGAACTTGCAAGGTTGATCGAGAACTTCAAGGTGAGACCAAGCCAGATGGAGTGGAGATCGAGGATCATTGTTGAACCAAGTCATGCACTTGGGAAGGGGGTACTATTGGAGGCTTTATCTCAAGTTCAATAACAATGAATCCATATAGCATCCCTAGAATTTGGATTCTTAGAATGGATAGTTCTTAGTTAAATTCTAAAGAATTTCTTTGTAAACAAATAGGTCGATGACTAATGGAAAATTTTAGGGACTAAACATACAAAGTCTTAAGGCCTTAGTTGCAAAGATTATTTTTTTTTAAATTTCATTATTGGATAATTGTAATTTTAGTCTGTTATTGACAATTATGTTAACTAAAATTAAATATAAGTCTATTTGTGACGCTCTATACTCGAATCTGATGAATGGGTCAGTTATGGGGTGTTAGAAATTAAGTGGTGTCAAAAGATAGGATTAATTAGTCCTCTAACCTAGAAGATTTGAAAGGAATTACCTTTATGTGCGTGGTGATTGAATTGGCTAAGTCCTTCAAGTCCTTAATGTGGTTAAAATATTATATACAGTCTATGGATGCATGTGCCTAGATTGGCGAATTGAAGATAAGTATCAATAGTTGAATGTAAGAAATATACATAGATAATATAATTGAGAAAATACAATAGTAGAAATTTTAGTAAATGTATATTGAAAGGATACAAAGAAAACTATAAATAAGTACTAGTAGATAAATATGGAATAGGAAAAGTACATCGATTAAAAGTGAAAACAATAGAGAAGGACAATTTTATTAGATGAAAAGTACAAAAGAGGTATAGTATTATTAGTAGCCAAGTAAGCAACTGTGTCGACGATATCTTACTTCTTGACTAGTCTTTAGGAAGAAGTAGGAACAACCTCGCTGATCCTTGGGGATGTAGAACCCAAGGATGGCATTAGCAATCCTACGGGAAGAGCATAGGATTCGAATTAAAAAAAAATGGTGTAGCGGTAAATATACTAAGCTGTGGTGCTAAAGCCTGCCAAGAAAGACCCTTGTGTCGGGTTTGGTAGGGGGATAGATGAACCATTGGCAGGAAAGACAAAGGGGAGATAAGCAATGCTGAAATAATCCCTCCTCGATGTTACAGAAGTAGCCGTAGTGAACTAGGTACGAGGGAGAAATCTCTCCAGTTCTTGAAAAGGGCTTTTTCCACGTTCTAGGTTGACTAGAAGTAAAGTCCATGTATAATCCCCTATGATAGAACTTCTTCTCAAGAAGAGGATGAGAAAACTAATGAAAGTTCATAGCCGACACTTGCCTCAATTCAAGTAAGGTTGGGAAAATAGATTTCTTGGAGCAATATGCAAACCCCCATATAGTATTTGGCTATTAGATTAGGAAGAACATAGGTGGAGGAAATTAGTTCTAGAAAAAAAAAACTTTGATATTAGAAGTGGCAAGGAAAACTACATTCTAGTATTTTATTTAAGTAAGAAAAGAAAGATTGGAGAAGAGAACTAAAGGATAGGGGGCAGATCAATTAAGCCAAAAGCTTGTAGACTTATGCATTCCCTTCTATGTTTAGGGTTATTTATAGTCGAAAGGAGAGCATGAGAAGTTATGAAAATTTAATGAGTAATGAGAAACTGTTCAAACCTACCAATAATGGTATGTTAGCATTGGAGAAGGAAACGTCTTTTGGAAGTTCCAAGATGGGAATAGTTTCCAGTTGTTACCCATTAGAGTATAACCTTCCAAAAAGAACTAGACATAAGGCTGTTTAGTAACAACCCACTTTCAGTAAGATAGAAAGCCTTTGTTATCATTGGAGTAGGAGTTCGAAGTCAGGGTAGTCGCTTTGACACTATGCTAAGATAGTAGTAAACGATGTGTCACATACGAGCTTAGCTGCCTTATGATGTGAAAGAATCGACCTATCAGATGGGTAATGTTAGAGTACGAGTAAACCTAGGGAATTTTGAAACATTCCGCCAGGAATGGAACAAATGTAAAGTTAAGTGATGCTCATCTTCTAGCATCCGCCAAAGCTAGAAGATTGAAGAAAGGATTATGGATCATAGTAGTACAGTGGAAGGATCGAAGTTGCCAACGAGATGAAAACCAAGAATTGCCAGGGTTAAGGATCCTCAAGATGGGTAGAGTTAAAGCGTAAGCAAAATTTAGGATTTGCGGAAGCATCTGCCAATGGCAAAGACAAAAAGTTAGTAGGCACGCAATGTTCACTAGAGAATTCCTGCCAAATTACGATAGTAATGAAACATTATGGGGTGAAAGGTACCCCATAATGGAGTAGCTAGGAGTTCACCAAGAAGCCGATACTCTTATCACACTAAGTAAGAAGAATCTGCCAAACGGGTAAAATTAAAAGGAAATAAGAATGTACCAAAAGGGAACCAAGTTAAAAGAATTGGTAAGGATAATGGATGAATGGTTATGTGAACCATATGAGAGTAAGAATGATGAAGGTTTATCTAAGTCCACTTTTAAAGTTGGTGTGACAAGAAATTTTGAGGACGAAATTTTTTTAGGTGGGAGGGGTTGTAATACCTGGTCTCCTAATAACTTGAAAATTTAGGTTAATTAAGCAAGTAAATTAAAAGAGACTGCAAGTTGGTGGCCTCTATCAGAAGAAACGAGAAAGCTAGAAATCGAATTGAACATGATTGAGATCCAATCCAGGTTTGGTTAAAAAGGAACCACTCGATGTCAATGTGGGAGACATAATAATTGTGAATACATGATTCTCCTAAGGTTGGTAATAGTATGAGAAAGGTTATAAATAGCTGGGAAACGACTTCTTAGAAAGAGCTCACATCAACGGGAAGGTTTCGCACTTTGATGTCGACTCTTCACCACTTGATGATTTTCTTCCTTACTTGTTTGATTTCTTCCATTCTTCATCTTCTTTGGTAGCTCGAAGAAATAGAAGACATGGAAGGTTCCGCATGAAAAAGACTTCATGAGAATGCAGTTGGAAAAGTAGGGAAACCAGTAAGCGGGTAATGTTCTTAACCCTTTTGTGTACATAAGATAGGTAAATATGGTTACGGACCTTCAGAACCATTTTAAGGGTTCTACATGCTTATAAAAGTTTAAGCTTTTAATATATAACGTAAGTTACCAGTAAGTTTTTGGTTGTAAGCTATTACCTAGAGAATGAAAGCTCTAGTATTCGATAGAAGGAATAAGCTGTGGAAACGATGAAGTCTTAGGTGAGTTCCAGACTCCAAACCTGCTGTTATGGTTTATGTTGTCTAAGGAAGCCATATTTACATAAGCATGAAATATGATGATATGAGTATGCATTGTATGACTATGGGATAAACCTCAAGGGGATAGATGAATTTAGGATGGAAAATGAGGAGTGAATCTTTGGATACTGCCTCAAGCGAAGCTCCGGACCTTGCAGATAGAACATAATGGTGTTTGAGTATCAAGGTTAGGTGATGTTAATGAGGTAATAAGAGGAGGATTTGGAGAATGAAATCATGGAAATGTATTTATCATAATGACGTTATCGACTGGTCCTTCGGGGTGACACCATGACGATAGTATATAATGTAAGACCATAGGTGAAAGAGGCTATGACAGTCTAGTATAAAGTATGTAGTATAAGAATATGGATGAAAGATGCCATGATGGCATGATACAAAATATAAGGTATACGGTGTAAGACCATAGATGAAAGATACTATGGTAGTCAAGTATTATGAGTAAGACAATGGATGAAATACTCCATGGCATCACGAGGTAATATGTTAGGATGGCGAAGCAGTGTAAGACCATGGATGATAGACTCCATGGCATCCACAGAGATAATTTGCTGGGACAGTAAACACAGAACAAAGATAAAGTCGTCCGGGACAATAAATATGGGGTAAGTCTAATGTGATGCGAAGAACAAGGAAGAGTTAAAAGAAAGAAGTAAGGATAGATATGAAAGTCAGTGAGGCTTGGGTGAAGACCTAATAAGAATTAGATGAAGATAGGTCATGCGAGAGCTGGCTTTTTCATAGAAATAAAAAAAAATTTATTCAAGGATTGCAAGCAATAATCCAAAATAGAGAGCCACCAAAAAGAAGCTTAATGAAATGGTACATAAGAAGCAAATCTTGTGAGAGGGATGGGAATTCCACTCCTAAGATAATGATTCTGTCCAAGAGACAGAATGTCTATTAAGACTATTTCTTTTTGAGGAAAGTCTATTGTGGGTACACTACCACAATGATATTCTGTAGAGAGGAAATAAGCAAGTAAGATGGCATACTCATATAGCCATAGGACGATAAGTTAGTTGTTCATTACGTGGATAGGTGAAGTCCCAAGTTAGTTATCTGCATAAGGCGGATTACTGAAAGTAATTCCTCACTGTAAACTTTAAGGTGGAATTGGAACGAGTTCATCAAATTGGCAAGTCATGATGACAGTCAGCACGGTATAAAAAGGTCAACAAGTCTTTCGAGACTAGAGTAAAGTAAGAGGGGTTCGCCACAATAGTGGTTTGACCATGGAAGTCCACTAAGACAGGTAGGACCTAAGAACCCTTGGCGAAAAGACAAGAAAGCATTACCACAAAGATACAATATGAGAAAAAAATGTATAGCCAAGTAGGTTAGAGGTCAACAAACACCCTGTACATGGGTGTAGCAAAGGAATGAGAGATAAAAAGCAAGGATCAGACTTGCTAATGGGTCAAGATGTCCGGGGTACGATCAAATGGAAAGTCTGACCAGGGGAAAGTCTTAGAGTGAGCCGTGTAGTATTTTCATATAACAAATACTAGCCTTTGTTAGATCTGGTGCCCTAAGTATAGTATTCTCATATAAGTACAGTTGTAATTTTTTTGAATAGATTGGTTAATAAAATTATTCATAAAATACATTAATACTTTTTATATGGTCCTCAAATGATTTTTGCATGCAAAACAAAATGGAAGCAAATGTTGCTCATTAGTTGTCTAATGTTTAACGAATACTAAGCTGTATTACGTGGTCAGATCGTAGTACAGAAAAATAGTTTATATTAGTAGAAGAACCTAAATATGTTTTTAGTCTAATCGAAAACGAGCAAACTGATTAAAAGACTAATATGTTATCTACCAAGTCCAATCGAGAGATGCCTTGTCTTAGGCATCGTAACAAATGACTCCCAGAAGATAGAGACATAAATGTGACTAATTGGACTAACAATATATCGAACATGACCTAAGTAGAATAGACCCTAAATTTATTTATGGATTTATTCTCTTGTGACGTTCATAGTGTGACATACCTAAATCCTGGGTGGATGGCAGACTGACGTTCGTAGTGTAACATACCTAAATCCTAGGTGGATGGCAGACTATGTATGCGTGACTTGTACACTTTAATGTAAGTAAAAACCTGAGTTCAAACAAATAAGGAATCAAAAGCTGGTGCGTTGGGTTTACTACTTCTGTAGTATGTAGCGTCACTCACACATAGCCCAAAACATGGGTAAATGATATCCTCTCATGGGCGTTACATGGTTGATGAAAGGTAAACGTGCTCACGTTGGGGAAAGTTTAGTCACGATACTACAGTGGAATGAATTTGTGACTAAATAAGTTCATAATTAATAGGTGAAAAGTCAAAAGTTAATTATAAGTCATTTAAGCCTCAAATGCATATATCCAATCAGTCCCTCCGCTAGCTCGTTGAAACCAAAAATGAATTTCATGTTTGAATAGAAATGAACGAAATGAATAGGAAAAGAGAAATGAGAAGCATTCAGGAATGATTATGGTTTTCTCCAAAATGGAGAAAAGGAATCATTTGGAAATGAATGTAGGTTTTCAAAAATGGAAATGGAAATGGAAATGAAAATAAGAATGATCCATTTGCAATCCTATATAGATTACTTAAAAAATTATCGGAAGAATGAGTTTAAGTTTTTGGGTTGTTTTGAAGCCCAAAATGAAAATAAATCATTCAGTGATAGTGAAAATGTTAAGTTGTGAAATATTTAACATATTTTCTCGAAATTTTAATAGGGGTAAAATAGGGATGAAAAAATTATTTTATATATAAATATTGAAGTTTATTTTTGTGAAATAGAAAAATTGAATCAGGTTGGATCGTATTACAGAGTATTGGGTCAAAAAGAGCCAGAAAGTACTTGTAATTGGACTCGATGTGAGAGAGGCCCAAAAACCCCTCATGGACATGAAAAGGGCAACAACCCTAGTAGGTGTGTCATCCAACCTAGTCCTATTCTAAGTAGGATGTTGTTTTTCTATTTGAAATAAACCACTACAACTTAACAAGGGTTCTACCTTCTCTTTCTATAAATAGATGGCATTGGTAGAGCTATTAACACAATTTTGAGAGATTGTTATTCTGCCAAAAAATATAGATAATTTATTCTCAACTATTACATATATTTTTCTGAAATAACAATTCTACCAGTTTCTATTAAGAAGAGAGAATTTTCGTTTTCACCCCAAAATGAGAGAAAAAATTTTCAAGTTCTATGTTTCGATTCAATTGGTTCGAGCCCACACTCGAAGCAGTTTGTGGTACAAGAATAGTAGAAAAGATCATTTGGTTGAAAGCTGAGAACAACGAACGTCCTCTAAGCCGAAAACACATGTACAAATTCGGTTAAGGTTTATTGCTATAAATATCACAGACTGGGTCTATTTTCAAAATTTTAATTTTCTACTATACAAGAAAACTGTTTTCAAACCGGGAATATTCCAACAACCTTAAGCAAGCAGGGAGTAAATTTATATTTAGTTATTTTAAATTCGTTATCCTCGTACGATAAGGTTTAATGTATATGGTAGTAAATGAACTCACTAAGTTCATTTGAACTTATAGTAGTTTACATGGTGTTTGCAAAACTTGCAAGGTTGGTTGAGGACTTCAAGGTGGGACCAAGCCAGATGGAGTGGAGATTGTGGATCGCTGTTGGACCAAGTCATGCACATGGAAAGGGGTACTATTGGAGGCTTTGTCTCAGGTTTAATAACAACGAAGCCATATAGCTTCCCTAGAATTTGGATTCTTAGTACGGATAGTCCTTAGTTAGATTCTAAAGAATTTCTTTGTAAACAAATAGGTCGATTACTGATAGAAAATTTTAGGGACTAAACATATAGGGGCTTAAGGTCTTAGTTGTAAGGATTATTATTTTTAAATTTCATTATTGGATAATTGTACTTTTCGCCTGTTATTGACAATTAAGTTAGCTAAAATTAAGTATAGGTCTATTGTGACGCTATATACCTAGATCTGATGAACGGGTCAGACGTAAGGTGTTGCAAATACTATATATATATTTATATTTATTGATCAGTTGAAAGTTTTTTTATATAAAACAAATAGTTAGGAATTTTAAATTTACATCAAATTTGACATGCATGATCTGTATGAATAAAATATGAAGTATGACAGTTGAATCGTTAAAATATTAATCATACAAAGAGATAAGAAATAGTGTAAAACTACTTTAGTTTTTAGTTTTACCTTAGATATCTTCTCTTATGTTATCATTACCAATTGGTGAAGATGTTATATGTAATGCTATTTTTTTAGTTACCATTGTAACAAAGCAATGTTATTTTTGTTGGATGCTTTGCTATTAAAAATTATTGAATTGGTTACAATTGTTTGTAACATTAGTAATTTAATATTTTAGAGTCTCAATTGACAAGATAGTGAACTGATTTATCCATTTGATGCATTTGAATAGAACAATTATTTCGACTAAGATAGGCATTTTATTCCAACTAAAATCTCCTTTTTAACATGATGTTTAGGAATGACATAATCTTGGAAGACATAAAAATAATAGTTCTTAGGAAAATCCAAACTATAGATATTAAAACGGGCTCAATTGGTTTTTGTTTTTGTGAAATTCAATTTTGTAAGTTCGTGGTGAAAAAAAGTTGAAAAAAGTTTAATTAATTTGTTTTTATAAATTTTTGGTGGGTTTTTTATACCATTAAGCAAAAAAAGTTTAATATATCATTTAATACTCGTGTTTGTCACTTTTTTTAATGTGATATGTGTGTTATTTTTTTGTTGCAATTTACTTGACAAAAAAAAAGTTATATATTTTGGTATCTAGAGGTGACAATGTTAACTTTTTAGTGTTTAATTCAATTTTAAGGTTGATCTGATGAAAATTAATTGCTAATATTATCAAGTTTGAATATTTCATGATTTTGTTAATAGAATAAATTTAGTGTTAATTATGAATTTGTTTGATTTTATATTTAATTTGTCAAATATAATCCAATGGATGTGATTTAATTTAGGTTTCAGTGATGAAAATTAATTACTAATATTATTAATTAATTATGAATTTTCATCTAATCAATTTTAAAAAACCGAACTAAACACTAAAAAATTAACATTATTATATTTAGATACTAAAATATACAATTATTATTAAATACAAATATTACATTGAATATCAAAATATATGTATCACATTAAAAAAAACTCAAACTCAAATATTAAATTATATATTAAGGATAGAAAAAAGTTTCTCCTGAATGGGGAAATGTTTAATTTCAAGTGAAACTAAAATTGGCGTAGTTGGTGCGCTTTGGTAAATTGGATTAAATTTTTAATTGAACATGATATTTGTATTAATGTATAAATTAGTTTAGTCATTCAATTCATAAATAAATTTAGAATTAAAATTAAATTATTATGATAAAATTATGTAAATTATGAAATTAATTGAAATATGATATTAGATATAAATAATAATTAAAAATGTGATGTCATAAAAATAAAATAAACACGAATATGAACGCGTTAAACTTTATGTAAAACAAATTATTAATGCGAGAACAGGGTCGAAGCCAGCATGGTACACACGGCATTGTCCCCTTGGTTAAATCAACAAATTGCACTTTTAGTCTCTTTTAAAATTTAATCATTTAAATTAAATCCTTTGATTATATAAAATTACATTTTTTACCCTCTTGAAATTAATAATTTAATTTAAACCTTTTTAAGTTATTTTTTATACAAATTTTAAATTACCTATAAATCTATTTAAATCTTAAATTAGAGAATATTACGCGTTTGAGTGCGCTCGAATCAATAATCACTCGATTCTCACATGTTAACAGAGTTAGTATTTCGTCAATAATATATTTTTAAGGTATTAATTTAATATTTTTAAGTAAATTCTTTTAGCTTTAATTTTCTCAAAATTTTATAATAATAGAATAAGGGTTAATAATTGATAAACTGTTAAAGTATTTTTTTATTTCATAAATAAGTTTAATATTTTTCTATATTCTACAACACACTTGTGATCATCCTAACCTTATTTGTAAAATTTTAAAAAATTATTACTAAATATTTTCTCATAAAATACTTACTCAAAAATTATTTTTATTTTTAAGATAATAAAAAATATTTTTTTAAAAAATAATTTTTTTCGTGGGTGTAATGAATCTTTTCTCTTTTAATACTCATCCAAATTTGAACTTGAAGATGCTGCTTGCCCGGACAAGTCATAGATGTTGATTTATCTATATCTATACACTGTATTTGATTGAGTTAATATAATCAAGAGTTTAATTTAATCGTGAAATTATTAAAATTTTATTATTTTGAAGATTTTTTAATTTTTTAATTTTTTAATTTTTTATAATTAATTTTTATGTCATATGATGTTTATTTTTAATATTATATATTTTTATAAATTTTAAAAATATATATACTAATTAAATAGATGGAAATAAAAAGCGAAAAATAATCAATAGCAAAATATAAAGTAATTAGATAAAATAAGTCATTCGAATATTAGTTGAAATTTCACTTATTAATAACCATTACTTTAATACTTTATTATCTTTAACATAATTTTTCACAACACAATGATAAACAACATTCATAATTATGTAAATATTATTAAAATTAAATAGTAGTAAAATTATCGAAGATTAAATAATAATAACTAAACATCTCAAATAATAATGAAAGTCATACCTTTTTCGGTGTTGAAATAAAACCTATTAAATGATGCTAAAATATGATTTTTTTTAAAATAATATTTTTTTAGATGTTATTTTGAATGAAAATGTGTCATTGTGCATATATTTATAGTGTTAAATATTAGTTTTAATTGGTATATAACTATTCATTAATTAAATGATAATTAATTTATAATAATAAATGTAATTTAATATGGATCCAAAGTTTAATTAAGTGATAAAACTGTTACATTGATTGTAATACCCCGAAAGTTTTTACAGTAAAATATTATCTGTAATATAGTAAAATAAGAAAATAAAGTGACAAAAAGGGTAATTTTGAGTTATGTCAATATTGAGAAGTATATTATGATATATTAATTCAAGAAAGGACTAAATTGTAAAAGTGAGAAAAATTTTGTTGCACAAGAATAAATACTTAAAATTTGAGGGGTTAAAGTGTAAATATGAAAAAGTTAAAGGACCAATAGTGTAAATATTTTAAGAGTGGAATGATCTAGAAACTAAGGAAAATGGATGGATTAGGACCAAATTGAATAGGTGAAGAACTATGAGGGACTAAATTGTAATTTTACCAAATTAAATGATGACTCAAGGATGAAATTTTAAAAGATAATAAAGGGCAAAATGGTCAATTGGAAGAGAGAGAAATCTAGAAAGTAATGATGATGTTGATGATATTTTATGATTATTTAATTAGATATATATTATTTTAATAAGATATTTTATTATTTTATTATTATTTTATTATTATTTATTTAGTATAAAAGGAAGGAAAGATAAAGAATTATCATCACCTTTCCTTTCCCATGCAAACCCACGTATAAGAAGAAGAAAAAAAGAAGTTTTCTTTCTTTACAATTTAGTCATTCTACCAAAAATTCATTATTTTCACCTAAAAATTGAAAGAATTTCCATAACCATCAAGAGAGAAAGATAGCAAGGAGATGATGGGGAGCAAGAATATCAAGTTGGATTCAAGAAATAGAAGCTGGAGGAGAGAGAAAAATCAACTTAAAGATTGAAGTCAATAAGAAAAGGTAAGTACATCAAGATTTCAATATGTTTTTAAGTTTGTTATTATTGACAAAGCATGGAAATAATGTTATAGTAGAGTTTTCTTACATAAGGTTCTATATTCTTGATATGTTAGTGAAGAGAAAATAAGAGAAAGTGATGAGAAATGGTGTAGAAAAAGAAAATAAGGGTGTTATAACATAGTAATTAATATCGTATACCAAAACAGTTTTGGACAGCAGCAGTAGTCTAACTTTGAAAAATCATCAAAAATTTTAGAAATCGAATTATAGGATGAATAAAGTATGAAATTAAATATTATTAAGTCTAGTTTCTTATAGAAGAAATTATGTAAGCAATGGAATTGTAAATCATGAGATATAATCAATTTTGTGAGACAAGGTCAGAATGATTTCGGGTTCCCCTGTTCTAACTTTTGAAAATCATAAAAAATTGGATAAAAATAATTATGGACTTAAATTTATATGTTTAGAATCTTGAATGAGTCTATTTTCAAGAGAAATAAACGGGAACATCATTCAAATTCTGTATGAGGAGATAATTAATTTTTAGTGAAGAAGGGTCAGGACTGTCAGACAGCAGAACAGGGGTAAATTTAAAGAATAAACTGTACTTATTGGATAAACCAAAAATTCTAAAAATTTTATGGTAAGAAGATATATGAGTATAGTTTCAGGGAAAATTAGCGGATCTTAATTTGGAGTTCTATAGCTCCAGATATAAATAATTTAGTGACTATGACACAGATGGATAGCTTGAATATTCATAAAAGTAAATAATGAAAATTATAGATAATATTACTTACAAGTGTGTTATATACATTAAGGATGTGGAATGGAGAGGAGGAGGAGGAAAATATGCATGAATATTCATCTAACATGGCTAATTTGCATGTTTTAGGCTCAAGGACTAAATTGAATAAAAGTAAAACTTTATGGGTAATTTTGTAAAAATGTCAGAAATGATAAAATTGTATGAAATGAACTATTTTATTATTTAAATTACAAAATTGAATGAAATTATTAATTTAGTTCAAGATTGGGGAAAAACATGTTTTTAGGGATTAAATTGAAAAGTGTTGAAATTATGGAAAATTCTGATATTTTATAGAATTCATGGGCTGTTATCAATATGTATGAGAATAATAGCTGGAAATAAGGATTAAATTGCAAGAATTTTATTTTCCTGACCCTAAGGATGAAATCGTCATTAAATAAAAGTTTAGGGGCAAAGTGGTAATTTTGCCTAGAGCATTAATTAAGTACATTAGAATATGAAATGAATGAAAATGATGATCAAATTTATTTATAAAGATCCGGACGACTCAAATAAGAGATTTGATCGTGGAAAAGAAAAGATATCGGATTAATAAAATTATAGACACAAACAAGTAATGAGGTAAGTTCATGTAACTTGAATTATATTCTTAAATGCTTGAAATGCATGTTTTTGATATGAATATGATTTGAGTGTTCATTGTATAAAAATTGATAAAACATTGATATATTTGATAAAAATGGGAAGAAATCTCGGTTGAATGAAAGGAAAATTCGATGGATCTCTGAAAAGGAGTTGACGGTAAAAAGGATCTAGCCCGGACGGGTGATCCTATCTTGATATAGTCCTCCCGAAGAATATGTGGAAAATGGATTTAGCCCGGACAGGTAATCCGAATCAGGGTCTGAATTTAGCCTGGACTGGTAATCCCGACAATACTCTATGAGTTTATATTACAGGGGATTTAGCACGGATGGTAATCCCAACTGTAAGGATGAGGTTCATGGAGTGTGCTCTCTGATATGAAATGTGTAAGACCATGGTTGAAAGATATCATGGCAACTTGATATGAAATGTGTAACACCATGGTTGAAAAATACCATGGCAACGTGATATGAAATGAATAAGACCATGGTTGAAAGATACCATGGTAGCGTGACATGAAATGAATAAGACCATGGTTGAAAGATACCATGGCAACATGACAGAAAATGAGTAAGACCATAGTTGAAAGACACTATGGCATTATGTCAAAGATAAATATGACCGTGGATGGGAGACGCGATGACATCTATTGAACAATTGATATTCAGGTAATATGTATCAGATGACGAATGGTTATATGAAATGGTTGTGTGAAATGTTTACAAGAACTGGTCATATGGAAATATATGTACAAAATAGTTGTATGAAATAATTATGAAGATAGATAAATGAAATAAGAATAAGTACATGGAATATAATTTATGTTAAGTTTGATATAAACTTTACCGGAATAAATATACATAAAATATATGGAAATGATGGAGCATGAAATATTGATATAATGAAACGATTGATATATACTTATGAAGAAACGGTAAGAGAATGACATGTTTTATGACATGTACATATGTGATTATCTTTGATATGTTGATACAAGAAAATTATGTAAGTAAAGACAATTATTAAACTCAAGTGTGACATGTCGAGAAAATAAGTATATCAATATTGAATTTATATGAAATATGTGCAAGTATACTAACAATGATATTGTTTGACGCTTAGACAAGTGTCAAGCTATTGATTGAATGGTAACATGTTTAATTATAAGAAGCATTGAAATGGTAAGTACTTATATGAAAATAAAATTTAAGATTTTGCGAAATTTTTTCATGATTTTGATTTAATTCCAGTTAGTTTTTAATGTATGTTTGGGGCTTCGAGGTCCCAATAGAGAGACGTTATGATTATCTTTAAAATATGAATAATAAATGACTCAGAATTATCTGAAAATGTTCAGTAAACTTCGGTGATGCCTCGTACCTATTCCGGTAATGAATACGGGTAAGGGGTGTTACATTGATAATGAAAACATTATTAATAAAATAATTATAACTATTTTTATATTATATTATATTATATTATATTATATTATATTATATTATATTATATTATATTATTTTATTTTATAGATTTAAAAAAATGAGAAATATAGATAGTACAAAGTATTGATTCTTAAACGATCGATTTTATTTATATTAATTTCTCAAATAGATATAAGTCATACTATTTGTTGAGTTAGAATTTGTATTGAATCAAATCGATTTGGTTAGATGTATTTAATATTTATATAAAAAAATAGTTAAGTTAATTTTAAAATATATTTATTTTCTTTTGAATTTTGATATATAAATTAAGAATAAATAAATAAATTTATACATTATAGATTAGACCATTATAATGATATTATTATATATATAATATTAATCTCACACATTAATTTTTATTAATTATAAAAATATTTTTAACATTATTAATTATTATCATATTTTAAATAAAAATTATATTTATTTAATCAAAAGATTGAATTTTTATTATTTTTATTTATCCAATTTATGTTCAATAATTTTATAATTTATAATTTTATTAATTAATAATATATTATGCTATTTTATAAGTAGAACTTTTTATTCTTCAATTTTTTAAAAAATATGATTAAATTAAATAATTTCACATTAATATACTATCATATTAATTAATATTATTTTTATTATTATCACATAATAATACAAATAATTTATTAATTTAATGTCAATTTAGTAATATAATTTATAATAAAAAGTACTCTTGTCAGTTTAATTTTTTTTAAACTCGTGTTTTATATATATTATAAATAGATGCTAAATGTATATATACAATGATTGATATGAATTGAAATAAAAATATTACAATTTTAAGCATAACCTCTTTTTTCTTTTATTTAAGATTAATTTTATTATAGATTTTTATCATATCTGTTCTTTTTGATATAATGTCTAAAATTACTCATTAACTCCTCCTCAACCCTTAAATAGTAGGATAATACGTTTTAGCGCACTCAAATTCAAATTTTTTTGTACTGGCAATAATACTAATGCAAATTAAATTAAAACTAAATGAAAATTACAATCTCATTTAACTTTTGTATTAATTCTTTCAATAAAACATAGTTGCTTTATATTAGTGTATCGGTTTCCGTCCTCAACTGAACATAAATTCAGTGGGCCGGGAAAGGCTACAAAAGAAGTCCAGAAAATAAAAATATAAGCAGAAACCCAATTTCAAACCCAAAATCTCCACTAAAACAAACCGAAGGGCAGGCAAGCAAGCAAGAGCCGAGTGAGAGAAACTGAGAAAGAGATGGGCAGGAAGAAGGGAGTAGCAGAGTTCGAAGAAACGGCGCCGGATGACTTCGACCCGGCCAATCCCTACAAAGACCCTGTGGCCATGCTTGAAATGAGGGAGCATATAGTTCGAGAGAAATGGATTGACATTGAGAAAGCCAAGATCCTCCGTGACAAGGTCAGGTGGTGCTACCGCATCGAAGGGGTCAACCATCTCCAGAAGTGCCGCCATCTCGTACGCCAGTACCTCGACGCCACCCGTGGCATCGGCTGGGGCAAGGATGGCCGTCATCCCTCCCTCCACGGTCCCTATCTTTCTTTACTACATAAAAGACTTCATTTTATTTATTATAAATTCGATTGATTATGATTTCTTATTACTTTCTCTTTGCTTCCCCAATTTCAAACAAGATCAGTAGTTTTGCCATAGACAATGTATATTTTGCTTTTATATGTATTAACTGTTGATTTTTTTAAAGTTTTTAATTTGATTCTGAATTTGTTTTATTAGCTACGTTCTATAACAACTTTTCAGAGTGGGAAGCAAAACAAGTAGTAAAAATTACAAAAAAGATTCAGCATTGTTTTATCCATTTATTTGTGGATTAGTCAACGTTGTTCTTTGGGGAAGGAATGGCTGAGCTGTATTGATTTTGTGTTGATGATTTGGGATTTTAGGTCCAAAGGTTGAAGAAATCGATTCAGAATGAATGGCTGCATTTGGTCATGATAGGTAATCTCGGACTCTAATTCATTCTATATACTATCTACTGAACAATCCTTGTTACTGTTATTGGTTCAACAGAATTATTTCTTGCTTTGTTGATGTTGTTCTGGAACCGTTTGCTTGAACTTTAGAATCTGTACAAAGAAAATTTCAAAACAATTTAACCAAATCAGGTGGGCATGAACATGCCTGTGATATGAACTTACAAAAAGTTTATGGAAGCCAAGTTGGTGGAGAAAAATATGAAATTATAAAGTAGAAGTTGGGGGAAAAAGAATAGTTTAAGGCTTTATGCTTATTGGTTATGTTTCAAAGACCCCCCCTGGTTGATTAAGCTGTAAAATCTTTCAAAGAGAGTGCTTTAGTTCTAGAGATATCTACTTCCATATTGTAAACCTCAACGCGATTACTGTCCCTATCTTTAATTACTAGAAATCCTATGTTTTCCAATTCTTTTGTGTCAGCTCCAGTAATAGATAGTTTTGTACTTTCTTCTTTTGGAATATCAGAGCTGGGCAGCTTTTTCTTGAGCTGGTGTGCTGACAGCTGATTTACTATCTCAACTTTTCTCATTTACCTCATCAATGTCTTTTTTGCTATATGAGCAGTAGGAGTATTCTTGCTCTCACTCTGGACAAGTTTGCCAGCTTTAGTTTTTGATGAGCAGGTCTTGGAGAAATTTACAGCATTTAAAGTAGATATTACAACAGTTGCATACTGTTTTGCAATGCCTAGTTGTCTGCCCACAACACTCATGATCCACATAGATGTGCTTGGCCTTTCTAATCACTCCTAAAGGTCATCTGGAGTCTTAAAAGTTGTCTGCCATTCATCAACACTTCTCAATCTA
Source organism: Gossypium longicalyx (assembly GCA_025698465.1). Taxonomy (NCBI): domain Eukaryota; kingdom Viridiplantae; phylum Streptophyta; class Magnoliopsida; order Malvales; family Malvaceae; genus Gossypium; species Gossypium longicalyx. Next base: position 57,427,478 of record CM047003.1, read on the forward strand.
TCATGGTGATAACCACTCTTCAAATCAATCATTGAAAACTCCACAGAACCAGCCAATTGACCAAGAATATTACTCAACCAAGGTATCCCAACAAGAATATGATCTATAGACATAGGAATATCAGACAATGCTTTATCATCTAATTGAGGACACTCTTTAAAGTATGCTTCTATCTCTTGGACTTTATGCTGAGGATGGCTATGGTAACACTTCTTTTTGGAATGCTGGCTAGGATCCTAATCACTATTCAAGGGAGAATCTATTTCAATACTTGATTTGTCTTACAATCATTGTCTTTGATTTTCCTAATTAGTTCTCCAGCGGCCTCATGGATCATGCCGAACATATTGGGACTCTCAAATATGTTTGGGCTAATGTACGGGTCAGGTTGGTGTTGATCCCTAACTTCTTTAGAACCCTTTACTTGACCAGTCGACGCCTTTAATAGTGAAGATCGTTGGCTAAGTGCATCTACGGCACAGTTAGACTCCTCTTCACCTTCAGTTGTTGTTGTCAACTGTTAAAAACAGGCTATTTCTATTATGTTTTTCACAAGAAATTACATAAATATTTATAGACATAGTGAGCCTAACTTAGGAAACTTTACACTAGGAAACAGACTAATTCTAGGGATGCTGTACCTTAAAAACAGCCTTAAAGTTAGGGATAAAATATTTACAGAATCCTATTTGATACACTCAAATATTCCTTAATTAGGAAACTGAAATCTGACACTCCCCCTCAAGCTGGGAAGTGGATATCATCCATTCTCAGCTTGCTTACTAATTTCTGAAACAACTTCCCAGACAATCCTTTGGTAAGTATGTCTGCTAGTTGACCATCAGTGGACACAAATGGAGTGCAAATTAAGCCACTGTCCAGTTTTTCCTTTATAAAATGTCTGTCAACCTCAACATGCTTCGTTCGATCATGTTGAACTGGATTATGTGCAATATTGATAGCAGACTTATTATCGCAATACAACTTCATTGGACCTTCCCATTTGATCTTCAAATCTTCCAAAATAATTTTTAGCCATAACAACTCACAAACTCCAAGAGCCATCGCCCTAAATTCAGCTTCTGCACTAGATCTAGCCACAACATTTTGTTTTTTACTCCTCCAAGTCACAAGGTTGCCTCCTAGGAAAGTACAATAGCCCGAGGTTGATCTTCTATCAACCATAGATCCTGCATAATCTGCATCAGTATAGGCTTCAAGGGTTAAATTCTCCCCCTTTTTAAATAGGATTCCTTTGCCTGGCGTGCCCTTTAAGTACTGTAGAATCTGATATACGGCTCTAAGATGTGATTCTCTGGGATTGTGCATAAACTGACTTACAACACATACTGCATAGGCAATATCTGGTCTGGTATGAGACAAGTAAATGAGCTTCCCCACAAGTCTTTGATATGACCTTTTATCAACTGCTGCATCTTCTAGTGCATTTCCAAGTCTGTGGTTTACCTCTATGGGTGTCTCTGCTGGTTTGAGGACTCTCCTTGAACTTGATGCATAGCTGCTTCACTCTCTTTGGGATACTCATCATAAATAGGATCTAATGGATTGTACTCTTGTTCTTTCATATGCATCCTGTCGTGAAAATCAACAATTTCAATGTTAATTCCACCACTTTTTAATTCAAAAGCATGTGCTATCCGCTCCTTCAATCCGCCTCGGACGACACAATTTGTGGGTCTAACATCATGAAAGTGGTTTTCTTCCTCACCCAAATTGAATTTATTAGGGAGGCTACCTTCTGATATGTCAAACTGGTTGTGGGTACAGTCCAGAAACTCTATCTGGGTACCCATTTGTGCACACGACATTTCTTCAATTGCACACTATATGCTACACTGAATTCCTCTTCCTCACTATCACGTCCAACCATGGCTTAATAGAAAACTCTAATATAAATCCTATAATCTAATTAGTCTTTGATGCCAAAATTGGTGTGGTTTAGGGAGAAAACAACAGTAAATCAGCATAATTTGGACTAAAAACAAGTAGAAAGAAGTTGGAACTCTAGAAAACTTAGGGTTATAAAAAAGCTATTAGTTTTATGGTATATCCATTATGTGCGTAAAGAAATAAAAAAAAAAAAATCATAAAAAAATATTTAAGCATTGGTTTTTTTTTTGGGAAAAAATAACTACTTGTCTGATAGTGCTTTTTGTTATGGTTGGACTTTGGATGAAGTCACATTACTAGGCAAATATGGCCGCAAAAGCGTCAGAAAGATTCATATTGTGGTTGACTGTGCCACAGCATGCTAGATTGGCAACCTTGTGTTAATTGTGCTCACTGGTTTTACCAGTAATGACATGCTGACATGCAAGGTCAATCTTCTATTATTAAGAAAATTGAAAATAAAGGGAAAACAGAGGAAGTACACTAAAATTTTATCCCAATTTTAGTAATGAATATGATATTTTGTAGTTAATGTTTTATTAAATTTATGTTAATTTTATTATTAAAATTTTTATTATTGATATTTTATAGAAGATTAAAATATAAGAGAAATTTTTTAAAGAAATATATAAATATTTTACTTAAGGGTAAAATAGTATTTTATGCTTATTCCTTGCATATTCTTTGACATAATTTTACCAATCAAACATCTCTGTTCCATTCCTCTCTGATTCCAGTCTACTAACCAAATTACGTGATACCTATAAAAAAATAGCTAGAATTCTTTATAAGTAAATGCGTTCAAATATATATAGCTTTGTATTGAACGCACTGTTGACAACTTGCATTCCAAAGAGAAACTATTCATTTATTTCTTAAGTAGTTTACAATATTAATTGGTTGCATTCAGAGAACAACCATTGATTTGCGGTTTACCCTTTTTTACTTTTTTTTTTTGAAAATGATTTGCTGTTTACCTAAGTGTGGTTGAGCGATTACATGAAACTGTTCTACATAGCGGTCACTGTGAGAACTTCACAGTTCTCATTTTGTTACATCTAAACTACTCCTTTTTCTTTATGGTTTATCACTTCATCTCTGTTTTTTTTTTCTTTTAAATGAATTTTGTGGGACCTTGCAGTTTTAGAATGTAATAAAACAAGGATGAGGTTGATATTTGAATATATGTGCTAAGGAGGTTTATATCGATAGTTTTATTATAAGAGTTGATACGAACATTCTGGTCTAATATGATACCCTATGATGTGACATGAAATTTAGATTCCCAGAGTAAATGAGAACAAGTAATTAATCAATAAATAAAACAAAGGAGCAATATTTTGTGCTAGCTTCATATGGTGGTGGTGGTATCACTACATTTTGATTCCTTTAGTATCATCTTGAGTGAGACTTTTTTCTTCACCTTTTACATTGCCGAATATATTATGGTCTTTCCAGTGTTCCTTATCTTTTTTATGTGGTATGACCACCGAATTGTACATTTCTGATGAAAGGACTCTCTTCAGAATTATTTAGTCAATCTCTGTGGTAGGTGTAAAGTTTACATTTGTGTTATAATTCAAAACTTGGAAAAATAGTGCTAATAGTATCATGCTTCACTGTTGCAGGTGACTGACTTTGGGCAGCAAAGTAAGGAGTGTGGGATTCGAATAATTGTCCACCTACATTGTCACTATTGTTGTTTGTGTTGTAAGACCCTTATAACAAGATCAAACGTGATGCCATTTTCTTTTTCCATTCTTGTTAGCTTCCAAAATCTTGGTAAATTACTTGGGCAAGTTGTCCGTAACAGTACATCAGATAAATGAAATAAGTTCCTTGTCATTTCATGCTTGATAAGAGGTTATAGTTTTGATGCTAAGTTTGATTGTTGATATTGAAGATTTTCTGTTGGGTTTAATTTAGGAAGGTTTGTGGTAAACTGTTGTGTCCTACTCCGAAATCAGATCAGGTGAGGGTTTAATTTAAGTGCTTTGATGCTCTTTCAACATGTAGTTTTACCAGGTTTGGATATATAATTTTTCTTTATGTTTTGAGTTTATGAAGTTAATTTTGTGACTAGATAAAAGCATCGGGAGCGTACTTAGTAAACATGCATTGTTAAAGTGATTTACCTTGCATCCTACGCTTATCCTCGTTCATTTTCCTCAATTTTGCTTCATCATAACATGTAAAACACAATAAAATATGGGTAGTCTTGGAAGAATGGTCACTAAGACAAGGGCTTGTCTTTGTTTCATGAAAGTGGAATCATCTCTCTACCCCATAGTCAACACGGACAAGAACAATGAAATTGTTGTGTTTATTTATTTTGTTTTTTTAATGTTTCGTGTCTATTTTATGGTTTATGTTTGGGGTTCGTTATTCATAGTTTCTCTTTTCAACAATGCCGTTTTTATAGTTTCAACTTCTCTGTCGCGATTCACGAATGAGGTTGATTGAATCTGACACTTAGAAGATGATAGGAAAGACAGGGGACTCTGAGGCATCATTCTTGGGTTTGAACTTGGAAGGCAATCCTCCCCAGCCTGTCAACGGACTTCTTCATCTCCATTTTGGGCACTACCTGAAAAGAGTTGAAGTCAGAAGTTAAGAAAGTATAAGAATAAGGCCAAATTCAGTTGAAGGACAAAATAGAAAGGAAAGAGATTTTGTTCAAATTATACTGGTACTACATATTATGCATGTGATAAACCAGGAGCTCCCTTCATTCCAATGGTGGGCAAAGTATGCGGAAGTAGTTGCTCCCACACCATACATTGGGCTCAACTTAACATTTTCTTTCTCCTTTTTGGTGATGAAAACCCTGTTATGAATGATTGGATTTTGAAGGAAGTCTAAATTAGTTTGTCAGGTAGTTACTGGCGCCAAGTTCTTGCAGGAAGTCTAAATTAAATTATATATCACGAGACAGATCTGGAAGAATAAGATAACAGAAAAGAAGAAAAGAGAGGGAATTCGAGAGAGAAAAATGAAGAAGATACTGAGAATTTGGTTTTCAAATTTCATAATTGTTTTTCCTCTATCTATTGGTATTTAAGGAAACAAAATAACGGACTTAAACAAATGGCACTAACAACCACTCAAACCACATTGTTTCATTAAATGGTGTTTCCATCAAAACGAATTGTTTAAGTGGGTGTTAATTCTCTTAGCCAAAACGCATCGTACAACTAAAACAAAAATAGGGAATAAAACGCAGCATTTACAAATAACAACAACAATAATAAATTTATAAAATGACCATTGAAGATATGTTCCATAACAAATACCCTTTCCTCCAAACATGATCCTACAAGGATCAAAAGCAGGAAATCTTACTTGGATATCTTTCAGATTCTCCCAAGATGAGTCTTCAAGGAATGTGTTAGACCATTCTACCAAAATCTCTATGATAGCTTGATTTCCTTTCTTGGTCATTCGTCAGTCCAACACTCGAATTGGCTTTTTAAAGAGGGCATCATCAAACCCCACTGGTGGCAATATTGAGGCACTCATTGTAGAACCAATATGTTTCTTCAGTTGGGAAACATGGAAAGTAGAATGGATGCAAGCAGTTGGTGGTAGAATAAACTTGTAAGCAACCTGTCCTACTCGAGCCTCCAATGGAAAAGGACAAAAAAACCTAGGTGACAACTTTTGATTCTTGAATTTTTTCAGAGAGTGTTGCCTGTATGGTTGTAACTTTAAGTACACCAAGTCACCCACCTTAAATTCCTTCTTAGACTTCCTTTTTATCAGCCATTTGTTTCATCCTGTCTTGAGCTTGTGTGAGATAAAACTTCAAAAATTTTCTCATGCCTTCCTTATGCTGCAAAGTTCTGTCCACTGTAGCTACTTGAGAAGCACCAGTTAAATAGGGTAGGTGAATATGAGGGTCTTGACCATAAAGGGCTTCATAAAGGGTGGTCTTAGTGGCTGAATGGTAGGTGGTATTATACCACCATTCCGCCAAAGGTAGCCAGGTCACCCAATCAGAAGGCTTTTCACCCGTCATACACCTCTAGTAACTCTTTAAACATTTGTTAAGGGTTTTTGTCTAGCCATTAGTTTGGGGATGGTATTCAGTAGACATTTTTAAGTTTACTGCTTAAGTGCCTAAAGAGCTATTGCCAAAAGTTGCTTAGGAAAATCCTGTCTTTGTCAGACACAATAGACTCGGGTATACCATAAAGTTTGTAAATTTGGCTTATATACTCCTATGCTACTGTCAAAGCAGTGAAAGGATGGGCCAAGACAATGAATGTAGGAGCCCGATTTAGGGCCTAGTCAGAATAGTGGTCTCAGGATCACAAATCTGAAGTCAAAAAGATTATTTTATTATTATTTTGGAGTCATAGCATGTTATTCTATTACATGAAAAATTTGGTGAGTTAATTTTGACGTTTGTGAGCCCAATTTCGAAAAAGGACTAAATCGCATAAAGTGCAAAAGTCCTATTTTGATAGCTAAAGGTGTTATTTTATTAGAGAATCAAAATTGGAGGATTTTAAAGGGCAATTAGACCCTTTTATAGGAGCATGGCCGGCCATTGAGTAAAAAAAAAGAGTCAGTTTTAAAATTTGGTGGGTTAGGTGGCTTAATTTGACTAAATAGAAAAAAATAAAAGAAGGATGAAATCACCCCCTTTCTTATCTCTTTTCTCCACCAAAAATTAGCCATTGAAGGGGGTTTGAGAGCTTAAAATTTTCAACAACTTGAAGCACTCACAAGTAAGTGATTCCCTTACCCTTTGTTGATGATTTTTTCATTTTTGAGACCCTTGAAGCATGAACTTTCAAATGAGGGGTCTATTTTGCAAAATGATCAAGATTTTAGGGTTTTCCCATGAATGGATTTGTGATAGTTTCTGAGTTTTTATGGAAGAATGTGAGTCCTAGTTGTTTTATAAACAACTTTTGCGAAGGGTTTTTCATGGAAAACACTTAAAGGGGACTATTTTGCATAAGTTGAAAAATAGTTGATAAATATGTGAAATAGTGAGAATTTGAAGTTTTTATAAGAGTAAAAAGGGTTTGTCTAGGCTTGAGATAAAAATAAATGTGATAAAAATCGATTTTCGAGCATAGGGGTAAAATGGCCATTTTGCCAAGGTCTAGGGGCAAAATGGTCATTTTACCTAAGAGGTGAATTTTAGATTGCCTAATTGTGTTTAGAGACTCAATGAGTGCATTTTTCTATTATAGATCAAGATTTACCAAATCTGAGCCTAGACGGGGGAAGGCCAAGCAAATCGACTAAACCGACTAGTCGTGTACGTTTTGTAATCCAAGGTAAGTTGTATATAAATATTACAACTACATTGCTAATGTCTGTGTTGAATTGTATTTAAATTTAATATAGCATAAATTGCTTAATTGTGGAATTGAGAAAGAGTATGAATATATTAGAGATAGTAGAGTTTCCATTGAACATAGGAAAATAAACCGGATATTCGTGCCGTGACATTAGGGTCACTTGTGTGAGCTAGTGTAAGACATGTCTGGGACATGCATCGGCCACATTATGAGAGCCAGTCTAAGACCATGTCCGGGACATGGCATCAGCATTGAGATAAGGGCTAGTGTAAGACATGTTTAGGACATGTATCAGCCTCGAGACGTAAGCCAGTGTAAGACATGTCTGGGACATGCATCGACTACGAGATGATAGTCAGTGTAAGACCTTATCTGGGACATGTCATTTACTTGAGATATGAGCCAGTGTAAGACCATGTCTGGGACATGGCATCGGCACCTTACCTATGTTTGAGGCTTAATGAATATCTGGTGATATTCCGAATGGTTCAACGGTGATTGTTATGTTCTTGAGCTAATGAGGAAAGTATAACCGTGTTGTGAATGGAACAGGTACCTGATTGGTATGTATGAGGTATGAGCTCAATATATATAATATGTCACTTGTATGGATGGTAATGAGTAAGTTATACCTATGCCTACTTTGGTGTTATAAGCATGTTGATTGTATATAAATGTTGTAGTATACATGTTTATATAAAACTTACTAAGCTTTATGCTTACTCCCTTTCCTTTCCATTTCCTTTTAGTGCCGCCTAACTAACTCAAGGATCACCGAAAGTCAGAGATATCGATCACATTATCAGCCGAAACATTCAGTATATTTGGATTTATATTTTTGAGTATGGCATGTATAAGGCTAGACCTTATTATTTTGTGTCTTTACGAATTGGCCAAATTGTCGGCTTGGGATAGATCCCACACTTTGCATTAAGCCTTGAATGATGGCTAACTTTCATTTTGAATTTATAAAAGATGCATCTTCATGGTTGAATGAATGTCTATTGTGGCTGATTTGATTATGAAAATTATACTTGTTTTGGTATTGGTTGGTATTTGTATGAGAACAGGTAGGCAAGGGTGGCAATGAGGCTTGGTAAATAGCCTTATATTGTCCATACGGGTAGATACATGGGCGTGTGTCTAGACCGTGTGTGACACACGGTTAGCCCCATGGGCATGTAGTCCGGTCGTGTTTCCCCTGCACGTAAAAATTTCAAGTCAGTATGCATGGTAATAAACACACAGGCAGAGACACGACCGTGTGTCTTAGCCGTGTGGAGGACACGACCTAGTACACAGGCTTGTGCCATGGCCGTGTGACATTTTAAGGATGTTGACTTCAGAAACAGAATACCTAGGTTTTTACACATGGGCTAAGACACGGGTGTGTCATGGTTGTGTGAGGGACATGAGCCATTGACACGGGTGTGTGCCTGGCCTTGTAAAAACCCCTGTAGGTGTGAATTATAATTTAATTCCACATGGGTGTGAGACACGGGCGTGTCCCAGAGTGCTTATGCCGTGTGAGCCACACGGGCCATTGGCACGACCATGTCGAAATGGTCACACGGGCGTGTTAACCTTCCACACGGGCGTGTGCCTTGTTTTAAAGACAAATTTCCTAAGGTTGGTTTAAAGACTCGAAATGGTATCGAATAATTTTTAATGGTCGATTTAGGGCTCGTAGACTCATAAATAGAAGTTAAGGTAGAAATTGAAAAAGTTTTAATTTGGACCAAGTCTCGGTGACTTGAGGTTATTTAAATACATGAGGTTAAGTTAGGTAATGCCTCGTACTCTGCCTCGACATGGGTTACGGGTATGGAGTGTTGCATTTAGTGGTATCAGAGCTATGGTTTAGTCGGTTCTAGGACTAACCTAGCATGAATATGATCCTAACTATACATGCCATAACTGTATATTGAGAGTGTGACGAATCCTAACGATTATAAATTATGCTTTTATATAGTAAATGGATCCTAATAGAGCCACGGCGGATGACGTGGAAAATAATGCGCTCGGCGAGAGTTGAGAGTAAGCCTGTGACTATGGGCCAGTGCAGAGGGGCTAGAGAAGCTTATCTCCGTATGATGGATGCTTGGTACACGAAGTTCGTTCGTGTGAACCCGAACACTCCACTTCCCCTATCTTCTCCGATTCCCCAGTATGCCCTAGTAGCTCCGTAAGGTGCAAACATGTTTAGGAGGGAGAAGCCTCCGGTAGACAAGATTCAGAAATAAGGGGCCGAGGAATTTCGGGCTAGTATAGATGATGACCCGGAGAGAGAAGAGTTTTGGCTAGAAAATACCGTAAGGGTATTCGATGAATTATCATGCACACCTGAAGAGTGCGTAAAGTGTACTGTGTTACTGCTACAAGACTCGGCTTATTAGTGGTGGAATACTCTCGTGTCAGTCGTACCGAGAGAGAGGATCACTTAGAAATTCTTCCAAGAAGAGTTCCGAAAAAAGTATATTAGCTAAAGATTTATAAATCAAAAGAGGAAGGAATTTCTAGAGTTAAAGCAAGGTCGAATGTCAGTGAAAAAATATGAACATGAGTTTGTGAGGCTTAGCAAGTATGGGCGGGAGTGCGTATCTACAGAAGCCACCATGTGTAAGAGGTTTGAGGATGGCCTCAATGAATATATCTGAGTGTTTTTTGGTATCTTAGAGCTACGGGAATTTGTAGCACTTGTTAAAAGAGCCTGTAAGGCCAGAGAGCTGATTAAAGAAAGGAGGAAAGCGACTTTTGAGTCGCGAGATTTAAATAAGAGACAGATGGGGAAGTCATATTAGTCCTCATCCAAGAGATCCAAGGAATTCTCTACCCGATCAAATATTTCGGTGGGGTATTCGAATAGGAAGAAGAACTGCCAGAGCACAACTTCTAAAGCCCAGACCACTTCACTCGCAAGCGTCGGTAGCACTAGGCTAAATAGGCCAGAATGCTTGCAATGTGGTAGGCATCATTTTGGCCAGTGTCGAGGGAATGAAAGGGGCTGTTTCAAGTACGAATCATTGGAACACTTCATCCGTGATTGTCCTGAATTGGATGAGAGAGAGAGACAGAAAATAATATGTGAAAGCGAGTAGTGCTCTTTTGAGGGGTAGACCACAGAAGAACCCCGGAAGTGGGGCTAGCAGTAGAGGCACACCAAGAGATGCTGTGGTGAGGTCCGAGGGCAGAGCACCTACAAGGACTTATGCTATACGTGCTCGAGAAAAAGCAGAGTCTCCCGACATGATCACGGGTACCTTTTCTATCTATAACATATCAGTTATTGCTTTAATTGACCCAGAATCTACCCACTCTTATATTTGTATGGAATTGATACCTCGTATGAGTATGCTAGTAGAGTCTATTGAATTTGTGATCAAAGTGTCCAATCCTTTAGGCAAACATATACTAGTGGACCAAGTGTGTAGAAATTGTCCTTTGACAATTAGGGGCTATTGTTTCCCGGCCAACCTGATGTTGTTGCCGTTTAATGAGTTTGATGTAATCCTTGGGATGGATTGGTTGCCTACTCATAGTGTTATAGTAGACTGCGGGAAAAAGATAATTGAGTTGGAATGTAAAGACGAGAATGTTCTTTGAGTTGGACCAAATGAGTCAAATAATCTGCCTGTAGTAATATCATCTTTGACTACCGAGAAATATTTGAGGAAAGGATATGAGGCTTATCTAGATTTTGTGTTAAACACTCAAGTGTTTGAGCTGAAGATTGAATTGGTATCGGTGGCTTGTGAGTTTACAGACATGTTTCCGGAAGAATTACTCGGATTGCCTCCGATGAGGGAAGTAGAGTTTGGAATTGAGTTGGTCCCCAGTACGACACCTATCTCGATTGCTCCGTATAGGATGGCTCCAATGGAGTTGACAGAGTTGAAAGCACAGTTGCAAGAACTAACGGATAAGGGCTTCGTGAGACCGAGTTTTTCACCGTAGGGTGTTCTGGTACTCTTTGTGAAGAAGAAAGATGGGTCGATGAGGTTATGCATCGACTACAGACAATTCAACAAGGTAACAGTGAAGAATAAATATCCTTTGCTGAGAATCAATAATTTGTTCGATCAGTTGAAGGGAACCACTGTATTTTCCAAGATCGATATGAGGTCTGACTACTACCAATTAAGAGTGAAAGAGCAAGATGTGCCGAAGACTGCATTTTTGACAAGATACGAGAATTATGAGTTCCTCGTCATGCCCTTTGGTTTGACTAATTCCCCGGCGATGTTTATGGATTTGATGAACCACGTTTTTCAACCGTATTTGGATAAATTTGTAGTCATCTTTATCGATGACATATTAATTTATTCGCATGATGAGAGCGAGCATGCGGAACATCTGAGAGTTGTGTTACAAACTTTGAGAAACAAGCAGTTGTACGCCAAGTTCAGTAAGAGTTAATTTTGGATTAAAGAGGTCGAGTTCATAGGACATATTGTGTCGGGTGATGGGGTCCGAGTTGACCCAAGCAAGATCTCTACTATTGTAGAGTGGAAACCACCGATGAATGTAACTGAAGTTTGAAGCTTTTTGGGTTTGGCTGGATACTACAGACGGTTTGTAATAGGATTCTCTATGATAGCTACGCCGATGACAAGACTGCTACAAAAAGATGCCAAGTTCAAATAGACTGAAGAGTGCCAACAGAGTTTCGAGCAATTAAAGGCTTTGTTGATCGAAGCACCAATGTTAGTGCAGCCGGAGTCGGACAAGGAATTTGTGATTTATAGCGACGCCTCATTGAATGGTTTGGGGTGCGTGCTTATACAGGAAGGTAAAGTCATAGCTTACGCTTCAAGACAGCTAAAGCCACATGAGAGGAATTACCCGACCCATGACTTGGAACTAGCGACTGTACTGTTCACATTGAAGATTTGGAGACACCATTTGTATGGAGAGAAATGTCGGGTATTCACCGACCATAAGAGCTTAAAGTACTTGATGACTCAAAAGGAGTTGAATTTGCGACAATGCCGATGGTTAGAGCTGTTAAAGGATTACAATTTGGTAATAGATTACCATCCGGGAAAAGTGAACGTCGTCGCCGATGCATTGAGTAGAAAATTGTTATTCGTGCTGAGAGCAATGAATGTCAATATGGCTTTGTCTGATGATGGTTCAGTCCTAGCAGAGTTGAGAGCTAAACCGATGTTCTTACAAGAGATCCGAGAAGCTCAGAAAGGTGATGAGAAATTGCAAGCCAAGAGAACTCAATGTGAGTCGGGAATTGAATCAGATTTTCGTATCAGTACCGATGGATGTATAATGTTCAAAGACAGAGTTTGTGTACCTAAGGACAATGAACTTATTCTGAAGATTTTGAGAGAGACGCATAGTGGTTGTTTGTCCGTTCACCCGGGTAGTGTGAAAATGTAAAACGACCTAAAGATAATGTATTAGTGGTCGGGTATGAAAAGAGACATTTCTGAGTTCGTCTCCAAGTGCCTAGTATGTCAACAAGTAAAGGCTGAACATCAAGTACCTTCGGGTCTACTTCAGCCTATCATGGTCCTAGAGTGGAAGTGGGATCAGATTACTATGGACTTTGTGACGGGTTTGCCAGTAACCCCGAAAAAGAAAGATGTAGTATGGGTTATTGTAGATTGGCTAACAAAGTCGACACACTTCATACCTGTGCGTATCGACTACTCCCTTGAGAGATTAGTCGACTTGTACATTTTTGAGATTGTGAGACTACACGGGGTGCCCATATCAGTTATTTCAGACAGAGACCTAAGATTTACCTCGAGGTTTTGGAAAAAGTTACAAGAGGCATTGGGAACAAAGTTAAGTTTTAGCATGGCTTTTTACCCGTAAACTAACGGTCAGTCAGAAAGAGTAATTAAGATATTAGAGGACATGTTACGGTGCTACGTCCTTGAGTTCCAAGGCAGTTGGGAAAAGTATCTACCGTTGGTTGAATTTGCCTATAATAACAGTTATCAAACAAGTCTGAAAATGGTGCCTTATGAGGCTTTCTATGGGTGAAAGTGTCGAGCTCCCTTATATTGGACTGAGCTTAGAGAGAGTCAGATTCACGGGGTCAATTCAGTCAAAGAGACTGTAGAGAAAGTTAAAATGATTCGTGACTACTTGAAGGCTGCCTCAGATAGACAGAAATCCTACGCAGATTTGAAACGAAAAGAAATTGAGTTTGAAGTTGGTGACAAAGTACTTTTAAAAGTATCACCATGGAAGAAAGTCCTCAGATATGGTAGAAAAGGCAAGTTGAGCCCTCGTTTCATAGGACCTTATGTGGTTACCGAGAGAGTAGGGCCAGTTGCCTACCGATTGGATTTGCCATCGTAATTGGAAAAGATTCACAATGTGTTTCATGTATTCATGCTTCGTTGATATAAATCAGACCCTTTGCATGTGATTGAGCCGACAGAGATTGAGATTCTTCCGGACATGACTTATGGCGAAGAGCCGTTCAAGATTTTAGCCCAGAAAGTCAAAAAATTGAGAAATAAGAGTATAGCACTTGTTAAAGTTTTGTGGCATAGACATGGAGTTGAGGAAGACACATGGGAACCCGAGGAGTCTACGAGAGAGCAGTACCTGAACTTATTCGCCGGTAAGATTTTCGAGGACGAAAATCCTTAAGGGGGAGAAATATAACAGCCCGATTTAGGGCCTAGTCAGAAAGTGGTCTCGAGACCACAAATATGAAGTCAAAAATATTATTTTATTATTATTTTGGAGTCATAGCATGTTTATTCTAGTACATTAAAAATTTGGTGAGTTAATTTTGACGTTTGTGAGCCCAATTTCGAAAAAGGACTATATCGCATAAAGTGCAAAAGTCCTATTTTGATAGCTAAAGGTGTTATTTTATTAGAAAATCAAAATTAGAGGATTTTAAAGGGAAATTAGACCCTTTTATAGGAGCATGGCTTGCCATTGAGTAAAAAAAAGAGACAAAGTTTTAAAATTTGGTGGGTTAGGTGGCTTAATTTGACTAAATAGACAAAAAAATAAAAGAAGGATGATATCACCCCCTTTCTCATCAATTTTATCCACCGAAAACTAGCCATTGAAGGGGGTTTGAGAGCTTAAAATTTTCAGCAACTTGAAGCACTCAGAAGTAAGTGATTCCCTTACCCTTTGTTGATAATTTTTGCATTTTTGAGACCCTTGAAGCATGAGCTTTCAAATGAAGGGTCTATTTTGCAAAATGATTAAGAGTTTAGGAATTTTTGATGAATAGATTTGTGATAGTTTCTGAGTTTTTATGGAAGAATGTGAGTCCTAGTTGTTTTATAAATAACTTTTGTGAAGGGGTTTTCATGGAAAACACCTAAAGGGGACTATTTTGCATAAGTTGTAAAATAGTTGATAAATATGTGAAATAATGGGAATTTGAAGTTGTTATAAGAGTAAAAAGGGTTCGTCTACGCTTGAGATAAGAAGAAATTCGATAAAAATCGATTTTCAAGCATAGGGGCAAAATGGCCATTTTGCCAAGGTCTAGGGGCAAAATGGTCATTTTACCTAAGAGGTGAATTTTAGATTGCCTAATTGTGTTTAGAGACTAAATTAGTGCATTTTTCTATTATAGATCAAGATTTACCGAATCCGAACCTAGATCGAGGGAAGGCAAGCAAATCGACTAAACCGACTAGTCGTGTACGTTTTGTAATCCGAGGTAAGTTGTATGTAAATATTACAACTACATTGCTAATGTATGTGTTGAATTGTATTTAAATTTAATATAGCATAAATTTCTTAATTGTGGAATTGAGAAAGAGTATGAATATATTAGAGATAGTAGAGTTTCCGTTGAACATAGGAAAATAAACTGGATATTCGTGCCGTGACATTAGGGTCACTTGTGTGAGCTAGTGTAAGACATTTCTGGGACATGCATCAGCCACATTATGAGAGCCAGTGTAAGACCATGTCTGAGACATGGCATCGGTATTGAGACGAGGGCTAGTGTAAGACATGTCTGGGACATGCATCAGCCTCGAGACGTAAGCTAGTGTAAGACATGTCTGGGGCATGCATCGGCTACGAGATGATAGTCAGTGTAAGACCTTGTCTGGGACATGGCATCGACCTGAGATATGAGCCAGTGTAAGACCATGTCTGGGACATGGCATCGGCACCTTACCCATGTTTGAGGCTTAATGAATATTTGGTGATATTCTGAATGGTTCAACGGTGATTGTTATGTTCTTAAGCTAATAAGGAAAGTATAACCATGTTGTGAATGGCATAGGTACCTAATTGGTATGTATCAGGTATGAGCTCAATATATATAATATGTGACTTGTATGGACGATAATGAGTAAGTTATACCTATGCCTACTTTGGTGTTATGAACATGTTGATTGTATATAAATGTTGTAGTATACATGTTTATATACAACTTACTAAGCTTTATGCTTACTCCCTTTCCTTTCCATTTCCTTTCAGCGCCGCCTAACTAGCTTAAGGATCACCGGAAGTCAAAGATGGATTACACTATCAGCCGAAACATTTGGTATAGTTGGATTTATATTTTTGAGTATGACATGTATAGGGCTAGACCTTATTATTTTGTGTCTTTGCGAATTGGCCAAATTGTCGGCTTGGGATAGATCCCACACTTTGTATTTAGTCTTGAATGATGGCTAAATTTCATTTTGAATTTATAAAAGATGCATCTTCATGATTGAATGAATGTCTATTGTGGCTGATTTGGTTATGAAAATTATACTTGTTTTGGTATTGGTTGGTATTTGTATGAGAACAGGTAGGCAAGGGTGGCAATGAGGCTTGGTAAATAGCCTTATATTGTCCACACGGGTAGAAACACGGGCGTGTGTCTAGACCGTGTGTGACACACGGTTAGCCCCATGGGCATGTAGTCCGGCCGTGTGTCCCCTTCACGTAAAAATTTCAAGTCAGTATGCATGGTAATAAACATACGGGCAGAGACACGGCCGTGTGGAGGACACGGCCTAGTACACGGGTGTGTGCCATGGCCGTGTGACATTTTAGGGATGCTGACATTAGAAACAGAATACCCAAGTTTTTACACACGGGCTAAGACATGGGCATGTCATGGCCGTGTGAGGGACACGGGCCATTGACACGAGTGTGTGCCTGGCCGTGTGAAAACCCCTGTAGATGTGAATTAGAATTTAATCATACACGGGTGTGGGACACGGGCGTGTCCCAGAGTGCTTAGGCAATGTGAGCCGTACGGGCTATCGGCATGACCATGTCGAAATGGTCACACGGGCGTGTACCCTGTTTTAAAGACAAATTTCTTATGGTTGGGTTAAAGACCCGAAATGGTCTCGAATAATTTTTAGTGGTCGATTCAGGGCCCGTAGACTCATAAATAGAAGTTAAGGTGGAAATTGAAAAAGTTTTAATTTGGACTAAGTCTCGGTGACTGGAGGTTATTTGAATGCATGAGATTAAGTTAGGTAATGCCTCGTACTCCGCCCCGACGTGGGTTACGGGTATGAGGTGTTACAATGAAGTGGCCATACTTGGTTAATTTATCTACCACTTCTAGGATTGAAGATTTTCCCTTAGAAGTAGGTAAACTCTCTACAAAATCCATGCTTATGGTAGTCCAAGCTCGTTCTTGTATAGGGAAAGGTTGCAACAGCCTTGGGGAAGCAAAATTTTCAACTTTACATCTCTGATAGGTAACACAACCACGAAACCATCTTTTTACATATTTAGAAAGCCTTTTCCAGTACAATAGGCTAGAAATTCTATGCTTAGTGGCATGTATGCCTGAATGGCCTTTCAATGAATCGCCATAAAAAAGATCGAATATGTGTCTCCTGAGTTCTACATGGTTTCCCATTATAGTTTTTCCTAGCCTTCTAAGTAACTTGCCATCCAAAGAATACTTAGGATGAAGTTGGTGCTACACTTGGATATCCTAGCACAATTGCAGCTTCTTGTCTGTCTCATAAAAAGTTACAACTTGATCTTATAGCTCAGACCAAGAAAAGTTGATACTCCATTCACATTGGAAAAATTGGTGACTGTGTTCATGAGGTATTCTTGACAAGGCATCTGCCACTGTATTTTGAACTCCTTTTCTATAGGAATAGAATAATCATAGCCCAACATCTTACCAACCCACTGTTGTTGGTAAGGGGTAATTGCTTGTTGCTCTAACAGAAACCTTAAGCTTTGGTGATCTATTTTAATTTGAAAATGTCTCCTAATTAGATAAGGATGCCATTTCTTCACTGCTAGAAGCATTGCTAACATTTCTTTGTCATATATAGACAAAGCTTGATGTTTGACTCCTAAGGCCTTGCTGAAGAAAGCCACTGGTCATCCCTTTTGCTGTAATACTGCACCTACCCCTTGCCTACTCACATCTATCTCTACACAAAAGGTCTCTTGAAAATTTGGCAAAACCAAGATTGGTGCTTGACATATGGATTCTTTTAGCTGTTCAAAAGCTGTTTGTTCCAACTCAGTCCATTTCTATACAACATCCTTCTTCAGTAGAGTAGTGAGGGGTTTGGCTAACAACCCATACCTCTTTATAAACCTCCTGTAATACCTTGATAACCTAAGGAATCCTCTAAACTCTTTTACAGATTTTGGAGGAGACCAATTGAGAACACCCTTCACTTTTCTCTTATCCATGCTAACAGCCCCCTTAGAGATAACATATCCAAGATACTCAACCTGAGTTGCTTTAAAAGTGCATTTAAATCTTTTAGCATAAAGTTGGTTAGACCTCAACAGTTGTAGTACCTCCTGCAAATGAACCAAGTGGTTTTTCCAATTGTTGGGGTACACAAGTATATCATAAAAAAAGTAAGGACTGATCTTCTCAAGAGTTGTTTAAAGACTGAGTTCATCAATGATTAGAAGCTGGAAGGAGCATTGGTCAAGCCAAAGGGCATGACTAAAAACTCATAATGGCCTGCATGAGTTAAGGCTGTTTTGTGCACATCCTTATCCCACATCCTTATTTGTTGGTAACCCGAATGCAACTAACTTAGAGAAGAAGTTTGCCTGCCCTAATTCATCAAGAAGCTCTTCAATGAAAGGTATAGAGAGCCTGTCCTTGATGGTCAGTTGGTTAAGCTGTCTGTAGTTAATGCACAGCCTCCAATTGCCATCTTTTTTCTTTACCATCACCACAGGAGAAGCAAAGCGATTGTTGCTATCACGAATTATGTGAGCTTGCAACATAGCTTGTATGAGTTTTTAAATTTCTATTTTCTGTACTACAGGATATCTGTATGGCCTCATTTTGACTACCTTTGATTCATCTACGAATGGAATCCTATGATCTAGTAACTGAGGATGAGGTAGTTCTGTAGGAGTTTGTAATACATTTTCAAACTCATTGAGGAAAGCTTGCAAGTCTTGAGGCAACTGACCTGGAATCATAATGAGTGTAGTCTAATCACAAGAAGTCAGCAACATGGGACATGGACCATTTCCCACCATGCTCAAGCATTTGGACAGTTGGCTCCTAGGAATAATTTGTAATGATCCTGGTACTATGCCCCTTAGAGAATTCAACATTGTTCCAAGTAATCAAATTGTATAGTCAAGCTTGAGAAGTTCCAAATAATGGAACCAAGAGACAAAAACCATTGAATCCTGGAACGACGGAAATGTGGAAGTGTACACAATCGCAACAAGTAATAAAGTGACAAGTAAATGTCGAGTTATCGTACCCACAGAGACTTTGAAAAGAATTATTTATGAATGCTATTTAAAAAACTTTGGTGAAGAAAAATATTTTGTTTAAAGAGGGTGATTAAAGACTAAGATTTTAAACTAAGTAAACTAAATGCATGATTCCAAAATACGATTTTAATCAAGATGGCATAATTGTGTTAGATTAATTACATTTCTTAACTTAGAATTATTAAACTCATGTTTATATTGTTACGAATAAATTTACGGCGACTCAGTAATTTGCTAACTTACGAACATACTCACCTACCAAAATCCATTCATCTCTTGACTATATCCCTATGTCAATTCAACCGATTAAACAAATCTTAATAGTAAAATATGTTATTGTATATACATACTTACTAAATCGAAATAATCTCTTGTACATATCCCTATGTCAATTCAAACGATTAATTAAATCTAATAAGCACATAAAAGACTACATGAGGCAACAAAGTATCCCTACCTTGAAATATTTTAATCACAATAATCTTGTAAGTTATGCAAGATAAATGTATCGTCAGATACGATTGCTAATTTAACCCTCAGCTACCTTAGATGATTAAACATGTACTGATTAAGAACTATGTCCATTAATTACAATTTCAATCCGTTTAAATAATTAATTCATTAGCTACCTCACAATTTTAATGCAAGAATAACTTAGTCATGATTTTACTTAATCAAGCATCTTATCGAGGCCTATAACAACATAAACACAATTTTAACAATTTTATCAAACGAAATGCAATCAACCTAACACAAATTAAATTCAAGCTAAATTTATTAAATTAACCATTCCAAAAACATAAATATCCATATATATGTTCATCATAACAACACCAAAAATTAAAGAGATAGGGAACAAGAATCAAATCCGGTGTTTTTCCGTGGCTTGACTAGTTTGCTCCGTTCTTCCTTCTCCGTTGTCCTTGTCGACCAAGACTGATACGAACACTTAATTGCTGCTCCAAGTGGCTGATGAATGCCCCTTTTCCAAGAGGATAAATCGGCAAGAGGGCAAGGGAATTTGGAATTGAAAAGAAGAGAGAAAGTGGAGAGAAGAGAGAAAAGATGTGAATGCTTGAGATGTGTTTCAAATGACCAGCCTAAGGGGGTTTTTATAGCTGAAGAGGGCTGCTAAAAATAGCTAAAATTATCAGCCAAAGTGCCCTCCCTTGGCTGGCCACACATGTGGCAAGGTTGATGGTTTCAACTTTGCTAATTTAGGCTTGCGGCAAATCTATAAAGCCACCAATTGTGAAGGGGTTTGTTTGCAACTTGAACAAGTCTTCAAGAGCCTCTTTTCAAGCTAAATAATCAGCCAATAAGCTGATTTGGGTCAGCATATGGACGGTTTTGGGCTGTCCACTTTGTGGTCGGTTCGGTTCACTCGGTTCGGCTCAACTGGGCACCTTTCATAATTAATTAATAATAATTTATTTAACCCAAATTAAATTGAATTAAAATTAAAATTAATTATATTATGAATTAATACACATAATTTGGACCATTTTTAGCTGAAAAATTCATTCATATCGATGCCTCAAAAATCACTTCTCGGTTTTGCGCTTCTAGTAGTGTCTGCCGAGCTAATTCTCGCCCTTTGTGCAGTTCTGTCGAAAATAATCAAAATTAATTAAAATTTATTATGAAATTAATTAGAATTCATTATGTTAATAATTTAAGTACAAAATAATTATTTTATAATATTTATATATTTTTCGACAATAATTTTACCGAAACTGCATGAATTTGAGTTAAAAAGGGTATGAAAAAGTGTGTATATCGTGTTTCCAAATTCCCAACACCAAATCACACTCTTTAACTGGAAAAATTAGAAAATTAATAGTAAAACTATAAGTGCTTTCCATTGAACAGACTTGCACAATTCCTGAGTTGACAATCTAACCCCATTAGCCACAATCACTCTCAGTGTACTACCCTTTTCCACCGCTAAATTCAACCTTTTAGCTACCTTAGCATCTATAAAATTGTGTGTCCTTCCTGTGTCAACCAGAAAAATCACCTCGGTTTGACCAATAGAAGCTGAAAATCTCATAGTTTTATGTCCCTGTGATCCCTGAAGAGCATGTAAAGATAGCACTGGAGTTGGAATTTCAGTTACCTGGTATGCTGTTTCCAATTGCTCAAAATAGTCTTAGAAATCTTCAGAGGTTGGACTCTTAGCATCAGTATCATGATCAAGTTGTGGTTCAATAACGAACTGATACAATTGAGATTTGGAACATTTCTGTCCTGGTGAAAATTTTGACCCACACTAGAAACAAATTCCCTTCCTCCTTTTGTCCTCTAATTCTACCTAAGATAAGGATTTAGAGGGAGCTTGTTTTCCTAAATTATTTCCCATAGACCCCCTACTACTGTAGAACCACCAAACCCTAGATGCATATTAAAAGTAGGAAACAAAGGTTTGGAAGAGCTTACCCCACCACCTACAACTAACCCTTTCCTCGAATGTCCCAATACAATATTCTCAACCTGTCTAGCCAAATTATAACCCTCAATAAGAGTTTATGGCTTGAACAATCGAAGATATTGCTCAACCTCAGGTTTTAAATTACTGGTGAAAATAATTAGTGCATATGTCTCGGGTAAGCTTAGTTAGTTCAATAAACTCACGAATCCATCATGGAATTGATTGATCGACTCATGTTGTTTAAGAGTTACCAGCTCATCCATAGAATCAAGGAAAGAATCAGATCCAAAATGTTCCTTTAGACCTTTAGTATGCAACTCCTAAGTCAACTGGTACAGGTCCCCTTATCTCTGTATAAAGAAATGATGCCAATCTAATGCCTTTCCCTCTAGATGCAACATAACAACTTAAACTTTAGCATAATCTCCCACCCCTTTAGCCTTAAAGTATTGTTCTAACTTAGACCACCACCCTCTAAAATTACCACTATCAAAATGAGAATAGTCTACTCAAAATGGAGTATTCACAGTATCCAATGTCCTAGATTTAACATGGGAGACGCTTCTAAATGCTCTTTTACTGGAAAACCAAGAGGAGATCCTCCCAAAATTCATTTCCCTTTGTTAGACACCAAACTAGTAATAATAACAGGAGAAGTTTGCCTAAAATATTGTTCGAACAAAGCATGAAGCTTAGAATGAAGCTCAAATTGTACCTCAGAACGAACCTTAGTCTTGACTCCTTCTTGGAAGTCCTTCAAATACGCATCAATCCTTGCATCCAACTGTGTGAACTCGACTTGCAATTGAGAAAACTCACTTTGCATCATTCCCATTTCCTTTCACAATCTAGTGGTAATGCCCTCGGTGGCCATAAGAATCAACAAGGCTCTGATACCTTTGTCATGAGACATACCTAGAAGAAGAAGATAACATAAAAGAAGAAAAATAGTGATAGAATTCAAAAGAGAAAAATGAAGAAGAAGATACTGAGAATTTGGTTTTCAAATTTCATAACCTTTTTTTCCTTTGTCTATTGGTACTTAAAGAAACAAAATAACATACTTGAACAAATGGCACTAACAACCATTCAAACCTGCGTTTATAAAATGAATCGTTTAAGTGGGTGTTAATTCCCTTAGCCAAAACACACCATACAACTAAAACAAAAATAGGGAATAAAAGATAATGTTTACAAATAAAAGAAATAACAACAACAATAATAGAATTAAAAAATGACCATTAAAGCTGCATTCCATAAAATTATAACTCACTTATAATAATACCTCAAGTATCTTTTGGGTTCTCTTTGATTCTTCTTAACCTTTTTGGGTGTTGTCTACTGGGTTATCTCTGATCTTTGTCTCTGATTTCTTTGGTCTATTATTTGGTGTGGGTTTTAGTGATCTCCCTTTGGATTTTCTTTGCCTCATTTGGACTTTCTTTTTATTTTTCTATTTTCCCCTATCTTATTCCAACGAACAACCCTTGTCAATATTATTGACATTTTTTATTTGCCCCTATTTGGACTTTGGGTTTCTTTTTCTTGGTCATGTATTTAACTCCCTTATGACCTGCTCTTTCCTTTCATCGAAGGTTACTTCCCAAATGCATCTTGCCTACAAGGTATTCGACACTTTGACTGTGATAGATTGCGATAAGCACTTGAATCCCATTTAGCTTCAAAATATAAAATATTGTGATAAGCACTTGAATCCCATTTAGCTTCAAAATATAAAAGAAGGTGATAAAGTTGCTAAGGAGGGGTTTTCTTTATGGGTCTTTCTTTTACTATTATTTTTTGGGGGTTCTAGTCTATTCTCGTCAAGTGTGAAGCCATTTAAATTTGGCTCTAGTCTTTGCTTTCTTATCATTAGTATGGTTACTGTGCTCCCCTGATTTTGCCTAGGCATTTTCTTGATATTCTTGTTGAGTTTTGTATTTGCCCTTGCTTTTGTACAGATTATGTCTTCTTCTTTTTCTGGTCTTTATTATTCGTTGTTTTAGGGTCTTTGTATGCTATTGACTATCTATTGGTTCTATGCTTGAATTGATCTATTCATATTCATTATGAAATTAATGAGCTAGAATTGTCTCGGTCTTGAAAATCTACAAATAGTCCGAGTGTTGAAAAGATTCATTTGTAGTCAAACACCTGATGTAGTGTTTTTGATTGAGACGAAACTAAACTCGTCTAAAATTGATCGAATTAGACGTGTGTGGGCTTATGGATGCCTGTTTTGTCGTAGATGTAATTGGTAGGAAATGGAGACTTTCAATTCTTTGGAAGACGGAACTATATCTTCATATCAAAGTTTCTCTCAAAACCACATAGACATGGAAGTTACATAAATTAACAACATGGTCTATCGACTGATAGGAATCTATGGTGAAAATGAGACTCATTTAAGGTTAACTTTTGGAATTCGTTTTGTTAATTTGCAAACCAAAATCCCTTATGGATTTGTTTCGGTGACTCTAATGAAATAACTAGTTCTAATGAGAAATGAGGAGGATACCTCTGAGATAGACAAATGGAAAACTTTCAAGAAGCTATGGAAGATGCTAACCTTGTTGACTTAGAATATAAAGGGAATTGGTTTACATGGTCCAACAATCGTTGGGGTTCTCACCTCATACGGGAAAGATTATATCATTTCTTGGGAATGAAAGAATAGGTTGAAAAGTTCACAAACAACAGTGCGACTCCTCTTGTTAGTTCAAAATTGGATCACTGTCTCCTTTTAAACACTCAAGGTATCCTCAACTTTAGAGACTGAAGGTGTCATAGGAGAAGGTGCCACTTTGAAGCTATTTGGATTGAAAAACAAGGTTGCGAAGATAATATTTGGAAGGAGTAAGGCACATATGATTTGGTTTTAATGGAAGAATAATTAGGTACGGTGTTTTCAAAACTTCGTGATTGGTATAACACCAATGTTGGCAATTTCTCTAAACATATTGATGAGTTGAATCGCAGTACAGAATATCTTCAGAAACATATGATAGATCAAACCTTGCAAGCGGAGTTTGAGGTTAAGCAGAAGCTCGATACGTGGATTGAGAAAGAAATATTCCAGTAACAAAAAACAAAATCCAATTATCTTTGAGAAGGTGAAAGAAATACACCCTTTTTCCATGTACAATCAACTAATAAAAGGCGAGAAAACCCAAATATATGGGCCCAAAGGTGGAAATGGAAATTTGAAGGGAAACAAAAGAAGAAAAGGAGGAAATTGTGTATGCTTATTTAGAAGTGTTGTTTGAATCACAAGGGTCTTTAGTTAGTAGAGAAATCTTCAAGGTTGTGGATAGTCGAATTTCATGGGATACAAACCAATGTCTGTGCTATCTTTACAACAAAAGAGGTTAAGAAGGCTCTCAAGCAAATGCATCTAACTAAGTTACCTAGACTTGATGGCATGCTGACTTCATTCTACCAACATTATTGGCACATAATCAAGATTGTCGCAATCAAGTTTTGTTTGGAGATTTTAAATGAAAGGAAGTCTTTGGATGGATGCAACTACACTTATATCATTCTAATTGTAACACTTATACCCGACTCGGTTGCCGAGTCCGAGTTACAGGATGTCACATTTGTCACGGAGCAATTACAATCAATTACATTTAATTCATATTATTGAACATTTAATTACAAGTAATAAAAGTATATAATACAATAGACAATAATTTTCGGTCTTATACAAGCTTACGAAAGCTCTATTGCTAACCTGAGGTCAAATTAGGACCAATTTGTAATGTTTTCAAAATTCTGAGTTGACGTCACGACTTCAGGGGTTCCTTGTCACGACTCAACATACTGACTTAGCCTCATCGTAGTGAAAAATGCTCAATATCACAACGTGACATATGGACTTGGCCTCACCGCGATGACAAATTCTCGACATCGCGACATAACTATTTGTTTCTAAATGGTACAAATTGATACCAACTTGCAAATGCCAAACCAACTAAAACACATTTCCATAACACATTTCTAGCCAAAAACACAATTCTTATGACTTAATTACAAACCATAGCACCTTATTAAAAAATGTACTAATTCTATACTACCATTTCTTTAATGCCTTAGTGAATTACCTAGTACAATTCTTTCAAGTAATTGACATGTGTAATCAATTAATCCATGGATAAATGAAATTTGTTTACAATTTTCAATCCTTGCATTATAATCAATACATATGCAACCATATGACCATTTCCATATACTAAATTATAACTTCAAATGTACACAATCATTTTAATACACCAACAACCAACTCAACCTAGGTATATATGCCAGACTTGAAACAAAACAAAATTATATAAAATTTTTTGAGTCGGGGGTCACTTATTGGATGTTGTATCTATTACACACACTCTCGATAATCAACTATACATGTACACAAAGAAAACAAAAGTATGCTAAGTGGTAAATGTAACATCCCGAATTTTGGCCTAGTCGAAATAGTGGTTTTGGGACCACAAATTCGATATTAAAATAATTATTTTGTGATCATTATGAGGTCTAGGATATGAAAATAAACATGTGTTAAAGTTTCATGAAGAAATTCTATGTGTAAGGTGTCCAATTGGAAATTAGGGACCAAATTGAATAAATTGCAAAACTTGGGTTCTAGAAGAAATTGTATGAAATTGCTTTGGATTATTAATTAGAGGTACTTAAAGAGTAATTTTCTCAATTTCTAAGTTTTTGGACAAAAATGGGTATGCATGAAAAATCTGGAAAGGTTAGTAAGGAAGGGCATTATGGTCATTTGGTTAATTAATGAAATAAAAAGGGAAAAATCAAGCAAAAATCAGCCATTTTCTTCCCCATAGCTGCCAAAATTTGCATGTTCCCCATAGCTAGGGTTTTCAACATTTCAAGCTTGATAGTAAGTCAATCCTATCCCCGTTTTTAATGTTCTTCGTATTTTTGAGATCCTTGTAACATGCTCTCTCTATTTCTACCCATATTTCAAGCTAGAATTCATGTGCAAAAATTTACCCATGCATGATATGTTTGTGTTTTGATGATTTATGGAGGAATATGAAGGTTTAAAGGATGGTAAACAACTTTTACTAAGTAGTTTTCATGGAAATGACCTAAAGGGCCATTTTGTAAAAGTTATAAAAATGGGTAGAAAAATGTGAAATGAAGGAAAAATGCGGGCTGTCATAAGAGGGAAAAACATTTTGCTAGGCTTGGGCAATGTAGAAATTGCATGCATTTTGTCATATGAGCCTAGGGACTAAATCGTAAATATTGTGAAAGGTTAGGGGCAAAATGGTTATTTTGCCCTAGGGTGAGTTCTAGGCTGGAAATGAATAATGTGAGATGTTAATAATTTATTTTTACTAATATAAACCCCGAGGAACCAATTTCGGAGGTCGACCCTGGTAAACGAAAGGTTTCGGAATAATCAGAATAAGAAACTGAAGCCATTACCAGGTAAGTTCGTATAACCCGAAGTAAACTTTTAATATAATTAAATATGCATGTACTTGAATGTATGAAAATCTAAATATTCATTGCATGATAATCCATGAAATATACTAGTGTAAATGAAGGATGATAAATGTCCCGGTTAAAATAGAAAGAGAAATATGATGGATAAATTATGACTTACATGACATGAGATCCTGCATGTGTTGCAAAAAAGGATTTAGCTCAGACGGGTAATCCGGTGATCTCAAAATAGAAAGGATCTAGCCTGAAAGGGTGTTCCTTGAGTGATCGAACCTCCCGAAGAATATGGTTGCATTAAGGATTTAGCCCAGACAAGTAATTCAATTGAGGACTGAATTTAGCCTGGACTGGCAATTCAAATCTGAGCTTATGAGAGCAATTGTTTTTGAAAGGGATTTATCCTAGACTGGTAATCCTAACATTGCTCTATGAGTTAATACTATAGGGGATTTAGCCTGGACTGGTAATCCCACCGTAAGATATAAGGTTCACGGGAGCGCGTGCTTGAAATGATCACTTGTATGACTTGACTGTAATTGGACTATCCATCAAGATTTCTGAGAAATTCAATGAGATTAACATGATGAAATGAAGAATGGAGATATTGAATTGATGAACTCATCTAAGACTAATATATGATGTATTGTTATGAGACTAACTTGATGATTGAGTGCATGTGATAGGGAAACTATTTCATGCTTGTTGGATTTATTGCCTAAATATGGTTATATGCTAATTAACTGGTAAGTTTACTTTCCAGTTATCCGGACTTACTAAGCATATAAATGCTTACCTCCTCTTTTCCCTGTCTTACAAAGCTCGCGGACTCGTGAAGGTTGGAAGACGATTGGAGAATTAACACACTATCGACTTGTCCCGCTTTGGTATATAGATACTTTTATTTTGTTTAATGGCATGCATAGGATTTTTGGTTATTTTGTTATATGTGTCATTTGGCTAGCCTTGTAAGGGCTTAAATGGTATACTTATCCTTTTGTATATGGCCATGAGATATGGCTCATATTGATGTAGGTTATAAACCTACTAATGATGCATGTATATGTTTAAATGTTTCATGAGATATGATGATGAGGTTTATCATGGATGGATGCTTGAAATGGGACTTAATAAGTTGAGAGTGGACATAGCATATAATGGTATATAGTTATAATATGACCTAAGTGTTAAATATAAAATGTACTATGTTAATCCCTAATACGAAAAGGATAATTTAGCGTGTACTAAACCGATGAGATGTGGTTAAAATGCAATGGGTTATGTCAAGGTTGTTTAAGAATATAATTAGGCCATGTTAAATACCATTGAAATCTATAAGTGCTTATGGATGTTAGAGGGTGACCAAAGGCTTGGAAAAAGCCCTAAAAAGGTCCACACGGGCATGTGTCTAGGCCGTGTGTGACATACGGTCAGCCCCATGGGCATGTTGCCTAGCCGTGTGTCCCCTACACCTAAAATTTTAGGTCAGTTTGCAAGGTAATAAACACATGGGTAGAGACACAGCCGTGTGTCTCGACCGTGTAGAGGACACGGCCTAGCCCACGGGCGTGTGCCTTGGCCGTGTGCCTCAAAATGAATGATGACATCATAAATAGAATGTTTGGGTTTTTGGACACGAGTGATGACACGGGCGTGTCTAGGCCGTGTGAGGGACACGGGCCAGGGACAATGGTGTGTGCTTGGCTGTGTGAAAACCCTTGTAGGTTCGAAATGGAAAATAAATCCAAATAATTCAACACGGGTGGGACACAGGGGCATGTCCCCAAGCACGCGGGCGTGCGCTTTGCCTCCACACGGGCGTGTGAGGTATAATCCTAGGAATTTTACTAAAATTTTCTATAGTTTTCGGTTTTGTCCCAAATCGTTTTAATATATGTTTTGGACATTGTAAGTCCATAGTCGGGACACTATGATGTTGTTTGGTTGGTTTTAAATTAGAATGAAATTTTATAACCTGTATTTTTTGAAAATGCCCAAGTATATGTCTGGTAACGCCTCGTACCTTGTCTCGGTCTCGGGTACAGGTAAGGGGTGCTACAGTAAAACTCAGTGGTATTTTCATGATTCTAGTCGTACAATTATATATATCAATGCAAACATTATACTTTAATTCAATTATAGCCAAAACACATACATATTCATGTTAGTACTTCCATGATCACATAACTTACATATAAAAATTTTATACTTCAATTCATTACTTAAATATCCAAACATACAATTCATGGTATGTACACATGAACTTGCCATTTCATTTTTCATTCATATCATAGACTCAATTTCATCTCATCATTTTAATCGTTTCGGAGCCTATTAGCTCATTCATATTCAATCGCCCCCAAAGCTTATGTTTAACTCATTTTGTATTTCGTAGAAACTCACGTTTCAATTGCATTTCAAATCACATACCACTAAGTCAATTCATGATTTATAACCCTATTAACCAGACATGGACTTAAAATAGATACACAGATTTGTCACCCTGGGTTGCCCTAAAATAATGACGCTGAACATGTACAGATTACGATCTTAGGTTGCCTGACAATGATGGTTTTCACAATATAATTATCTTGTCATCTTAGGTTTCTCGAAAATGATAACTCTATATGTACAATCTATCACCCTGGGTTGCTCGACCACGATGGTTTTTAATCGATATCCTGACCCTATGACATGCCAACTATATCCAAACTAGTTCAAATAGCTAATAGGGTAACCAACTTTTGATTTAGTTATATATATATTCCAATTCATGAATCATTATTTTCAATTCATCAATATATCATCATTTCAACCCATCATACCACATGTTTCAACCCAATTTCACACAAATTATCATACATCATGAAAACATACTATTTTCTATTCTATTCAATTTAGTCCATATATCGATATTCAATTTCCATCATAGTAATTCAATCCAAGTGACCATTGTCAACTCAACTCAATTCCACATAATGTAAAATAACATGAATATGCAACAATCAAATTGATCTCAAATTATAGAAATACAAAACGAAAGCTTGCGTCATTCATCCTTAGCTCTCGCTTTTCCTTTCCCTTTTGATGACCTGACATTGTCTTTAGCTACAAATAATAATTCAGCAATAACATAATATCAAATTCCATTCAAATCACATTAAAATACAAAGTCAGACATATTTTTTACTATATTTAGTTTAGTCCCTAAACTTGGGACAAACACAACTTTCAATCTAAAGCTTTGGATTAAAATCCGATTTCACATATATTCATTAAGGACCTCTTACTTTCTCTCCCTACTAAAATTGAATAAAATATTTGCATTTTATTCAATTTGATCCCTAATGGACGAAACTAACAATTAAAATTTATAATTTAGTTCTTTTCATAAATTAAGCTTAATTTCTATCAATTTCTCACCTAATTCTTCAAGAAATCAATAATGAAAACTTTTTAAAACTTTAAAAATTTCACAAATTGGTACATGGGCTAGCTAAATCAAGCTCCCATGACCTCTATAGGAATTACAAGAAAATGACTTGAATTTACCTTTTAAATAACGGTCGAATGGTAGAAGAAATTTTTGAAGTTTTCTTCAATCCCTAACTATGGTGGATGGTGGAATGGGTGAGAAAGCTGAGAGGTTTCCACTACATTTCCTATTTATACACTAATTAGGTGTCAACTAACCTAATTTAATTAATTAAATTATGATTTACTTAACATAAATAACCTTTAATCAAGCTTAGTGGAATTCTTCATCATTATTCACTATCACATAATTAAAAATGGTTTAGTTACCATTTTGTACCTTCAGCTAATTGTTATTTTAATCCCCAAGCCTTTTTTCAACTAAAAATCTATAGAGATTTAACTTTTACAATTTAGTCCCTAGGCCTTAATTAACCACAATTTCAGCTAAATTACTTAACCAAATTTCAATTCATTTATATACTAACTCCGTAAATATCTTTATTTAATATTTACAGACTTGGTTTACGAAAATGATGTTCCAAAACTGTAAATTTTAATACCACTAGAAATCAAGTCGTTACAGTTTTCCCTTAAGAAATTTGTCCACGAAATTTATCTAGAAAAAGGTGGGGATACTGGGATTTAATTGTCTCCTTTGGTTCCCAAGTCGTTTCTTCTGCGCTATGACCGTGCCATAAAACTTTCACTAATGGCACCCAATTATTTCTCAGCTCTTTTACTTGTCGAGCTAATATCTTGGCCGGTTCTTCTTCATACGAAAGATCAGACTAAACTTCAATTGTCTCAATTGGTATAACATGAGATGGATTGGATCGGTATCGCCAAAGTATAGATGCATGGAATAAATCATTAATCTTTTACAATTTTGACGAAAGAGCTTGATGATATACAACCGATCCAACTCTCTTAATGATCTTATATGGCCCGATATACCTAGGACTCAACTTTCCTTTGTAGAAAAAGTGTATGACCTTTTTGACCCGATAAATGACAAGGATTGAAAAGGCCTGATTTAATAAGGAGGGGCGACAAACCCTAGTCCATAGAGGCTTGCCGTTGCCTACCTTATACACTCATTGTGGGATTTGTTTTCTTATTAAAATATTATTATTTGATATCTTCTTATTTTTACTGAGACTATTGTTACTTTCTCTATAAGTAAAGTCTAAAGACTAGGTTAAAATATACTAATCTATGTCGATGTGTTAAAATATAGAGAAGTTATTTTCGAATAATTTTAATCTTTTGATGGAATTCATCTTTCTATTTCTAGCCTGAAGTTTCACATAAAGTTTTAATCGATTTGCATATAGAATCCACACTTTAGAAAATCGAGTTCGAGGATAGCAGAGAAGATCGAGTGGTCAAAAGGTGGGAACAATTTAGTTTGCCTTATATAAAATGTAGGTACGGGTTAGACAAATAGGTTTATTGCTATAAACATCACAATAGGTCAGTTTTAAAAGTAGATTTTTAAAAATTTCGCTGGGCACTATTCCATTATTTCCAAACCTGTTTTTCCAATAGGCCTCCATAGAGGTTCACACCTTACACTAGGCCTTCAAATCAAATTTTTCGATAATCTGAAAAGATTTAGTCTATGTAATATTTCTTTGGATAATTTAATGCATTAAATGTTTATGTTACCATATTTAATTCATTTGCATTAGATATATAGTGTATACAATATTTGCATGCAAATAACTTCTAATCTAACACTATTAGTTAGAAAATATCCTCAAAAAGAACAATAGATATAATTGGATTATATTTTACAAATATTTGTAAATATTGTTTTCAAACCAAAACCCAACAACTACAATTCATGTTCAAAGGTTAACAATTATCCAATATAGAGACGTCGATGTAGGCACTTGTTGGGCTATGCCCCATCATTTTACACAGACCACATTGTTTCAGTTTATGTCCCTGCCTTTCATCCATATCGTTTTGAATCCTAGTTGACAGTGGTTGTCCAATAGGATTTCGATGTAACTTTGGGTTCAAAATAAAATTTTCTAATGGCGGTGCTATTTCCTATATTGTTTTATCACTCATGGGAGGGAACTCATTCTCCCAAGCATGAAAATTTTGTTCAAATTTGTACACATCATCGACATATTGCATGCATCCCACATTAGAATTAGCACATACAACCACAATGTGTTAACATGGGTACTGAAGAGTTTGGAATCTCTTGCAATCACACCACCTTTTATGTTGGTAAACTCAATAAGACCTAGGCGAGATACATGCTCACTAACCAACAAACTCTGTCACTTGGAAAGTTTTGCCATTGTGAGAGTATATTTGCACAGGCATGGAATTTGCTTTTCTTTAGTTCACATACATCATCTTTCGTAGATCCTTTGAGTATATGTGATTGGACAACATCGTTGTAAGTTGTTTATGACTTATCTTTCGGATTAAATTGGCCAACTTGAAGAATGTTGTCGATAAGGCATTTCATATTGGTAAATGACACATTCCTTTCAATACAAAATTTATTACCTTTACTAGATTGATGGTCATATGACTATAACGTGACCCATCAGCATAACACTGTGCTCATTGATTTCTCTCTATACTATTAAACCAATCAATGATCGTCTAGCTAGCTTCCCTATGTAGCCTCTCCATATGTTAGTTGAACCTGTGTCTTTGTAGCTCGTGCCCTATTCATTTTAGCAACAATGTCATTATTTCTTAAACCATTATTAAATAATATCATAAGATATTTGACAGGATGTAAGGAAGTACCCATGTTAATGACTTGTTTATGTCGATAAAAATTCTCAAATTGTTGATTGAAGCTACTTGTGATATGCCAAATGCATTCTATAGTACACTAAAAAGATTCAAAATGCTTAATTGCTACAACAATACCCTTCGTTCTATTAAAAATGAAGCAAATGTTATCTTAAGTTACAACTTGGCGCTACAAGTTAGTCAAGAAAAGTCCCTAATACTTCGCACTTTCTTTATTGACTATGACAAAGGTAATTAACAAAACGTTCTTATTACCATCCTGTGCTACTAGGATAAGTAAGACCTGTGTGTATTTACCATAAAGCCAAGTTCCATCCACCTATAAAATGGGCTTAGAATGAGGAAATGCTTGAACACATGGCTGAAATACACAAAAGAAATGATGGAATTTTTTATCCCTGACTTTATTTGGTCTACCTAGTTGTATGCATCTTTACCACCATTCCCAGCTTATTCTCTTGAATGCTGCTAATCAATATTGTAGCTCATTGTAGGAGTCATCCCAATCACTTTATAAGTCTTTCATGGTTATTTGTTAGCCGCCCAAGCTTTTTGATATGATACTTAGTAACTATATCTACTTTGCATGTTTTGCACCAAGACAACGATTGGAATAATGGGCTTCGCCTCCACCAACGGCTTGATACATTTACAAATTAACTTCGCATCTAATTTTCAATGATCTTGTGTTAACTGTGCAACAATAGAAGTATAGGGTTTTTCTTATGGAATGTTATCTTTTTTCTTTTAGGAGTTATCATGTTAACTGTGCAATAATAGAAGTATGTGGGTTGGGTTTTCTAATTAAGTTAGTCCCATTTTTTTTGGGTTTTAATAAATTTTATTTTGGTTGAGGAAAAAAATTACTCTTCCAATGCACTTGGAAATAAACTTGATTGATATATGACAATCACCGGAGATGCGTCTCCTACCCCAAATTTGAAGGATCCAATTAGAAGATGTGTAGATGTGAAGTTATTTGTTTGGTGTAGTATAGCTCCCCAATTAATAGTTTTCTAGTGATTAGAGTTTGGCATAAAGTATCCGCCGAATAGGTAATTAAAGATTTTATCTCAGGTTATTCTTCTATCTAAGAAAAGAATATGACAAGTGAAGAGTAAGCCTAGTGAGATTTATCACTAAAGGTATATTAAGCCTAGTTACTTGAGCACTGTGCTAAATGGGTTTTGTAACATGACCTGGTTTGGAGCCAACTGAATTGATTGGTCAAATAATATTTTGTATTGGATTCTCATTTATATTTCTTTTAGATTTTGTAGGTCATTTACTAGGACTAATTTTGGATACAATCGACACTTGTCAAGTTCCACTAAGGGGAACTAGATATATATATGGCGAGAAAGGTTTGTCTTAGAGGGTTTTTCGTCCTCCAGTATTACTATCTGGTTCTTTTTAAACTTATATTTCTTCTTCTCCTTTATTAAGATGAAAGCTAAGGTTTTTGAATTAATTGGTGGATGTTCCACTTCCTGGTAAGTCTGATAGCTCAACATGTTAAGTTTTTGAAAGAATAAGGATATTAAGAAGCATATGAACAATAAGTTATGAATAAGAAGCCTTGCATGGGGGTTGTCTGTAATTGAGATGTTAGAAATTTTTCTATAAATGGGTTTTAATGGTGGTTCCATATTATTTAAGTAGTTGTTGTTGGTAGTTCAAGAGGGATGTTTGAGTTTGGAATTCTAAGCTACAGCCTAGGTGAGTATCATGTTAGTCTCTATCTAGACTCCTGCATGTAAACTATTCAAGTAGAGATATATATGATTATAACATCTCAAATAACTGGTAATTGTGTATACGAAGTATGGTAAAAATTCTGCATGTGTAGAGACAATATGTGTGAGTTATTGTTTATGTAAGATGTTAAATGGTAAGAATGCATGTGAAATTTTATATGAGTAAGCAAGAAATCAATCAGGTATGCGAATAAATCTAGGTAAGTAACTTTTGAGTAAAACATCTCTTTGTGACGCCTCTGGTAGCGGAATTATATTGCTAACTATTGGAAAAAATAGGTTTGGAAAACACAACAGAATATAAATTTAAGGAAGAACCAGAGTTTTAAAAATTTTCTAAAACAAGATCTTGGTTGTGATATATAAAGTAATAAACACTTAATCAAAATAGTACCTTTTTGATTCGTCTAGGATGAGCGCTTCGACCAAGTAATCTTCTTCGCTATCTTCAAGCTCACGTCTACCGAGTGTGGGCTCGTTTCAAATTAGAAAATTTTTCACAAAAATTACCAGTTGAGTAATTTTGCAATTTCTCTAAAATTTTGTGTCAAGTTGTAAATCAGAAAAATATCTCTAGAAGTTTTCTGTAATAATCTCTTCAGAGAATTTTCTCTCTACAACTTTCTCTTGAATTCAAGTTTGAGTAAATAATGACCCAAGGCTCTATTTATATAGTGAGAGTTTAGAGAGTTCAACTATGATTAAACTTAATCACTTTAATATTAAATTAATATAATATTAATCAAGATAAATATTAGATTAAATTTAATATTAAATCTTATTAAGATAATATAATATTTATCTAACAAGATAAACATTATATTAAATTTAATATTAATATAATCACTTTAATATTAAATTAATAAAATACTATTAAGATAAGTATTAAATTAAATTTAATATTAAATTATTAAAATAATATTAGTTTTGAAATAATTAATTTGAAATCAAATTCTCTGGTAAAGTCTCAGTAGGAGTGTAACTCTTCCATTACTCAACCATCGACGACTAACTGTCGCCGGCCACCAGGACGCCGTCGTCCATCGAGATGTCGCTGTCACAGCCACTGGCACTGTCGCGTTCGGTGATGCATGTGCGACACCCTTACGGCACCCTGAGTCAGTTTGATCCTGGTCAATGACAACTCGATTGATCTGATCTAGCCACCAGTTGGACTGTCAGCCTAGTTTCACATATGGGGTCTAGTTTGACCAGTTTTTGGGTCTTGGTCTCAGTTTTGGCCTCCTAGGCCCAATTGACGATCTCAGGTCTAATTTTCAAGTTCAATTACCCAAAGGGTCAATTGTTTGACTTGAAAATTAAGTCAATTGTTTGACTTGAAAATTAACTCCTAAAAATGTCATATTAATTCTAATTAATTTTATTAATTTAATTTTACTTGATTAAAATTAATTTTTCCAAAAGCCACTTAGATTTTCCAAATTAAATTTTCAAAAAGTTTTTTTAATCAAATTCTCTAGTTCAATTATTCTCACGACCACCTAATTTAATTCCACATCGAATAAATTGACTCAATTAAATTATTCCCAAAGTTGTAGAATTTTATTCTAATTCAAATGCAGTCCGATCAAGCTTTTGTTGAGCTAGCGAAGGGACTAGTCGGGCATATACAATTAGGCTCTAGTGATTGCAATTATGTCTAGAAGTTTCGTTTCGATAATTCGCAATTACTTAATCATGGAGTCAGTCCACAAGAAGTACCATGATTAAAAACTCCTTATTGTATACTCTTTATGAAAGTAATTCATCCAACTGCTTTTGTAACACCCCTAACCCGTATCCGTCGCCAAAATGGGGTTATGAAGTATTATTGGAGGAGACACAAATTTTGAATAATCGTAAGCATGTTCTTGTTCAAACTTTTAAACCAATCAAATGTTAACATACATAACTAATTTAAATTCCTTACAAATTATAACATAACAATTTAAATATATTTTCTAAGAACACCAAATATTCTATTCATCAAAATACGTACAAATTTTTTTTTACAAATCATTTCCATAGGGAAAGTCGAATTTCACATACAAATAATTTCAATGATATTCTTATTTGACCGAGTAATAAACTTAAAAATCAAACAACTTATGCTCATCATTAAATGACTAATCTATACACTACTCAAACATCAATTTTTTTTTAGCCAAGTCGAACATATATGCATCACATAAAACTCATATAATCCTTTTGTTTAATCAATGCCCTAATCACTATTTATTTGGTTATTCTTCAATACATTAGCCGAATGTAATCATGCTTAAAACCTAGCTTTATTCCATGCTTGAATTTTCATCATTTCAACCTATCACTTTATACGCATAACCTTTCATAGAAACAAATCAATATACATATGTATATATCAAGCACAATTTGCACATTAAGTCAAACATATTACAAATATATTTCAAATAATGTATACTTATTAAATCACTACAAAACTGAATACCAATACTTCAAATCATAGTCATTTACCAAATACATCCCAATTATATATCATGCATATAACTCAACAAAAATATTCAACCAAAATTTCACATCATACTAAATATACCAACACATATACTTTGACGTATTTTTATCACCATTAGCAAATATATCTACCATAATTCACATATTAGGTCTAAGCATAAACGAATACACATAAGTAATATTACATATAATCAACCACAACAATTATATAACATATTCATTACTTGCCATTTAGCAGCAGAACATATAAAGCCGACATTGAATCAAATACCTATCTATCATTTTATTTCAACACTAAGTCAAAATTTACCATCATTCACCACCTAAATTATACTATATTTTATACTTTCAAAATGAACTAACTATTAAACTGATTATTCATTATATTTACCATATTTCATTTCCGAACCATTTAACTAAATATCACAAACATATAAACCAAGAAATATACTTACCAAAATATACTCATCCCATGACAAATTACTAAATCATCAATTAACCTAATAATCAAGCCAAACCATATAGCCAAATACCAACTCACATAGCAAAACCTTAACAAAGCATATCAACCAAATTCACATATATTTATCTATGTATAAACAATAACTTGATCACCAAAACCACAACCAATCATAACCATAATTTGATCAAGACATAAAATCCAAACTTAACAAAATAACAAGCCATTTTCGCATGGCTCATAATTACATAACCCCAAATCAAATATAAACATAAGCTAGCCTATACATGCCATAGATTTAAGTTTAACTTTATAAAAATACAGAAACAGTCGATAGTGTGATAGACTTTGCTGACGATCCCCGAACTCGTAACTTGATCCCAAAATACATAAAACAAAGACAAATATACACACACAATAAGCTATCATAGCTTAGTAAGTCACACACAAGTAACGATTCAAAAACATTATCAACTCATTTTAACCAAACTAAATTATACTATAATAATCATATTTAATCTCAAGCTTAACATTTCATATATAATATACGTTTTCATAAATAAATCTTATCTTAACCAAATGTACATATATATATATTCAAAGTATCATTCAATTTTAAAGACATAATATCATTATATAACCGAATGTATATAGACTCATATGCATATACTCATAAATCAAACTTTAACATCACATACTTATACATAGCATATGACCGAATATTTCACACAAATGCACATAATTTACATTATTATCATATATAGAATTTGCATTACATATCAAATAACAAACTTACCTTATTTACAAATAGGTAACCAAATAACTCATACCTGATCGTTTTAGCTCGCTTTACACATTTAGTCACATCCTATCATTGCCCGTTGAACCATTCAGAATTGAATAAGATACTCGGATAATCACACATATCGTACAATGAAAACGTCCCAGACGTGGTTTTACATGCAATCACATATCGATGCCACTGTCCCAGACAAGGTCTTACTCGTACACATATATCGGAGTCACATATCGATTGCAACGTATTAAACGTGGTCTTACTCGTACACATATATCAGAGTCACATATTGATTCCTAAACGTGGTCTTACTCATACACATATATCGATCCCATGGTCTTACTCGCACATCACATATTAGAATCCTATGTCATGACATATATATCCTAACTATTCCTAAGGTTCATAAGGGGCTTTCGGACGTCGTAACTCGGTCGAAACAAACTTGTAAATATTGCTCCCAATCATATACACATTCGACTAACAACATATATACTTCACATAGTTCATTTTAGCATATAAAGCTTGTATTTATTTAATATTAACAACATCTATTTGCTTATAAACTTACCTCGGACGACGAAAATCGGAATGAGACGACTAATCGACAACTTTCCCGATCCAAATCTAATTTCTTTGGTTCTTGATCTAAACATATTCAAATTAAATTCATTCAAACATATTTTCACTCAATTTATTCCAAAAACACATAAATGCACAAATTACCATTTTACTCCTGACATTTTACACTTTTTACAATTTAGTCCAAATTGCACAAAACACAAAATATGCAAAATTCGCACACATCATGCTTAGGCCGAATACTACCCATGTTCATACAAGTCAATATATTTTATTTATTTCACATTTTAGTCCCTCAATTTATTATTTTTACAAATTAGCCCTAATTACTCAAATTCATCAAAACATCAAATACAAAACATATTAATCTATCACATATCTTTTATTTTCCAGCATCAAACAACAAAAAT
The DNA here is from genome assembly GCA_025698465.1 of Gossypium longicalyx. NCBI lineage: Eukaryota > Viridiplantae > Streptophyta > Magnoliopsida > Malvales > Malvaceae > Gossypium > Gossypium longicalyx. The sequence continues at coordinate 57,467,066 of CM047003.1, forward strand.
CACAAGCTTTCAACAATGGAAAAATACAAAATCATCATCAAATTCAAAAATTGATACGTGGGTTTGATAGATAACATAGCAACGATATCAAAAACGTAAAAATTATCAAAAACCAATCTAAAACTCACCTTGAATCAAGCTTGTTAATGGCCGAATGTGGCTTTGTTTTTCTTTTTCTTTTCTTTTGATAGTTTCAGCTTTTGAAGAATAATATGAATGCATGCAACTTATTTTATGTTTTATTATTATAACATTATTAACATATTACAAAAATTAACTTTTTAAAATTAATATAAAACCATGCTATTTAATAGCAAAACCGTCCATCCATTTTAACTATGGTCAAATTGAATTATAAATGCATCATATTACAAAGACAAATTCAATTAAGCACTCTCACATTAAACTATCAACTTTTCACTTTACGCGATTAAGCCCTTTTTATTAAATCGACATCCAAACAGTAAAATTAAAACATGAAAAATTAACACATATAAATTCACACATAATAAACACAGAAAATAATTTTTTAAATATTTTTTGACTCAAATTAATGGTCTCGAAACCACCAGTCCGAATAAGGTCTAAATCAGGCCATTACAGCTTTGTCCAATGACCTCGTCATGCGTGCTACCCTCATATGATATCTTTGTTTCCTTTGAGTTAAATCTGTACACTCAATACAATCCTATTTTATCTCATTGTCACTATTGTGTCTTCTTAATGATTAATATGATCATTTTCAACAAATGACTGTGATAAATTGCTCGTTCAAGAATAAGCAATTTATGACCATGTTCCATATTTATCAATCCACACAATGCCAATAAGAGGATATCATTAACTCTTTAATTGAGCTATGAATTCCATTGTTGCTAGTAAAGCCATGCCATACACAAGTCATGTACCCAACATACTAGCTATGGGCTCAATCATCTTTAGAGCATAAGCCTCCACTTATATCAGAGCACATGAGTTGCATACGCATGATCAGTGACTAACTCTAGATTTAGGTAAATCACACCGTGAATGTCACAAGTGAATTAATTTACAAACGGATTTAGAATTAATTCATCTTGGGTCCAGTCTAATGCATCAATCTACCAATGAATACATCTATGTGTCTACTCGTGGAATCAACTGCTCTGATAGCTAAGACTAGCCATCTCCCTAATTGGAATTGTAGATGACATATTAATCATTCTCAGTATTTGAATCAAATACTTACTTTGATTCTTTTACGGGATTACAGAATTATTTAGATTATCTACTGAAGTAAGTCGTCTTTCTCGCAATGTAAACATTCTTTATAGTGCCACTTATCTTCAATTTGAACTTTAGACAATCAATGACCTAATATTTGCTTGTCACAATTCACTATGCATGTAAAATATAAAATACATAATACAAAAGACATAATAGTGAAATGTGAAATTAACTTTATTTATTTATTCATCATTCAAATAAATAGAAAATGGTTACATGTTTACTACAATATGGACACATTTCCCAACACTAACCAGACTGGCAGATCACGATATGAAGATATGCATAAGTCCATGTGGTAGAGATCCATAGCATTATATGACAACGAATGCACTCATGGTGTTGTCTCCAGTAAGATGAAGATTGGATTGAAATATCACGACATGAGGATGTGTAAGTCCATGTGGCTGAGACCCAAGACATAATATGATAATAAGAATATTCATGGTGATTCTTTCGGTGATATGTAAATCGAATTACAAATCATGAGGGAGAACCCGTGGCATCTTCTAATAAAGTCCGTCGGGATAGTAAACACATGATTCTGTATGTTGCCTGTGTGGCGTGATCTGCTAAGCTTTAGTGGCCTATTCTGTGTTTCCTTTGTGACGAATTATGAAACACCTATGTGGAATATTCGAGGATGCCTACGTGACAGAATCTTGTTATCCGCCTTTATGGTAAGATCTGGGTAAGTTTTGAGATTTCTTCGAAGGATAATTCTATGATGAGGATCCGATACGCTTGAAGTTAACTTGGGTTGGTTAGTTTTGTGATGAAATTGAATGAGTGTTAAGGAACATTTCCTAAAAGAAAGTATGTATCTATATTTCTAAAGAGGGAATCCACCATAGTAGTCTGCCAGTATATGATATGAGCATATTCATAATTATGAAAGGTATACGTGTTCGTTGGTTTGAGTTCGTCTACGCTATATAGGGTTGAAATCTAAGTAATCTAGTACCCACTATATCTGAATAATATCATGCCTTGTTTTGGGGTTATTTGGAATCTAAACCATCTGTCCATTTGGGCATTCTTGTGTTCTGTAACATAGACGTATTAATTTTTTCTGAATGATCTAGAATGTTTAATCATTAGTATGAGTTTGTTTTGGGTTTGATTTAGGATATGATCTTATTGATGGTCCGGTAATTGTTAAACCCAGTATGAGAATTCGCAAAATGTAAGATTAGTTAGTAATTATCTGCCAAAGAATAGTATCTTGTGTTCTGAGAAGGATTAAGATCTATATCGGCTAGTAAGATCTGGAATCAATCAAGGAGTGAAGTGAGAGTGACACTAAGTATGGAAGTTGGCGTATAGGTATATATCCAATGTTATGAAAGAATCCGCCAAAGACATAGTGGTAATCCAAACTTTTACGATGAGGAATTCAACTAGAAAGGCTCTAAGGTATTTTGGATTCAAACTCTCTAAGTTCACGTGAACTTACAAGAGTTTTGTTAATGTTTTAGGTGTTGCTGTAAGAATGAGTACGTCGAGAGAGACCAAGCCAGGAGTGCTCCAAAGAATCGACTAGTTGGGTTATTATGTATACAGAAGACATTTTAGGAATATGATGTATAGTACAATACACTAAGATGAGTTTGTCTTTAACGTACTTGTGTGTTGTATTGTAACATAATATTTTTTATCTTTAAGAGTCTGTTGTATTTTTGAATGTTTTCCTTAGTTCTTTTGTTAAGAAACCTTTATTAAAATAATATAAAGTATGCTAAAAAAGGATTATAAGCAGTTTGTGTTAAAATTTATGCTAAGTGTGCTTTTGTCGTAACACCCGATATCCGAGCTCGATGATTCGGGTCGAGTTGGGGGTGTTACAATGCGTAAGTTTTTTGTAACCCTAATTGGCCTATTTGGCAAAAAGGTAATGAGCCCAAATGCAATAACTAGTTTTTCATTATGATACATTATTCTTTTATTTTCCATTTACTTCTCCTAGCACAAAACTTATGTCTATAATATAACAACATTGTTCCATTTCATCTCCTAATTCCTTTAATTTTTTTTTTTTTGTAAACTTCTCTTTCTTTGGCATGGGACCTATTCCTAGCAACAAATGTTTGAACATTATTTCCCTCATCAACCCAACTCAAATCTGTGTTATTCTTAATCCCTCAGTCTCCAAGCATCATCCTAGCTTTAATTGCATCCTATTATCTCCCAGCGGTAGTGTAAACATTAGAAAATAATGCAAACAAACCCAAGCTCACAGATACCAACTCAAAGATCCTATCAACAATATAAGTTGCTAATTCAATGTTCCTATGAAAACACCCTGTTAAAAAGGCTCCCCAGATAGATATTGTTGGTGGTTTTGATGATTGAAAGTGCTTCCTATAGTTTACCCGCGTGACCAAATAAATCGATCAAAGAAGCATAATGTTGATCACTTGGCTCAATTCCGTACTCCTTCATTAACTCAAAAAGTAACATTGTCCTTTCTCAACAAGCCAAACATGGCTACAAGAATAAAGCATGCGCAAAATGACAATAAAATGTGGTTTGATCCCAAGGCCCTCCATCTGTTTGAGCAAATCAAACACTTTCTCTATTACCTAAATTATTATTCCATTGTAGATTTTAGTTCGGAAAATTAACGATGTTAAAAAAGGTGATAGGTCCAACCAAGAAGAACGTGCCATGTGGCATTCCTTTATACACGCCAACTAATGATTTTAAATCTACTACAAATATTTAAAACTAAAAAAAATATATAAAATATTTCTAAATATATATTAGAAAAATATAAAAGATTATTAAATTTAAATGTTCAATATTATTTTAAAATATATAAATTATATAAAATAAAAAGTATGAAAATAATATATAAAATCTAAAAATTCAAATATATATAAATTTAAAAAGTTATAAAAAAATATGCACTCAATTTTTATAACATGCCAATTATATAAAATAAAAATATAAAAATTTATATAAAATAAAAGTTATAAAACAATTATATAAAAAATAATTCAAAAAAATATATGAATTTTTTTAAAATTAAAAATTTATAAAATTACAAAATATTTCAAAATTTCAAAAATTTACGTTTTCAGTAATAAAATATAAATATTAAAAGTATATTTAAAAAAATATATATTTAACTTTTAAAAAAAGTCTTAAAATTTGAATTTTTTTTTATAAAATTCAAATTAAAAGTGGACCAATCAACGATTGATCAACTATTTATCAATGCCATTCAACAATGGTCAATCAATGGCTAACATGGTTAATGGCTAATCAATAGTCAACGACCACATCAAAGGTCAATGTGTATGCCACTGATGACATGGAAAAAAAGATGACATGTGACACATTTTAACATCATTAACTTTTTAAACTAAAATCTATAATGGAGGAATAATTTAGGCATCAAGTGGAAAAAAGATGTTAAATAGAAAACAAATATAGTTAAGGGTCAAAATTGTGATATAAACTTAATTTATATGCATTAAAATGATTTTGTTGCTAAAGAAAAAGAGGATATATATATATATATATTTATATATGGGAGAAAACCACTTATACTGGTGTAAAATTAAGTTATAAAACTAAAATAGTTTTATATATAATTCTTTATATTTTTGTACGATTAATATTTTAATTACTCAACTATCATATTTCATATTCTATTTATATGGATCATGCATGTAAAATTAGATATAAATTTAAAATTTTTAATTATTTATTTTATGTAAAAAAGCTTTCAATCGTTTAATAGATATTAATATATATATAATATTTTAGATCAATATAATAGAGATATTAAATCAATTCAAAAATTTATACGCATAACAAGTACAATCAATAAATTCAATGGTTGAATTGTTAAAATATTAGTTGTGCAAAAATATACAAATGAACGTAAAATTATTTTAGTCTTACACTTACACGTGTAAGTAGATTACTCTTCATATATATACATATATATATATTCAATCATCTTTTACCAATGAATACTTAGCTTAATGATAAGGTTGAGGCTCATAGCTCAAATCCCACTTAGTGTAAATGATGTACAAGTTTTTTATTTATATTTTTGTTTTTATAATAGTTTATTATAATTATAATTATCTGGATGTATATTATTTATATTAGATTATTTTTGTAGGCAACTGAAATTTGTTTAAAATTATATAAATATTATATTAGAGTATATACTAATTTATATTGAAATTATATTGTATAGTTGATAAAAATGTAAGATTCAATGCAATGGATACAAGTTATAAAATAAAGTCTGGAAATCGGCGGGCCATAAAATATTTCTTGGCATGTATTGATTATGAGACATGTGGTGCCCAACAATTTGTTGGCTAAGGTATCATTGTCCCGATATTCAAAATAGAGCCAAAAGAAGGGGAAAAGGGGCAGTGCGCCCTTTAATTGCCTTTCTTTTTCTTTTCTTAATTTCTTTTTGGTGAAATATATGTGAAAAGATAAAATCGAAGTGTAAAATGACACTAAATCAAAGAGACAAATATTGAGGCTGACAGTCCACAATTTTTGTCCACAAGGAGTTGAAACTTGAAACTTTCTACGCCACAATTAACTACCAAAATCCCAAAATTGATTTAATTCACTTTTTATCCTCCAGTAATTGTATAAAATAAAAAAAATAGTTGGTCGAATATTTCTATTTTTAACATTATAAATTTATTTAAGTATTATTATTATTATTATTATTCAAATTTAAATCTAAATTAAATAATATTATCCTCCAGATATTCCAATATATAAAAATATAATTTCAAAATTTTCAATTATTTTTCTTGTAACTCTTCTAAAAAAATTAAATAATTCAATTTAAACATTTTAGCTGTTCAATGAATAAAAAGATATTTTTGGCTTGTACAAAAAATTAATAATGTAATTTAAGGTCTTGTTTGATAAGTAGTTGAAAGAATTAAATAAATTAAAATTAAAAATTTTAATTATTTAAATTTTCATATACATTTGATAATCTAAAAATAAAAATAACTCAAAATTTAGAATAAGAGTTACTTATTACTTAATAGAGAATATTTTCATTTAATTCAATTATACTTTATTTATTTTGACATTATATTAAATTATAAATACTTTACAGTTAAAATTTAAGCTTGTTTAGAATAAGGCAAAATGTTTAACAATTAAGAGTAAAATATAGAATAAAATTTTTCATATTTTAAGATTTATATTTATAAAAAAATATAATCATATTTCGTACTTAATTTTAAATAATATATTAATTATATTTTATAACTTAAATTCAACGCTAAAATTTTGAATACTTAATTCTTTTTAGTAATTAAACTTTTAGTTTATCAAACAATACCAATTCTTTTGAACACAATTTTTAGCCTTGATTCTTCCAAATTTTTTTATAATTTTATCTCGTTCAGGTTGGATAAAATTTCTTACTTTGTCATTGATTCCACTTTTGCAGCTTTTTATATTTTAAAAGTAATTAATAATTATATTTAAGTGGTAATTGTTATGAATATCTTATTAAGTGAATGTCCATAATGATTAAGATAAAGTTTTAATATATTTTAAATTCTAATAGCTATTAGAATTAGATCTTTACTTCTTTTATACTTCTTATGCATATAAATAGAGACTCTGATAAAGCATTGTAATCATCCATTTTGATCAATAAAGTATATTCTCTATTGCTTTCTTATTTTCTTTGTTCTTTATTCTCTCCATCTCTCTTTATTTTTATAACACGTTATCAGCACTATCTTGCTCAAAGTGATAGTTCCTTTTATTGACGATCAAATTTATCCTTCATGATTTTCAATATCTTTGACGGCAAGATGCAAAATTTTTATAGGAAGTTTCTTTTATTTAATGTTTCATATCTGATTATTAATTTTCATTCTTCTTTTATTATACGTTATCATTGTTTTGATTAACTTATTTTACTTTTTGTTCTTAAGGATGGTGAAAGATTTGATACCATTATCTGTATGAAATCGAGAAGTAAGATTCACTCTCAAAGTTTACTTTTTGATATTTGCATGGGGATAATATCTTTTTCTTCATTACAAAGGATGTTTGTAATCACTACTACTCATCCATGGTAACGTAAGTCAATCTAATCAACTTCTTTTGAAATTTCATTTGATTTCTATTAAAAAATTTAATTTATATAATTCATTATCCATATCTCTATGAATTTATAAAACCTTTCACACATTTAGTTATTGTGATTTTTACGTGGGGATAAATATTTTTTTTATTTTAATAGAATTGATTGGTTTAATTTTGATTTTGATTAAAATATATGATTATTGTGGAATGTGAGTAAAATACTTACTTGTCATGAACTTTGAGATATTCCGCTTGTCTATAATAATTCCATATCATTGTAAAATTTGAGATGAAATTATGTCATATGAGGTAGAGGTTAGAAAATATTTATGTTTAAACTTTTATAGCTATAAAGTTATTTTAATTTGAAATTATAATATTTTTTATTTTATTGTGGTATGATATATAAAATATATATTATCTAACCACAATGATTTATTATTAACATGAATTTATTATTTGTTATGTTTAATATATGTTTTATTTATACCAATTCATTTTATTTTTATATGAATAAATAAAATTTTATTTAAAATAAATTAAACATTCATTAAGGTTATATAATAAAATGATTATATTGCATCAAACTGTAAAAAGCTCTTTAAGAGCTTATATTTTAGCTCATTGTGATGTAAAATTTTATAAAATATAATATTGTTTTTCAGATCGAGAAGATATATGTTGAATAAAACGTTCATGTGATTTACATTAAAACCATATATATAAATAACATGAGATACTCATGTATTTGTATTATATATATTCCTCGAAGGAATACATTGCACTATATGATTGAAATATCTAATGTGCTCCTATAGTAGCAATATTGTGAAAATGACTTTTATAGTATTTTCGAACGATCTCATACCTTCTAGTGGCTAAGAAAAATAATAAGTGACTAATGAAAAACTATGAAATTCTTCCCACTAGTTTTGCTTCATTCCCTGAAATGAATGTAGCAATATATAAAAATTATGAAAAATGAAAATATAGAGATCATGATTGTTGTTGTAATTGAGGATGTGATTCTAGACTAATCATGACAACATGAATAGATAAATTTTGATTTAAAATCCACGCATGTTTTTGCGGTGGTGATTATGAAATAAAGAATTAATGGAGGCGTTTAGAAGTAGATTTATTGTATTCCCTGAAGTGAATGCAAACATAAAGAAAATAAAATATATAATCATGGACCACTAAAAGTGGGAACATATAATAAATAAGAGAACAATGAGAGTTCTCAAGATAACTCTTCAAAGGGTAAATATAACTTATGTTATCAATGTGATATGAAAGATTATTGACCACATATGTGGCATATCCCCAAATATTTTTGTTTCTGTTAATATTCTTTGAGGAAGGATATGAGAATGCAGTAATAAATTCTATCATTATAGATAGAAAATATTTATCTTATTTGGTACTAAAGCAAACAAATATTATTCAAATATTTGATAGTATAAAGTTAGTCGAAATTTCTAGAAGAGCTAATATATTAATATCTTGTGATGGTTAATCTAATGGTTTTAAAAGATATTTATAATAGATCTTATATTGAGATTGTGAATGAGGAAAATAATATATTTCATATGAATCACTATTGTTATAAATACCTATTTTGAAAGGATGAAAAAGAGTGGATTGTGTTATTAATTTATATTTATTTTATAATCTTTGTGATCTTCTTTTGTCATCATCCCTATTAAGGGGTTGGAAGTAAAATATTTGACTGTGAAAGATCTATTTATGAGAAATAAAATATGATAATTCTATCTAAAGCTCGTTATGGCTGGATGCACCTAAAGTTGCAAATATTTTTTGAGATATTTGAAAATTTTGGCATATTTCCTGAAGCGAATATTGCATATAATTGTTTGGAAATTATATTTATTTTGTTGATTTAGTGACATAATATTCACATTGATTTAGACATTTCTGGTAGTAATTATCACAATAGCACTTATATGTGGATACAAAGTAAAAGGAGTGATAGTAAAATTATTAATTTGTTACAATTTAGTACAATTGAAACACATGTTAAAGTAAACTAGAAGTTTACTAATACAAATGCATTTAGTACTTGGCATGACTAATTAGACTATCCTGGATCATATATGATGCGAAATTAATTAAGAATTCATATGGATATTCATTAAAAAACCAGAAGATTCTTTAATGTAAAAAAATTATCATATGTTCCTTATTCTAAATGAAAATTGATTATTAGAAACTCATTAGCTAAAGTTGAGATTTAATGTCTTGCATTTCTGAAATGAATATGAGTGCATTCATCCACCATGTAGATGATTTTAATATTATATGATTTTGGTACATGCATCTACAAAATAATCACATATGTGTTATTAATTTGCAACTTGTCGTTTGCAAGATTGCTTGTTTAAATAATTAATTTCAGATCATGCAATTAAGACAATTCATCTTACTAATACTGATGAGTTTATATTTCAGTCTTTTATTGATTGACTTTGAAAATTTTTTGTAAAAGTTTGCGCATAATAATTTAGAGAAATTATTGATTGAGCACCACTGATTAATGTCTAAACCATTACTTAAGAGAACTAAACTTCCTATTTCAACATGAGATTATGTTGATTTATGTGTTGTACACATCAAGCCAATAAGTTATAAATACTCCCCATTATAATTGGTTTTTGATCAAGAGCTAAACATTTCTCATCTTTAAATTCTTTTATGTGCGTATTTGTTCCAATTGCTCGACCATAACGTACAAAGATAAGTGAATCATCAAAGAAAGTTGAGAATATATATTAATTACAAGTTTCTTTATATTATTAAATGTTTTGAATGTATTCAAGATTCAATTATGACATGATTTGTGATTACAATTTTGATTTGATAGTTTTCCCAACATTAGGGGGAGAGAAATAAGAACTTGTAATGAGTTAGGGGGAGAGTAATTTGAACCAGAAGTTTAATAAGGATAACTCATTACAAGTTAATTGTTAGATGTATTTACAAACTTAATGAGAATAATCAAGTGTTATATACCATCTAATATTTTAATTTGAATCAAAGTCCTAATAGGATAATCAGTTAGAATAAATAATAGATTGATCGGTTCCAAAAATGAAAATTCTTCTAGATGGTCATATAGTGGAGGCGGGTGCTCCAGAAGAGACCCGACATAACTAATAAGTAAAACTTTAGAAGATATTCAGTACTTGAAACTGAATTTTAAAATAATGAAAGTAAGAGATCTTGATAAATTATGTCTATTCGAGAAAATATGGAATCGATTAATAAAAGTGGTCGACAATGATTTTGCATGCAATATTATTATTGAAATAATGAAATAAAAGGAAGATCTTAAATAAATATATTAAGAAATATAGATATGGAATAAATTTATCAAAATAGAAGGACACAACTCAAGTACAATTAAATTTGTAGAATTTTTGGACCAGTAGTCCAAATATCTAAAGGTATAAAGCTAGTGAGGGTGCAAATGAAGTAGTTTTGATAAAATGGAATAAAAATATGAAATTTTTCGCTAAGTACTGATATTAATTATGAAAATATATAATATTCTTTTATGGTGGATGCAATAACCTTTAGACATATTATTTTGACAATTCATAAAAGATTTAACTTGCGCCTAATGGTTGTTGTTACAACCTTTATAAATCACTATATAGTAAAGTTTATATTAAAATCCTTGAAGGATTTAAAATGTTAGAAGTATATTGAAATTATCAGGAAATTATTCATTTATATGAATTGAAATAATTGAACATATGTGGTGAATTTGACTTCGTTAATAGTAGTTGAAAGAGGATTATAAAATGATCTAAAAAATATCTAATTCTTTTTTTATAGAAGGATCATGATTAAAGTTTACCATGATTATTGTTGAAATTCCTGAAGAGATCAAAATATATTCCCCAAAATTTTCCCTCACTCATGATTTTCAAAAGAATGGTGATATAACTGCTTAGTATACATTCAAATTGTTATTTGAAATACTAGTATTCAAGATAGAATATGTAGAATATGAGAAAGTATGTGATGTTTTCATGAAGGGGAGTAAATACGCGTTGTACTTATTTTCCCTTAATCGAGTTTTTGTCCCATTGGATTTTCCTGGTAAGGTTTTTAATAAGGCAACATATTATGCGTATTATAGATTATGTATTATTTTTCCTTCATTAGGTTTTTATCCTACATAGTTTTTCCTAATAAGGTTTTAACAAGACACATTATCTACCAATGGACATCCAAGGGGGTGTTATGAATATCTTATTAAGTGGATGTCTATCATGATCAAAATAAAGTTTAATGTACTTTAAATTCTAATAGTTAATAGAATTAGATCTCTATTTCTTTTATACTTCTTATGCCTATAAATAGGGACTTTGATGAAGTATTGTAATCATCCCTTTTGATCAATAAAGTACATTCTCTATTGCTTTCATATTTCTTTTTATTTTTTATTCTCTCCATCTCTCTTTATTTTATAACAATAGTAATATTGATATTACTGTTTTTTCTATTTATTAATTACAAAATAAAAAATGATAATAATTTTTTTATAAATTATAAATACAAATTTAATTTTTCCATTTTTAAAATATTGTTTTATAATTTTATTCTTTAGGGAATAGGTATGAATTCAAAATTATTTGCAGATTAGGGTGCAGATTAACTTCATCAAATATATTATGTAAAAATAAAAATAATTCTCAAACGGATCTATTTAAATGAACACGAGAGGTAGCTCTTCTAAATACAATATTTAAAATTAAAATAATTAACGAAAATGTTGAGCCTTTTTTTTTTGTGAATAAAAGTATTATAAGAAATTACTTAAAGATATGCCCAAACACAATGAGGGCGTTTCAAATAGTAGAAGTCCTCCTTTGTTACCAACAATCATTTTAGTTAGACTATCGGACTCTTTGTTATCTTCTTTAGAAACGTGGTGAATTGGCTAATGCGCAACTTTAGCCAGTTAATGTTGGATTCTCCTAATTAAAGTGAAATTCAAGAACTTTGCAAAACTACCCTATATAGCTTGAACCGCCTCTAGACTGTCGGATAAAATAATCATACTATCAAATCCTCTATCAAGTGTAATCACCAAACCCTTCAGAATACCCCATAATTTAGCATCCAAAATAGAGCATGGTCCCACAAACTGATTATATCCAAGAATCCAATTTCCATTCCTATCTTGTATTCCACCTCCAATCGTGGCAATACCAGAACTCTCTATTATTGCACTATCAGTGTTCAATTGAAACCGAAGTTGAAACTTGCGACTTAGACACATTTACCTTATGTTGTAAGGTATGTTGTTTAGAAAATGTTGGGTTTTAAATAACTTTTTAAGGAATGTTATAGCAAAGATAGTTTTTATTAGTAAAGATAGTTTTTATTAGTAAAGAAAACAATAGAAGATACATGAAATTATTAATGCAGTTCGGTTTTCAAAACTAGGTATGTGGTGTTGTGTTTAGAGAATAAATTCATTATACAAACTTTTTAGTATAATTGTTAATAACAATTTAATCTATCTAGACTCATCAAGGATAATTGTAGATTTAAAAGGCATACAATTTGTATGCACTCACTCTCTTCTTAATTATTTTCATATAGAAAGCTATAAAACATACTCTTAGGTTGTAGAAGTAAACTAAACAAAGTGCACTTATAACACCTCAAAAATTTTGAAATCAGGATCTGTGAAGTTTTGAAATTGATATCGTGAAGTTTTCAAAGAATCAAAATTGAATTATTCATATAATTTGATAAAAGCTCTATCAAGAAGTTCCTGAAGTTGAACTTTCAATTTTATAAGCTCTTTTGGTGCCATGCGATAGGGAGCAATGGACATCGGAGCTGTCCTAGACAGAACCTCAATCCCAAACTCAACCTCTCGGTCTGATGGTAACCCTGACAGTTCCTCAGGAAAAGCATCTAGAAAGTCCTTAACCTTTCAAATACCTTTCACAGTTGAACCAACAAAACTTGTGTCATGCACATAGGCTAAGTATTGCTCACACCCTTTTCTAACCAATTTCTCAGTTACCATAACAGAGATTATATTAGATAAATAATCTCAACGCTCGCCAACCATTACAATCTCCTCACCACCCATGGTTTTTAAAGTTACCCTCTTTGAAGCACAATCTAGACTGAATTGATGTTCCATTAACCAATCTATGCTTAAAATTAGATTAAAATCCCCAGACAGTTGCTCCATTAGATCAGCCGGAAACATAAATCCCTGAATCTCAAGCAAATGCCTCCTACAAAACTTATTTACTAACACTAGCTGTCCCAATAGACTAACCACAAAAACCTCACTAAAGGTGTCTTTCACTAAAATACCTAAAATACCCGAAACACAACTAGCAACATATGAATGTGTGGAATTGACAAAAATTAAAGCAAAATATGGATGAGAATAGATAGTGAATGTACCTACTATCACATCAGCTGCGTCTCTTTCCTCGTGATGTCTCACCACATAAACTAGTGTAGGCTGCCTAGCCTCAGTCTAGTTAACCCCCTGATCCAGTGCCCTCTGTCCACGACCCATACTATTACTAGCCCTAAATTGACCATGAACCCTCAGAGGTTGTTGAACCACCCTCTGAAACTGAACTTGATCTTGAACCGAAGCTTGCATTGGCACAGCCCAATTTGAACAATCCCTAATTTGATGCTCCATAGACCTATATCGTAAACACGCTCCCATCCTCCTCCAACAATCACTTGGATGACGCCTACCACAGTATGCACATGTTGGAATGTGACCAATACCCACTGTTGCCTCAACCTGCTGATGTGTGTCTACTCTGGCTCGTTTCTTAGGCCACAGAGCTGTACTAGAAGAACCCCACTCTCTCTTATTCTAATTCTTATTTTAACTCTTGCTCTGCTCCCTCCTCTCGCGCTCTACGTGGTTAATCTCGTCCACAACCTTAGTGTTCTCTAATAAAGTTTCAAAGACCCGCTCTTATTGTGGAGCTACTAAAACTTTCATATCATAGCAAAGTTCGTCTTCAAAATAAACATTCTTATCATAATCAGTGGACACTAAACTCTAAGTATATCTACTCAGCCTTAGAAACTTGACGTCATACTCGGCCACAGGCATCTCGCCCTGCTTAATCCTGATAAACTTCAACCTACGAGCTTTAATGTATCTCGTCCCTACACATTTCTTATGGAATACACCATGGGAAAACGCCCAAGTCACACGGTTAGTCTGTATGCCTCACACCACAGACTACTACCACTGGTATGCCTCATCCTTAAGCAAGGATACCACACCCTTCAGCTTTTGCTCTAGGGTGCAATCCAGATCATCCATAATTCTCTTAGTAGCCTCTATCCAATTCTTAGCCACTGTAGGGGTAATCCCAGTGATACCCTAAAAAACCTTAGCACCATTAGACCAGAGTTCCTCAATCACCGCTCCTCAGCCCATAAATCTAGATTAGGCCCCAACAACTGTTTGCAAAACCCTAAGCATCAATTGGGACAGTGCAACGTCTCCTATGCCATGATTACTAGCCTCAATGATAGTCATCTCAATTGTCTCACTTGTTTCCAGATTTGGCATGCTACCCAAAGAAGAGGACTCGACCTAAGCCACTTGATAATGCCTACCATGTAACAGCCCTTACCCATACTCGACATTGGAACAGGATATGAGGCATTAGCGGACTTAAACTCAAACAAACATTTAAAACCGAGACATGAATTCCACTCGAATTTAAAACTTTTCAAAAACATTCATGTCGTCCCTTAAACGAGCCTACGATTCCCAAATCATGCATTAGGAGTGGTTCGGGACTAAACCGAGAACTTTAGAAAACTTTATGACACTTAGAGAATTTTTACTAAAATAGGTGTCACACACCCATGTGGCTTGGAACACACCTGTGTAGGCAGGCCATGTGGTCACACACGCCCGTGTCCCTAACCCATGTAACTTTCTGTTTATGACGTCATCAATAATTTGAAGTCACACGACCAAGTCACACGCCTGTGTGCTTAGGCCATGTCCTTCACAATGCTGAGACACACGCTCCTGTCTCTGCTTGTGTGCTCGATACTGAGCATTCTGTTTTGCAACAATTAAGGTGCAGAGGACACACGGCCAAAACACACGCCTATAGGGCAAGCCGTGTGTCATACACGGCTTAGACACACGCCCGTGTGTCTACCCGCATGGACAAAAACAAGGCTATTTACCAAGCCATTTGCCACCCTTTTTCACACATGCACTCATATCAATTCAAAAGGCACAAAACATATCATACTTAGGCAACCAGAACACTCACAACTAGGAAAATAATATGTCATTATCATGCCATTATTTATCATACTTAAAACATCATTTTTAGCCTATTAAAACATATTAACATCACATTCACAAGAGGGCATTAACACATGAATAAACTTGTAATCAACATAAGCCATCATTTGTGGCTATGTACAATTTGAACAATAATCCATTAAAGGCCAACACATTTGGCCACGTCAGTAATAACACATATAACCAAAAGACCAAGTCCCTATACATGCCATAGACTCAAACTATTTGAATTCATCAATACCCATAGTGATAGCTTGATAGTATGAGAGGATCTCCGACGATCTCCAACCCAAGCTAGCTTATTAACCCTATAAGACATGGGAAATGAAGGGGGGTAAGCTATATAGCTTAGTAAGTTCATATGTAAATAATAAGTAACTTATTCCATAAATTTACCATTTAAATAATATGATTACAAGATAGTATAAATTTCTTTAAGTTTCATAATAATAATTTATTCAATCACATTGATTACCCTTTTCAATTTATGACCATAATTCAACATGTCTTGGCATTAACCTGGCAACCGTGATCTTTCCCATTATAATATGTTACACCAATTAACAAATCATTTCAAATTTCATGGTAAACATGCACATTAATTATATATATACAAATTTTCAAACATGTAACTTATCGTCTTTCAATTTTCTAAGCTTTTAACTTCTCATACTAACATAGCCATCTCTAGTGAATAATCATGCCAATCTTTTCTTTTTGCTCATATCTGATGAATCATTTTCAAGTGAAATACAACATACCACATTTCAATTCAATTTGGCCTAAAAGCCTGATTCATAAACATAAAAAATTCTTACCATGCATATATACACATAGACCATTATTCATAAGGTTAACACAATAACATTGTCACAATGCTCATGAACTCACCATTCATGAATTCCATAATCAATTGAATTTTTGTGCATACTTGTACAATTTTATAACATAATCATATCCTTTCACATCTGACATAATATTTGTATTACCCATTGAACACTTGGAATACTAATCGGATACACGAAATTTTTTTGCACACAAGTGTCACATATGTCGCCAAAGCTACCTCATATTTCATATCACATAAATGCTCGCTCTCGAGCTAATCACGGGTCTGCTCACACAAGCTGACGATCAAGACGTAACTACACGGGCTGCTCACACAAGCTGTCAGGTATCCGCAACCCATGCCGAACTACCTAGCCACCGATAGGACGTACATGACCTGTAACACCCCAAACCCAGCCCAGACGCTATGGCCGAATCTGGTGTGTCACATTGAAGTGTTTTAGTGAAAACCGTGTTTTCATTGAAAACCCTTCTTAAGAAAAAAAAACCTTAATTAACTTAAAAACACACCTTTCAGTTGCGAAAGTATGGTTTAAAACATTTGATTTAAGGAAACTTATCATTTAAAAATTTAGTTGCGGAAACGTAGAAAACATACTATAATTTAGGAAACCTATGTTCAACTTTTTGTATTTACCACGCATGAAAATAATAATCCAAATAATAACATAATGAAAACCTTATTACAATCTGGTCTGAAACATGCTTAAAAAGAAATAAAAACTTAAATGCTTAAAAATGAACTAAGTCCAAATCATCTTGCTAGCTAGCCACCCAGAGTTCCTCCAAACATCGAACCTTCTACTGAGCATCACCTGAAAATAAAATAAAAGAGGGGGTGAGTTTTTGCAAACTAAGTTTGTACAACCCTCAAAGAAAACAAGCATTCAAAGAAAAGAATCATCAAACATGCAATGCAATCCCATCCAAATTATCCATCCGCTACACACCAGCTCCGTCCCCCGTCATACCATGTGGGGATATAAATATCGACCCACCCAACCTACACACCAATGGTAGCCCAGTTGCGGAACTACCTTCATTTACATATTGGGCTTTAAAAGTCGTCAGTGGATCCACGATTGTCAAGCAACCATGCGATCCTCATATACTTCCTCCGTTCCATAGTTCCCAACCCATATGCAACCTAAGAAGAATATCATATGTATGCATGTCACATCCATACAACTTACATTCAACACCCAGGGGTATTCTGGTTATTTCTACCCTTAGGGGCATTTCAATAATTTTCCCTTAATTACGGTTTTCACTTACCTTGGCCCATTAACAAGTCCCGCGAGCTAAGATGAACGACTACTATGCACTAGGTAGGATTCTAGAGAAGAGGAGGTGAGTCATTAAGACCGCTTAAGTACCAAGCTCTCCCTAGATCCAATCCTAGACATGCATATACCCGTTGCCACACCTTAACCTTTTGACTTGTCCACGGTCACAATAAATTAATTAAGTTTTATGTAGTTATCATATACTAGGCCCAAAACCCTTTACAAAGCCCAGTCAAATTCACATACTTGTATATAGCCCACTAGGCCTAATCATATTCATATGGCCCATTAGGCCAAAATCACCTGTATACAGCCCATCAGGCCCAAATCATATTTACATGGCCCACGAGGCCCAAATCATATTCACAGTCATGTACTCATACGATATCCATCACATAGCAACAATTATCAATTTTTGCCTATTATGGGCCCAACAGCCCATCGGGCCCATTAAGCCTATCCTGGCTCGGTTGGCCAAATCACAGCCCAAGTCAATGGAATCGCCCATGGGCCTCAGACAACCTATCGGTTTCCTCCTCACGAGTGTTCACGCACTCGCAAGACTACCGTAGCCTAACTTTCAGCTTTTAGGCATTTCAGCTTTTCGGTATTTTGGCATTTCGGCTTTTGCCAATTCATTGTGTGTGTGCAGTGTATGTACACACCTGATAAGCAAGCGTGCTGCGATTCCTTTAGTCACCAACCTACAAATGATATCACCCTTCCATTAATCGCATGCTTAATACATATCCTTACTAAAACCGAAACCTCACATTTCACCTTACCTTAAGCACCAATCCTTAATAGCTTTTCCTTGATCACGTACTCCCTAGATCTGCATTAGTCTTATGCATTAAAACCTGAATAATGAGTGACTTGTATCCAACACAAGTCTCCTTACCTTAACTATGATCATTCGGCCAACTTAGCCAATGGAAGAAGAATACTTACCAAAACTGCAATCACCTTAAGGAGCAATTCGGCATAGAGCTAAAATCCAAGATCCGATATTAATTCCCTACCAAATTTGATTAGAAAGAGTGAGGGAAAATAATAAATATTAAAGAAAGAAAACCGATTGGAAGAGCAACACTTACACTAGATTCGATCAAAGAGTATTCGGCCCTTAGAAGATTCGGTTTTTCGGCTTTTCAAACTAAGTATGGTGAATAAGGTTTATTTGGCACAGATTAAAGAAGAAGAGTAGAAGAAGAAATCGGCTAAGTGAAACAAAGAAAATTGTGTAGAGAAGAATAGAAATCGGCACAAAGAAAAGAAAGAAAAACAAAAAGGTTTTCGGCTTTTTGGATCTTGAAGAGAAAAGGGTTTCTGGCAACAAGGTGAAGAAGAATTTCGATAATAGCCTGGCAACCTTGTATTCAGCCCCTATTTATAGCCCTTCTAGCCGAATTTTCCATGCCCAATTCCCAATTCGGCTCCATCACTTCTCCCGTCTCATCTCCTCGTTTTTCTCCCTGATAACCCATTGATGATTTTCTCTTATGAGCACTCCCCTTAGAGTCCATCTTCACGCCACTTCCATCCTTCTAGAAGGCCAAAATTAAACTTATAAAAATACTAAGTTAGGATTCGAACCTTGGTTCTCCTTGCTAGCCACTAACGCCACCTCCCTACTCCCTAAGTGGCGTCACTTAGCCACTCCTCCACAAGGCTTTTTGATGCCATTTTCCCCTATTTTTTATTTAAAAGTCCACCTACTTGCCAACCTTGACTCTTTTAATAATTAAACGATAATTTCTTCTACACCTATATTCGAACTCAAACCTTGACCAAGACCTACCATTATGTAATTAACACCTTAGCGGATTACAAAAAGAAAAATTTGAGATTTCGGGATTTTTGGATTTCGAGATTTTTGGGGAGTTACATGACCAGCACCCGAATCACATAATCATATATTCACATGGGGTCCTAGTGACATGTCACCCGTATCTTATTCTATTCCTAAAGTTCAACTGAGATTTTGTCATTTATCACATCGTTGTCGAACTTGTCCATAATATTATTCATATAATTCATAAAATATTAAAGTATACAAATAATAATGCAATAATAAAAATAGCGCTTATATTTACATACAAACTTACCTTGAATGCGACAATAGAGAAAAGGACCTAACCGTCCAATACTTTGTTTTCTCCTCCGCTCTAGGCTCGAATCTCATTTTTATTGATCTATAACTTCATATTTAGCTTATTTAATCATTAAGCTACTCAATACAGTCCAAAACCTCATTTTGGCAAATTTTACATTTTTGCCCATAAACTGTCATATTTACACTTTTTCACCTAGGCTCTTTAAATGATTTTCATTCAATTTCTTTTTACCTTCAGCCTAGCCGAACCATTTTCATAACTATAAAAACCCACAATTTCCATTAAAACACACTTTTACTATATATTTTTATAACTTTTACAATTTAGTCCTTTTAAGCATTTTCACCAAAAATCACTTAGCAAAAGTTGTTTCTCCAACCATAAACATGCATAATCTACCATTAAACATTAAAATACACAAATTCCTAACAAGGTTCAAACCCTAGACCTTCATCATAACTCAAATAAATGGTAGAAATAGGTAGATCATGTTACAAGGATTTCAAAAACGTGAAAATTATTAAAAACGGGGCAAGAACGGACTTACTATGGAGCTTGGAAAGCTTGAACAAAACCCTAGCCATGGTGGTCTTCAAAAATTCAGCCAAGGGATTAAAGATGAGAAAAATTTGGCTTTTATTTTGTTTATTTAATCATTTAATTATTAAATGACCAAAATTCCCCTAACTTAAAAATATTCTATTTCACCTATTTCATGTCCATTTTTGTCCAAAAAATTAACCAATGGTCTAATTACCATTTAAGGACCTCTAATTTAAAATTTTATAGCAATTTGACACCTTTAGCTTCTAGAACTCAAGTTTTGCACATTTTACAATTTAGTCTTTTTGACTAAATTGAGTGCCCAAACGTTAAAATTTTCGAACGAAATTTTCTCAGAACAATTCTATAAAATTGTAGACCATAAAAATATAATAAAAATGAATTTTACTATGTCAGATTTGCGGTCATGAAATCACTGTTCTGAGTCCAAAATCGGGCTGTTACATACGACGCCCTTGTGTACCACGACCACATGTACCGTGGGTACTCATTATAGTTATATACAATTTAGAAATTCTAAGGATTAGCTTAGGTTATTTTAAATCCTAAGTGTCAACTTTTGCAGAAGTAAACATTCTTTTTCTTAAGTAGAAAGGTTTTATTCTACAATTTACTAGTTTGATTAAAATAGCTAAAGTACAAGTAACTTACTTGGATCATTGTCAGAGTCTTGGATTCACGTTTCCAAAATCTTAGTAAATTTTATGCAAATTTACTCATATAATTATTTCCAAAAATTTTCTTTAAAAATTTTTAAAATTTAAGCAATCTCTTTTTTTTTAATCCAAAAACCATAGCTCTAGTTTTGAATTAGGCTTTGATACCACCAACTGTAATACCCCAAATCTGGCCTAGATGTTATGGCCGAATCTTGGAGGTTACATCAACCACTCGTAAAACTAATTTACTTAACCTTTTGATTAGAAAAAGTAGTTCATAAGGAAACCCATTTGTTTATTTTTTTCAAAAAACTTAGCGGTTGCTAGGCTTAAAATTTATAAAACATTAATTATTTGAAACTAAGTTGATTTTAAAATCCATACCGTTTACTTAGATATCATTCGACAAACCCATTTGTGTGTTTTGATTTTGCAGCGAAAAAATTCAAAACTTAATTAATTTATGAAAGTTAGCATCCAATTTTTCTTAGCAGAAAAATCATGCAAATTATTTAGACTAGTTAGTTAGAACCATCAAATTCCAAAACAAACAATGTAAAGTCCAAAAATTTATCTAAC
Source organism: Gossypium longicalyx (assembly GCA_025698465.1). Classification (NCBI taxonomy): domain Eukaryota; kingdom Viridiplantae; phylum Streptophyta; class Magnoliopsida; order Malvales; family Malvaceae; genus Gossypium; species Gossypium longicalyx. The sequence continues at coordinate 57,488,865 of CM047003.1, forward strand.
AATCTAAAAAGTCCATTTTATAATCGTAAATTCAAATTATACCATTTTATTTGAGAATGACCAATCCAAGCTCTCAAACATCCTCCAATCCTAAGTCTGTAGATTACCTGAAATGATAAAATATTTGGGTAAGCTAAAAGCCCAGTGTGCGACTTGGCCAACATACATAACAAATAGCAAAAATTAATGCACATATTATAACATAACAGAGCATATAAGATGGCATGACATATTTAGCGATGTATAATGTCAAACAGATCAGATCCTACCCTCATTCGCTACACAACATCTCTATCCCACCCAACACACCAATTAGGATAATTAATACACATCCATCCCACACACCAAATTAGTTGTCATGTGCCACTGAGTAATTATACAGTCGAGTTGCTAGATGTAATGTAGAGATATCGCTAGAAACATATATTGTAGGTGAATCGCTAGAAACACAGATCGTGGTCTGGCAGAACTTCCTCCATATCATAATCACATCCCATCCCAATGCACATACAAAGCACACTACATGTTCAAACAAACTCATATTAAAAATGCCACATACAAACTTAGTAGATAAAAAACATGTCATCATTACATACGAGTTGGTAGAATACAGGCATATTGATTAACTTATTCAGAGTTCTATATGGTGACATGCTCACACAAAAATAAATATGAACAGGACTATGAATTTACATGATCTCTCATGTTCATAGGAAATTTCGCTTATAGCGATATACATAACAGATTAATCTTCAATCACCAGACATAATCACATAACCAATTTCATCCTTTTACCAAAATGTGCATTCGGCCCAAATCCCGACTCAACCAAAAACTGATTGAAATGGGCCCATACGCCCTACCTATCTAGCTTATGTAGCCCACACAGCTAGGCACACAGTCGTGTGACGTCAACTATAAATTTCAGTTTTGCACGATTTCATTTATTTTTCAAGTTTAAAGTCACATTCCTAACTATTTTTTGAAATGTTGACACTACAATAGGAACCAAATTCTTGAGAAGCAGAGGTCTCTAACGCACCTAAATTGCTGAAAGAAAGTGTGCCGCACAATCCTCACTTAAGAACTCAATTACGATACTAAACCAAAACTTCAAATCACACATGACTAACACCAACACCAAGGGCTAGCGATAACACCAAGATGATACAAAATCAAGATGGCAGCATATAGAGAAAACAAGGAAAATGGATAATACCAGAAGAGAAAATCACCACATTGGAGAAAGAAAGTTTGTAGAAATCGAATAGTGAAAAAATTGGAAAAGAAAATGACAAGGAAATTTCAACTACAAAAAGAAAACTGATGTGAAAACAAAATAGAGAAGTGGGGAAAGTGGGGAATGAAACACAATGGAGGACTTTTAAGAGCTAATTTTTTATCAATTTTTAAAAAAATAATAAAATAATATCTTAACCTATCAGATTTATCAGTTAACACAATCTGGTGGTTTAGAGTTTGCCTTTGACCTACATTCTGACAGCATGAGCAGGATATCAAAGGAAGAGCAAAAATAATTTCACTTTTGAACACAATAGGATTGAAACTTGGGATTTAAGGGTAAGATAAGACCTTACCATCGAACCAGCAGACTCATTCTTGGCAAAAATTAAATAAAAATTATAGATAAGCTAGGTGTGACATCTAGATATATGGATAAAAATAACAAAAATTCAAGGGAAGTGAAATCGAACATAGATCCTCAAGCACATATCCAGAACACTAAACCACTGAACCAAACCAATTTACTTGACACAATTTAGCAATTCAAAATTTAATAAACTTAGGGCGTTACAAATGACCTTGTCATAAATGATCTCTTTGGGATAAATCCATTCTCCCAATATGATCCTATTTTATTTAATGGTAACCATTACATCTTCCTTCATGAAAAGTTAATTATTATCAAATAGTAAACAATTTGTTTATCACAATGACAAACGACCTATGACCATATTTACTTTTCATCTATCATGTAATGCCGATGAGAGGATATCATTTACCCTTTAATTGGGCTATGAATTCCACTATTATGAATGATGCTACATACAACAAAAGTTTTCACATCCTAAAGTATGGGTAAATTTTTCTAGGATTAAATTGATAAAAGCTGAATTTATTTATTTTTTGCTTAGCCACAAAATTGGGCCTTTATTTGAAACTTTCAATTTGGGTTTCTGAAACCCTAATTTTCTCATTTTTTTTCTCCTTGGTGCCGCACATTCTAGGGTTAAAACCCTAGGGTACCGCCGAACCTAGTATAAATGTAACAACCCGCTTTCAATGGTGCCAGAAACAATAGTTTTAGGAACACAATTTTGACAAGTAAGTCAGTATTTTTTTTTATTATTTATTGTGTTATTACAAGATCATATTAAAATTTGGTTAGAAAATGTTAACGTTTAGATAGTTAATTAAGTAAAAATGACTAAATCGTAAAAGCTGCATAAGTTAATTGCTACTAGTTAAATGTGTTAAATGTTTACAGAAATATGAAATGATGGCCTTAAGTGGTAAATATACCTTATATATAGATAGAGGATGGTTATGGACATTTTTTAGCTAATTATTAAAGTTATTTTTAAGGGCAATTTAGTAATTAATTAAATAACAACATAAACAAATAGGTACAATTGATATCTTCTTCTTCCTTTATTTGTTTTGAACTGAAAATTACCATTGTTAATATCTTAAGAATCGTCCAAGCTTCAATTACATGCATGGTAAGTAAATTGAGCCCCTTTTTATTAATTTCTATGTTTTTGAGTTCGTTTTAGCTTAATTTAGCTAAATCGGTGGATAATTTTTATAGCTGTTTAATGTTTTAGAATGAGTTATACGAAATGGTATAAAATGTTATTCCATTGTGGTTCATTAGGTATAAAATGAGTTATATGAAATGGTTATATTGAACTAAATTTATGAAATGGATTCGTGAAATGAAAATGTGAGATGTTGAAAGAAAATGAGATAATTGAGTTATATATGCTATTTATGAATATGATATGGTATGATATGGTTATAAGTTTCATAATTGTGAATTCACTAATCTTGTAAGATTTTTGGTGTGCATAGGAGACGAATAAGCTTACGAGCTGTTTAATGAATTTTATGTATGAATTTTTTGCTAAATCCTTTTTGGTAAGTTTGAGTTTACGTTTCTTACGAGCTTACTAAGAATTATTGCTTATGTTCGTTGTATTTCATTCTTTGTAGGTAATCGGAAGTCAAGGTCAGTTGGAAGTTCAAGTTAGAGCACACACTATCCATTCTTTGACTTGGTAGAAGTTTAATCATTTTGGCTTGGTTATAAATGGCATGTACTAGGAGTTTAAGGATATAAATATATTGAGTTGTGTTTGGTTTTGCAAATATGGGAAATGTGCTACTTAATAGGTACTTTTAATTTGGTATGCTCATGTATATATAAGTTGTAATAACCCATTTTTTAGTAGTGTCGAAAACGGTAGTTTTGAGGCCACAAATCTGATGTGAGAGTTCGAAAATATTATTAATTAATATTTTTGAGTCAAGTAAAATATTATTGACATTTGATTTAGTGATTTCAGTTAATTGAAAGAATAACTAGGTTAAATTGGCATGTCTCTTAAGTCGAGTAGTTTTAGAAAATGAGGTATCGGGACCTCGTTTGTATAAACCAAGCTCGTAAATATTTTAATAAATATTTACGAAGTTTTATTAGGGTCATATTAAAATTTGGTTAAGAATTTTTAACTTTTAAATAGTTAATTAAGTGAAAAAGACTAAATTTAAAAAGGTGCAAAAGTTAATCACTATAGATTTATTTGCATTAAATAGATTTAACACATGGATTAAGGGTTTAAATTGGTTTTTAGTGAAATTTTAATTATTTTTAATTGTTAATTTTGTAATTTGATAAATTAGTAATTAAAACAAAATATGATAAAATATAATACTATTATCTTCTTCCTTTGCTTTTTGTCTTGAAACCGTATTGCCATGGTGAAGCATAAAGAACATTCGGCCAAACTATATTGGGGTGCATGTAAGTGAAATTTTGTCCCGTTTTTAGTAGTTTTATGTTTTTGAGCTTGTATTAGCTTAATCTAGCTAATACGAGGGTCAAATTGTAAAACTGTTAAATGTTATAAATTATGCCATGGATGAAATTGGTATGTTTTTGAAGTTTTATGTTAGCTTGTTAAGCTTGGTTGTTAAATAGACATATTTTGTTAAGAAATTTTTGATGATTTTAAGGTTTAGGGATTTATTAATGAAAATGGTAAAATGAAAGGAAAATATTGTAATTGATGATAAATATGGGATGTTATAAGACTAGGAAAAAATCAGCTAGCAAGAATTTTAATTAAAAGTGGTTAAATTGCAAGTTTAAGGTTTAGGGACTAAATTGCAAAAAGGGTAAATTTTGAGGGTAATTTTGTGTTTCATATCATGGGTTATAAGCTAAATTAATTAATTTAAATGCTGGAATAGGATTAATTGAATAAAAGTTTTTTTTATCTAAATCAAGAAACAACTCGAATAGACACAAATCGCGAAAAAGTCAAAGTGGCGGAATAGAGGTCGGTTCATGTTAGAAGTCGTTTATGAGTTCAGGTAAGTTCGTAACTTAGTTAATTAAATTAGTTATTGTTTTAGTAAATTTAATATTTATTTGTGTATATATATGATTAAAAAATTTCTTGGTTTGAAGGAAATGATTGAGACCATAGCTGAAAGACACTGTGTTACTATACTGGAATTAAATAAGACCATAGTTGAAAAAATTATGGCATCATATCGAAAATGAGTAAGACAATAGCTGAAAGATGTTATGGCATCACGATTTTAATGAATAAGACCAGAGTTGAAAGATGTTATGGCATCACGATTCTAACAAGTTAGATCATAGCTAAAAGATGCTATGGTATCATGAATTAGACGAATAAGTCCATGGTTGAAAGACACTATGGCAACACGACGTAAAATGAATAAGACCATGGTAGAGAGACATTATGGCATCAAATCGGGAATGAAAAAGACCATGGTTGAAAGACACCATGACATCTAGTCGGGAATGAATAAGACCATGGTTGAAAAACACCATGACATCCTTCAACCATTCGATATTCAGGAAATATGTTTCGGATGAGATATGTATCATAAGCATGGATATGAAATGAATGTTTTGACTAGATAGTTTGGTAATGAATATTTACGCTTTGGTGTGATTATATGTTTCATATGTCTATAAATGTGTTAACTAGTGATGTTTGTGGTGTGTTTAGGGAATTGAATGGTTATATGAGCATTATTTGAGTAGTCAATGTTATTCCATTTGGTTCAACATGTAAATAAAGCCTAAATGAGTATATGAATATATGAAATGAATCATGATTTTTGATAATGAAATGGATTATAATTATATGTGTAATTGAAAGGAAAATATGGTTTATTGTACATGTAGAAGTGATGAATTATGGAAAGGAAATGTTGACATGTTATATACCATGTTTTGGTTGGAATTATATGTGCATTGCTTCACCAACTAACCATGTGAGGTGTTGTGTACAAGAAAGGAAATTTGGACTATGACTCAACTAAATTATACTTAATTTAATGTATTCAATAAGTACTAAGCACTAGCTTACTAAGCACTAGTTGCTTACATAGTTTTTTTCGTTGTGTTGCAGATTATCGAAAAGCTCGATTGGTTGGAATCTTTGTCAGAGCACGATGATATTATCTATCAACCATTTTGGTAAATTTTGTATAATTTGGGATAATGGTTCTAAACGGCATGTATAGGGTTGTATGTCTATTTGGTATGTCTTGGATTGTGCCAAGATTTGATTTGCCTTAATGCTTTTGTTGATGGTTTGTATATGGAGTGTATTTATAAAATGTTAATGGTTGTGCATGGCCTTTTGCAATTAGGAAGGAAATGGTTGATTAATATGTTTTTGGATGTGGATATTTGGTATATTTGAAGTATGTTAAATGATTGAACTTATGATGTTAAATTGATCTGGGTTAGGTATTTGAAAAGTGGTGGCTTTGAATGACATATTGGTTTGAACATATAGGATGGTTGAATTTGTATCTTTTGTATGTGTTTAAGGTCTATTTTGGTCATTTGAATGTGTGTCAAAAACGTGTGTTTTGGTATGCAAGTATCGGTTTTGAAATGACTTGTTTTAGGGGCTAAATTAGGAGCATATGACTTGGAACATGAGCTATCACATAGCCGTGTGCCACAAATGTCCATGTGTCATTTAATTTTAGATTTAGGTTCAACACAGCTTGTGGCATGGCTGTGTGACTCAAGTCTGTGAGTTACACAGGCAAACACACGGGATGTGACAGGCCCATGTGTCCCATACTTTGAATGCCCACACAGCCTAGGTTTTGTCACACAGTCTGGCCACACAGTTGTGTGACCCTTGTTTCCCAAATTTTCAACTTTGTTCTAAATTTTCTAATTTTTTTCAAATCGATATCAGAATGTTTCCAAACTATTTTTAAAGCCCTTTTGGCTTGATTTAAGGCTTGTAAGTGTATTATTGTTTAATTTAAATTGAGTTATTCAATAATAGTTCATGAATTGCATAATTGTTTTTGTTTTGATGCTAAACGTTCTGATTTGTATGGTAATGCTTTGTATCCTTAATATATTGACGAAGATAGGCTAGGGGTGTTACATTTAGTGGTATCAAAGCTACAGTTTAGTTGGTTGTTGGACCAAATGTAGCAAGTATGGAGTATAGAAATACATGTCATTTCATAACCTACGATAGTGTGATGTCTCCTGAATCAAGTGGGTTTTGTGTTTTTTCACATAGATAAAAGATGTTTTCCAACTGAGCTAATTCTAATGAAGCAGAGTGTATACTCAAGCCTTTGATTAAGGGGCTTCCCATGATGTACTGAAATTCAGGAAGTCTAGAGAAGAGGTTCATAGTAATTTTATTAGTAATGAATAATATGTGTAAGAATCAATTTTGTGGCTTTACGATCTCCATCCCCTCATCCTCAAACTAGACCTTATTATCATAGAATAATCACAAGCTTCTTTTGGATAAAATTAAAAAATGTCGGGCTGAAGATTCTCTAAGGTGTGTGGTGTCACTTTTAGAAGAAGAGTTTATTCACTAGTAATCTACTTTAACTACTATGGTATCAAAAGAATGAATTAACTAGGGCTTCTTCTTAATTGATATCCAAAAGAATTATGTCAGCAAACGATATTTAGACAAGAAGAAAAAGGAAGTTCTTGAATTGAAGCTGAGAAACAGATCAGTTGCTGATTTTGGGTGAGAGTAGTGCAGCTTAGTAAATATATTTATAAGATGGTATCAAATTGAAAATAAATTATGTATTTGTTTTAAATATGGATTGAATAATGAGATTAAAATGTTTAACGCTGCAATAGAATTTTGTGAGTTCATAATTTTTATTTGATCGAGCTAAAAAAATTTATTATCACAAGAAATAGAATGAAACAAAATAGTATAAGATCACCGATGCCAATAGTAGTTAGTGAGGTAATGTTTAAAATGTAGATAGGCCTGAACACAACTATTGGGGCCAAAATAACTTTGGAATGTATAGATTGAAAGAAAGATCTTGTTTTAATTGAAGATATTCCCACCACTTCAAGAAATATTATTCAAGTCGAGCTGAGATGATTAGAGGCTAGAATGCAAAACCTATTGTTACTTCTTCAAGAGGCAGATGACCAGAAAATTGTGGCTCTCTAGAGTTAGTAGAAGTGAAACAAAAGACATAGTGGTTCAGTCTAAAGCTCGAGTTTTTGCTAGAGCTTATACGATTCGAACACTAAAGGAGGCCTCAGTTCTTGATGATATTACTGGTACTATTTCTATCCTTGATGTTATAGTATATGTATTAACTAATTTTGGGCTGAGATATTTGTATATATGCACAACGTTAGTAACAAAAAAGGTTTATTGGTTAAGTCGAATGAAATTGTGGGTAAGTAATAAATCCTTTAGATCATAGTGTCATAATTTATTTGGTTTGCAAACAGTGTTTACTGAAAATTTGGGGCTATGATATTCTTGCTAAACTGATGTTATTTTTATTTATCAAATTTGATGTTATATAGAGAATAGGTTGATTAATTTTTCTTGATGTGGTAATGAATTACCAATAGAAACTAATTGATTTGAAATGTCAGATTCGAATGTGATTTCAACATTATCTGCATAGAAATTTATATGAAAAGGTCATGGTATGCTTTGATTTATATCTTGGATTTGAGAGTATCTAAATGGAAGTTGATTAGTTATCGATAGTTTGCAAGTTTACATATGTTCTTCTTACAGAATTGTTGGGTTTATTGCTAGAGCGAGACATTGAGTTGTCATAAAATTAATACCAAGAAATGCTCCAATATTAATTGTTTTATACATAGTTTCTTCAACCGAATTAAAAGAATTAAAAATTCAGTTCCAAGAATTAATCAACAGAGGTTTTGTCTGACTGGATGTATCACTTTGGGGACACGCTTGTATGGTGTTGTGAAAAAGAAAGATGAGTCGATGAGTTTGTATATTAATTAATAGTAGTTGAATAAAGTCATGATAGAGAATACACATTCGTTACTTCATAGTGAAGACCTATTCGATCAGTTGAAAAGTGCAACTATGTTTTCTTAAGATAGATTACCGATCTGGTTACTACCAGTTATGAGTTATAGATGTCGATGTCTCAAAAACAACATTCAGAATTCGTTATGAGCATTACGAGTTTCTAGTTACGTCTTTCATGTTAAATAATGACCTACAACATTTGAGGTTTGGTGAATCGAGCAGTTTGATGAATTCATTGATATTCTGTATTGATGATGTACTGGTCTATTGTAAAACTGATTCAGTACATGCTTAGCATTTGAAAATCTGTATTATAGACGATTTAATAGGAATTTATCGATAAATATATTACTGATGATGAAGTGATTACAGGGACACATTGAACTTATTTGGTTAGTTAAGTGCCAGTAGAATTTTAACTAGTTGAAAATTTTATTGACAAAAGCTATAGTACTAAATCATTATTACAGACTCAAGAGTTAAATCGTTAAGTCTTCAGAGAATTTGTGAGGTGAAAAGAAAATACTCATATTTGTTAATTAAATGAGAGTAGATTCAGAATGACCGGATCACTAATTTCAGTGTGGATTGTGATAATAGTCTATATTTCCGAAATTGGATATGTAGGCTGAATAGTTTTAAGATGGTACAAGATATTATACCTAAGATTTTAGCGGTGTTTAATTGATTTAAACTAGGCAGCAACAACATGTGAAATGAGTTGAGACAAAGTTACTAATGATTGGGAATAAAACGTGATGTCTAATATGCCAATAGGTCAAAGTTGGATATCAAGTTTTATATGAATTATTATAGTCTGTTATGATTTTTGAACTGGATTAAGAGTGAGTCACGATAGATTCTGTGTCTAGATTACTTTTGACGACTATAAAGAAAGACTTGATCTGAATTGTTACTATCAGGTTGATGAAATCAAATTAATTTATTCTAGTCAGAACGGATTAACCATTCGGAAAGGTAGTTGATTCGTATGTGTCTGAATTTTATCTTTAGATTCCAAAGTGAATTTTATGAAGCTATGGCACAAGCAGACGGATAGTCGGAATGAGAAACTCAGATTTTGGAAAACATAATACAGAGATATATCATCCAAGTCAGGGAAAAATTGGAAAATATTTACTATGGGTTGAATTCATTGTTAATAACAACCATTAGTCTTGTATTGAAATGATACACTTGAAGCTTTTCATGGAGAGAAGCGTAAAATTCTGTTATGTGAAAATAAAATAAAATAAAATAAAATAAAATAACACACAAATTTTTACGTGGAAACCCTTTCGGGAAAAAACCACGGGCAGAGGAGAAGAAAATTCACTATGTCGAATTCGAATTAATACAAGAGGAGTAGACTATGTCTATTTATAGGCTTATAAAGCCATATTCTAGTAAGATTGAAACACCTTATTCTAATCAATATCAAATAGATGGAATTTAATAAGGTTTAAAAAACCTTATTCTAAAAATAAAATAAAAGAAGTGTAATTCTATATGGATTCTTCTTTTATTTTATTTTACCACTGTATTTTATTTAAATAAGGATTCGGGTCACTTAATTCTAACAATCTCCTCCTTGACACGAATTCTCAATGAACAAGTTCTTCTTCGCGAACTCTCAACGAACAAGTTCTCCACATCTTCCATAAAACCCCTTAAGGGTTTAACTTTAACAATGAACACCAACCAAGTTTAAGCAATGCTCAAACTTGGTTATAAGAAGTGACTTAGTTATCATATCTGCATGATTTTTATAAGTACTAATTTTGCTCACAGTGATATCACCACGAGCAATAATATCACGAACAAAACGATATCGAACATCAATGTGTTTTGTTCTCTCATGAAACATTTCATCTTTTGTAAGAAAGATGGCACTCTGACTGTCACAAAATACTGTGCTGATTTGAAGGTCTTCATTGAGTTTACTAAAGAGTCCCTTCAACCAAATAGCTTCTTTACAAGCCTCAATAATCGCCATGTACTCAGCTTCAGTGCTAGACAAAGCGACTGTAATTTGCAAAGTGGCTTTCCAACTGATTGTACAACCTTCGATTGTAAAGACATAACCTATGAGAGATCTTCTTCTATCAAGGTCTCTAGCAAAATCAGCATCAACATACCCAATGATTCTATCTTTAGTTCTTCCAAACTGTAAGCAAACATCAGTAGTACCTCGTAAGTGTCTTAAAATCCACTGAACTGCTTTCCAGTGTTTTTTACCAAGATTCGCCATATATCTTCTAACTGCACTGACTGCATATGATAAATCTGGACGTGAACAAACCATAGCATACATGAGAGATCCCACTGCACTAGAGTATGGAACATGTGACATGTACTCAATCTCATCAGCTGATTGTGGAGACAAAGTCGATGAAAGTCTGAAATGGGCTACTAAAGGAGTACTAACAGGATTAGCACTCTACATATTGAATCTGCAAAGAACTTTCTCAATGTACCCCTTTTGACTTAGGTACAATTTACTTGTTTTTCTATCTCTGAGAATCTCCATACCAAGTATCTTCTTTGCTGGTCCTAAATCTTTCATCTCAAATTCTTCACTTAATTGGGCTTCAACCTTTTTTATCTCTCTTTTATCTTTTGCTGCTATCAACATGTCATCAACCTAAAGAAGTAGATACACAAAATAACTATCACTGTTTTTCTTAAAGTAAACACAGCTATCAAAGCTACTTCTTTTGAAATCATGAGAAGTCATAAAGGAATCAAACCTCTTGTACCACTGTCTTGGTGACTGTTTCAAACCGTAAAGGGACTTTTTCAGCAAGCAAACATAATCCTCTTTTTCTAAGACTGTAAAACCCTCTGGTTGTTGCATATAAATGTCCTCCTCAAGTTCTCCATGCAAAAATGCAATTTTTACATCTAACTGCTCAAGCTCCAAATCATGTATGGCCACAATACCAAGCAAAGCTCGAATCGAACTATGCTTAAAAACTGGGGAGAACACATCTGTGAAGTCCACTCCTGGAATTTGACTGTAACCCTTTGCAACAAGCCTTGCTTTATATCTGGGTTCTTCAACTCCTGGAGTCCCGTCTTTCTTTTTAAACACCCATTTACAACGAACAACATTTTTACCTTTAGGAAGTTTCACAAGATCTCATGTTCTGTTTTTGTGGAGTGATTCTATCTCCTCTTGCATAGCAAACATCCACTTTTCTGAGTCTTCACAGCTAACCGCCTCAGAATAATTAGATGGCTCTTGATTCGCATCTATATCTTCAGCTACATTTATAGTAAAAGCAACTAGATCAGTGATTCAGACTATCAGATTGGATCCGATGACTGTTTAATGTTCGGAGATAAAATTTGCATACCGAAGAATTCTGAAATTATTTAGAAAATTCTACACGAAGCACACAGTGGTTGTTTATCTATTCACCTGGGCAGTACAAAAATGTATAATGATTTAAAAAAGTTGTATTGGTAGTCAGGCATGAAACGAAACATTTTAGATTTTGTGTCAAGATGTTTAGTTTGTCAATAAGTAAAAGTCAAGCATCAAGTACCTTTAAAATTATTACTGTAACACTCCTCACCCGTATTTAAAGCTGGAATAGGGTTACGGAGTATTACTGGACTAGAAACACATATAATTGTACTGTTTTCATACATTCAATTAAATCATACAATCAACATTCAATTCCAATCAATTTGTCCCTTATAATAGCTTACGAGGACTTAAACATGCTTTAGAAGTGGTTCGGGACTAAACTGATAACATATAAAAATTTTGGAAACTTAGAAAAATTTCAACATTTCAAGGGTCACACGCCCGTGTCTTAGGCCGTGTGGAAATAGGGCATACATACTGACTTGCATCACATGGCTGAAGACACACCTATGAGCTAGGCCATGTGAAAATTGGAGAGTATACTAACTTATGCAACACGGCCAAGTGACATGCCCATTTGCTAGGCCGTGTGCCAATTAGGGGGTATACTGACTTATACCACACGGCCAGTCAGATGCTCATGTGTGAGATCGTGTGGAGTATACTGACTTCATTTTAATTCAAAACCAGGGGACATACGGTCATATAACATAACCGTGTGTCACACACAACCGAGACACATGCCCATGTCTCTACCCGTGTGGACAAAAATAGGCTATTTGCAAAGCCATTTTACCACACGGGCAGCCATTCCAATACATTTTATACATATATGATATCAGTTCAACATAGTATTCAATTACCTAATTAACATCATGCATTTTCCATTCATATGCCAACCACATATCAAGATAACACTTGCATAATTCCACTCCATCTACTACTTATCAAACATACCATAATTGAACACTAATATACAACCACAACATTATACCGAATTTAGCCAAATCACATGTCTTAGCTTATACCACAAAATGTACCAAAAAATTCATTATCTCAAGTAATCATAATTATCATCTTTAATACTAGCCTATACATTCCATATTTACATATATCCACAAATTCAAAAGTACCAATCGACAACTGGATAGTGTGATGCATAACTCTGACTTGTCTGGAACGAGCAAGCTATCGAACCTCTATAAAACATGGAAAAGAAATAGAGTAAGCTTTATATCTTAGTAAGCCCGTATAATTCAGAATTAAACTTACCATTTATACAATTAAGGTAATAAATAAGGTATACTCAATTCAATTTCCAAATGCCTAAACACAAACATTTATAAACAAGTTAGTAAGTACATGTAACCATCCATTATTTCAATTCAATACTTAATACAGTGCATTATACAAAATTCATATATCATGTACAACATTAGTAACATTTCATTCTCCATTTCATATTCAATAATCCATTTGCAAACAGCAGCTCATCCATATAAACAGTATTTATGCCCGTTGAACCTATTAGAATATCGAGGGATACTCGAGTAATATACATTATGTACAAATCAATAATCCATCAATTCATTATCACTTTCTACTCCTTCGAGCTATGAAGGTAAGCACCTCCTGAGCTGATGGACAGTAAGCTCGATTGAGCTGAAACTGTAAGCTTTAACGAGCTGAAAATAGTAAGTTTTTATGAGCTGAAACAGAAAGCTCCAACGAGTTGAAAATAGTAAGCTCTTATGAGCTGATATATCGATAAGCTCATTCAAGCTGTGGTGAGTTCGTAACACATGCAGGATCTCGACCAAAACGGTAACCCTAGTGACATGTCACTTGTATCCTACAAATCTTACGGTTCAAACGAGGCTTCAGTAACAATTAAACTATATCGATAAGGCATTCACATTCCAAGTATATCAACTACTCAATTATACTCATTCATTACAATTATTTCAAGTATTTAAAAGTTCGATTCTAATTATACGAACTTACCTCGTATCACTCGGATAACAACTATCGCTATTCGTCAATCTTTCCTTTTCCTCGATCTAAACCCAATCTTGACTTATCTTGATCTATATATTATCAAAATCAGAATATTTAATCAACTATTTATTCAATTTGGTCCAAAATACACATTAGGGCTATTTTACACATTTACCCCTAAACTTTTACATTTTTACAATTTAGTCCTTATCACATAAAATTGCAAATTCATGCAATTTAGTACCAGCCCATGCTTAGCTGAATTTTAATAAAGTCCCTAGCAGCCATATCTTTTATTTATTCACACTTTTACATACCTAATTTTACAATTTCTCAATTTAATCCCCTTTTTTTACATTTTTGTCAAAAGTCACTTTACAAAACTAGTTTAACTATCAATAAACCTTCATAATCTATCATTAACCATCAAATTAATCAAGAATTCAAAAATGGCAACATGATAAATCTTTAAACATTTTAAAATCTAAGGTACGGGCTACCTAGTACACGAAGCAACAATATCAAAAACGTAAAAATCATTAAAAACTGAGTCAAAATGACTTACCAATTTTGCTTTCAAATGATCAAACCCTAGAACACAAAAAATTTCTTTCTTCGTCCTTAATATTCAGCCAAAATATGGATGAAATAAGAAATTTGGTTTTTGTTTTATTAATACTAACATTAATTACTAATTTACCAAATTAACCTTATTAATATAACTTAAAAATCACTTAAACCATGGACATAAATGTCTAGTAACCTTAATCATGGTCTAATTTCAACATAAGGACTCCCACAATTTAATTTCATAGCTATCTAATACTTTTAACTATTCAACTCAAGTTTTACGATTTACGTGATTTAGTCCTTTTTATCGAATTAAGCATTCAAATAGTAATTTTTTTTTTACAAAACTTCCACACTATAATTCTATCATGCTGTAAAATTTAATAAAATAAAATACTTTAACGTCAGATTCGTGGTCTCGAAAACACTGTTCTGATTTGACTCAAAAACGAGCTGTTACAACTATAGCCTGTGATGATACCTGAGTGGAAATGGGATAGAGTTACGATGAATTTTGTATCGGGTTTACCCCTGTCTCCAAAGAAGAAAGATGTTATATGGGTTGTCGTTGATTGACTAACGAAGTCTTCACATTTTTTTCGATACATACAGACTATTCGCTTGATAAATCGATTGAATTGTACATTTCTGAGATTGTTAGATTGCATAGGGTACCAGTTTCTATTATTTCAGATAGAGATCTGAGGTTTACGTCGCGATTTTGGAAGAAATTACAAGAAGCTCTAGGCACGAGGTTGAACTTTAGTACTGCATTTCATCCACAAATCGATGGTTAGTCTTAGAGAGTAATTCAGATTCTTGAAAATATACTTCGTTGTTGTGTTTTAGAATTTGAAGGCAATTGAGAGAAATTTTACCGTTGGTTGAATTCGTGTATAACAACAGCTTTCAATCGAGTATAAAAATGGCACCATATGAAGCTTTTTATGGTTGCAAATGCCAAACTCCATTTTATTGGACTGAAGTTAGTGAGAAAAAGATTCACGGGGTTGATTTGATTAGAGAAACTGAAGAGAAAGTAAAAGTAATTTGCGATAGTTTGAAAGCAGCTTCAGATCGATAGAAATTGTACGCGGATTTGAAATGAAAAGATATTGGATTTCTGATCAGTGATAAAGTATTTCTAAAAGTGTCTCTGTGGAAGAAAATACTTCGTTTTGGTCGCAAAGGCAAATTGAGTTCGCGATTCATCGGCCGTATGAGATTACTAGTGGCATATCGATTAACGTTACCATCAGAATTAAAGAAGATTCACAACGTGTTTCATGTGTCGATGTTGCGTCGATATAGATCATATCCATCACATGTAATTCCTCCGTAGAGATTGAGATTCAACCTGATATGAAGTATAACGAAGAATCGATCAGAATTTTAACTCAAGAGGTTATGGAATTGAGAAATAAATGCATAGCTTTGGTGAAAGTGTTGTCGCAACGTCACGGGGTCGAAGAGGCTATGTGGGAGCCCGACAAAGCTGTAAGAAAATAGTACCCTGACCTATTTTCTGGTAACATTTTCAAGGACGAAAATTCCTAAAGGGAGAGAGTTGTAACAACCCGTTTTTCGTCAAATTGAAACAGTAATTTTTGAACCACAAATTCGGGGTCAAAATAATTAATTTATTATTATTTTAATGTTTACAGCATGATAATGTGATTGTGAAATTTTCGTGGAGAAATTTTACCGTTTACGTGCTTAATTTGATAAAAAGGATTAAATCGCATAAAGTAAAAATTTTGAGTTCTAATAGCTAAAGGTGTCTAATAGCTATAGAAATTTAAGTTGGAGGTCCTTAAGTGGTAATTAGCCCATTTATTAGATAGTGGATGTTAATGGCTTGGCATTATTGTAATTTGAATTATTTTTAAAGGTTAATAGTGTAAATTGGTAATTAAAGGTAAATTTAATAAAACAATAGAAATTTTATTCTTTCATTCATCTTCTCCACCGATTTTTAACCTAAGAAAAGCCATGGGAATAGCTTGAAGTATTCAGTCACTTCACCTAGCTCATGTAAGTAATTTTTTACTTGGTTTTTAATGATTTCTATGTTTTCAGGATCGTTGCAACTAGGTCTAGCTAGCCCAGGACTACTTTGAAAAATTGTTAAAGTTTTAGGATGTTTTTATTGATGAATATGTATGTGCTTTAATGATTGATGATAGTTATACAAGTTTTGTAAACTGATTTTTAGTGAAATGCAAATTAGGGATTAAATTATGAAATGTGGAAACTTTGTGGTTAAAATGTGAAATAAATGAAAAATATGGGCTGCTAGGGACCTAATTAAAAATCGGCTAGTATGGGTTGTGGTTGAATTGCATGAATTTGTAATTTTATGAAATAATGACTAAATTATAAAAATGTGAAATATTATGAGCAAATGTGTAAAGTGGCTTTAAAGTGCATTTTGGATTAAATTGAATAGAGATATTATCAAATAAGATAAATTTGATATTATATAGATCAGGAAAAGCGAAATACAGACTTAGATTGAGCAAAGAATAAGGTTTTGGATTAATTGACTCGTTTTGCCATTTTCGTATCTAAGGTAAGTTCGTATGTAATAAGCTTTGTTTTAATTGTATTTTAAATGCTTTAATATTGCATAAATTGTGAATACGACATTGCGGACCTATTCGACGAAGATTCAGCATTGGAAATCCTGGTTGAACCTTAGGAATAGGTTAGGATACGAAAAACATGTCATTAAGGGTAGTTATTGAGATAGCTTTGGCTATGTATTGGCACTTCGTGTGTGTTAGCGAGATAGCTTCAGCTATATATATATTGGCACTTCGGGTGCAAGATTATTGAGAGAGCTTCGGTTATATTTTTATTGGCACTTATTGTGCGAGATTCCCAGGTATCCGATACTATTCCAAATGGTTCAACAAGTCTATCGAAGATATGAAATGGTGACATTAGATATGTAATAGTACAGGTATGTACAGAAACTATGTAAGCACCGAATTTATGGAAGTTAAGTTCATGGTTATATTTGTTATTGAATACAAGTTAACACTTACGAGCTTACTATAATTTATAGCTTACATCGTTTGTATTTTTATGTTTTATAATGATTTCAAAGCTAGCTCAGATTTAGGAACCGTCGGAGACTTCATCATACTATCCTACTATCACTTTGGTACTTTTAAATTTTATTATTTTGAGTATATGGCATGTATAGAAGCTTTGGTCATTTTGGTATAAGTGTTGGTAATGAATTTGGCCATTTGTGTTGGCTTGTAAATGTCTAAAGTTTAGTTTTGTATATAGCCATAGAAGTTGGCTTATTTTTGGTATAGTTGATCATGTATACATATGTTCATATGTCTTTGGTTATGTGTAAAATGATAGATATGTTATGTTTGATGACAATAGGTATTGTGGATGTCAATTAGTTGATGAATTAAGAATAAGTATGCTTGTGATTTTAGACAAATTGATGCATGTTTGAAAGTGTCTAAGTAGTTGGATTAGGAATGTGAATTTGGTATAAAATGCAATAGCATTTTGTGATACATGTGAGGCTTGTTGTTGATATTGAAATGGTATGATTTATGCTTGATTAAAATTGGATGGGTGTTTATATATGCTATGTTTTGGTGCCAAACAGGTTGGTTTAGGTGTGTGCAAGTTGGGTGGCAAATTGGCTTGGTAAATAGCCTATTTTTGTCCACAAGGGTAGAGACATGAGCGTGTGTCTCAACCGTCTGTGACACATGGTTATGTTGCGCGGTCGTGTGTCCCCTAGTGTTGAAATTAAAATCAAGTCAGTATGCTTCACACGGCCCAGCACACGGGAATGTGACTTGACCGTGGGGCATAAGCCAGTATACTGTATAAGTTTGGCACGACCTAGCACATGACCTAGCACACGGACACGAGTGGCCATTTTTAGGGCACACAGCATGTGTGTTGGCCATGTAACCAAAGTCAGAGAGTCACACGGGGTTGGACATGGGCTGGAACACAGCCATATGCCTCCATTTTGAAAGTCCACATGGCCTGTGACACGAGCGTGTGTCCCCTGTATTTTGGAAAATTTTCTAAGTGTTTCAAAAATTTGATAAGTTATCGGTTTAGTCCCAACCACCCCGAATACATGTTTTGGGCCCCGTAGGCTCGTATTAGGGATGGTGTTTTTGATGTTTATTGATGATTATATGATATTTGAATATGTACATGAAATGTATTGTTTAATTGTTTTAAAATGTCTGATAATACTCTGTAACCCTATTTCGGCGTTGAATACGAGTGAGGGGTGTTACAGAAATAGCGCAACGACTGAAGTTAATAGAGCGGGGTTAAAGAGTTAATGACCAAATCGGAAGTTAAGGCTCCTACTAGAACATATGCCATTTGTGTGCGAGAGGAAACCTCAGCTTTTGACGTTATTGCGATTATTTTTTTCTATCTTTAATGTTAGTATGTATACATTAATTGACCCAAGGTCAACACATTCATAAATATGCACTACGTTAGTGACAGAAAAGAACTTACCTATAGAGTCAACTGATTGTGTTGTTAAAGTCATAAATCCCTTAGGCCATAGTGTTATAGTCTATATTGTTTGCAAGCAATGCCCACTGAAAATTCAGGGCTGTAAATTTCCTTCTGACTTAACGTTGTTACCCTTCAATGAATTTGATGCCATCTTAGGTATGGACTGGTTAAACATGCATGACGTTGTGGTTTTTTATCATTAGAAAAGAGTTGAGTTGAAAGGTTCTAATGGTGAAGTAATCTTTATTGAGTCTGGGAGGTCAGATGGTGTTTCGAATATAATTTCAACAATGAAAGCTGATAAGCTAATGAGAAAAGGATGTGAAATTTTTTTTTCTTACATTTTGGATTCCAAAGTGTCAGAAAAGAAAGTGGATCGATAGTTTGTGAATTCCCATATGTTTTCCCTGAATAATTACAGGGTTTACCACTGGAGCTAGAGGTTGAATTTTTCATTGAGTTAATGCCCAGTACTGCTCCAATTTCAATTGCGCCATATCAAATGGCTCTAGCTAAACTTAAAGAACTTAAAGCGCAATTGCAATAATTGATAAACAAAGGTTTTGTTAGACTGAGTGTATCACCCTGGGGTGCACCTGTTGTTTGTTAAAAAGAAAGATGGGTCATTGAGATTGTGTATTGATTATCGACAATTGAACAAGATGACTATAAAGAATAAATATACGTTACCTCTTATTGATGATCTTTTTGATAAACTGAAAGGAGCTTCAGTATTTTCAAAGATTGACCTTCGATCGGGATATTATTAGCTGCGAGTGAAATATGTAGATGTACCAAAGATAGCATTCAGAACTCGCTATAGACATTATGAGTATTTGGTCATGCCATTCGAATTGACAAATGCTTCGAAAGCATTATGGATTTAGTGAACCGAGTTTTTTAGCCCCATATTGATCATTTTTTTGTTTTTTATTTATAACATTTTGATTTATTCTAAAAGTGAATATGAACATGCTCAACATCTGAAGATTGTATTATAGACTTTGTGAGAAAAGAAACTGCATGCTAAATTTAGCAAATGCGAATTTTGGCTTACTGAAGTCAGATTCCTCGGACATGTGATCTCGAGAGATGGTATAAGAGTTGATCCGAGCAAAATTTTGGCCATTTTGAATTGGATAAACCTAAGAAACATATCTGAAGTACGAAGATTTCTAGGATTGGCTAGGTACTATCATCATTTTGTAAAGAATTTTCTAATTATAGCTTCACCTGTGACGAAAGTGTTGCAAAAAGATGTTTGTTTCATTTGGTCTAATAAGTGTCAGCAAAGTTTCGAAAGATTAAATAGTTTATTGACGGAAGCTCCAGTGTTGACGCAACCTAAATCGGGGAAGGAATTTGTTATTTTTAGCGATGCCTCTCTGAATGGCTTGGGGTGTATTTTAATGCAAGAAGCAAAGGTCATCGCAAACGCCTCTCGGTAATTGAAAGTTCATGAAAAAAAATTATTCAACATACAATATAGAATTAGCAGTGATTGTGTTTACTTTAAAAATGTGGCATCACTACTTGTATGGCTAAATGTGTCATGTGTATACTAACCACAAGAGCTTGAAATATTTGATAACCCAAAAGGAATTGGATCTGAGACAGCGTGGATAGTTAGAATTGTTAAAAGACTATGAACTTGTGATTGATTATCATCCTGGAAAAGCAAATATGGTTGCTGATGCTTTGAGCCGTAAATCTCTTTTTGCCCTGCTAGCAATAAATACCGAATTACAGATGAAGTGTGATGGTTCTATTTTAGCTTAACTCAAGGTTAAACCTTTATTCTTACAGAATATACGAGAACTGCAGCTTGTTCATTTGAAGTTGGTAGCCAAACGGAAGATGGTTGAGACTTGTCAAAATACTGAATTTAGCATTCACTATGATGGTAATTTGTACTTTCGAAAAAGGTTATGTGTACCTAATGATCTGAAATTTAGACAAAATTTATTAAAAAAAGCTCATAGTAGTGTGTACTCTATTTATCCGGGAAGCTCGAAGATATGTGCTGATTTGAAACAATTTTATCAGTGGCCAGGAATGAAACGTGAAATTTTTTATTTTGTATTGAAATGTTTGGTGTGTCAGTAAGTAAAAGCTGAGCATCAAGTTCCATCTGGGTTATTGCAACTGATCATGATATCAGAGTGGAAATGGGACCAAGTTACAATAGATTTTGTCATTGGATTGTTGTTAATGCCGAGAAAGAAAGATGCAATTTGGGTTATTGTGGACCGACTAACAAAATCTACACATTTCATACCGATATGAATGGATTATTTGTTAGAAAAATTAGCCAAACTCTATCTTAATGAGATTATTAGGTTACATGGTATTCCGTTATCTATCATTTCGGATCATGATCCAAGATTTACCTCAAGATTTTAGGGTAAGTTGCACAAGGTGTTGGGCACAAAATTGTAGTTTAGTATGACTTTTTATCCTCAAACAGACGAACAAACTGAACGTGTGATTCAAATTTTAGAAGACATCTTCAGTGATTTAAATGGTATTCTATTATGTTGGTCGGAATTGAGTGAAAATAATTTGGAAGGGGTTGATTTGATTCGAGATACTGAAGATAAAGTTAGATAAATTCGGGATAACCTGAAAGCCGCTACGGATCGTCAGAAATCTTATTCAAATTTGAAGCGAAAAGATATTGAGTTTGCCGTGGGCGATCGAGTTTTTTTAAAAGGTTTCTCTATGGAAAAAGATTCTATGTTTTGGCAAAAAAGAGAAGTTGAGTCCGAGGTTTATCGGGCTGTATGAGATCACTAACAAAGTTGGTCCTGTGGCTTACAAGTTGGCTTTACCCTCAGACCTTGAAAAGATCCATAATGTTTTTCATGTTTCTATGCTAAGACACCATAGGTCTGATCCCTCACATATTATAACCCTTTATGAGGTTGAGATTCAACCTGATTTGTCGAATCCTAAAGAACTTATCAAGATTTTATCGCATGAAGTAAAAGAACTCTAGAACAAAAAGGTACCATTGGTTAAAGTTTTGTGGAATCGTTATGGGGTTGAAGAGGCTACGTAGGAGACAGAAGAATTGATGAAATCACTACCCAAACCTATTTTTTAGTAAGATTTTTGGGGATGAAAATTCCTTAGGGGGAGAGTTGTAATAGCTCGTTTTTAGTGAAACCGAAACAGTGGCTTTGGGACCACAAATTTGACGCAAAAATTTTATTTTATTATTTTAGTGTCATCAGAATATTAGCAAGGTCGTACAAAATTTCGTTAAGAAATTTTATCGTTTGCATGTTTAATTTGGTACCAAATGGCTATGAAATTATTTGGTTAAGGGATTTATATGGTAAATAAACCATTATTATTATGAGTGGACAAATATGGACATCTTATTAAGTATTTTAAAGGTTATTTACTAAGGTTAGTTTTGTAAATTAATAAATAAAGGAAATAAAAATAATGTAAAAGAAGATATCATCTTTTTTGTTGGAAATCACCACAAAAAATACAAGAACAAAACACCATTTTTGAGCTTTGAACATTCAGTCACATCTCATTGCTTGCGTGTAAGTAGTTTTTGTCCCGTTTTTAATAATTTCTATGTTTTTGAAGTCGCTGTAGCTTAATCTAGCTAGCTCCAGGACCAATTTGTAAAACTGTTATAGATTGAGAGTTATGCCATGATTGGTCTTGAGTGATTTTTTATGTTTTATGTTTGATAATGAATCTTTATTGTGGAATAAACAAGTTTTGTAAAGTAATGGAATTTGAATTTAGGGATTGATTTGTAAAAATGGAAAATAATGTGTTAAATTTATGAAATAAATGTTTCTTTGAGTTGATATAAGTCCTTAATAAACTTGGTTAGTTTCAATGGAGGATTTGAATGTTTAGATTTCATCTTATAAACCTAAGGATTAGATTGTGAAAAGTTAAAATACTGGGGGCAAAATAGTAATTTTTATACTAATGATTTATGGGTTAATTGATATCTAAAGGCACTTAATTGACTGAGATTATTTTTTTAAATCACGAATGAGTTGACGATCACGGAAAAGGGAAGATTTCGGAGTAGTTAATGTGTTTTGTAATTTCTACAATCTAGTCATTTAAGTTCGTTATTTGATTATTATTAATTGTATTGAATATTTCATAATATTTCAATATGGAAAATCTTTGAATTTCATTTAGCTATGTTTAAAGAAATAGAAGCGTAATGTTATTCGGGCTCTATGCCTAACAGGCTTTGTGCCGGTGTTATTTGGGCTCTGTGCCTAGCAAGCTTTGTGCCAGTGTACTGAAAGTTAACATCAAATTAAACATTTTTGGTTAATAATAAATGAAGCTATTATTGAACTTACTAAGCCTTCTTATGCTTATTAGTTTGATTCTTATTTTGTAGGACTTTTAGAATCGTTGCTTTGATTGGATCGACTTAGAAGCTCACACACTATCATTATCATCTCGGTAGTCATTTTGGTTCTTGTTAGTTGGTTTTAGTGGCATGTATTAGGAAAGATCTTAGTATTTTGATATTTTTATAAAGATGTAAATATTAAAAGTTGATATGTTTATGCTTGTTGCTAGTGAATGACATTTGAACTTGTGTGCATAGCTAAGTAAGCCTTTTGGACAACATATAAGTAGATAATGTATAAATCTTTTTGGTACAAAGTGATGGTGCTTGAATACTTCAAATATGTGGTGTGTATTGGTTTAGTTTATAATGAGGTATGATGCTTAATTATGACAAGTTTTTGACATGTTTAGATGATTTTTGGTTGCATGAAATTGAGGTGCCTTGTGGGCATATTGGTTGGATGAATTTTTGGTCTTTTGAATTGAATATGGGAACAAAATGCTTGTAGGTACATATTTGATTTGGAGATGGAAATGGCTTGAATTTGGCCAATTTCATGTCCGCGCAGCTTAAGGCATGGGTGTGTGTCTCGACCGTGTATGATAAAGCCGTGTGTCCCTTGTAGGTTTTAAAGGCATTCAAGTCAGGCAGTTGCATAGCCTAGCACACGGCCTGGCATAAGGGTGTGTAAGACTATTTTGAGAGTTACACGGGCACGGACATGGGCTAGGACACAGCCGTGTGTCCCTACTTCGAATTTTCACACGGCTTGGCCACACGATTGTGTGATCCCTGCAGTATGAAATTTTTTATCTTTTTCCTTAATATTTCAAATGTTTTCGATTTAGTCCTGAATCGTTTCTAAAGTATTTCTAAAGCCTCAAGGGGTCGAATAAGGGATATGCATGTGTTTGAATGAATTTGCTATGATTTACGAAATGTTTGAATATGAATGTTTTTAAGTTATGCTTTTACAGTAATGTTCCATAATATTATACCGGTGACGAATACAGGTTAGAGGTGTTACATTTTAAATATGCTTAGGTTTATGAACATTGATGATGGCATGATGTTTCTTGCTTGGACACAATTTTAACATTTTGAACTGTTGAATTTAACCGTTTGGATGATTATTTGTCGAAGTATTTGATGCGTGATGTTTAAAAACGAAATTGGAATGGACTAAATACTTTTGTATGCTATATTTTTTAGGTCTGTAGCAAAGGTATCGATAATCGAGTTTTAAAAACGACACCTTTGTGTTTTACAGCATGCAAGGAAGTCAGAGTAGAGATTTGTTATCGATACCTTTGCTTGAGTATCGATACTCAGGAAAAAATACCGATACTCTATGACAGGTACTAATAATTTTCGATAGTATGATTTTTTTTTGCAAGAAACAAAATGCAAGTTTGGTATCAATTTTTCAGGTGGTATCGATACCACTTAAAGAAAATATCGATACCTATGTGATTGTATTTGAAATTTAGCTAAGTGGTCCAAATGCTTGAATTTTTAACACAGTTAGTTACATTGATGCATGTCCAGCATGATTTAATGATGATTAATGTATGCATGTCTTAAAACTTGTGCAAATGCTATGAATGACATGTGTCAACTTTAAAATAGTGAACACTGTAATGTACAAGTAGTGAGACAGTGGTGTGACATCTTTATATTCAGGCTCGGCGACCAGGCCAGGTATAGGGTGTTACACGAACACCTAGGAACTATTTCAAAGTTTAAATCAATCTGAGTTGCTCTGGCAAAGAATGTGGAGTCTCACATTTTGGACCTATTTCTTGGGTTGGGTGTGGGGTGTCACACCATGTCATTTAAGCTTTAATGATACAGTGACTAAGAATATGAATTCAGATTGTTTGGTAATTAAGTTGAAAACGTTTATAGTTCAATGACCAAAATAGAAACATGCAAAAAGTTTAGTGACCATTTAGGTAGTTTGCCCTTAACTTTATTAATTGCAAGTGGTTTTTTTTTCTTTGCTTTTAGCTTAGTATGAAATATTCAAGAATATATAATCAAAAGAAATTTGAGTTTCGTAGACAATTATTATGAATTATTTGAGTTGATTTCGTTAAGAATGAGTCCGAAACATAAAATAAAGTTTTAAATTTTAGAAGGAAATTAAATTAATTAATTTCAATATTATAGTAACAAATCGAAGGACACTATCAAGGGAAAAAATTTCAATAATTTCTTTAATTGATTTTGATGTTTTAAAATTTAAAATTTTAATATTGAATAAAAAAAGAAACTTAGAACTTTTGCTGAGGGGCAAATAAGTACAATTTAACAATTTATATTGCATTATTTTAGCTTATACTGCTTTTTCACTTTAATCCTTTTTTTTTCTACCTAGATCAATACTTTTAAAAAAAAAGATATTTTTTTAGTGACCAAAATAAAAGCAACCTAGAAGTTGGGTGACCAAAATGAAATTGTAAACATGATGCGGCATGTATAGTCAACTGCCGTAAAAAATTTACAGCATGTTTGGTTGGGGGTTTAAGAATAGATTCCAGCCCAATTCGGTGGGCCCACCACCAAACATTAGTTTGGTTGACTATAATGGTATTACGAGCCTGAATTGATTCAAGGTCTATTACAGGAATTGGCTGAATAGCCATTCCCTTCTCTCATCACTGAATCGTCATTCAACACTTGGAATAAGAATTTTTTTCCCAATTTCAATTTTTGCCCTCACCTCTACTGAAAGAAGGAAGAAACTGTAACTTTCTTTTCTTCCTATCTCTACATTTCCTTTTTTTTTTCCCTTTGATTACAGAGGAGACCTAAGTCAATCTATTGAAGCATCATTCCTTTTAAGCCAATAAAACCCACCCTTTTTTTCCTCTTTTTTTTTTTTTTTTTTTTTTTGCTTTTTCACTACATTTCTGATTTCCCCTATTTGATTTCATTGCTTTGATTTCATAAATGCTAGAAAGATAACAAGGCGGGTTGTTGTTAAGTGAAGATGGAAGACTGGGGTAAGTTTTAATTTTGGCTCGAATTTGTTGTTAATTCCTGGGGCTTTGACTGATAAGTGATTCTATTTTCTTTTGTATGTTTTATTATGTATGAACTTGAATGTGGGAAATTTCTTTTTTTAGAGCTAAATGTTTATTGGGTTTATTGAAATTTAGGGTTTTCAC
Source organism: Gossypium longicalyx (assembly GCA_025698465.1). Lineage (NCBI taxonomy): Eukaryota > Viridiplantae > Streptophyta > Magnoliopsida > Malvales > Malvaceae > Gossypium > Gossypium longicalyx. The sequence goes on from CM047003.1 coordinate 57,515,484, forward strand.
TTGTTTTTTGTTTTGGATTTTATGAGGTTGAGTTGAGATGTTTCAAAGGTGTTTCCTTTGAGTTTCTTGGAAAATCGGCTATGGTGTTACAGAACAAAAAGAGAGCTTTAGGGTTTTTTTTCTTTCGATTAAAAAGAAAAATTGCATGTAGTGGAAGATCATTAATTGTGGAAACATCTTGGGAATCTAGTCTTGGCTTCAATTGCTGGGATTCACGAGTTCTTTTCTTGAAACATTACCTGATAGTCGCCTCATAGTTTTGTATAGGAGTTTTAAAGTGTAAAGAGACCTCAAAACAGATTCATTTCTATTATGTATTTCATATGTTTTTAAGTTGTTAATAAGTGCTAAAGATTATGGTTTGTTTCCAATCTTAGTTGGAGAACCTATTGCATTATGTCATTCTTTTTATTCTTGGTTTCCTTTTCTTGAACCCCCCATTTTTAATTTTTATTTTTTTGCTTAAGAAGTTGTATGTTATTGTTGCAGAGGATGAGATTCCACCTCTCCCTGCAAAGGAACAACTTAAAAGCAAATGGGATGATAAAGATATTGGTGACCTGATATCAAGGAATTATGGGAGGATGAAGATGAACTTGCTCCGCCTCCGATATAATGGGCTTCATTGTAACTTGTATTAGTTACATTTATTAGTATTTTGTTGTCGGGGCTCTTTGGTCCTATGAATCTTTTTATTGCTTCTTAAAATTCTATACTATAAAACATGTTCAAAATTGAAACCTTTTAAACCACCTAAATATGGGCAAAAAAACTTGGTTACAAGTGTTGAGCATAGTGTATGGATTTGCTTGTGTTATTCTAAAAGTTATTAGTTCTTTCTCGATTGGTCCTGATTTGATTTTTGATACATGTATCTCCTAACATTGTGAGATGGATAAATCGTATCTAATCTTGATTTAGCAACCTAATTTATAACTTAAATTTGGTAATTCAAACTCTTTTAAGATGCGTCTCATTCCTGATGTGATAAGAACATCTCCATGTGATCCATTACCATCCTACTGCATCAGTTAAGAAATTTGATTGATGATTAATAGTGATTCATGTATTCTATTCTTACCATTTGGATCTAGAACCAAGTAGATAGAGCCTCTCCCTGTATCTTTTTTTATGGTGTCATAAGACTTTCTTTGAGTCAAATTACAATGTCATTTATAACAATTTTGTGGATATTGACAGAATCAAGTGTTTTTGTAGATCTTTTGTTATAAACTCATTGGCATAAATATCTTATTACTACTAGAACTTAAATTTGCTGACTTCTATTTAGAACTATTTCATTGTAGTTTGTTTCTAAAGTAGCGAAAGTTTTATTGTTATCCTCCACCCATTTTTTATTTTTGTGTGTGTATACATCTAAAGGTGATTTTATTTTCTTCATTGCTTTTTTGTCAGTAAGGTGCCATGATCTAACATTTTTCTTTCTATTATAGGCTTGTGGAAGAAGCCGATTCATGTTTCTGATGTGGGGTTTTGGCATGATGTAGAGACCAATAGGATTGAAGGCCATGGGGAGTATGGAAAGTGATTCAGATTGAAGATACATCAATGGCAGCAACAGGACCCTTTTTCTTTTTTGATATTTTTGGGGGAATATTTTTGGAATTGATGTTAAAAGGTTAGGGAAAAATATAGAGAAGTTAAAATAAGAGTCTGCTTGCTCAGGTTTGTTTGGTGGATAGATGTTTGATATTTTTCATATATATAAAAATAAGAATAATTATTGTTTTTGGATCAATATTCGTAATATTGGCAACTAGGATCCCATGAGATTATGTTATATTTTTATTAATTCATATTTTAATAATAATTATATTAAGAATGTTATTAAATTATATATTTTCATTTTTATTAAATTATATTTGGTAATAATTATATTAAAATATGATTAAATTATTTATTATTATTAAATTTAATAATAATCCCGGTAAAATTTAATAACAAAAATTATCTTGCTTAAAAAAATTCTACTAAGGGTATTTTAGTCATTTTAGTTTTTTTTCTTATGCTATTACAACATCATTTCATTCAACCAAACAATTGAATTATCGATTACAGTTCTATTCCATTACAACTCTATCCCATTACAACGAACCAAATTTGATGTTAATGTTTAAGTAACTAAAATAAAAACATTCTCTAACGATTGTGATAAAATTACAAGAATTTTTTTTAGATAGTCAAAATAAAAATATTTTAAAAATTTGATTACCTGCTGAATAATTTGTCGTAATTAAGCAATAATATTAAAAGAAAAGAAAAGTCAAATTAAAATTAACGTGAAAATCATGATTGATGATTGAAAGTCTTATCGAAAATGCTAAAATGTAAATTTATATTTTGTTCGATTACATAAATTATCTGTTAATTTTAGTGACATTTTCTGATTTTAAAGACTTTTTTTTTTCAGCATTTTAAGGACTTGTGGATTATGATTGCTTACCGTAAATAAACAAATCGTAATGCGATTTTATTTATATTTATAAAAAAAAAGATAATTTATTCTACTATTCACTAAATTATAGGTAAATTTTTATTTTGGTCCCTTAATTAAAAAAGTTATAATTTGATTTTTAAACTATTTGAAAATTTTAATGTAAGTCACTTAATTATTCAAAAGTTTTTATTTAAGTCACTTGGCTGCTAAGGGTTTTTTTTTTTTTTGAAAAAGTTCCACTAGCGAGTTCTACGCAATGATTCAACGATTGGTATGAAAGATCAGTATCCATCGATAGATAGAATAATATACCTTAAATCCAAGTCAATTTGATAGTTAGTGTCGGAGAACAGAGAAAAAATCTATTTGAATTTTGGTTCGTAGATTCATAACGTTCAAAGTTATTTCATGAAAAAAAATTGAACTGTAGAAGAGAAAGGGAAAGAGAGTTTTTGATTAGTGCAAGTAGTACAAATAGAGAAAGTCATACAACACTGATTTTAACAATCTAATGACTTAAATAAAAACTTTTGAATAGTTTAACGACCAGATTGTAACTTTTTTAGTTAAGTGACCTAAATTAAAACTTAACCATAATTTAATGACTAATAGTGTAGTTTACCTATAAAAGAATCACATAAACAAATAAAAGGGTAAACTACACCCAAGGTCAGTAAACTAATAGTAAGTTTACATTTTAGTCACTGAACTATTCGAAAGTTTTCATTTAAGTTACTAAACAATTTGAAAGTTTTTATTTAAGTCATTAGGTCTTTAATTAAAAAAAATGACTAGTGAGCTCCAAGAGACGAATGTACAATCTATACAATGGATCAGTACCAATCAATGTGTAGAACATACCTTAGATCCAAGTCAATCCGACCATCAACGTAGGAGATCAAAGAAGAAAATTGTTTGGATTTTGGTTTGTAGATTTATGACGTTAAAAAATGTTTCATGAAAAAAAACTAAATGATAGAATAGAAAGGGAAGAAGGCCATACAACAACAATTTTACAATCTTAGTGACTTAAATAAAAACTTTCGAATAGTTTAATAATCATTGTGTAATTTTTTAAAGTTGAGCGACCAAAATGTAAACATACTAATAGTTTAGTGACCTTGAATGTAGTTTACCCTAAATAAAATTATTAATTTTAATTTTAAATAATTACTTTTTCTTGGTATTATCTATTTTACTATCCATCTTCGGATTTGTGGTTGCACCTCCGAACAATGTCATCTCTAAAATTCAAACTTATTATTTAATATTTAAGGATGAAAAGGTCATTTCACATGTTATGGTCCACCATATACCGGACGGCCGGACCTTAAAATAAAGTAACTTTCACTAATTTAAACTTTTCTGTCAAGAAAATATATAACATGTCGTTCTCTGGAAATTGACACTCGATTTTAAGTTTTAGGACCACCAAGCTTGTGAAAGTAGTGCAGAGGGATCACAATTTCTGGAGAGACAAGTTTTTGTTTTTTCACTTTTTGCTATTTTTATTGGGAAGAAAGATGATACTTGGATTCAACTCTTTAAATCCCAATCAAATGCATCTGCAAAATCTGGCAATTATTATCAAATTCATATTAAATTGCTTTATTTTTAAAGTTATAATTTTCTATGTGATAGAAAAAGTTATTAGGCAATTTTTTTAATATAATTATTATTTATTATGTTACTAGTTTTCTTTACTATGTATTAAATTTAATTACATTTAATTATTCTTTTAAAAAATTCAACTTTGTAATGTTTCGTTAATAATATAGTTAAGAAATCAAAAGACTGAATTTAAATAAACAATATTTCGAAATTATTTTTAAATATAAATATTATAATAATAGGTTATGTGAAATTATATTTTTATATACACTTTCTAACTTAGTCTTAATTATTAACTATAAATTTAGATTGTTAATTAAATTTAAAATTTGAGACCACTAAATGATTTATTGTAGCTTTATTTATATTTCAAATATCTATTTCAATTTTAATATTATATTTAATTTGCAAAAAATTAAAAGAATTTTTTAAAATGATTTTTAAATTCACACTGATTTATTATGCAAAATTATAATTTGAATTATTGAATATAATAAAATTAAAAGGATTTATTACAAAAATATAACATCCAAAATTCGGAGGAGTTTATATTACAATTTTCCTTTCTTTTCTTACCAAGTTCAAAATTTTATAATGTTAAGACATTAGAAAATTAAGAACTTTGTATATATATTATTATATGGTTAATTATAGGAACATTTATTTTATTAATATTTAAGATTTTGTTGTAGTTTTAACTCAGTTGATATTGATATGGTTGTCATTACAGAAATTCGTAGGTTTAAGTGTGTTCAAGCATGTTTTATCTTTCTATTTAAGAGTTGGGGAGATATTATAATTAGTAGTAGGCATTATATAAAAAAAATTGTTTTATGAATATTAATAAAATTTATCAAAAAAAAAAAATTCAATACCTTAATACCATTTTTTGAAAGGGATATGTGAAATAGAGTTGCTAACACTTAATTTGGAATAGAGGTATTAAATAATCAAATATTATGGAACAATAATAAAAAGTATTGGCGGAAAAAAATAAAGGTTGATTATATTTTAGGAAATTGGATGGCAATGCAATTGGTTTTGATAATAAAATTTAAGGTGAAGCTTAAGAGGTGCAAAAGATATCAATGGGATAGGATTATCACTAATTGATTAGCCAATTTGAGTTCAAAAGTAGGTAATAAAGTTTCGTCTCCGTCTTCTCCTGTATAAATGTGGCAATTCAATTTAAGTCTAAGTTGAATAAATTTGGTAGAGTCTATTCATAACAATTACATACATTCATATATACACACATATTATATATGTGGAAAAATGAAACAAAACTCTTCATCTATACGAAGAAGAAGATGGAAATTAGAAACCAGAAATTAACTTCACTGCTTTACAACGTTACAACGTATTCGGTTAATTAAGATCGTAGCCTTCAACCATTAGGAGGAGGATATCAGCAGTACTGTTAGAGAGAAGTCTAACAGTATAGTTCCGCATTAATAATTATTCATTTAAAACTAAGCTTGGCCAACATAGTCTGGGTGTTGGCTACTGCTACTACTACTACTGCCAATTCTTGCCAACAAACAAACTTCAAGATTTGGCAGTTTTATTTTTACTACTTATTTGATATAATAGGAAAAACAGTCCCCACCCACAAAGGACGCTCTCTTAACGAACCTGCCTTTGATTCTAGGCCTTTTCTCAGCATTCAGCTTCCTCACTTGGTACCTTATCTTCTTCGAAAACAGTCTGGTTCTTCGTTTCTCTCTGTACCTTGATACCCTTGCTTCTCTTTCACCGTCTGTAATGTTCCTTTTTCCCTGGCTGCATATTCCCCCTATGCCCTCCTTAGGGTTTGAGCCCTGAAAGTTTCACTATAATTAGCTAGGGATTCAAATTTCCATTATCACCATACATATATACATACATATATAGGAGAAGTGAAGAAGAAAAGCAGGAGAGGGATGTAGATATATTACCATGAAATCATCGGGGTAGAATTCAGGTCGGGTTCCTGATGTCCAGGGAGAGCCTTGGGTTGCCCAAGCAGTGATGACTGACTCATAATCCAGCCTCAGCAGCATGTTACTCTTCTTTTCTGCCTTATTTTCACCATCTATTATTGGTGTCTCCGCCACTGGAACCACCTTCTCTTCCTCCTCTTGATCACCAATCGTTGGTGACTCATAATCAAAACTCCAGTTTAACGATGATCTTGTTACATCAAAATCTGAATCAAAACAACAAGCCGTTATAATACCTTCCTCTTCTTCTTCTTCATCTTTTATTTTGCGTTCTTGAAAAGCATTACTTTCATCTTCCTGTTTGCAGTCCATCAATTCAGTTCCTTTGGTGTGATTACAAGTATTATTCTCATCTAGTCCATCTCCTAGTAAGCTCTCAACATCAGCAGCAAACTGGGCAAGATCCAAATCTGAAGGTAGAAAACCATGTAAACCATCATCCAACTGGCATGTTCCTTCATCTTCAAAACCATCAACTACTAGATTCCCATTTTCATTTACCATATCACGTAATTCAGCAGAAAAAGGATCGAATACAGGGACTCTGCAAAGCAGCTGGTCTTCAGTCTCATCAGCTGACCCGTCTTCACAACCAACCTCAGGAACAAGAGGGTTCAAATCCCATACTTTTCCCTCACTTTTTTGTTGCCCCAATATGGACCTGCTTTGCCTTGGTGTTCTTGCCTTTCGAGTGAAACCTTGGTGCCATGCTGGCGGAGCATCTTGATCAGTAGCACTGTTGTTGATAACAGAAGCACTGAACCTGGAAGATGCAGTTTCAAGCCTAACCCTTGTATGTCTACTGGCTAACTGGTTAGCGGAGTGGACTGATGTATCGCAACCTTGGCAAAGGAAGGCATCATCAGCTGAACAATACCAACGAGCACGCTTTCGTAGACAGCCATCGCAGGCTCTAGCAGTCTTGCCTCCCATGGCATTCGCTGCTCTCTTGTCGGAGATCATTGCATAGAAGGAAAAACACAATTATTAAGTTTGGTTTTGCAAGGATTAACGAGCTTAGCACAACTTAGGAATTTCAACAAAGGGAGCAAGCTGATATAAAGTCAAGTGCCTTTACAAGGGAACGTTAGGGTACCTGCTATCTATTTATTTTGAGGAGACCATGGTTCAATAATTGGGGTTGAGAGTAATGTTTTTAACTGTGGCCCACAGTACCGATGGAAATAAGGCGAGACGGGGGATTCTTTTTCCCCCGATTTCTATATATATATGAACATGGTAAGTGTTTGATAGAATATATCAAGGAGTTGAATTTTCTCATCTTAATTCAATTTAAATTTTAATGAAACAAACAACTGAATTTAAATAAATTTATTAGAGTTAAATTTTAAAATAAATAAATTAAATTAAAACTTTAAAATTATATATTTAAAAACTCTTTAAGAACAAAATAAATAAGATTTATATTTAAAAATTCTTTGACAACAAAATAAAATATCTTAATATAAGATTTTTTTTCTGAAATTTAGTATAATAAACTTCATTGGTAATTTATTTGGTTAAATTTTAAATTTATCATTTTGAAACAAAAAATTATAATTTTTACAATTTAACATTTTTACAAAATTTCCTTTTAGAATTTTATATATATTTCAAATATTATTATTCTTAATAAATTTTTGGGAAATTATTATTATTATTATTTAACTTTTTATGAATATTTTGTAATATTTTCTAGAGATAGTGATTTGTTAATTTTTAAAATTGACAAAGACATAAGGGGTATTTATATAATTTTTAATTGGTTTTTTGGTTATTCGAGTTGTAAAAAATCAACTTGGCTCAAACTCAGGAATACGAATCACTTATTTGGTTGATTCAAAAAATCAAATAACTCAATTCGATTAACTTAAAATTAAAATTATTTTGAATCAAATTAAGTGTTTTTCACTCTTATGCTATTCATAAATTTATTTAATAGTGTAGCTCTTGGCTCCAAGCTTTGACTTCGAAATGATATTTTCCATCTCACTCAGAAACTTTATATAATATTTTACATTATATATTTTTATATGTTTTATTATATTATATATTTTATCATTATGATATTAGGGAAGAGAAAAATAAATAATAAAATTTGAACCCGAATTATTTTAAATACTATACAAAAATTCTAGCCAATGCTTCAAGGAAGTCCTGACATATAAAACTAAACCAAATATATGTTATGAAATAAATAATAAAGAGGACAAAAAACAAAAAAGAGAGCTCTAAATTTTATTGATCAATAGAAATGCTTACAATGCTACTCTAAAGTCTATATTTATAGACATAAAAGGTATAAAAAACATAAAGCTTTAATTCTGATGAACATTAGAGTTCTAATGTATATCAAACTTATCTAGATCTTGATGGACATTCACTTAATAATAAAATATTTATAACATTTCCCCTTGGATGTTCATTAATTGGTAGATAATGTACGTTTAAAACCTTACTAATATAAAAGCCCTGTGGAAAAAAAATTATTAGTGAAGGGAAAAGAGTACACATATCTATAATATGCACAACATGCTACACATATCTATAATATGCACAACATGCTGTCTTATTAAAAATTTTACTAGGAAAACCAATTGTTAAAACTTTGGTTAAGAGAAAAAGAGTATAACGCGTATTTACTTATCTGCATGACAACACCACATGATATCTCAAATTATATGTATTATAATATTAGATGTTAGCTTTTTAAATGATTACTTGAACGTATTTGCTAAGCATTTATGTCACAATTCTTTTGAAAGTCATGAGTGAGGAAAAATTTTGAAAAAAAATATATTTTGTTCTCTTCAAGAGTTCCAACAATAGCCACAACAAAACTTTGATCATTATAATTTTATACTAATACATATGTTCTAATAAATTCATATAAATAATTACACAACTGTATTGAATAATTTCCTAGTAATTTCTTTATGCATTTAGCATTCTAAATCCTTCAAGGATTTTAATATAAACTTCCACTATGTAGTTATTTGTATAAATATTGTAACAATAGTCATAAGACACATGTCAAATCTTTTCATGAGCTGTCACACTAATAAGATATCTAAAGTTTATTGCATTTACCACAAAAAAAATATCTTTCATAATCAATGCTAAGACTTAGCAAAAAAATTCATATTTCATATTTCATTTTTGCAAAACTATATATTTATACCCCACTAGCTTTATACATTTAGATGCTTGGATTGCTAGCCCAAAAACTTCACAATTCAATTCTACTTGCATTGTATCTTTTTATTTTGGCAAATCTATTCCATGTATATTTCTTGACAAATTTATTCAAGAGCCTCATTTTTCTCTCATTATTTCAATAATACTATTTCATGCAAAATTATTGTCCATTATTTTTAATCTCTCTATTTTTAATACTTTCTTGTATTGACATAACTTATTGATATCCCTTTATTTTCACGATTTTCATATCTAGATACTTGAATCTCTTCTGGAGTTTGAATAATTAATTATGTTTTGGGTGTCATCTAGAGCACTCACCTCCACTATATGACCATCTAGATTTATTATTATATTTTACAAGAATTTTCATATTTGGAACTAATTCTACCATACTTCAGGAATGCATTACTTTTATTTATTTTAACGGATTGTCCTACTAGGACTTTGACACATCAGTTGTTATTTAAGACTTAGTTATTCTTGTTAGATCAATAAATACATTTGGTAGTTAACTTACAATAAAGTGAATTATCTTTTAAACTTTTGGTTCAAAGTATTTTCTATAAGGATCTAGATAATGATAATTCATCCAAGTAATTATTTCATCTAGCTATTATTTCTCTCCCATTAATGTTTCGAAAACTATCAAATCAAAATACAAATCATGTCATAATTAAATCTCAAATTTGTTTAAAACATCTAGTAATACAAGGAGATTTATAATTAATATATATTCTCCACATTCTTTGAAAACTCATTTTTTATATTGTGGTGGAGAAACTTAAACATATACCACACATTCAAAAATTCTAAAATGAGTTGCATTTGGCTCATGACCAAAGACGACTTGTAATGGAGAGTACTTATTACAATTTATTGGCATGATGCGTAAATTCATATAAAATATCATATCCTTATATGCAAAAAGTTTTGTTCTCAAAAGTAATATTTTAGCTACTAACTGGAGGCATTTAATCATTAATTATGCTAAACCATTTTATACGTATAAACAACATGCTTTTGCGATAATTAATTGCAATAACAATCTAGCATACAATAAACATTGAAAGTCTAAGTAATATACTTACCAACGTTAGCAAGAATTGTCTCAATTGTATAATCTAAAAGTTTTGTTCTTAAAAAAATAATTAAACAAGTAATCTCACAAACTATAGGTTACGAGTTGATAACTCACATGTGGTTAACTTGTAGATGCATCTACTGAAACTTTGTCAAAATATCCACTTTTTGGATAAATAAGGCCATATTTCTTTTAGAAATACTAGAGATTCAATCTCAACTTTTGTTAGTGGCATTCTAATAATTCATATTCTTTGAGAACAAACAACACTTAAAAAAATCTTTAAAATAAAAAATATTTAGGTTTTTTAATAAACTTCTATGTAAATTCTCATTTTGTCATATTATTACTGATCGGGATAGTCTAATTGGTCATGCCAACTAATGAGTATATTTGGGCTAGTAAACTTCTAGTTATTATTCATGTTATTCGACAATACTAATATAAACTTCTAGTTTATCATCTCATATGATTTAACAATACTAATATATGCATAATACAAACTAGAGGAAAAATGATAATTTTCAAATACAAAATCTTACCAAATTTTGATTGATTTAATACATAAGAATTAATCTTCTCATCCATAGTCTCAAAATGATATTTTTTATAGTGAATATCCTTTTTAAACATAATAATTTATTTGAGACTGACTAGAACATAATGCATTAGTTCTTGCTTTGCTTCTTCGATAACAATGTATTAGCTCTTCTAGAGCCTTGAATTAATTTTGTACTATGAAATATTAACATGTTTCATTATCACATTGAACATAGGGTAACAACATATTAGCTCTTCTAGAGCCTTAAATTAATTTTGTATCACCAAAGATTGGTTCATTTATTACCAAACAAGAAAAATGCTTCTTGTCCCTAAGGATAATATACACTGTTGTATTGTCTGCGGGACATATATTTCCTTTCCTTTAAGAAATATTAATTGAAAAATAAAATTTTCATGTGTATGACAGGTACATAACCAACAACTTTTCATAAGTTATCTTTCTTTTTTGAAAGGTTATATCGACAATTCTTGTTATTTTCTTATCTATCTTTATATTTCCACTTCTAATGGTGAGAAGAATTATTACTAGTAAGATATCCAATATTAAGTAATTAGTTTCACAATCCACAAAAAAGGATGCAGTTCATACTTAATGTTTAGGTGTACGATAGGTATGCAACCAATGACCTTTCATACCACATCGATAACATAAGTTATATTCACTCATTAAAGGGTTTTCTTGGGAATTCTTATTCTTCTTTTATTTATCTTTACTTTTCCACTTCTGATGGTGAGAAAAACTAATATGGTCATCCCTTTTGCAATTATTATATTTCCACCTACCACATCCATGACTACATCTTTCAAATTGATTATGTATTGTTGAATTAACTTTAGAAAATGGAGCAAATCTAATAGAACGGACTTCATGATTTTCACCAATAGCTTTTCCTTTTATTCAACCACAAGTAAACATTTAGAACATATCTTCAAATCTTTTTCATGATATTGCTACTACAATAGCACATTTGAAACATGAAAAGTTAGAACAAATTCTCTAACAAGTTCTCATCAGTAATATTGGAGCACATTTGAAGCATGAAAAGTTAAAACAAATTCTCTAACAAGTTCTCATTACAAGTATTCTCACATAATTTTAATTGAGGACTTATCCTAAATACTATAAAGTTAAACTTACAATTTTAAAATTTTGCAACTTCAGGTACATCCAACCATAAGGGGTTTTAGATAAATTTATTATAATCTGATGGTTATTGTTTCTCTTAAAATTATTCCACAATTCAAGTGGATATTAAATGGTCAAATATTTTGGTTTCAACTTTTCATGGGGATGATGACGAAAAATGTCAGATAATCATAGTCAATTCAATTTCTCATGTAAAGAATGTCAAAATTATCATTTTAAGATGCATATCAAATCTCTAAGCATTCAGGGATTATGCATGATATAACTCAATATCCAACTCTTTATCATACCAAATATAAATTTTTCTCATTCATAATCTTAATACGAGAATCATTACAATGAATATCTTTTAGCATTAACAATCAATTAATAGGATTATATGTCATGATCAGGTGGTTAGTAAAACTAATTTAGTTAACCAGTTGCTACTGCAGTTATTCATCTTAATTTCCTATAAATAGTGAAGTTTTCTATGTAAAAGGTAGGCTTTTAGTTTTGTGACATAGATATCAAAATACTTTTCTCTTCTCTTTCATCTTCTTATGTTACTACTTAAAGCTTTCATCAGATATTGATATATTTGCTCTTCTAGAGCTTTCAACTAATTGTGTACAACCAAATATTGTAATAGTATTGGTTTGTTTTAGTACCAAATAAGATAAATACTTTCAATCTATAAGGATAGAATTCATTGCTATATTGTCAACGAGGCATATATGTTTTTTTCTTTAAAGAATATTAATAAAAACAAAAATATTTAGGCATACGATAGATATGTGACTAATGATCTTTCATATCACATTAATAAGATAAGTTATATCTACCCTTTAAAGGGTTATCTCGAGAACTATCATTGTTCTCTTGTTTATCACTATGTTTATAGATCTTTTGATGCAATGAAAGAACATTCATATTTGAGCGGTTAAGGAAGGATGTGTACAATAGCAAAGCCTGAGTTCGAGTGTTGGCAAGGTTATGGAATTTTTTTTTGTCAAAAGGTATCTTGAAATCTTTCTTTAGAAAAAGACAAATTTAGAAAGGAATAGTGGATCTATGAAAATTAAGTATCGTATTGATAACATGTTATAAAATAAATAATAAAGAGGACAAAAAACAAAAGAAATAAGAGAACTCTGAATTTTATTTATCAATAAATATGTTTATAATGCTTCTCCAAAACCTATATATTTATGGACATAAGAAGTATAAATAATATGAAACTCTACTTCTAATAAACATTAGAATTCTAATGTATATCAAACTTATCTTGATATACATTCATTTAATAATAAAATATTTATTGTAAGAATTTGTTTGTTTGAATATAAAAGTTATATAAAAATATTTATAAAATTAAGTATACTTTATAAATTCTAATAAAAATAAAAAAAAAACATAATTATAAAACAAAAATAAATGGATTTTAATAAATATTTTAAATTAAACTAGGATGTTTAAACTTTTTAGGCATTAAATTAAAATGTGTACTTTCATTTTTTTCTAAAATTTAATTAATGTCATACACTTTCTAATATTAGATCAATTTTCCTTAATAATATTTTAATCTTAATTAGTATTGATTAATTAAATAAATTAATATTAGAAAATAAAATAAAATAAACAAATAGTAACAGTAATTTAAGGTTTATGATTTATGGTTAATAGTTTTATTTTTCAACTAAATTTATGATAGGTTAGAATTTAAAATTAAGATTTATAATTTTAGAAAAAAAGGTTAGATTAAAATTTAGAGTTTAAAGAAGTTTAAGGTTTTTAGAATTTATATAAAACGTAGATCAAGAATGAAAAATAATAATAAAAGTTAATATGATGTTTATTGATGGATCATATATATATATATATATAGTATGTTATTTTTAAAAGTAAAATTTTAAAATCATCCTGTTAAACTGTATAATAAATATATGGTGGCGTGCAGCATGAATTTTACCTAAATATCTGTTTCAAAATCAAAATTTCGAAAAGAAAAAGAAAAAGAAAAAGGCTCTATTAGGGATCAGAACCTGACGGTTTCAGGTTTTTTGTTTTCACTGGCTTTAACCCTTTACCTCTTCTGGTTTTCTGCTGCACTTGGTCTTGGATACTGTAAGTTGTAAGAGTAGTATCTAGTATGTTAGCCCATGCGCTTTTCGGTGGTTTGCCAAAGGGGAGGTTTCCATAATTGTCAATTCCGCTCTTAGGGACCAGGAAGTTAGGTCTTATCTCAGTGTACGTTTATTGGATGAAACTTTGAAGTTCATCCTAATCCTTGAATTCTTATTGGTTATTTGTCAATTTGAAGGATTCCTCATGGTCCAGCTTAACTGCTTCTCGTTTTCTGTCTGAAATGTTGAGTAAGACTGTTTTGTTGCTTTGTTTCCTTTCTCTCTCTACATATATTCAATTATTATATACTGTTAAAATTAAAAAAAACTTAGATGTAAAAGGAAAAGTGTGAAGGGGTGAAGGAAGCGGTCCCCTCCATTGGAGGTTGCTTTTGGTTCTCATCATCTCATGTGGTTGCCATCAACTCTCTCGCCGTGCTGAGACATTCATTCTCCTCCATCGACACCTGTGACTTAACTTCAGCCATTGTTTTTAACAGTCAGTGCTGAAAATGATTAGTCGGGTTTCAAAGAAACTTGAGCCATATATCTACGTGTATAACTACAAACAAATCTACTTGGTTTTTTCATTTTAAGTGATCGAGGTGAAAGTGCAATCGGTTTAAAAAACCATATATACTTATTCTTCATAGGTGTAGCCATCAAGCAATGAAAATTCCTTTTCAGTGCAAAGATAAATGCAGATAAATTCATTATTCCTGTCAAACATGTCACACTGTGTAAATCTTTATTTCCATTTCGGTAAGGTAACAAATAATATATATATATATATATGTATATATGCATTGCAAGTGCAGGAACTTCACCCACTTTTAACTGTCCTGAACCAAGCTTCAATTCTACAAAAAAATAGATATAACTCAACATGCTTGAATTTAAAATGTATTTGTAAAAACAACTACAGCACTCGAGTTATTGCACCACAAAATAGGTTTATCATTAGCTGAAATTCTTAATTAACCTAATAAAGATTCAATCCATGTGATATCAGCAGTGGCATAAGCTACAGTTTGATATTGTGCCTCAATATCTGCTTGACAGAATTAAAATGAACATTTGAAGGGTTTTGCATATACTGACCAACTCTATTAACATCAAAAGCTAATCGGGTCTAGTGATAACTATATACCGTAGTGCTCCACTAATGCTTCTATAATCCATATCATTCTCAATCGTACTTGCATCATTCGCAAGAGATTCCAGCTACTTACCATGGGAGTAGGTAACCCATATGCACGGTCATGCCACTTTTCTTGAGAATGTCAATAACATATTTCTTTCGCCGAAAAAATAAGCAGCCTTCATACTTATAATTGATTTCTATCCCAAGAAAGTAATGAAGCTTGCACAGCTTTTTTAAGGAAAAAGCCACATTGAGACCATGGATAACTTCACTGACCTCATAATTATTGTCTCATGTAATAAAGATAATGCATTTGATAGAAGATGTTATGAATGTAAAAAACAGTGATGCATTAGACTTTGCTTCATGAAAACTAGCTGAGAGTAAGGAATATTTCAATTTGTCAAACCAAGCTCTTAGAGCTTGTTTGAGACCATAAGGAGTCTTCTTCAATTTGTACACATGGAGGCTGTTCCATACACACTTCCTTTGATAAATCACCATTTAAAAAGCCATTCTTGATGTCAATTTGTTGTAATGGTCACCCCTTAGTGACTGCAATAGAAAGAATAATTCGAATAGTGGCTGGTTGGACAAGTCTAATTTTTTCTTGAAATCAAACCTAGCAACTTGCAAATACCATTTTGCTACTAATCTTGCTTTATATCTAGCAATAGACACATCAACATTTCTCGAGATTTGGAAGATCTATTTGCAACGTACATGCTTTATATATAATGAAGGTTCTAAAAACCAAGTATCATTATTAACCAAAGTATCAATTTCTCCTTTAGCAGCTTGTTTCCAGACAAGACTTTTCACCATCTGTTCTGATCATGTCTGGATAATTGAGATTCACACTCAAGAAAAGATTCTGTCACTACAGGAAATTGAGGAATCCGCAGCATTTATTAGTGGCGTTTGTCTAATAAATAAATGGATTAGTGGTGTTCCAAAAATAAACGCCCTTATATGTAACGATTAGCGGCGGTTGTGCTGTAAAAGCTGTGAATTTATGGACACTTGTGCTATAAACGTCGTGAATTTAGTAGTGATTATTATTGAAATGCCATTTAAATGGATAATAACATTTAATAATTAAAATATTTTAAATGAGTAATGGCATTTTTATAAATAAATGATTTTTTTTATATTTAAAGGCATTTAATTACTTCAACACCATTAAATATTTATAAACAACCCAGATGAGCTTTCCTCTCTCAAGTCAGAAAATACAATCCCTAATCAGCTACTCCTCAGGCTTCAGCCACTTAGGTTCAAAGGCGAACCCAGAACAATGTTTTAGGAGGTCGAATAAAATTTTAATTTTTTATAATTTATATCTTTATAATTTTTAAAATATTAAATTAAATTTTTATAATTTTAAAAACGATTAAATACAATTTTATCTTTACTAATTTAAAATTTTAAAAAATTTAAAGTTAGATGAAAGTTATTCATTTTAACAGGGAGAAACCCATGCGAATCCCCTCTCAATCGGCTCTGCGTCCGTTAACATTGCTGACCAGCTGCTATTCTTGTCGTCCATTGCACGCATTATTTTCGGTTCACGCGGGATACTTAAGCAAAACTAACTGGTAAGTAATTTGGTTGAATTAAATAAAATCACCGCTTAATTATAATGTTATTTATAATGAGAATGCTTAATTTCTTGTGTGAAATAAATGAGAATGCTTATTCTGTTATTAATAACGAAGGCCGGATTTTGAGTTTTAAAATTACCCAATTATTTGTCGCTCTGTTTAAATTTAATTAATTTGATTTATTCAAAAATTCGTATATCATTTGATTCTAAGATTGAATTGAAATTAACAAAATATTGAAAAAAAAATATTCTAATGATATTTTGACTTTATTTATAACAATTTAATTAAACACAATTTCATATATATAAATATTAAATAATACAATTAATCGGTTGAATACAAATTAAAATATAACTAGATAAACTAAATATAAATATGATCATACATCTTGAGTTTCCAATCGGAATCTCAAAAGTTTTCTAAACCATGTTGTAGCCATTAAACCCAATCCATCAGCACTTTATTATTATTATTGAACAATTTCAAAACTTTTTAACCAATTTCAATTTCTTTTCTCAGAAACACCGCTATAGCGACGCTTCTTCTTGCGACCCGTCATTAAACGCCAAAAAAGGAAAAAAGCTATTGTTTCCTCTATTTGCTGTAGTATGTGTTAAAGACTTTTGGCTTGAATATCCCCATTTTTAGCTCTAGTCACCATGGGATTAATGGATACAAGACTTTTTGTAACCTCAATTGGATGAAAGCTGGCATCAAGGTGGATCTTTTGAACCATTCATACAAACCCTATGATTATTAAAAACATTCGAATCTCGAGAGCCTAATAGTGTAGATAGAGACGCTAGGACTGGGGATAGGTCTAACGAATCGTGTGGAGTAAGAGACTGTGGGTGAGGAAGAAATATGTAAATCATATGAAGTTGCAGGGTTTGGAGGTATAGAAAAGTCTGACACTTCTTGTGAGTCTACAGGTGAAGGTGTTGACTTGGCACTAGTATGGGTCTCCGACAAATCACATGGTATAGAAGTGGTTGAGTTTTGAGCAAAATCTATTAAACTAGATGAGTTGGTATCTTCAGAAGAACTTACATGAGAGAAAATTTTAAAGAATGAGGAAATTAAATTTATTTATTAAAATTATAGTAAGGTACAGTTGTCATTATTGGGTTAAGAAAATAATTCAAGTGACAAAATTAATTAAATTTGATTTAATTAATTAAATAAATAATATTTTATAAATAAAAAATTTATTATTAAATTAAATAAACTATATGAATAGATTAAATGATTGGATAATACTTAATAAATGGAAAATACCCTAAATCTAGTATAACTGTAATGGGAAGACATTGAGTCTAAGAACAGAATGTTTGCCACCAGCCATATACTCTTTTAGAGGGAGTCAATGTTTTCTATTAAAATATTATTATTTTGTCGATTTTTATTTAAGTAGAACTCTGGTGGATTTTCCTGTAAATAGGGACTAAAGGCTAAGTCAAAAACACACACCTCACCAAATTTACCTACTTTGTTAAAATATAATGAGATTTATTTTCTAAATAAGGTCTTATTTAATGAGTAATCGAGATTGAGTTAAGTTGTTTTTTCGTATGGAGAGAATTAGCTTTCCTACTCTATGGTTAAGGTTATCATTGTGTGATCGGTTTATAAAATAAAGTTCATTTCTCTAAACAAATTGAGAGATTGAGAATAGTGAAAAAAATTGTGTTAGTTGAAAACTAAGAATCTATGAATCATGCTAAGTAAATAAGATGTGTACTAAATTTAGTAAGTTTTTTTATTACTATAGATAACATAAAGGCCTGATTTTTATGAAATTTTGAAATTTTGCTGTGCAAACAAACACATTTCCAAAACTGATTTTTTCAACCATCACAATGAGTATTCCATTGTGTGCGTGCTGCTTTTTGCATAGAGTCGATAAGGATTGATCCATGCATCTTTGTTGTTAGTCTTGACAACTTAGGTTTAGTTTGAATGGGTGGTGTGTTTATCTCAAGAGAGATTAAAAAACAACAGTGATGAGATATAAGATGGGATACTGTAGCAGTGAGATTAGAAACAAATGTAGGGGTGTATATTTGAATTCAAATGCAACTGTAACAGTGAGAATAGAAAATGACTATTAAAGATATTATATTAGAAATAATATATAATAGAAGTTTTTTAAATTATTTTACTTTTACGAAATTATTAAAAATATGTGAATTTATAAATTCATTTAATAAAATACTAAAATGTATCCTCCAATATATACATGAATATTTTAATTAATTATGTAATCAATTTAAATTATCTAAATTATTTATTAGATAAAATTATAATTATTTTTAAATTTTTTATAGTTAATTATTCTTTTATAACAAATAAGATTAAAAATAATGAGTGTTTAGGTTCCCAAATTTAAAAACAAATAAGGTTGAGACAGAAATTAGTTGAACTTTTAAGGATAAAAAAAAAATAATAAACAAAAGTATGGATATTTTTGTCAATTAAAAACATTTTCTTTTTTATTGTGTTGGACTGGATGTAAAAGCTCCGGTCAATTTAAATGCTGCAAGTGTGATTGAAACCAATTTACCTGCACATTTGAATGTCATCCAAACAATATATCAGTAAGGTTGGCAGGAATTTTTTATCCCAACTGCACCACCCTAGTGTTAATTGCTAAACTAAAGGAGGCATTAGGTTTAATTTATACGGATGGTGTGTTTAATTCCAGTGAGGTTAAAAATAATGGTGATGGTGAGATTAATTACTGTAATGATGAGATTGGATACTGTAACAATGATATTATAAGCAACAGTGGGATGTGCGTTTGGATTCAAACGCAATTGTAACGGTGACGTGAGAATAAAAAATGACTATAAAAAACATTAGGTTAGAAATGATATTTAATAGAAGTTCTTTAAATAATTTTACTTTTACGAAATTATTAAAATATGTGAATTTATAAATTTATTTAATAAAATATTAAAATTTATTTTCTGATATATTATTTTAAATATTTTAATTAATTATGTAATCAATTTAAGTTATTTATTAAATTAAATGATAATTATTTTTAATTATTTTTGTACTTAATTATTTTTTATAACAAATAAGATTAAAAATAATGAGTGTTTAGGTTGTCAAATTTGAAATAAGGACGAGACAAAAATTAGTTTAACTTTGAAAGATGAAAAAGAAAAATAATAAATAAAAGAATAGGTATTTTTGTGAGTTAAAAATATTTTTTGTTTTATTGTGCTGGACTGAATGTAAAAAGCTCCATTCAATTTAATGGTTGCCAAAGCGATTGAAGCCATTTTAACCCCACTGTTAAATGTCATCTAAACACTACATCAATAAGGTTGGGTTGAGTTTTTTACACCAACTGCACACCGACGTTAATTACTAAACCTTTTATTTAATTTTGTCATTAGCCTTGCAAACAGTCCCATCAGATATTTCTTGATGATCTTCTTGGGTTATTTGGTATGGGTATAACATAACAAGGATACGTTCTAAAAATATATAAAATAAATTTTATATCACTATAAGTTTATGTATATAAATTGTTGACGAGGCTTTGAATTATGTATAAAGAGGAACCTAAATCAACTTTAAGCTATTAACTTTAAATTTAACTATCAATCAAAACTTATCAATCATGTTTTAATTCCTATTTTCATTTTGTGTAAATTTATGTATTCGAATTAGTGAAATGTTTTAAAACGATATTTAGATTTTCTTTTAAATATTTATATTTCATTTTAGTTCGTGTAAATATTTTAATGGGAAAAGATTTATTTATACCGATGTAAAATTAAAATAATTTTTTATTATTTTGTAACTTTTTATATGATCCATATCTCATTATTCAATTGTTATATTTATTAATATAATTATATTTGTCATGTACGTAAAATTTTAAATTAATTTAATATTTTTATCATATAAAATTAAAAGATAGCATATATTAATATCTTGAATGATTAATTTTAAAAAAAAAAAAAAAAATTAAAGAGTTTTAATTTAAACCAACCTTGAAATAAGTTTAAATTGGTGCAAGTAGATGATGTAAAACTATAAAAAAAAATTATGGAATATGTGGGTGGGATTGTTAAAACTATAAATAGCTTTACTTAAAAGAGAGCATGAAATGTTAGTTGAGTCTTAGTTCGGTTGATATTAGTATTGACATTGTTATCAATGTAGGAGAACGTGAGTTCGAGCATGTTGAATTGTGTTTATCTTTCTATTTATGGATTAAAATAGATAATTCTAAATATTATATCAACTTAAAAACTTTCACGTACATTTACAATTAAATTAGATTTAAAAAATAAAACATGTAAAGCAAATTCCTAACAGCTCATAACTCATTAAACTATTCTGGTTGAATAAAAATAATTATAAATGGAATAAATATCTCATGGATTGACCCTAAAGGATATAGCAAGATTTATTCTTAAAATTCTATCTTCTTTTTCTTTAATTGAATTTGGAACAAAGTTAAAAAAGTTATGCCGTCCTGATTGAAATGGAATAAGCAGAGAAATAGATTCTTTCACTTTCGCCTCTAAGTTCTAACACACATCAGACATACATACACATTCAAGAACACAAGTGACAGGTCAATAATCTATATCATTAATTATTCTCTTCATCCAGTTTTGTATAACAAACTGATTCATACTAATTCAATCCACAAACTTATAAAAAATTTGTAAGATAAAACACGTTAGCGAATATATATATAAATAAATAATTATTTATATAAAATAAAATAAATAATTTGTATTTAAAATATCAAATACAAAAAATCAATAAACAAGATTAGAAAATTAGAAATCGAATAAAGAATTGAATTTTATTAGATGTTGAGGCCTGTTTTACACACTTTCCTCAATACATATTCAGCCGCTCTTACGATATTTGAAGAAACATTGATAGATTGTCTTCTAGGATACAACAACACGATGATCGAAGCAGTAGCACATTTGCAGAAATCAATGAACAAATCTTACCTTTTTCTATCACTGGAACATTTGAAAATATTGAAAGGAAAAGAGAAGAATTTTCTAGAATAAAATAAACACAGTTTTTTAAAAGCTTTTCAGTGTAAAAAATTTTGAATTCAATGTTGTAGATCTCAACCACAATAAGTTTAATTTTGCACCTCTTTATGCACAAAGCAAGATTTTAAATTTAGTCATTCAAACAATTTTAAAATGAGTTATCATATATAACCACATCTTACACTTGGTATTTAGCCAATGTGAGATCTAAGCTTTTCTTTTCCTCAACATATATTCACAAGTAGTTTACTTTGAGCATCAATTTCTCATTTATCACTCAACCATTTTGAGCATATGTTATACGGTTGTAAAGATCTCATAGAGTAGAATATAAAACCATAACTTTATGATTTAACTCTCAACTTTTACCAATTAAGAATATGTCTCAAAATTTTCAAATATTACAATTTTTCCAACAAAATTAAAGTCACATTACAGAATCAGATGCCAAATAAATAAATAAATAATCAATAAATTAATCTGCAGTTCAACCATTATTCCTTTTCAATCTCAAAAAGTTCCCATCATCCTTGGCTTTTAACATAAAGTTTTCTAACTTGTTCAAAACACCCCATTCTTCTCATTATTGAGAAAACACCTCTACAGGCTTCATGACAGAAAGGGTAAGTTCCATTTTCCACTATCAACACCTTTCATCGAAAATAATCGAATTTCCTTTTTGATATTTTATTTTATTTTCTCCACTTATATTTAAATGTTTCTGCAAACGTGCATGGATCAGTTCTGCTGCATGGTAATGAGGATCAACATTGACTGCAACGGTTGTTACAGAAAAGTGAGAAGAGCCCTTCTTGAAACCCAAGGTCAGATGAAATATTCTCGTTATACTCATCAGCAAAACGTTTTGTTTGATTGTTTCTTTACATATGTTCCTGATGAAATGCAGAGTTGGATACTCATTTGATAGAGATGAAACAGAGCAAGGTAAGCGTTTGTGGGAAATTTAAACCCCAAGAGATAGCCATTAAAATAAGGAAGAAGACGAATCGTAGAGTGGAGATATTGGAAATACAAGAATTTAGCATCAATAATGGACAAAGTCATGAGGAGAAGCCATTGATGATCTCTTCTTCTTGGAATCTTGAATCCAACCAAAATCTATTTGGAACATGTACATGATAAATATTTATGTATAGAAACAAAATAAGATTATTTGGTAGCTGTGATCGAGTGAGAATTAACTTGTTTTGTCTTTGCTTGATTAGCCAAAAAGTGAAAAATTGAAAGGAGGGGTAGAAAAGTGAAAAAAAAAAAACATTAAATATGCTTGGTGAGAAAGAAAAATGAGAGTAAAGAAAATATATGAGATTATTATTTTTATTTTAAGGCATAAAAATTAATCATTTCAACTTGAAATGATAAGAAGAGTGAAAATATACGGAGGCCTAAGTTAATTTAAAACTATGTATTTTTCAAAATTTCTATTTTCTTTTCTCTCAATTTTTTAACTCTACCAAATACTAAATAGAAAAAAAATAATTTTTTCTTTTAATATTTATAGTTTTTTTACAAAACACATTTACAGAAATAAAAATTATATATTCTATCATCCTATTTTTCTACCTCTTCAATTTTCTATCCACTCCGCTAAGCAAAGCTTTAGTGATAATAGTATTATTTTTTTTTTTTTTTGCTTGAGAGCGGGTGTTGAATTTGAGTACTATATAAAAGGTTTTATTATCTATTTATTTCCTAACAAAGTAAGGCCTTGGTTCAATGATAATAAAAATAGCAATGTTGAAATTATTTTTTAGATTTTTGAATTATATATATAAATTATCATATATTTTAGATTTGATGTCTACATTTTATATCATTTGTCTTCCTTAGCTAAATTGTATTTCATATAATTCGCTCCCTTAAGTCATAAAGTTATACTTTTTATTAAAAAATTATTTTTCAATTTTTAATTATATAAATTTAATAATAACCAAATATTAATGTATGATGAGCTTTGAAAAACTAAACTTAGAGGTCCAATATGAACTTTAAAGTCAAATCCAGAATTAATTGATTTGGCTCATACCCATACATATTAGGTTAGTGACTTTCTTGTATTTTGATTTGTATGTCTTGCTAAGAAATTATCTTCTTCTGGTAAGGTGCCGACATTGTCGAGAGAAAAAGAAATGAGTATTTATCCTCTTCTTGTATTTTCAACTTAATGCTCATCAAAGCACGAAGTTGCAGAAATCTTCTACAGTTGTCGAGTTGTATCAAGTGCTAGCTAAGACAAATAAGTCAAGTATTTATCCTCTTTTTTTATAAAATTATTCGTCTTGTGCTAACTCTTTTCGTGTCTACTGCAACAACTAAACGAATATTTTCAGCCATAAAAATTATGAAGACAAGGCTTCACAATAGAATGGAGGATGATTTTCTTTTAATTTATATGGTGGCATACATTGAAAAAGAGAGCTCGAGAATTTTCAATAGATTCTATCATACATGAGTTCGATCTTATGAAAAACTAGAAGGTGCAATTAGGATGCGTAGTATTGAGAAATAGGACTAAGGCCAAGTTTTTTTTTTAATTTAATTTTTGAAATTATAATGATATTTATGAAATTTTTAGTATAGTATTAATTATTCTTTTTTTGCATATTGGAAATAAATATTTAATTTTATATAGTGTGATTTTTTCCTTTTATTTTTACAGTTAAATCGTTCATATTTTTTTAAAAAATATTAAATTAATTTATTTGATAAGAAAAAATATATATCCGAAAAGAATTAACACTTTTTTATATTAAAAAAAAAGTCGTTAAAATTTAAAAGTAAAATCCTACACCTATTATACATGGACAGCTACATAAGTGTTCAATGGTTATGAATTGCAAATGTTCATAATGGTCGAAGAGATACGATAATGGTGCAGCAAGTTATGTTTTATTTAGTGCTGGGATGAAGCCAAATAAGACAAGTCGAGGGCTTCTTGGTTGGTCCAAAGGCGCTAATATTATATATGGGTAAATAATTATAAAACAAAAAAAGTGAAAGAGAAGTAAAAAGGAAAGAATTAAGGAAAATAAACTATATATATTATTGCGCATAATAGCTCTAACTTACTCATTTGTCATTTGAGTTAGGCTGACTTAACCCACCAAGTTTGGCATAATTCTTGGAACATTTTAGGAGGCTAATCTAGAAGTTTGGTGGTTCAGTAAATGGATGAATAACTTATAATTTATTAGGTTAATTTGAATTTTAAAGATAAAAAAATACGAAGTTTAAATTGCCTTAGCATTCTATATTGTAAATAGGTTTCAATGTAAGATGTTGATGTAATTTAATCTGTATCATTAAAATAGAAGTCTTCTCCACTCTTATTTGTATCATTCAAATTGAATTATTCAATATACAAAGAGCATTTACTCTAAATATTTATTTTCTTATTTTCTACTTGTTTCACTTATTAGCTTTATAAAACTTCAGTGCTTCATAGAATTATTTAGCATCTTTAACTTTGAGGGTTTAGGCTAACTTAGGCAATTTGAAGAAAATTCTCTACTTAAGACCATATGGTTTGCTCGATTAAAATCCAAGCTCGTGATAGTTGATGTCAGAGCAAATTTCAAATAATGTGCTGAATTGAGAAGATGATTCAGTTAGATGGTTAAGATGTCCCACTAGTGTCACATCTAGTTTTCTTTAAGCCTAAAATTTAGGAATAAGTAAGGGGTTAAATAGAAAGAAATCGTAAGTTGGCAGCTTCTACTAAAAAATCAGGAAAATTTAATGGATGATTTGGACATAGTTAAGTTCTAATTCTGGTTCGGTTGGATGATAACCAACTAGTTCATTAGTGGGAGACAAAATGATAACCAATGGATGGTTTTCATAGGGTTGATATGTAACACCCCTCACCTGTATCCGACGCCGGGATAGGGTTCGAGGCGTTACCAATAATTTATCTTTCCAAACTTATTAAATCGGGTCACCAAACTTCGTCCAAATTTAAAATCTTTCAAACATGTACCTTTCGTCCCTTATACAGGCCTTCGAGGCCTAAAACACACCTAGGGGCAGTACGGGACACAACCGAAAACATTCGATAAACTTTGGGGACTTTAGAAAATTTTCCCTTACTTTGAAGTGTGACACTCCCGTGTGATAGGGCCGTGTGGTCACACACGCCCGTGTGGCTTAGAACACGCCTGTGCCCTCCGCCCGTGTACAACACTAACTTCAACCTCATCATTCTGTTAAAGGCACACGGCCAAGACACACCCCCGTGTGCTTAGCCCATGTTCTATACTGACTTCAAGTTTCAAGTGTAAGGGACATACAGCTATACCACACACCCATGGGGGTGAGCCGTGTGTCATACACGGCCTAGACACACGCCCGTGTGTCTACCCGTGTGGACCTTATTAAGCCATTTTCCAAGCCTTTGATCACCCTCCATACTTATGAGTTACTTTTACACATGATAAGGTCGAATTATACACTTATATATATAAAACTTTGATTAACCTCATTGCATGTAAACCTCATGTCATTGGTTTCATACATGCTAAGTTAATTCTCATCTTGCATTTAAGGATTTCCATGTCTACTTGACATATTTAAAATTGGCTCGTTTTTATAACTCATTGCCAATTATAAACCAGCCATCATATGTGAACATAAGCATGCATAGAATTGCAGGTCAGTACCTACTTCGAAATAAGCCAATTTCCATGGCCCTATACAAAAGATAAGTACAACTTTACATGCCTTCATTTTTACAAATCAAATGACACATATAACAAAATACACAAAAGCTCTATACATGCCATTGAACAAAACATAAGAGTCTATATACCAAAACTAGACTAGTTGATAGTGTGTAGACTCTCCAACCGTCTTCTAATCTTTACAAGTCTTCGAGCTCTGAAAACGGAGAAAAAGAGAGGGGTAAGCATTTTTATGCTTAGTAAGCTCGAATAACTGGAAAGTAAACTTATTGATTATTTAGCATACATCCTTATTAGATAATGAAACCAACGAATATGAAAATGGTTTCCCTATCACATGTACTCAATCAATGAGTTAGTCACATAACAAATCACCATGTAACTTATCTTAGATGAGCTCATCATTCAACATGTCATTTATACATATACTTCGTTTTAGTCCCATTGAGTTTCTAGGAAATCTCGACGGATTATCCAATCACCGTCAATTCATACGAATGATCATTTCAGTATGCACTCTCGTGAACCTCACATCTTACAGCGAGATTACCAGTCCAAGCTAAATCCCCCGTAATATAGACCCATAAGGTGATGTCGGGATTACCAGTCCAGGCTAAATCCCTTATAGTGACAAACACCCCTAATGAGCTCGGATCTGAATTACCAATCCAGGCTAAATTCAGACCCTAATCGGATTACCCGTCTGGGCTAAATCCATAATGCACACATATTCTTCGGGAGGCTCGATCACTCAAGGAACACCCGTACGGGCTAGATCCTTTTTTTATTTGAGATCAACGGATTACCCATCCGGGCTAAATCCTTTATGCAACACATACAGGATCTTAAAATCATATGCAAAATGGTTCATCCATCGAACTTCCTTTTCAACCCTAACCGGGACATTTTTCAACATACCATTATTAAGAATGCATTTCATGTATTTTTACGCCATCTTCAAATGCAATTATCATACATTCATAAATCACACAATTAGGTATATTATGAGTTTACTTTAAGTTATCCGAACTTACCTGGTACTCGTTTCGGTGATGTGTTTCGGTTACTCTGAAACCTTTCGATTTCCTCGATCGACCTCCGAAATTTATTCCTCGGGGTCTAAAACAATAAAATTAAATCATTAATACATCACATTGTACTTTTTGAGCCTAAATTTCACCCGGTCCAAATGACCATTTTGCCTCTAACCTTTCACATTTTTACGATTTAGTCCATAGGCTCGTATAATGAGACACATGCAATTTCTACCTTACCCAAGCCTAGCCGAACACTTTTCCCTCTTATGGCAGCCCACATTTTCCATTATTTTCACATTTCTACCACATATTTAACAACTTTTGCACAAAGGCCCCTTTAGGGGTTTTTCATGAAAATCATCTAGGAAAAGATGTTTAACACACCTTTAACTTTCATATTCCTCCATAAACCATCAAAATACAAGTAAATCATGTATGAGAAAATTTTTAAACATGAACCCTAGCATGAAATATGGGTAGAAATGGAGAGAGTAAGCTACCGGGATTTCAAAATTACAAAGAATATTAAAAATGGGGCTTGGGAGCACTTACTATTGAGCTTGAAAAACTTGGAAACCCTAGCTTTGGAGAACCCTAAAGTTTCAACAGTAACAAGAAGGAAAATGAGCTGATTGTGGTTCAATTTTCCCATTTTATTTCATTAAAATGCCAAATGACCAAAATACCTTAAGCCCTTTCTTTAAAATTTCATCCATGCAAGTCCATTTTTGTCCAAAAACTTAGAAATTGGAAAAATTGCTTTCTGAGACCTTCTAATTTGATATC
Organism: Gossypium longicalyx; assembly: GCA_025698465.1. NCBI lineage: Eukaryota > Viridiplantae > Streptophyta > Magnoliopsida > Malvales > Malvaceae > Gossypium > Gossypium longicalyx. The sequence continues at coordinate 57,543,952 of CM047003.1, forward strand.
TAAAGTAGTTTCATACAAATTGCTTCTAGAATCCAAGTTTTGCAGTTTATTCAATTTAGTCCCTAATTTCTAATTGGACATCTTACTCAAAGAATTTCTTCATGAAATCTTAACACATGCATATTCTCATATTCTAGACCTCATAATAATCATAAAATGAATATTTTGATATCGAATTTGTGGTCCCGAAACTACTATTCCGGTTAGGCCCTATTTCGGGATGTTACATTTCTCCCCCCTTAGGGACTTTCGTCCTCAAAAGTCTTACCAGTAAACAGGTTCGAATATTCATTTCTTATAGTTTTTTTTATTCCTATGTAGCCTTTTCCACACCATTTCGATGCCATAGCACTTTTACTAAAGCCACATTTTTCTTTATCAATTGTTTAACCTCACGAGCTAAAATCTTGACCGGTTCCTCTCCATAGGTCATGTCGGGTCTAATCTCAATCTCTGTTGGAGAAATCACATGAGAGGGGTCTGATCTATATCGCCTTAACATAGATACGTGAAACACATCATGAATCTTTTCTAATTCGGGTGGTAATGCCAAAAGATAGGCTAATGGTCCAACTCTTTCAGTGATCTCGTACGGTCCGATAAACCACGGACTCAATTTGCCCTTCCGACCAAATCTCAACACCTTTTTCCATGGAGACACTTTTAAGAATACTCTATCTCCAACTTGGAATTCAATCTCTTTTCTTTTCAGATCAGCATATGACTTTTTCCTATCCGATGCCGCTTTTAAACAGTCTCGTATCACTTTAACATTTTCTTTCGTTTCCTTAATCAGATCAACTCCATGAATTTGAATTTTCTTGAGTTCTGTCTAGTATAATGGAGTTTGACACTTTCTGCCAACAAGGCTGCATAAGGTGCCATCTTCAAACTCGTTTGAAAACTATTGTTGTAGGCAAATTCTACCAATGGCAAGTACTTTTCCCAGCTACCTTGAAATTCAAGGACGCAACATCGCAACATATCCTCAAGAATCTGAATCATCTGCTCAGATTGACCATCGGTCTGAGGGTGAAAAGCCATACAAAAACTCAACTTTGTACCTAGGGCTTCTTGTAACTTCTTCCAGAATCTCGAAGTGAACCTCGGGTCTCTATCAGAAACAATCAACAACGGTACCCCGTGTAATCTCACAATCTCAGATATGTACAAGTCGACCAATCTATCAAGAGAGTAGTCTATTCTTACCGGAATGAAATGAGCTGACTTTGTCAACTTATCCACCACAACCCTGTAACACCCCTATCCCATAACCATCACCGGAATAGGACAAGGCGTTACCAAAAATCAGAAAACAGATCTTAACAGTAAAATTTTGAACATTCTCTTGAAATAAAGATTATTTATTTAAATAAATGCTAGACATAACCAGAGATCGAATTTCAAACTTATAAAATTAAACATCCAAAAGATGCCATATTCGCATGGCTTAAATACGTTAACCAAAATATCCTTCCACTATTAGTCTATTCTATACATGCCTTAAACCTTAATGATATACAAACTTTATCTACTCACATGATAACTCGATAGTGTGATGAAATCTCCTCGACTTCCAACCCAAGCAATTTCTCTGAAGATAGACTCATATATCTTATATCCCTAAAATTTTCAGAATTTTTAGTTCGACCAATCAATACCAGATTTTTCTTAAATTTTTCGCTGTTTCACTGTTTGACTATTCTGACCATTCTTCACTATAAATCAGATTTCTTATTGTACAGAATTCAAAATATGTTCTCATTTATTTTATTTGAAACTAGACTCATTAAGGAGTCTAACAATATAAATTTTATCTTATAATTATCATTGTACAATTTACAATGATTTTCTAAAAACAGAACATGGGATTTTGAAGTCATTTTGACTCTATCTCACGCCACTTCAAATATCTCATTATCTACAATTCTTTTGCTTACATGGTTTCTTTTATAAGAAACTAGACTCATTAAGCTTTAATTACATAATTTATTCAGCTTCTAATTCAATTTCCACAATTTATGGTGATTTTCCAAAATCACACTACTGTTGCTGTCCCAAGCAGATTTATTACAAATTTGCTCTTTCACACATTCCTTGCATTCAAATTATTTAAACATGTATATCATGTCATTCAAGATCGAACTCATATAACATAGGCATTAAAATGCTTCACTATCTACTTTAGTTCAATTGAAATGAATAAAATACAATATCATATTAACATTTAATTTTCCATGATCGTAATCACCTAAAAATAAAATCATATACTTCCACAAACCTTTCCACAAGGATCAAGTGTTTATATTTGAATATAAACATAGAATCACTTCACATAACTTCACACATTTACCGAATGTATCACGATCACATTTATAGTCATAACACTTATTCACAGATGCATCACTTTATACATTTATAATTTAATTCAAATCAAAATTGCATACGAGTACATGATACATACCTGGCCAACTTAATATGTAATACACTTTCAATTTGTCATCTTAGTGTAGGATCTTGTAATTGTATACTTTTATCAAATTCATCGGCACTTGGCCTGCTAGGTATAAAACCTGAAATTATATTACCAGCACGAAGCCTGCGGGACTTTAGCCCGGATACATTTCAAAGACAAAGCTCATGAGACTTTAACCGGATACATTTCAAAGACGAAGCTCGGGACTTTAACCCGGATACATTTCTAGTGTCTTGCATATTTATTCACATGTTAACACATTTCACATAACATATCACATTAGTAATTCAATTGCTTCATTCGAATATAAGCACAAAATGTACACCTACCCTTTAACTTTCGGTTCAATAATCATACACAAAGAACACATAATCTTTTCACTATCCCAGCTTCACTTTTAATAACCATTCGGCTATATGCCATTTTCACAAATTATTTCACACATAACCTCGATCAAGTAGGAACAATAGTCACAATTCATCTATTATACAAATATCCCATTCTTTGATTTTGTTTCATAATAGCTATTCGGTCACCACATATATACCATTCAATTCACATTCGACTTTATACAAACAAGTACAGTAAAATTGTATACACATATTACACACTTTCACATTATTACTTAATAGTCATTCAGCCACATTATATACATAAATCATACATTTCATATTCGGATTTATAGCCTAAATTCAATATACTTATTGCAAATCGAACTTGTAAAGGTCAAATAATTACTTATCATATTATATAATCTTAAGCACGCAGCAAATCAAATTTAATTACTTAAGGACTTACCTTGAATGTCATTGCACAATTACGGATTGATTAATCAATTACTTTTGCTTTCCCCCTTTCTGAATTTAGCTCCTTTTTCTCTTGAGCTCAATTCAAACAAACAAATAAACATTTATTCACCTTAATCCATCTCATGATCGAATGCCTTTAAGCTTAATAATAAAAATCCTTTAACAAAGTAACACTCAACCAAAACAAATTCGATTATGCAACTATATAATTTAAAGTATCAATTATGCTTAACTAAACGTTAAGCTATAATCAGAATCACTCAGACATATTTATGGTCAAACATAGCAAGAAAACTAAATAGGCTTTACTAGCCACACTTAGTTCAATTATAACATAACTTCACTTACTTATAAGCACATTCGGCAACTTGATAATTAAGTTAATATCATGGTATCATAACTCAACATTTATCAATATGTCATTAGCAAAATATGCTCATGTCAAATTTACTCCCAATCACATCTCAAAATTCAACAAGCTTAGAACTCACTTAATAATTAAATTCCATTTCAAAGCATCAAAACATTATCAAATGTATACTCATCCTAAATGACCGAATGCACATTAAGTAAGCACTTAACAATTTTCTTTAGCCATTAAGCTCATTCGGCAATGATAAGGACAAATTTAACAAACCTTAAATTTAACTTATAATTGTACATATCTCATTCAAAGCATCCACACCAATTTATTATCCAATCAACCATAGCCGAAAACCTATCATACAATTAAAACCCTTGTTCAAATTATTATTCACTATAATACTATGGCCGAATCCCTCAATTAGCTAACATAGCCTATTGTATTCAATCTAATCACGTATATGCATCCTAAATCCCTCTTTTAACACACAATTCACTGTCTTGGAACTCATTTTCTAACTAATTTAACTTAGTCCAAAGCCGAATGCTATTTGAGCATTAAGCTCATGTTCTTTTCATTATTTAGCAAGTATTATAACTCAACTAACTTCCATTTTCAATTTGAAACATCAACATTCAAAATTAAACACGAAAATTCATAGCCGAATATATATATACTTTGTCCCAAACTCATAAATTCATCCATTCTAAGCTCAATTTGCCAATTAAACAAGTACTACTAATATTAAGCATTATTTCAAAATTTATCTTAAATTGCCGAATGGACTCATGCTCCTAATTCATATACTTAACTTCATTAGCCGACTACTCAAGCTCATTTGAGCCACATATAGTAATTTAGTTTGTTCATACTCAATTAGAAACATTTCTCCTTACAAATTATCAAAACATACATAATGTAACCCATTAAGCTCATGACCGAATGCTTCATGCATCACAAACACAAAATCATACACATGGGTCATGTTAGAAGCTTCAAAACCAATTTAAATTTCTCAAAATCCAAAGAAAAACATATGAAATCATACCTTAATTCCCAACACAAGATGGTCGAATGCCTTAGGTGTTCTTTCTTCAATTTCTTGTTTAGTTTCGACAAAAGGGGAGATAAAGAAAATGGGAAACTTTGTTTTTATCACCCTTTTTCTATTATTAATTCATGGTTTTCTAATATAAAACTATTTAATATTATTTCACTAATATACAATACACAAAATGCCAAATTTTTCATCATCATTACCGTCCACTATAATCATAGTGGTCCATTTGACATGCAAGTCCTCTATGATGCTATCCATATACAATTTGGCCACTTCAACTTTTACCTATCACATTTTTATGGTTTATCAATTGAGTCCCTTTTTATAATTTGACATCCAAATAACAAAATTAAAGTATCAATTTTTTTTCACACATGGAAATTCACATAATAAAACATAGAAATTAATTTAATCCTTTCTTATTAATTAAACACCCAAACGATCACATTTTCATACGAAATCTTCACATATGCTAATTCACATATAATGAACACAGATAATAATATTTAATTATTTTTATGACTCAGTTTCGTGGTTTTAAAACCACCGTTCTGATTAGGGTCTAAAACGGGTTGTCACAAACCCATATAACATCTTTCTTTTTCGGGGTCAATGGCAATCCTGTCACAAAATCCATAGTAACTTTGTCCCACTTCTATTCGGGGACCATTATAGGTTGTAACAAACCTGAAGGTACTTGATGTTCAGCTTTAACTTGCTGACATATCAGGCACTTCGATACAAATTTGAAAATGTCTCTTTTCATGCCGTTCCACCAGTACATTTTCTTCAAATCGTTGTACATCTTTGTACTTTCCGTATGAATAGACAAACGGTTGTTATGCACTTCTTGCAAGATTTTCCAAATAAGTTCATCATTTTTGGGTACACAAACTCTATCCCTGAACATCAAACATCCATTAGGATCAATCCAAAAATTTGATTCAATGCCTGACTCACATTGAGTCCTTTTAGCCTATAGGTCTCTATCATTAGATTGAGCATCATAGATTTCCTAAAGAAATGTCGGCCTAGCCTTCAGTTCTGCCAAGATCGAACCATCATCGAGCAATGCTAATCAAGCATCTCTGGCTCTCAATGCAAACAAAGATTTTCTGTTTAACGCGTCGGCGACCACATTCGCCTTTCCCGAGTGATAGTCAATGATCAGATCGTAGTCTTTAATTAGTTCTAACCATCTCCACTGTCTCGATTCAATTCTTTTTGAGTCATCAAATACTTCAAACTCTTATGGTCTATGAATATACGACAAGTCTCACCATATAAATAATGTCTCCAGATTTTCAAGGCAAAGATAATGGCGGCGACCTCTAAATCATGTGTCGGACAGTTCTTTTCGTGTGGCTTCAACTGCCGTGAAGTGTAGGCTATCATATTGCCATCTTGCATAAGTACACAACCCAGTCCGTTCAAGGGTGCATCACTGTAGGCCACAAACTCTTTTCCCATCTCAGGTAATACTAAAACAGGAGCTTTAGTCAGCAATGTCTTTAACTTATCGAAACTACACTGACACTTCTCTTTCCACTCAAACTTAACGTCTTTTTGCAGCAACCTCGTCATTGGAGTTGCTATCATGGAGAATCCTTTTACAAATCTTCGGTAGTAACCGACAAAGCCCAAAAAGCTTCTAACCTCGGTCACATTTTTAGGCGGTTTTACTTGGATCAACTTGGACGCCTTTACCCGAAACAATATGACCCAAAAATCCAACTTCTTGGAGCCAAAATTCACTCTTGCTAAACTTAGCATACAGTTGTTTTTCCTGTAAAGTCTGCAACACAGTTCTCAGGTGCTTCGCATGCTTTGCCTCATCTTTAGAATAAATCAAGATGTTGTTAATGAACACTATGACAAACTGATCCAAGTATGGCCGAAAGATCCTATTCATTAGATCCATGAATATGGCCGGTGCATTCGTCAATCCAAATGGCATAACAAGAAATTCATAATGGCCGTATCTTGTTCTAAAAGCTGTCTTAGGCATATCCGATTCCTTAACACGTAACTGATAGTAGCCAGACCTCAAGTCTATCTTAGAGAACACAGTGGCTCATCTTAACTGGTTGAATAGATCATCGATCCTTGGAAAAGGATACTTATTCTTGATAGTTACCTTGTTCATTTATCGGTAATCTATACATAGTCTCATTGAACCATCTTTCTTCTTGACAAACAATACGGGGGCACCCCAAGGTGAAAAGCTCGGCATAGCAAAACCTTTATCCGTCAGCTCTTGCAACTATGCTTTTAATTCTTTCAGCTCGGTTAGCGCCATTCTGTACGGGGCAATAGAAATGGGAGTTGTCCCTGACACCAATTCAATACCAAACTCTCTCTCTCTCTCGGGAGGTAATTCGAGTAATTCTTCTGGAAATACGTCTGGATATTCACATACTATAGGCATAGTCTCAATCTTCAACTCCGTTTCCCTCGTGTTCAACACAAAAGCAAGGTAGGCTTCGTACCCTTCTCTCATATATTTCTAAGCAACCATTGCCGTGATTATAGCTGGCGACGTGCCCAAATCTCTTGAATCAACCCGTAGAATCTTGCGATTTGGGCATTTCAATTTAATATACTTGCTGTTGCAATTTATAATTACATCATGCAGGGCTAACCAATCCATACCGAGTATTACATCAAACTCATCAAAAGGTAACAACATAAGGTTAGTCGAAAAATATGGACCATGAATCACCAAAGGACAATTCTTACAGACTTTATCAACAAGAACTGATTTGCCTAGTGGGTTCGACACTCTAATAACAAATTTCGTAGGTTCAACGGGTATGTTCATACTAGACACCAATCTCATGCATATGTATGAATGCGTCGACCCCGGGTCAATTAAGGTAATAACACATGTATTGAAGAGATAAAAAGTACCCGTAATAACATTAGGAGCAGAGGCTTCCTCTTGAGCGCGTATTGTATACGTTCCTACCGAGGCTCGAGCCTCTGATTTTGTAGCGTCTTTGGCTATAACTCGACTGCCACTAGCACTACCAGGGTATCTCGGAGGTCTACCTTGTGCCATGGGAGCACTTGACTTCGGAGTTACTTCCAATTCTTTTTCAATTCGTTCTGGGCAGTCTCTGAGAAAGTGGTCAAGAGAACCACATTTGAAACATGCATCGCTTTTTATTCAGCACTCCTCGAAGTGAAATTTGTTACAACTCTTACACTTCGGCTTTTGGTCATCTACACTCCCCACACTAGTCATATCAGGGAGAAAGACTTCTGATTTCATCGCTTAGAGCTTCTCGTTCTACTCGAATATCCTACAGATGAAGTGGAGTGTTCATGTTGGCTCATTGATTTCTTTGTAGAAAATGAGAGCATCCTACCTCCGGATCTCTTGCTCGCAACTCGAGCCTCTCTCTTTGCTTGCTTTCTTTAATTATTAAGTTTCTCATCCTTCTTGGCTCGATTAGCTAATGCAGTGAACTCCCGTATTTCAAGGATCCCAATCAACAACTTGATTTCCTCATTCAAACCTTTCTCAAAGAGTTGACACATTTCAGACCCGGTTTAAACCCATTCAGTTGCATACTAGCTTAATCTTACAAACTCCCTTTTGTATTTTGCCAGGAACTCCTTTCACTTCGAATCTAAAAACTTTTGACTAATATACTTCTTCCTAAACTCTGCTTGGAAGAATTCCCAAGTGATATTTTCCTTTGGCACCACCAAAGATACGGTCTTCCACCAGTGGTACGCAGTGTCCTTCAAGAGAGATACGACACACTTTAAGCACTCCTCAGGTGTACATGACAACTCATCTAATACCCGCGCTGTATTCTCGAGCTAGAACCCAGCTTTCTCAACATCATCCTCAATTTTAGCTCTAAATTCCTTGGGCCTATACTTTCTAAGCTTATCTACAGGGGCTTTACCAATTCTTACCGGTACCATTCCTCGTGGCAAATCCTCATAAGGTTGGTTAGGGGGCGGGGGCGGTCGTGGTATGTTGGGGCGATTCCTCAGATAATCCCCAAACCACTCATCTATTATGTTAAAGAAGGCGGTTCGGGCCTCTTCCCGGCCTTCAAACATAACCCTTCTACTACTAGATACAACTCGTTGTATAGAAGCTGGAGCATGGCTCTCGGCTCCCTCAAACTCATCTTGTGCATGATTGGAAGACATTTACTATATTCAAAAACAATTTAAACAATTAGGAGATACCACACTATCAACGTTCGTATAATGTCATGTATAGCGAACCTCAATACCTTCTACGGTAGTCCTAGAACCAACTAAACTGTAGCTCTAATACCACTAAATGTAACACCCCTCACTCGTATCTGATGCCAGGATAGGGTTTGAGGCGTTACCGATAATTTACCTTTCCAAACTTATTAAATCGAGTCACCAAACTTCGCCCAAATTTAAAATCTTTCAAACATGTACCTCTCGTCCCTTATACAAGCCTTCGATGCCTAAAACACACCTAAGGGCAGTACGGGACACAATCGAAAACATTCGATAAACTTTGGGCACTTTAAAAAATTTTCCCTTACTTTGAAATGTGACACGCCCGTGTGATGGGGCCGTATGGTCACACACACTCGTGTGGCTTGGGACACGCCCGTGCCCTCTGCCCATGTACAACACTGACTTCAACCTCATCATTCTGTTAAAGGCACACGGCGAAGACACACGCCCGTATGCTTGTCCCGTGTTCTATACTGACTTCAAATTTCAAGTGCAGGAGACACACGGCTATACCACACACCCATGGGGATGAGCCGTGTGTCACACACGGCCTAGACACATGCCCGTGTGTCTACCAGTGTGGACCTTATTAAGCCATTTTCCAAGCCTTTGATCACCCTCCATACTTATGGGTTACTTTTAACATGATAAGGCCGAATTATACACTTATATATATATATATATATAAAACTTTGATTAACCTTATTGTATGTAAACCTTAGGTCATTGGTTTCATACATGCTAAGTTAATTCTTATCTTGCATTAAGGATTTCTATGTCTACTTGACATATTTAAGATTGAATCATTTTTATAACTCATTGCCAATTATAAACCAGCCATCATATATGAACATAAACATGCATAGAATTGTAGGTCAGTACCTACTTCGAAATAAGCCAATTTCCATGGCCATATACAAAAGATATGTACAACTTTACATGCCTTCATTTTTGCAAATCAAATGACACATATAACAAAATACACAAAAGCTCTATACATGCCATTGAACAAAACATAAGAGTCTATATACCAAAGCTAGACTAGTTGATAGTGTGTAGACTCTCTAATTGTCTTCTAATCTTTACAAGTCCTCGAGCTCTGAAAATGGGGAAAAAGAGAGGGATAAGCATTTATATGCTTAGTAAGCTCGAATAACTGGAAAGTAAACTTACCGATTTTTTAGCATACATCCTTATTAGATAATGAAACCAACAAATATGAAAATGGTTTCCCTATCACATGTACTCAATCAATGTGTTAGTCACATAACAAATCACCATGTAACTTATCTTAGATGAGCTCATCCTTCAACATGTCATTTATACATATACTTCGTTTTAGTCCCGTTGAGTTTCTAGGAAATCTCGATGGATTATCCAATCACCGTCAATTCATACAAATGATCATTTTAGTATGCACTCCCGCGAACCTCATATCTTACAGCGGGATTACCAGTCCAGGCTAAATCCCCTATAGTATAAACTCATAAGTTGAAGTCGGGATTACCAGTCCAGGCTAAATCACTTATAGTGAAAAACATCCTTAATGAGCTTAGATCTAAATTACCAGTCCAGGCTAAATTCAGACCCTAATCGGATTACCCGTTCGGGCTAAATCCATGATGCACACATATTCTTTGGGAGGCCCGATCATTGAAGGAACACCTGTCCGGGCTAGATCCTTTCTCTATTTGAGATCAACGGATTACCCGTCCGGGATAAATCCTTTCTGCAACACATGCAGGATCTCAAAATCATATGCAACATGGTTCATCCATTAAACTTCCTTTCCAACCCCAACCGGGACATTTTTCAACATACCATTATTAAGAATGCATTTCATGTAATTTTATGCCATCGTCAAATGATGTAATTATCATACATTCATAAATCACACAATTAGGCATATTATGAGTTTACTTAAAGTTATCCGAACTTACCTAGTACTCGTTTCGATGATGTGTTTCGGTTACTCCGAAACCTTTCATTTCTTTGATCGACCTCCAGAATTTGTTCCTCGGGGTGTAAAACAATAAAATTAAATCATTAACACATCACATTGTACTTTTTGAGCCAAAATTTCACCTCGGTCCAAATGACCATTTTTCCCCTAACCTTTCACATTTTTACGATTTATTCCATAGGCTCATATAATGAAACACATGCAATTTCTTCCTTACCCAAGCCTAACCAAACACTTTTCCTTCTTATGGCAGCCCACATTTTCCATTATTTTCACATTTCTACCACATATTGAACAAATTATGCATAAAGGCCCTTTTAGGGGTTTTTCATGAAAATCACTTAGGAAAAGATGTTTAACACACCTTTAACTTTCATATTCCTCCATAAACCATTAAAATAAAAGTAACCCATGCATGGGTAAATTTTTAAACATGAACCCTAGCATGAAATATGGGTAGAAATGGAGAGAGTAAGCTATTGGGATTTCAAAATTACAAAGAACATTAAAAACGGGGCTTGGGAACACTTATTATTGAGCTTGAAAAGCTTGGAAACCCTAACTATAGAGAACCCTAAAGTTTCGGCAGCAACAAGAAGGAAAATGAGCTGATTTTTGGTTCATTTTTCCCATTTTATTTCATTAAAATGCAAAATGACCAAAATGCGCTTAAGCCCTTTCTGTAAAATTTCATCCATGCAAGCTCAATGTTGTCCAAAAACTTAGAAATTGAGAAAATTGCTCTCTAAGACCTTCTAATTTGATATCTAAAGCAATTTCATGCAAATTGCTTCTAGAATCCAAGTTTTGCAGTTTATTCAATTTAGTCCCTAATTTCCAATTAGACACCTTACTCAAAGAATTTTTTCATGAAATCTTAACACATGCATATTATCATATTCTATACCTCATAATAATAATTAAATGAATATTTTGATGTCAGATTTGTTGTCCCAAAACTACTATTCTGACTAGGCCTTATTTTGGGATGTTACATGATAATCGTGCATAAAGGGCTATCAATAGTTGAGAAGTGAATTCCCAGGGTGGATTCTTTTCAAGTTCTATTTTATTTTCTCTATCTTCTTCCTTGGTTGCTCCGAAGAAGAGATAACTACATGAAGCTCTATATAGAGCGGTGATCATGAGTGTTGAGTCGAAAAAGTAGAGAATCCAGTAAGCTAGTAAGGTTATAAGTCTTTTGGTGTTCATAAATTTAAGAAATGAGGTTAAGAATCTTCAAAACTGTAGAAGGGTTTTGCATGTTTTGGAAATTGAGTTTTTAATCTGGAATGTTGAGTTTAATTTATGACTTTGGTGGTCATGCATAACTGCCAGGAATATGAAAGCTCTGACATTCGAAAAACCTAAGCAGATGAGGCAAAGAAGTAACAGGTGAGTTTTAATGCTCCTTTCCTGTGATGGTGTATGTTTGGCATGAGTTTGTATTGAGTTCTGTGATGGTGCATGACCTTTGCTAATTGTGAATGCTAAGTATGTATGATATTTCATAGGTATGTGAGTATCCGCCAATATAGCTAGGTATGCATAAAATACTTATGATTCCATGTTTAAAAGGTAACATACTCCATGATAATATGTTATTGAAATTCATGTATTACATGTTTATAATGGTGGAGTACGGAGGGATAAATATTGACGAGTTAGATGAAGTTAGGCTTGGGGATACGGAATTTTCGTTCACCACAATCCCATATTGATGGGTGTAAACCGTGATGTGCGAAGCTCTGGCCTTGTGGAGGGACACTGTAGTGTTCGAGCATCAATGTTAGATATGGCGAATTGGAGGATTGGGCTAATAGATAGGGAAAAGGGAATTTATGTTAGATTCGTAATTCGATGTTGCTAAGTGCAAACCATGATGTGCGAAGCTTCGAATCTTGCGGAGGGGACACTGCGGTGCTCGAGCATCAAGGTTAAATGTGAAATGGAATGATATCGACTGACTCGCTAGAGTAACATGTGACAACGATTTATAGGTTTCATAGAGCAACACCGGAACAGTGGTCTGCAGGCTTTTGAGACGACACTACGACAATGGTAAGGTCCTTCGGGGCAACAGTTCAAAGAGGTTTAAGTTGTAAGACCATAGCTCGACTATGGCAACTAGTATAGTCCACCAGGATAATAAACACGGGGTAGACCGCTGGGACAGTAAACACAGGAAAATCCATAGACATTAAATATGGGCATGATGTGTAAGACCATAGTTAGGCTATGGTAGTGTATGGAGTTCCCCGAGACAATAAATAGGGGGTAGTCCTCCAGGACAGTAAAGATGGGATAGACCATCTGGATAGTAAAAATGACCTAGTCCACCAGGACGGTAAACGTGGAAAATCATGTAAATAAAAAAAAAAAGGTTAGAAGAAAAATTCAAGTGTTGGGAAGCGATAACTAGCCAGCGGGTTTGAGGAATCCACTAGAAAAAGGGAAAAGGTAATAGGAATGGGGAAAATCCACTAAGATGGTAAACATGAAAGTCGGTAAGGCATATGTTAGTAACCTAGCAGGAATCAAATATGGGAATAATATGACAGTAATGCCTTGTATATAGGCATTGAGAGAGAATTTATCTGAGCATCGTAGATAAGAATTCGCCATTACGAACTGCCAAAAAAAGACATTAAAAAGGATTATCTAAGTGACAGTTATGTCTGTTAAGACTATTCTTTTTTGAGGAGAAACTATTGTTGATATAACCGCCATAGAGTTAGTTTTGTAGAGAACCATCACATAAGAGAAATAGTAAACTCGAAAGGTCGCACAAGTAACAATCTGCTAAACATTGTAGGCCAATATGATTTATCGTAGAAAGACATGTTATACTTTAAAATCCACGTATCTCTAATACGGCAGATTCGAGGAGGTTATCCAAACAACTGTTTAATTCGAGTGTAGGTGAAACGAGATTTAGACTGCCATAGTGGCGTGGGTTCCTTTTTGTTAATCTTACTGATGGGATATCAGCAAGTCCTTCAGAAGTAAGAAAAAGGTGTCAGCCAAGGACTTGTTAGATTTAGAATGTTCGTCAAAAATGAGACCTTAAGATAGAAGCCTAGGAGGACTACATTATAAGTATATGGTGGAAAAGAGAATCTGCATTGGTAATTGACGATCAAATTTAGTAGTTAAGGACCAAAAGTTATGAGCAGATGGATACCGGTATAGATGATGAATGAAATAGATAATGTATGTGAAGAAATGATAAAGTTTGCAGTTTTGGCGAGACTTTCGAGAAACTACTCTAATCTAGTCGAATAGTGATAAGATTGACTAAGGGAAGATTGCTCAATGATCTATCTGACAATAGATAAAGCTCGAAAAGGAATTTGAGATTGTTATTCCAGATTAAAGGAATTAGTCCCAAAATGACCAAGGAGTTTGACCTGTTTAGCTTCTTTTCATTTGCTACCCCTACAAGATGGGGTCTATTTTTAAGTATTGTAGTAAAGAAACTCACTAAATTCTTTTGAACTTACAGGATTTTAGCCTATGTTTGCAGGAAATAATGGGTGAATAAGGTTATTGAGGAGGGACTAAGGCAAATCGTGTTAGATTGAGGATCATTGTCAGTGTCATGTTATGCATAGGGGATGCGGTACCTTCAAAGACATCGCCTCGGGGTTAGAAATATTGTAATTAAATAGCTTTTCTTAGACTATAGAATTTTCAAAATAGTCAAATTAAGCTAGGTTTATGGTTCCTGTTATAAGAAACATTCGAAATAAAGTAGTAAAGTCATTTGGCAAATTATTTGATTAAAGTGAAATTTTAGATCAAGCCAATTCAATTATGACACTTCATATCTGTAACCTCCCAAACTGGGCCCAAACGTCACGACCAAATTCTGAAGGTTCTATTAGCCACTGAAATGGCCTAATAAAATCATTCAGTTTAAAAGCCTCTATTTTGACCAATTTTTAGAAAAGTTAGCGTGGTTGCCCTAGGTTTATTAAAACATCAAATTATTACATCGGCTATGATTTAAAACCAGATTATTAAAAAGTTGTGTCATTTGAAAAACTCAATTAATTTTGTTACTTTGATTATTTAAAACTCCAATTCTCATTCTTATGCAGCAAAAAAAGTGATGCTTTTAATTTTTGTTTGAAAATTCGTGTTTTATGCCGAATTAGGTCAGTTATCAATATTGTTCAAATTTTAACCAATGTTCCATGTATGCAAAATCCAAGTAAAATCAGCCCATGCCACAACCCATATTTAACGAAATTACAGTCCCAAAATAAAACCATAGTAAAAATAAGTAAATTTAAAAATGCTTTATTAAATAATCCGAGAAGAGACCTCCAAATGTCGTGTTCAATCCTAACCTTGAGAGTTACCTATAAGAACTAAATTAAATGGTGACCTTGAAAAGCTCAGTGTCAGTCTTAACAGAAAAAAACAGTAGTTTTACATATATTCAAACAATCACAATAGTGAATGTAACAACCCATTTTTCAGTGAAATCGGAACAATGGTTTTGGGACCACAAATTCGATCTGGAAATAAATTTTATATTTATTTTATTATATGGTCCATATTATGATAAACATGTCTGTGAAAATTTTGATACAAAAATTTTATCGAATAAGTGTTTAATTACGAGAAGGACTAAATCACATAAAATCCGAAAGTTGAATTCTAATAGCAATAAGGATTAAATAGCTATGGAATTCAAAACTAGAGGTCCTTATATGGTAATTAGACCATTAAAGAAAGGTATATATATTTTTGGTGACTCATCCATGGAAATTTAGAAAAAAAAGGGCAATGACTAAATTGGAATTTGAAAAATATTTAACTAATTAAAAGATGAAAAGAAAATATCATCTTATTTTCTCATCTTCTTCAACCTAAAATACATGGAAACCCTAGGAGAGAGAGAAGAAACTTTCATGGCTTAATTGGGTAAGTTCTTGTCCCGTTTTTAGTAATTTTGATATTTTCGAAACCAGGATAGCTTAATTATCTATTTGGAGGATTAATTTGAAAAGTCATCAAGGTATAAAATTTGGGTCATGGATGAATATGCTGAAAATTATAAATATATGATAGAAAATGAAAGGTTGTTGATAGATAAACAACTTTTACAAAGCGATTTTTGATGAAAACACGATTTAGGGACTAAAATGTAAACTTGTGAAATTGAAGAAAAATGTTGAATTTTTATGAATATATGTGCTGTAAATTTTGTAATGGGATTTTGGTTAGGCTTGGAATAGGGAGTAAATTGCACAAGTTTCATTTTCTAAGTCTAAGGATGAGATTGGAATTTATGGAAAAGTTAGGGGCAAAATGCTAATTTTGCCTAGGACGTAAATTGTGTCAAAATGAGTATGAAATATGAGAAATTGATGATTAAAGCTATTTATATAGATCTGAACAACTCACATTCGAGGTTAGATCGAGGAAAAGAAAAGGTTTTGAATTAGTAGATTACTTACGTGAACAAGTGTCGAGGTAAGTTCGTGTAACTTAATCGAGCATGTAATTATGTTGAATTAAATATTGTGATTGTATGAAATGTGATTATCATTTATGTGATTTACTTGGATGTTACAATATGAGAAATTAATACATGTTTGAAAATGGTGAAAAAGGGTTATGTCCCGATTGAATATTGAATTCCGATGAACATATGTGCTTTCCCAGAATGAATGAGGTCCTGCATTTGTTGCTAATGGGAATTAGCTCAGATGAGTAATCCTATTGACCTCATTATAAGAAGGATTTAGCCCAGATGGGTAATTCTGATATGATATCTCTCGAATATATGTTACATTTAGGATTTAGCCTGAACTGGTAATCCTAATTGAGCTATTTTGAGAATACATTTTATAAAGGATTTAGCCTGGACTGGTTATCCTATTATACATCATGTGGCTCGAGAGTGTGTTCCTTGATTAAGTGCCCTAATGGGTACTCTTGAAAAGAATTGACGGGTTATTGAATCGTACACCTCGAGTGTACCACTTAAACATCCATTGAGATTTCAATGATTCAACGGACACAACTCTTGACATGGTATGAGTAATAAGATATGAAATGATAATGTCTTGAAAGAATATTGCATGATGAGCTCATCTATCCTTACTTGATGTATATGAAGATTTTGTGACTAACATGTTTGACTGAATGCATGTGTTTTGGCAATTATGTCAAATGGATGGAAAACATAATATTGTATGCTTAGATTTAATAAATGGGATTGGTAAGTTTAGTTTCCATTATACAAACTTACTAAGCATGTAATGCTTTCTCCGCTTTATTTTCCTGTGTTTTATAGTGCTCGGAAGCTTGCGAAAGTTAGAGATCATTAGAGCATCGTCACACTATCTACTAGCTATTTTGGATATTTATGGTAGAGTCATTTTGGGTATAATGGCATGTATAGGACAACTTGGCCAATAGTGACTTGAAAATGATGTTTTGTAACCTAGCCATTTGAATGTCTAGTAATGGTTTATTTTGGTATGATTAAGTAGGTCATTATGATATATACACATGTGTTATGTTAAGTATATGTGATCAAATGATGTTAATGCCTAAGTTAAACCGAGGTAAGATTATAAACATGTATACATGTAAAGATATGCCATGTTGAATGATAGGGTTTGCTTAATTTGAATGCTTGAAATGGTCGGTATTTGAATGTGAGTTTAAGTGTAGGTCATTAGTGGGAATTTGGGTGAGAAATGAAGGTAGAAATGGCTTTATTTTGTCCACACGGGCAGACACACGGGCGTGTGTCTATACCGTGTGTGACATATAGCCTGGTACATGGGCGTGTGGTTAGGCCGTGTGTCCCCTGCACCTTAAATTCGAGAAAACAGAATGCTCAGAATTGAGCACACAGGTAGAGACACAGGCGTGTGTCTCAGCTGTGTGTGCTACATAGGCGTGTGTCTTAACTGTGTGAAACCTGTGCCTAATTTCGAATTGAATTACTTAACCACACGGCCTAGCACACAGTTGTGTGACATGGCACGTGCACAAGTCAGAGAGTTACACGGGGTTGAACACGGCCTGCAGCACGGGCGTGGCCCAGGGTCACACGGGCATGTGAGCCCTGTAACTTAGAAAATATTTGTAATTTTGCAAAAAATTCTTAGAGTTTTCGATTAAGTCTCGATTCGATTCTAATGCTTATATTGGGCCTCGAGGGTCCATTTAAGGGACGTTTTGAATAATTTCAGAAAATGAACAGTGATTGACATGATTTATCTGTAAATGTTTTGAAAGTTTTGGTAATGCTCTGTAACCCTGTTCTGGCGACATATACGGGTTAAGGGGTGTTACATTTAGTGGTATTAGAGCTACGGTTTAGTCGATTCTTAGATTTAACGTAGCAAACAATAGTTTAGCTATACATGCCATTATATAATTTGTGATAGTGTGGTGACTTTTGATAATTTTAAATGTGTTTTTCATATAGTAATGTCATCCAACTGAGCTAGAGCTTGAATCTGAGAAAGCTGAGAGTAATGCTTCAACTTCAGTTCAAAGAGTTACGTCTGCGTCTGGTAGTGAAAAGCCCGTGTTTGAGGGCCAAAGTGAGGAGGCAAAACAAGCCTTCTTTCAAATGATGAATGAATGGTTTACACAGTATCTGAGAACAAACCTTACTGTACAACGACCTTCCCTATCTGCTCCTCAATTGGTTCCTGAGGTACCACAAGGTGTTGAACCCGCTAGAACAGGTAAGCCTCTGGTAAATAAAATTCGTAAGCATGGAGCGGAAGAATTTAGAGCTACCATAGATGATGATCCGAAAAGGGCTAAATTTTTGTTGGAAAATACCATCCGGGTTTTTGATGAATTATCTTGTACGCCTGCTAAACGTCTGAAATGTGTAGTATCTTCATTGAAGGATACAACTTACCATTTGTGGAATACCATAACTACAGTTGTACCGAGAGAGAACATTACATGGGAATTATTCCAAGCTGAATTCAAGAAGAAATATGTTAGTCAGAGATTTATGGATTAGAAAAAGAATGAATTTTTAGAGCTTAAACAGGGAAGTATGACTGTATCCGAATATGAACGAGAATTTGTTCAGTTGAGTAAATATGCCAGAGAATGGGTTCTAACCGAGGCTGAGATGTGTAAACGCTTTGAAGAGGGTTTAAATGAAGATATCAAGTTATTGAATAGAATTCTCCAAATAAAGGAATTTACGGTGTTAGCCGAACGAGAACACAAAGCTAAAGAATTAAGTAAAGAGAAGAAACAAGCTAAAAGAGAGGCTCAGGTTTTTGAAAAAGAACTATGAGTATGTCATAACATTTACTTTTAAGAAATTAAAGAAGTATTATGATCGTGTTATGACCTCTAAGGGATATTCTTGAAGAGAGCGGGGCTCTCAACGTTCTAACTCGAGGTCTTCATCTCCATCTGTGACCAGTATAGGTAGTGTTGGTAATCCTAAACCGAAATGTAAACATTGTAGCAAATTTCATCATGGGGAATGTCAATCTAGAAGTGGAGCTTGTTTTGGATGTGGTTCACTTGACCATTTTCTCAAAGATTGTCCAGAAAGAGTTAAAAAAGAGTAAGAACCAGCTCCAAAGCCTAGTAATCCTGTCTTGAGAGGCAGACCACCCCGTCATCCCGGCAATGTTGGTGGTAGTCGAGGTACTACCAAGGATACAGCAGTTAGATCTGAGGCACGAGCGCCTGTAAGGACATATGCTATTCGTGCTAGAGAAGATGCCTCTGCGCTAGACGTCATTACTGGTACATTTTCTCTACTTGATATTGATATTAGTGCTTTGATTGATCCTGGTTCCACACATTCATACATATGCACAAACTTAGTGTCTGTTAAGAATTTACCTATTGAATTCATTGAATTTGTGGTTAAAGTTTCAAACCCCCTGGGCCAGTGTGTTAATAAAGTTTGGAAGAACTGTCTGTTGATGGTAAAAGGTTATTGTTTTTCAACTGACTTGATGTTATTTAATGAATTTGATGTGATTTTGGGAATGGATTGGTTAACCCAATATGATGTAGTGGTGAATTGTAAACATAAATATATTGTATTGAAATGTCAGAGTGGTGAATTACTTCATGTTGAATCTGATAAATTGGATGGATTACCTAATGTTATTTTAGCAATATCAGCACATAAATACATCAAAAAGGGTTATGATGCTTATCTTGCATATGTGTTGGATACTAATGTATCTGAGTCAAAGATTCAGCCAGTGCCGGTTGTATGTGAATTTCCTAATGTATTCCAGAAGAATTACCTGGTTTACCATCGGATAGAGAAGTGGAATTCTCTATAGATCTTGTTCCGGGTACAACACCTATAACCATAGCACCTTACAGGATGACTCCTACTGAATTGAAAGAGCTGAAAGCACAGTTGCAAGAATTAATTGACAGAGGTTTTGCTCGACCTAGTTTTTCACCTTGGGGTGCACCGATTCTATTTGTAAAGAAAAAAAGATGGATCTTTGAGGCTTTGCATTGATTACAGACAACTCAACAAAGTTACAATAAAGAACAAATATCTATTGCCCCGTATTGATGACTTGTTTGACCAGTTAAAATGTGCCACTGTATTTTCAAAGATTGATCTTCGTTCTGGATACTATCAACTATGGTAAAAGATTTAGATGTGCCAAAGATAGCTTTTAGAACCAGGTAAGGATACTATGAGTTTCTTGTGATGCCATTCGGTTTGACAAATGCTCCTACGGTGGTTATGGATCTGATGAATAAAATTTTCAGCCCATATTTAGACAGGTTTGTGGTAGTATTTATAGATGATATTTTGGTTTACTCCCGAGATGAAAATGAAGATGCGGAGCATTTGAGAATAGTGTTACAAACTTTATGGGAGAAACAATTGTATGCCAAATTTAGTAAATATGAATTTTGGCTACGAGAAGTTAATTTTTTGGCCATATAGTATCTGCGGAAGGTGTCAAGGTGGACTCGAATAAAATTTTAACCATTGTTAACTGCAAGCCACTGAAGAATGTGTCTGAAGTTTGAAGTTTTCGGGACTAGCTAGTTATTATCGGAGGTTTGTAAAAAGTTTTTCAATGATAGCTTCTTCGATGACTCGTTTGTTGTAGAAAGATGTAACGTTTGAGTGGACTGACAAATGCCAGCAGAGTTTTGACAGATTAAAGGCTTTATTGACAGAAGCACCTGTGTTAGTCTAGCCTGAATCGGGTAAGAAATTTATAATTTACAGTAATGCATTATTGAATGGTTTAGGCTGTGTTTTGATTCAAGAAGGAAAGTGGTAGCCTATGCTTCACGACAGCTAAATCCACATGTAAAGAACTACCCGACACATGATCTTCAATTGGCAGCCATAGTCTTTGTATTGAAAATCAGGCGGCATTACTTATTTGGTGAAAAATGTCACATATTCATTGATTATAAAAGTCTGAAATATTTGATGTCATAGAAAGATTTGAATTTGAGACAGCGTAGATGGCTTGAGTTATTGAAAGATTATGATCTTGTTATTGACTATCATCCGGGAAAAGCCAATGTAGTTGCTGATGCTCTAAAACACCCCTAACCCATAACCGTCGTCAGAATAGGTTGAGAGGCATTACTGGATTCATAACTCAAATCAAAATTACCACACATCAAATATCATCTCATTACTAATAAAGGTCATTCATTCACATTCATGATCATATAAAATCCAGTATACAATACTTAAACATGCATTTAGGACCAATTTAATAACATACCAAAGTTTCAAAACTTATAAAAATTTTCAACTTATAAAAGGTCACACGCCCGTGTGAACAGGCCGTATGCCTCACACGGTCTAGACACACCCGTGTGCCAAAGTCGTGGCAAAACAGGACATAGCTACTGGTTTGTCCACACGGCCGGACAACACGCCTGTGTGTCCAGCCCGTGTGTTATGCACACGCCCGTGTCCAGGCCGTGCCAAAAATAAGGGGGTATTCTGTTTGTGACGTTAGCATATCAATAAGGGTCACATGGCCAGACCATACGCCCGTGTGTCTAGCTCGAGTGCGAGCTTGACTTACAATTGTAGGGTACCCCAGGGGACACACGACCATGCAACATGGCCGTGTGTCGCACACGGCTGAGACACACGCCCGTGTGGACAAAAATAAGTCATTTGAATAGCCAATTTGCCACCCTAAATGGGTTCATCCTACAAGCAAAGGAAACAAGTATAATTCTATCTCCAATTCAGCCAATTTCAACACCAAAGTACCAACCAATCATATCATATGATAGTCTCCCAAATTCATACTTGTAAACCTTACTAATCTATGTCAAAACAAATGTCAAAAGCATATCAAAGCATTTCTTTCCATGCATCATTCAATCTCATACTAAAATCTACCCAAACTTACCAACACTTTCCATTTCTTTTGATCAACTAAGACATACCACAACTGCATATAATCATCACCTATCAATACCATTATTAACTATAAGTTCAAGCATAAACTAGCCAAATCACATGGATAAACATATACATCACAAAACACCATTTCACAATTACTAGCCTATACATGCCATACTTCCAAAATATAATTTTTCAAAAGTACCAAAATGAAGTTCGATAGTGTGCTGACGATCCTTGACAATCCCCGAGCTTGCAATAACTTCGATATCTATAAAACAATGCAATACCCACAAAGTAAGCTTTCAAAAGCTTAGTAAGCTCGTACTAAAATCATCAACAATATATATATAAAAACATAAAACATCAACACATAAGTATTTGCACATTTTCAATCCATATAACCATACTAATTCAATGAACTTCACTTCATAATATCATCTACCACTTAGGTATCATGCGTACCTAAATCTTCCCGTACTTATTCACCTTCATTCTTACCTCTCAATGAATATTTTAAGACTTTCCAACAATTATTTGTACTTTTAACATCCGCACACTTAGTGCTCTAAGGTTAGCCGAAGCTAGAATGATTCTGCATACCTAGTGCCATCTAAATTAACCGAGACTAAGTCGGTATCACACACTTAGTGCCTCAAGTAGCGGAAGCTAGTTTAAATCGCACACTTAGTGCCAAATGCTTTCGATTCATCATCATATACATTCAGCTCAATTATTTAAACATCTATGTATAATCAAAACAGCAACATGTACTTATAATACCATGTTCTACATACGAACTTACCTCGTGCTTGGAATTTGTCGACTCGGACTATTTATTCTACAATCTTCTTTTTCCCTCGATTTAAGTCGGAATTCCTCTGTTCTTGATCTATATGTATTCAAAATTAACCCTTTTATTCACCAAAATCATTCAAAACAATCCATATACACACAATTAGAATATTTTGCAAAATAGCCCTCATATTTTCACATTTCAACACTTTAGTCCTTAATTCACAAAATCACAAAATACACAAAATTTGCTTGTACACAAGCTTAGCTGAATTTTCATAGCTCTCATACAAGTCCATAGATTTCATTTCTTTCACATTTTAGTCTTTCAAAATAACATTTTTACAATTTAGCCCAAATTACTCAATTTCATCAAAAATTCAAAGACAACACATTTAAACCCAACATTAAGCTTCCATAATTCATCTACTAACATCACAAAACTCATAGTTTCATCAATGGCACATTTTAAAATCATCACCAAAATTAGAAATTATCAAAAATCGAAACAAAAACATACCTAAATCAAAGCTTGCAAGTGCCGAACCCTAGCCAAAACTTTTCTCTTTTCTTTTTCTCTTATTTTTGGCTATATGAACATATTATGGCCAAATTTTATGTTTTATTTTTATTATAATGACTTTAATAAACATTTTCACATTTTTCCCTTTTATAAACAATTATAAAACCATTTAATGGATGGTTGTTTTAGTCCATTAACATTTTCAATGGACAAATAACAACATAAGGACCTTTGCTTTACAAAGCCAAATCAAATAAGCACTTTAACATCTAGCACACAACTTTTACATTTTACGCGATTAAGTCCTTTTTGCAAATTAAGCACACAAACAGTTAAACTTTCACATGAGATTTTCACACACATCAATCACTTGTGTAACACCCCAAACCCGGCCCGAACGTTATGGCCAAATCTGGCGCGTCAGATTGAAGTATTTTATCGAAAACCTTGTTTTCATTGAAAACCCTTCCTTAAAATGAGAAACCTTCATTAACTTAGAAAAACTCCTTTCAATCACGAAAGCTTGTTTAAAACATATGATTTATGAAAACTTATCATTTTAATAAAATTGAGTTGCGGAAACGTAGAAAAACAAACTATGATTTAAGGAACCCCTGTTCAACTTCTCATAATTACAACGCATAAAAATAATAATAATAATCCACATGATAACTAAAAGGGAAGGCCTTATTACATTCCAGTCTGAAATTACTTAAAAAAAACAAATCCAAATCGTCTTGCTAGCTGGCTATCTCCGAGTCCCTCCAAACATCAAACCTTCTACTGAGCATCACCTTAGAAAAATAAAAGAGGGGGTGAGTTTTCGCAAACTCAGTGTGTACAACCTCGACAAGTAACTAGCATTCATCAGTCACCATAAAATCATACATGCAATGCAATGCAATGCAACCCCCCGATAATCCATCGCTATACACCAACTCCATCCCCCGATACACATCATGTGGGGATATAAATATCGACCTACCCAACCGATACATATCAA
Organism: Gossypium longicalyx; assembly: GCA_025698465.1. Lineage (NCBI taxonomy): Eukaryota > Viridiplantae > Streptophyta > Magnoliopsida > Malvales > Malvaceae > Gossypium > Gossypium longicalyx. The sequence goes on from CM047003.1 coordinate 57,568,579, forward strand.
TGGTAGCCCGGTTGCGGAACTACCTTTATTGTAGCAAGTTGTCAATCACATATATTGGGCTTAAAAGCCGTCGGTGGATCCACGGTTGTCAAGCAACCATGCGATCCTCATATACTTCCTCCGTTCCATAATTCCCAGCCCAGATGCAACCTAAACAAAATATCGTATGTATGCATCAGATATACATGTAACATCCATAAATCTTACATACAACATATAGGGGTATTTTGGTCATTTTTACCCTTAGGGGTATTTTGGTAATTTTCCTTTATTACGGGTTTTCACTTACCTTGGGCCGTTAACAAATCCCGTAAGCTAAGATGAACGAATACTATGCACCAGGTAGGATTCCAGAGAAGAGGAGTTGAGTCATTAAGATCGCTTAAGTACCAAGCTCTCCCTAGATCCAATCTTAGACATGCATATACCCGTTGCCACACCTTAACCCTATGACTTGTCCACGGTCACAGTAAATTAATTAAGTTTGATGTCTGGTTAAGCAGTTATCGGATACTAGGCCCAAAACCATTTACAAAGCCCTAACAATCTACATACATGCACGTGGCCCACTAGGCCTAATATCATTCATATGGCCCATTTGGCCCAAATCACATTCATTTGGCCCATTAGGCCAAAATCACATTTATATGGCCCACTAGGCCTAATCACTTCCACAGTCATGCTTTCACACGATTTTCCATCACATAGCATCAATTACCAATTTTGCCTATTATGGGCCCTAAAGCCCATCGGCCCATTTAGCCCATTCTGGCCCGGTTGGCCAAAACACAGCCCAAGTCCATGGAATCACCCATGGGGTCTTAGATAACCTATCGGTTTCCCCGTTGCAAGTGTTCGCGCACTCGCAAGACTACCGTAGCCAAACTTCTGGCTTTTCGGCATTTCAGCTTTTCGACATTTCAAGATTTGCCGATCTACTCTGTGTGTGCAATGTATGTACACACTTGGTAATAAAGCATGCTGCGATCCCATTAGCCACAAATCTACAATCGATATCACTCAAGGATTAATCTCACATACTTATTGAATACTTTACCAAAAGCCGAAGTCTCACCTTAACCTTACCTGAAACGCCAAGCCTTAATAGCTTTTCCTAGATCACCAATCACGAGTACTTCCCAGATCTGCATTAACCTTTATCGTTAAAAACATAATGGGTGAATTGTATCCAACATATGCCACCCTTTTCTACTAGAGCCTATTCGGCTAACCCTTTACCAAAGTGAAGAACACTTACCAAAATCTCACACCTAAGGAGCAAATCGGCAGGGATCCAAAAGACTGGGATTTGATACTAATCCTACCAAAACTGATTAGAAGAAGTGAGGGACAGAGTAAACGATATTAGTAAAATCGATTGAGAGAAGAAAAGACTTACACTAGAATTGGCCGAAGTAGAAAGAGTAGTGGCAGCTTAGAGGATATTCGGCTCTTGCGACTTGTATGGTAAAAAGGTTATTCGACACAAAGAGAAATTGTTTAAAACCAGAGGTGAATCAAAAAGAGATCTTGAGTAGGTAAAGAATGGAGAATCGACATAAAGGAAAGAAGGAAGAACAAGGGATTTTTGGCTTTTTTAGAAAAAGTGTTTTTGGTAACAAGGAGACGAAGAATTCGACATTAACCTGGCATCCTCACATTCGGCACCTATATATAAAGTCTATAGCCGAATTTCCCATGCCCAAATTCCTCAATTTGACTCCACCTTTTTGCACTCCTCATCTCCTAATTTCTCTTACTGATAACTCCTTAATCCCTTCCTCAAAATTCTCTTCTTATCACTCCCTACAGAGTTCATAATCAGCACCACTACTGGCCAGCTGCTAAGCAAAAATAAATCCTCCTTTTGAGCAAGGAGGGATTCAAACCCAAGCCCCCCTCAATAGCTCAACACGCCACTTGCCTCCTTGCCACAAGCTCTTTTTGTGTCCAATTCCTCTTTCATTTATTTAAAAACCAACCTTCTTGCCATCATGGTTCTTTTAACTATTAACTTATAATTTCCTTTACCCCTAAATTTGAACTCAACCCTTAACCAAGACCTACTATCAATAATTAACACTTAACTAGGAATGTTAAGCACAATTTCTATCGAAACCGAAAAAAAAACAAAGTTTGAGATTTTGAGATTTTTGGGACGTTATACCTTGTAATAGGCATGAAATATAATATTAAGATATTTTTCTGACTCAGATATGTGGTCTTGAAACCACTATTCCGATTATGTCTTATAGATTTCTATATCTTATAACACTTTTAAGATTGGCTCATTATTATAACTTATTGCCAATTATGGCCTAGCCATCTCCTGTGATTTGGTCACATTACATGTATCTAAATGTGATATACTATATTTTATCCTCACTAGAACAATTGAACATAAACATGCACAAATTTGTAGGTCATAACCTACATCAAAATGAGACAATTCCCATGGCCATCTACTAGTGAATATGTTTACCTTTACAAGCCTTCATATTGACAAATCAAATGACACATATAACAAAGTAACAAAAGTCCTATACATGCCATTGAACAAAATAAAAGTATCTATATACCAAAGCTGGACAAGATGATAGTGTGTTGACTCTCCAATCGTCTTCCAATTTCTACGAGTCCTCGAGCTCTGTAAGACAGGGAAAAGAGAGGGCTAAGCATTTACATGCTTAGTAAGCCAAATAACTAGAAAGTAAACTTACTGATTAATTAACATACAACCATATTAGGCAATATAACCAACAAGCATGAAATGGTTTCCCTATCACATGCACTCAATCACCAGGTTAGTCTCATAACAATATATTATGAAATTTGTCTTAGATGAGTTTATCATCCAAGATTTTCATTTTTATACCTCATGTTAATCCCGTTGAGCTTTTCGAAAATCTTGATGGATTATCCATTTACCGTCAAGTCATAAAATCGATCATCTCGTGTACGCACTCCCGCGAACCTCACATCTTACTAGTCCAGGCTAAATCCCTGTAATATAAACTCATTGGGTGATGTTGGGATTACGAGTCCAGGCTAAATCCTTTGTAGCGAAAAACACCCTTAATGAGCTCGAATCTGAATTACCAGTCCAGGCTAAGTTCAGACCCTATTCGGATTACCCATCCGGGATAAATCCATAATGCACACATATTCTTCGGGAGGCTTGATCACTCAAGGAACACCCGTCGGGCTAGATCCTTTCTATATTGAGATCAACGAATTACCCGTCTGGGCTAAATCCTTTTCTACAACACATGTAGGATCCCAAGTCATGTAAGCCATGGATTATCCATCGAATTTCCCTTTTTGACTTCAACCGGGACATTTATTGTCATGTCATTATTATTTACACATTTCATGGATTTTCATACCATCATTACAACTAATTATCATACATTCATAATACATGCAATTAAGCATATCAAGAGTTTACTTTAAGTTATTCGAACTTACCTGGTATTCGTTTCGGTTTCGTGTTTCGGTTATTCCAAAACCTTTCGTTTTGCTCGATCGACCTCCGAAATTTATTCCTCGATGTCTATAACAATAAAAATGAATTATTAATACCTCAAATCTTTCTTTTCGAGTCTAAATTTCACCCTGAACAAAATGACCGTTTTGCCCCTAACCTTTCACATTATTATATACGATTTAATCTCTAGGCTCGTATGATGAAATCCATGAAATTTCTACATTATCCAAGCCTAGCTGAATGTTTTTCCCTCTTATGGCAGCCCACATTTTCCATTATTTCACATTTTTCTACCCACTTTTTGCAACTTTTACAAAATGGTCGCTAAAGCCATTTCCATGAAAAATCACTTAGTAATAATTGTTTACCATCCTTTAAACTTCCATATTCCTCCATAAACCATTAAAATACAAGTGACTCATGCATGGGTAAATTTCTAAACATGAACCCTAGCATGAAATATGGGTAGAAATAGATTAAGTTAACGAGATTTCAAAAATACGAAGAACATTAAAAAGGGGCTTGGGAGCACTAACTATTGAGCTTGAAAATGTTGAAAACCCTAGCTATGGAGGCTTGAGAAATTCGGCTGCATGAGGGAGAAGAATGGCTAATTTTTGGCTTATTTTTTCCATTTTATTTCATTAATTAACTAAATGACCAAAATGCTCTTAAGCCTGTTTTTTTCAAATTTTATCCATACATGCCCATTTTTGTCTAAAAACTTAGAAATTGAGCAAATTGCTCTTTAAGAACTTCTAATTAATAATCTAAAGCAATTTCATATAAATTGCTTCTAGAACCCAAGTTTTGCAGTTTATTCAATTTGGTCCTTATTTTCCAATTGAACACCTTACTCATAAAACTTCTTCATGAAACTTTAACACATGCATATTTTAATATTCTAGGCCTCATAATAATCATAAAATAAATATTTCAATGTCAAATTTATGGTTTCAAAACCACTATTCCGACTAAGCCCTATTTTGGGATGTTACATTTCTCCCCCTTTAAGGACTTTCGTCCTCGAAAGTCTTACTAGTAAACAGGTTTGGATATTAGCTTCTCATGGTTTCTTCTACCTCCCATGTAGCCTCTTCCACACCATGTCAATGCGATAAAACTTTTACCAAGGCTACATCTTTATTTCTCAATTGTTTAACCTCACGAGCCAAAATCTTGACCGGTTCCTCACCATAGGTCATGTCTGGTCTAATTTCAATCTCCATCGGTGAAATCACATGAGAGGGGTCTGATTGATATCACCTTAACATAGATACATGGAACACATCATGAATCTTTTTTAGTTCTACTGGCAATGCCAAGCGATAGGCTAATGGTCCAACTCTTTTAGTGATCTCATATGGTCTGATAAATCGTGGACTCAATTTGGCTTTCCGGCCAAATCTCAATACCTTTTTCCATGGAGATACTTTCAAGAACACTTTATCTCCAACCTGAAATTCGATCTCTTTTCTTTTCAGATCAACATACAACTTTTGCCTATCTGATGCCGCTTTTAAATTGTTATGTATCACTTTAACCTTTTCCTCAGTTTCCTTGATTAGATCAACTCCGTGAATTTGAATCTCTTTGAGTTCTGTCCAATACAATGGAGTTTGGCACTTTCTACCATACAAGGCTTTATAAGGTGCCATCTTCAAACTTATTTGGAAACTGTTGTTGTAGGCAAACTTTACCAATGACAGATATTTTTCCCAACTACCTTGAAATTCAAGGATGCAACATCGCAACATATCCTCAAGAATCTGAATCATCCGCTCAGATTTACCATTGGTCTGCGGGTGAAAAGCTGTGCTAAAGCTCAACCTGGTACCCAAGTCTTCTTGTAGTTTCTTCCAAAATCTCGAAGTGAATCTCAGGTCTCTATCTGAAATGATCGACAATGGTACCCCATGTAACTTCACAATCTCAGATATATACAAGTCAGCCAACTTATCAAGTGAATAATTTGTCCTTATCGGGATAAAATGAGTCGGCTTTGTCAACTTATCCACCACAACCCATATAGCATCTTTCTTTTTTAGGGTCAATGGTAATCCTGTCACGAAGTCCATAATAATTCTGTCCCACTTCCATTCGGGAACCATCACAGGCTGTAATAAACTCGAAGGTACTTGATGTTCAGCTTTGACTTGCTGGCATATTAGACATTTCAATACAAATTCGGAGATGTCTCTCTTCATGCCGTACCACCAGTACATTTTCTTCAAATCATTATACATCTTGGTACTTTCCGGATGAATAGATAAACGGCTATCATGTGCTTCTTGCAAGATTTTCCAAATAATTTCATCATTCCTTGGTACACAAACTCTACCTCTAAACATCGAGTATTCATCAGAACCGATCTGAAAATCTGATTCGATACCCGACTCACATTGAATTCTTTTAGTTTGCAGGTCACTATCATTAGTTTGAGCATCATAAATTTCTTGAAGAAATGTCGGCCTAGCCTCTAACTCTGCCAAGACTGAACCATCATTAAACAAAGCCAATCGAGCATTCATGGCCCTCAATGCAAATAAAGATTTCCTACTTAATGCGTCGGCGATACGTTCACCTTTCCCGGGTGGTAATCAATGTTCAACTTGTAGTCTTTAATTAATTCTAACCATCTCTGCTATCTCAGATTCAATTCTTTTTGAGTCATCAAATACTTCAAACTCTTGTGGTCTATGAATATACGACAAGTCTCACCATATAAATAATGCCTCCAAATTTTCAAGGTAAAAACAATGGCAGCAAGCTCTAAGTCGTGCGTCGAGTAATTCTTCTCATGTGGCTTCAACTGCCATGAAGCATAGGCTATCACCTTGCCATCTTACATAAGTACACAACCCAGTCCATTTAAGGACGCATCGCTATAGACCATAACCTCTTTTCCTGACTTGGGTAATACTAGAACTAGAGCTTCTGTCAGCAATGTCTTCAAATTCTCAAAACTCTGCTGACACTTTTCTTACCATTCAAACTTAACGTCTTTCTGTAGCAACCTCATCATTGGAGTTGCTATCATGGAGAATCCTTTCACAAATATTCAGTAGTAACCAGCTAAGCCCAAAAAGCTTCTAACCTCGATTACATTTTTAGGCAGTTTCCATTCAACAATAGTAGAGATCTTACTTGGATCAACTCGGATACCTTCACCCGAAACAATATGACCCAGAAGCCCTACTTTATGGAGCCAAAACTCACTCTTGCTAAACTTAGCATACAATTGTTTTTCCCGTAAGGTTTACAACACAGTCTTCAAATGCGTCGCATGTTCTATCTCATCCTTGGAATAAATCAAAATGTCGTCAATGAACACAACGATGAACTTGTCCAAGTATGGCTGAAATATCCTATTCATCAGGTCTATAAATACTGCCGGTGCATTCGTTAACCCAAACGGCATGACAAGAAATTCATAGTGGCCATACCTCATTCTGAAAGCTATTTTAGGTACGTCTGACTCCTTAACTCGCAACTGATAGTAGCCGGATCTCAAGTCTATCTTAGAGAATACAGTGGCTCCCCTCAGCTGGTCGAAGAAATCATCGATCCTTGGCAAAGGATACTTATTCCTGATAGTTACCTTGTTCAGTTGCCGATAATGTATACATAGCCTCATCAAACCATCTTTCTTTTTTACGAATAATACAGGAGCACCCCAAGGGGAAAAGCTCAGCCTTGCAAAACCTTTATCCGTCAGCTCTTACAACTGTGCTTTTAACTCTTTCAGTTCAGTTGGTGCCATCCTGTACGGAGCAATAGAAATAGGAGTTGTTCCTGGCACTAGTTCAATACCAAACTCTATCTCTCTATCAGGAGGTAATCCGGGTAATTCTTTCGGGAACACGTCTGAATATTCACATACTATTGGCACAGACTCAATCTTAGACTCTTTTCCTTAGTGTTCAGTACGAAAGCAAGTTAGGCTTCATACCCTTTTCTCACATATTTTTGAGCAACCATTGATGTAATTACAACTAGCGGTGTACCCAATTCTCTTGAATCAACCTGTAGAATCTCACCATCTGGGCACTTCAATACAATATACTTGCTGCAAAGTTTACAATTACTTCATGCAGGGCTAACCAATCCATACCAAGTATTACATAAAACTCATCAAATGGCAATAGCATAAGGTTAGCAGGAAAACAATGACCCTGAATCGTCGAAGGACAATTCTTACAAACTTTATCAACCAAGACTGACTTGCCTAATAGGTTCGACACTCTGATAATAAATTCTGTAGGTTCAATGGATATATTCATACTAGACACCAATCTCATGCAAATGTATGAATGTGTCGATCCCGGATCAATTAAGGCAACAACACAAGTATTAAAAAGAGAAAAGGTACCCGTGATGACGTCAAGAGCAGAGGCTTCCTCTCGAGCGCGTATTGCATATGTTCCTATCGGGGCGCGAGCCTCTAATTTTGCAGTGACTTTGATCGCAACTTGACTGCCATTGGATCTTCTAGGATATCTTGGAGGTCTACCTCGTGGAATAGGAGCACTCAACTTTGGGGCTAATTCCACCTCTTTATCAGTTCGCTCTGGGTAGTCTCTGAGAAAGTGGTCAAGAGAACCACATCTGTAGCATGCACCGCTCTTCATTCGGCACTCTCTGAAGTGAAATTTGTTACAACTTTTACACTTCGGCTTTTGGTCATCTACACTACCCATACTAGTCACCATCGGGGAAGAAGACTTCTAGTTATGTCGTTTGGAGCTTCTTACTTTACTTGAATGTCCTACCGATGATGTGGAGCGTTCATGTTGGCCCCTTGACTTCTTTGTGGAAAATGGGAGCGTTCTGCTGTTGGATCTCTTGCTCAAATCTCGAGCTTCTCTCTTAGCTTGCTTCCTTTCGTTATTGAGCTCCTCGGCCTTCTTGGCCCGATCTACTAATATAGAAAACTCTCTTATCTCAAGGATCCCAATTAACAACTTAATTTCCTCATTCAAATCTTCCTCGAAGCATTTACACATTTCTGACTCTGTTTGAACCTATTCAGTTGCATACTGACTTAGCCTCACAAATTCCCTTTCGTATTCCGATACAGTCTTATTTCCTTGTTTGGGTTCTAGGAACTCTTTTCGCTTCAAGTATAAGAACCTTTGACTGATGTATTTCTTCTTAAACTCTGCTTGGAAAAATTCCCAAGTGATGTTTCCCTTTAGCACCACTGAAGATACAGTTTTCCACCAGTGGTATGTAGTATCCTTTAAAAGAGATACAACACATTTTAAACACTCCTCAGAGTACAAGATAACTCATCCAATAATTGTGTGGTGTTCTCGAGCCAAAACTCAGCTCGCTCAGCATCATCATCAATCTTAGCTCTAAATTCCTCAGCCCCGTACTTTCTAAGCTTGACTACAGGGGCTTTACCAATTCTTACAGGTGCCATACCTCGTGGCACTTCTTCATCAGGTCAGTTAGGGGGCGGGGGAGGTCGTGGTATGTTGGGACGATTTGTCAAATAATCTTCAAACCACTCGTCCATTAGGTCAAAGAAGGCGGCTCTGGCCTCTTCCCTGCCTTCAGACATAGGCCTTTTACTACTACTAGAAACAACTCATTGTACGGAAGCTGGAGCATGGCTCTTGGCTCTCTCGGACTCATCTTGTGCTTCATTGGAAGACATTTACTATATTCAAAGATAATGAACCAGTTAGGAGATGTCACACTATCGACGTTCGTATAATGGCATGTATAGCGAAACTTAATACTCTCTACGGTAGTCCTAAAACTGACTAAATTGTAGCTCTGATACCACTAAATGTAACACCCTTTATCCATATGCAACACTGGAATAGGGTATGAGGCGTTACCATACATGTACTCAGACAATTTCATGAAATACAGACTATGAAATTTCGTTTCAAATTAAAACCAATCAAACCACATCTTAGTGTCCCTATTACAGGCCTACGAGGCCCTAAACATACATTGATAATGGTCCGAGACAAAATCGGGGTCCTAAGGAAAATTTAAGAAAATTTCTAGGTTAATGTCTCACACGTTCGTGTGGAGATAATGCACACGTCCGTGTGCCTTGGGACACGCCCGTGTCCCCTACCCATGTGGAATTAATTGAATTTATTTTCTACTTCGAACCTATAAGGGTTTTCACACGGCCGAGCACATGCCCGTGTCCCTGGCCCGTGTCATTCACACGACCTAGACACGCCCTTGTGGTCGCCTGTATCTAAAAACTCGAGCATTCTGTTTATGATGTTAGCATGCATTTAAGGGCACACGACCAAGACACACGCCCATGTGCTAGGCCGTGTCCACCACACGGTTGAGACATATGACCGTGTCTCTGCCCGTGTGTTTACTACCATGCATTCTGACTTAAGAATTTTAGGTGCAGGGGACACACGACCATACCACACACCCATGAGGCTATCCGTGTGTCACACACAGCCTAGACACATGCCTGTGTGTCTACCCGTCTGGACCTTATTAGGCTATTTTTCAAGCCTTTTGTCACCCTCTAACATCCATACACACGTATAGGTTCTAATAATATTTAACATGGCCTAATTCTACTTTTAAACGACCTTGATGAACCTCATTGCATGTAAACCTCGTCTCATCGATTTTACACATGCTAGGTTATCCCCTTTTGTATTAAGGATTTCTATATCTTATAACACTTTAAGATTGGCTCATTATTATAACTCATTACCAATTATGGCCTAGCCAGATTTGGTCATATTACATGTATCTAAATGTGATATACTATATTTTATCCTCACTAGAACAATTGAACGTAAACATGCACAAATTTGTAGGTCATAACCTACATCAAAATAAGCCAATTTACATGACAATCTACTAGTCAATATGTATACTTTACAAGCCTTCATATTGACAAATCAAATGACACATATAACAAAATAACAAAAGCCTTATACATGCCATTGAACAAAATAAAAGTATCTATATTCCAAAGCTGGACAAGATGATAGTGTGTTGACTCTCCAATCGTCTTCCAATTTCTACAAGTTCTCGAGCTCTATAAAATAGGGAAAAGAGAGGGGTAAGCATTTGCATGCTTAGTAAGCCCGAATAACTGGAAAGTAAACTTACCGATTAATTAGCATACAATCATATTAGGCAATATAACCAACAAGCATGAAATGGTTTCCCTATCTCATGCACTCAATCACCAGGTTAGTCTCATAACAATGTATTATGAAATTTGTCTTAGATGAGCTTATCATCCAACATTTTCATTTTTATACCTCATGATAATCTTGTTGAGCTTTTCAAAAATCTCGATGGATTATCCATTTACCGTCAAGTCATAAAAGTGATCATCTCGTGTACGCACTCCCACGAACCTCACATCTTAGCGGGATTACCAATCCAGGCTAAATCCTCCATAATATAAACTCATTGGGTGATGCCGGGATTACCAATCCAAGATAAATCCCTTGCAGCGACAAACACCCTTAATGAGCTCGGATTTGAATTACCAGTCCAGGCTAAATTCAGACCCTAGTCGGATTACCCGTCCGGGCTAAATCCATAATGCACACATATTCTTTGGCTTGATCACTCAAGGAACACCCGTTTGGGTTAGATCCTTTCTATATTGAGATTAATGGATTACTCGTCAGGCTAAATCCTTTTCTACAACACATACAGGATCCCAAGTCATGTAAGCCATGGTTTATCCATCGAATTTCCCTTTTTGACTTCAACCGGGACATTTATTATCATGTTATTATTATTAACACATTTCATGGATTTTCATACCATCATTACAACTAATTATCATACATTCATAATACATGCAATTAAGCATATCAAGAGTTTACTTTAAGTTATTCGAACTTACCTAGTACTTGTTTCAGTTTCGCGTTTCGGTTATTCCCAAACCTTTCGTTTTCCTCGATCGACCTTTAAAATTTGTTCCTCGGGGTCTATAACATAAAAATGAATTATTAATACCTCACATCTTTCTTTTCAAGTCTAAATTTCACCCCTAGAAAAATGACTGTTTTGCCCCTCACCTTTCACATTATTTACAATTTAATCCCTAGGCTCGTATGATGAAATGCATGAAATTTCTACATTATCCAAGCCTAGCCAAATGTTTTTCCCTCTTATGCTAGCCCACATTTTCCATTATTTCACATTTTTCTACCCACTTTTTGCAACTTTTACAAAATGGTCCCTAAAGCCATTTGCATGAAAAATCACTTAGTTATAGTTGTTTACCATCCTTTAAACTTTAATATTCCTCCATAAACCATTAAAATATAAGTGACTCATGCATGGGTAAATTTCTAAACATGAACCCTAGCATGAAATATGGTTGTAATAGAGAGAGTAAGTTACTGGGATTTCAAAAATACGAAGAACATTAAAAACAGGGCTTGGGAGCACTTACTATTGAGCTTGAAAATGTTGAAAATCCTAGCTATGGAGGCTTGAGAAATTGGCTGCATGAGGGAGAAGAATGGCTGATTTTTGGCTTATTTTTCCGATTTTATTTCATTAATTAGCTAAATGACCAAAATGCCCTTAAGCCCTTTCTTTCAAATTTTATCCATACATGCCCATTTTTATCCAAAAACTTAGAAATTTGGAAAATTTTTCTTTAAGACCTTCTAATTAATAATCTAAATCAATTTTATACAAATTTCTTCTAGAACCCAAGTTTTGCAATTTATTCAATTTGGTCCTTATTTTTCAATTAGACAGCTTACTTATAAAATTTCTCTATGAAACTTTAACACATGCATATTTTCATATTCTAGGACTCATAATAATCATAAAATAAATATTTCAATGTCGGGTTTCAATGCCCATTTTAATGTTCTTTACATTTTTGAAGTCCTTTTAACATGTTCTAGCTATTTCTACCATTTATTTGAGCTAGGGTTTGTGTTTAAAAATTTACCTATGAATGATATGCATGTATTTTTATGTTTAATGTTAGAAAATGTGTGTTGGGTGTTAGATAAACAACTTGTTCTAAGCGATTTTACGTGAAAACGAGTAAAACGTCATAATCGGTAAAAATACCTAATGTTCATAAGTACATGTTAGAGTGAGAATTTGATGTTGCCATAAAATGGAAAAATGATCAGCATGTCATAAAACATAAAAAAATAGGATGAAGTTTAATTTTCGAGCCTTGGGGAAAAAGTGAAAATATGCATAAGTTTAGGGGTCAAAATGCAAATTTGTAAAAATATGATTTATGGACCCATTGAATAATGTGAGTAATAAATGAGCTATATTTGTAATGTTAGATCAAGGAAATCGAGATTCAGTCTAAAATAGAGAAAATATCAAGTAGTGGACTTAAATGGTAAAAATGACCATTTTCGTATACAAGGTAAGTTCATATGATTTTTAATAATGCAATGTGTATTTTAATGTTATTGCTTTAGTAGTACATGAGATGTAAGTACATGTACAAATAAATACCTTAATTGATGTTTTAAATGTTTAAATAACATTTATAATGTTAACATGTTATTTGGTTACTTTGTTGCAATAATATGTTTTGATGTTTTATGCTTATGTTATAAGTGTTGCCATGTTAGTATTTGTATATGGTAATGCCATATGATATGAGGCCAACATTTTGAGAATGTTCGACAAAGAGATGAAAGTCCGAAAATCCCGTTTGAACTTAGGAATAGGTGAGGATACAAGTGACATGTCACTAGGATAGCTATGTACGTATGAACTCATTTGATGACATGATACATGCTAAGTTCAGGAGCTTGTGTAGCCCGGTTGAGAGACATGTAATTATGTGGTACACGCTAGGCCCGGGATCTTATGTAGCCCTGTTGAGAGGCGTGGTTATGTGATGCATGCTAGGTCCGGGTGCTCTTATGTAGCCCTATTGAGAGGCGTGCTATATTATGATTATGACACTTTAGTGCATTTGAATCCAAGTATCTTGTTCATTATTCCAAATTTTCAACGGGTAATGTATATGAAATTCAAACGTAAGCTAAGTAAGGTATGTATATGTGCAAGAAAGCAAATGTATGTATTTGCCATTATGTGCTCGTATGACTATGATGATTTATGGCGATATATGTCATTGTGTATTATGTATGAACGAGAATGTTATTTTATTTGATGAAAGTATGATGGTTTGTGGAAGGATACATGTATGATATTAAACCATGCCTATGAGTATAAACTAACAATGAATTTTATGATAACTATTGTGATTTTGCACCGAAACAGTGTTGAACAGCAACAGTAGCCTGACTTTGAAAACTCACCATAAATAGTGGAAGTTGAATTAGAGGGTGAATAATATATGAAACTAAATCTTAATGAGTCTAGTTTCACATACAGAAAATAGTGTAAGAAAAATAATTTTTTATTATGATATATTTAAGTTCTTGTGAGATAGATTCGGAGTGATTCCAGACTCCCCTGTCTTAGATTTGGAAAATCACTAGAAATTGTACAAAAATAATTGTGAGTTATAAATTATATGATTAAAATACTTATTGAGTCTATTTTCTAGAAAGATAGATGATAGAATTATTTGAGTTCTGTATTATGAGATAAATAATTTTTAGTGAAGAGAGATCAGAACTATTGGATAGCTAAACAGGGGAAAATTTAATGAATAAATTGTACTAATTGGATAAACCAAAAATTCTCCAAAATTTCATGGTAAGAAGATATATGAGTCTAGTTTCAGGGAAAATTAATGGATCTTAATTTGGAGTCATTTATCTTGAGTTATAAATAATTTATCGACTATGACTCGAGTAGACAGCTTGACCAGAATATGATTAAAAGTGTAATTATAGTTGTTTTACCTAAGGAAACATGTTTATAAATTGCTTATTAATTTCATATGGACTTACTAAGCGTAAAGATTACCCCACTCTCCATCTCTTTTAGTATTGGTAGGTTGGCTCGGGGTTGGAGATCGTCGGAGGTAGCATCACACTTTCAGAATGTTGATGTGAAGCGTCGATAAACTTCAAGTGTTTTCAAGTGAGTGGCATGTATAGAGAGTTAGTATTTATGATAGTTGTTAGCATGAGTTGGCCAAATAAATCGTATATATCCATGTGATATGGTTTATATTCAATCATTGGGTTGTAAACATAATTGATTATGCATGCTTGATCCATTGCTCTATGATATGTGCCTGGTGATGTCTTGATACGGTCGAATGTATGATATGTCATGCTTATGTACTGGATAGATTATGTTCAATAGATGTAACCATACTATTAATGTAAAGGTGTAAGGTAAGAATAAGTAATACCGTTGTTAAACATGAAATTGGTGTGGAATGTCTTAGTCAAGCATGTTGTTTACGTATGTGAATTGATGGTATGTCTAGGCTTGGTATAAAATGAGAACAAGCGTTGGTATGTCTAGTTCTGGTTAATGTAAGAATGTGTATTACATGCATGATGGTAGGAAAATGATATATTTGTATCAAAATAGAGAATGTTGAATGTTATTGAAACCATGTAGGTGCATGTAGGGTGACAAGGGCTTGGAAAATAGCCTGAGTTAATTACACGGGCTGAGACACGACCGTGTGTCTCAACCGTGTGAGGGACACGTCTTGGTGACACGGGCGTGTAGCCTAGACGTATGGTTCAACTCATTTGATGACATCATAGATAGAGAGTTACACGGCCTGAGGACACAGGCGTGTTGATGGCACACTGGCATGCCCCTGTGTCCACACGGGCGTGTGGCCTTGTTTAATGAGAAAAATTTCTATATTTTCCTAGGACTTTCCAAAGTACTTGATTTAGTCTTGAAACTTTTATAAAGTATATTTCGGGCTTCGTAGACCCAAGTAAGGGACTATGTGCATGTGAATGAATGTTTCAAAATAAAAATGAAATTTTACAGCCCGTATTTTAGTTGGATGTTTGTATGTTTGTTCGGTAATGCCTCGTACCCTATCTCGGTCTCGGGTACGGGTAAGGGGTGTTACACTTTGTATGGGCGTAAGTGTCGAACACCCTTGTATTGGACCGAGCTGAGAGAGAATCGAATACACGGGGTTGACTTAGTTAAAGAGACCGAGGAGAAAGTTAAGGTGATTCGCGACTGTTTAAAGACCGTTTCAGATAGACAGAAATCCTATACGGATTTGAAATAGAAAGAGATTGAGTTTCAAGTCGAGGATAAAGTATTTTTGAAAGTCCCCCCGTGGAAGAAGGTTCTTTGTTTCAAAAGAAAGGCAAATTAAGTCCTCGATTTATTGGACCTTAAGAGATTACAGAGAGAGTAGGACCTGTTGCTTAACGGTTGGCTTTGCCCTCAGAATTGGAAAAGATTCACGATGTGTTTCATGTGTCAATGTTACATCGATATAGATCAGATCCTTCACACGTGATCACGCCAACTGAGGTTAAAATTCAGCAAGACATGACTTATGGCGAAGAGCCTGTTAAGATTTTGGCTCGAGAGGTTAAACAATTGAGGAATAAAACTGTAGCACTCGTGAAAGTTTTGTGGCATAGACACTGAGTCGAAGAGGCCACATGGGAACCTGAGGAGACTATGAGAGACCAATACCCAAACTTATTCACCGGTAAGATTTTCGAGGCACGAAAATCCCTAAGGGGAGAGAATTGTAACAGCTCGATTGTGGGCCCAGTCAGAACAGTGGTTTCGGGATCACTAATCTGAGGTCAAAGAAATCATATTTTATATTATTTTATATGTTGTGGCATGATTATCTAAAAGCATGAAAATTTTGGTTAATTAATTTTAGTGTTTTCATGCTTAATTGTGAAAAATGACTAAATCGCATAAAGTGCAAAGTCCTATTTTGTTAGCTACGGGTGTCAAATAGCTAGAGAACCAAAAGTGGAGCTCTTTAAAGGGCAAATAGACCCTTAGAAGCTGATGGCCGACCTTAGGGGACAATAAATTCAAATGGTCAAATGGGTAGGTGACTTAATGTATAATAAAATATTACCCTAGTGTCTAGCCATCATCTTTTTCATTTCTTCCTTTTCTTCCACCAAAATTTTAAAAAAAAAATGGGGTTTTTGGGAGCTTCAAAATTTCAGCAACTTGCAACCTTCACAAGTAAGTGATCTTGATGGTTTTTCTTGATGATTTTTATACTTTTAGAACCCTTGTAACATGAGCTTTCAAATAAGGGGATCATTTTGCAAAATGTTTGAAAGTATAGGGTTTTACCATGAGTGTGTTCATGTTGTTTTCTTAAATTTTATGGAAGAATATGAGTTATGGTTGTGTAATAAACAATTTTTGTGAAGGGATTTCTTGTGAAAACCCTAAAATGGACCATTTTTGCATAAGTTGTAAAATAGGTGATAAATGTGTGAAATAATGAGAATTGTGGGTTGATCCTAGTGTAAAGAGTATTCGACTAGGTTTGCTTAATGATAAAATATGATAAAAATCAATTTTTGGACCCAAGGGTAAAATGGTCATTTTGCAAAAGTCTAGGGGCAAAATGGTCATTTTGCCTAATTTTAAATTGTTGAGTACCTAGATCGATAAAGTGATTAAATTTGTGAATTTTTATTATTATAGATCAAGAATTACAAAATCTGGACCTAGACTAGGGAAAAGCGAAGCTAGTGGACTAAACCAAGCTAGTCGCCTACATTTTGTATACCGAAGTAAGTTGTATGTAAATAATACAGCTACATTGTTATTGTATGTGTTTGAATCGATATAGCATAAATTTCTTGTTTGTGGAAATGATTATGCGTGATAAATATTGAGATAGTAGAACTTCCGTTTGAACCCTAGGAAATAAATCGAATATTCATGCCATGACATTGGGGTTAATATTGTGCTAGTGTAAGACATGTCTGGGACATGCATCGGCCACATTATGAGAGCCAGTGTAAGACCATGTCTGGGACATGGAATCAGTATAGAGACGAGAGCTAGTGTAAGACATGTCTGGGACATGCATCGGCCTCGTGAAGTAAGCCAGTGTAAGACATGTCTGGGACATGCATTGGCTACGAGATGTGTCAGTGTAAGACCATGTCTGGGACATGGCATCAGCACATATAAAGGTGCCACTGTAAGACCATGTCTGGGACATGGCATCGACACCAATATGTGAGAGCTAGTGTAAGACCATGTTTAGGACATGGCGTCGGCCTCGATTACTGTAGTTAGTGTAAGACCATGTCTGGGACATGGCATTGGCATTATACCCTATGTTTGAGGCTTAGTGAATATCCGATAGCATTCCAAATGGTTCAAAGATGAGAGTTACAGTTCCAATTAAACGAGGAAAGTATAAACATGTTGTGAGTGATATAGGTACCTAAATGAAATGCATGAGATGTGAGCTGGATAGTGACGAGTAAGTTGCGCTTATGCCTATTCTAGTGTTATGAGCATGTTGATGATGAATGGTAAAGTTGTCATTATATTTATTTTCACGCAACTTACTAAGCTTTATGCTTACCCTATTTCCTTCTATTTTCTTATAGTGCTGCCTAATTAGCTCATGGATCAATAGACGTCGGAGGCATCGATCAAACTATCAATCAAAGCACTTGGTATAGTTAGATCCATTTACTTTGATTATGGCATGTATAGGACGTTAACTTTATAATTTTGGTGTCATTGTTAATTGGCCAAATATGTTGGCTTATCTTATCATTTTGATTCATTTTGTATAAGGCCATGGGAATGTCTAAAGTTGAAGGTTGTTATATGAATATAAGAAGTCATTTCATGAATAGGTAATTTGTGGTTGTTTTAGTAAGTATGAAATGTGTTAAAGCCTTAGATGTGGTTGTTGGATTGAAGAATCATATTATGATGATCTTTAGCATGATGGATGTTGTTATTTTGTGATTCAGGGTGGTAAAGGGCTTGGTAGATTCCCCTATATTGTCAACACGGGTAGGCACACGGGCGTGTGTCTAGGCCGTGTGCAACACACAGCCAGCCCTATGGGTGTGTTGTCCAGCCGTGTGTCCCCTGCGCGTAAAATTTGCAAGTCTGAATGCATGGTAGTAAACACACGGGCAGCGACACGGCTGTGTGTCTCAACCGTGTGGAGGGCACGGCCTCTGGCCACGGGTGTGTACCTTGGCCTTGTGCCTCTTATTAGTTGCCAACATCAAAAATAGAATGTCAAGGTTTTTGGACACGGGCTAGGACACGGACATGTCATGGCCATGTGAAGGACACGGGCCATAGACACGGGCGTGTGTCAAGCCGTGTGAAAACTCCTGTAGGTTCGAATTTAGAATTTAATTCATACGGGTATGGGGCGTGCCCCTAGATGCTTAGGCTGTGTGTATCACACGGTCCATCAGCACGACCATGCTATAATAATCACACAGGCGTGTTTTCCTTCCACAAGGGCGTGTGCCCTATTTCAAGGGTCATTTTTATTTAAGTCGGTTTAAGGACCCGAGTTGGTTCTGAATGGTTTGCAATGAGAGTTTGAGGCCTCGCAGGCTCACATTAAGGAGTTTAAACAAGGTTCAAAAAAGTTTTAAGTTTGATCAAGTCTAGGTGACTCGAAAACGATTATATGCATGTATTTAAGTATGGTAATACCCCGTGCTCGGTCCCGCCTTTGGACTCGAGTAAGGGGTGTTACATGCTATACGTTATGAATTGATTGGTAATACCTCGTAACCTTATTTTGGCGATGGATATGGGTTAGGGGTGTTACATTTTATTGGTATTAGAGCTACGGGTTAGTCGATTCTAGGACTAACGTAGCGTGTATGAGAGTCTAGCTATACATGCCATATATACTCTATGATAGTGTGGTGATTCCTAATAGGTTAAATTGTGTTTTTGTATAGTAATGGATCCCAAAAGAGTTGTAGTCGATGATGTAGAGAGTAATGCACCAGCTCCCACTCAAGGGGCAGCACTATCAGATTCTAGGCCTGTAACGAGTAGCCACGAGGCAGACGCTAAACAATCCTTTTTCCAAATGATGAACGAGTGGTTCACGGAGTTTGTTCAAATGAATACAGCTACTCAACAACATCCACCCCTACCTATTCCTCAACAAATCCCTATTGTTCCTCAAGTTATAGACCCGATACGGTTGAACAAGCCGCCAGTAGAGAAGATTTGTAAACATGGGGCTGAAAGGTTTCGGGCTATTGTTGATGATGATGCTGAGAGAGCTGAGTTCTGGCTTGAAAATACGATTCGAGTATTTGATGAATTGTCTTGTACTCCTGATGAATGTATTAAATGTGTTGTATCTTTGCTGAGAGACATCACTTATCAATGGTGGAACACGTTGACATCTATGGTTTCGAAAGAACGGGTTACCTAAAAATTCTTTTAGAAGGAATTTCGAAAGAAAAATATAAGTTAGCGATTCCTTGATCACAAGCATAAAGAGTTTCTAGAGTTATAACAAGGCATAATGACTGTTAGTGAGTATGAAAGAGGATTCGTATGATTAAGCAAGTATGCTTGAGAGTATGTGTCTACTGAAGGAAGAATGTACAAGCAGTTTGTTGATGGGCTAAACGAAGATATAAAACTTCTAGTCGAAATTCTAGAGTTGAAAGGATTTGTCGTTCTGGTTGAAAGGGCTTGTAAAGCCGAGGATATTAGTAAAGAAAAGAGAAAAGCAGATTCAGAAGCTAGGGACTCGAGAAAAGGATCGATGAGTAAGCCATATCAATCTTTGTCAAAGAAATTCTAAGATTTGTATGCTCGCCTAAATGCTTCAAACGAATATTCGAACAGAGATCGTAGAAAACAATACTCAAGTTCTAAAGCTCAAGCCATATCAGTAGGGAATGTTGGCAGTGTGAGAGACAACAAACCCAAGTGTCAGCAGTGTGGGAGGCGACATTATGGCGAATGCTGGAATAAAAATAATAAAGCTTGTTACAAATGTGGTTCGCTATATCACTTCATCCGAAATTGTCCTGAGCTAGATGAGAAAGATAAAGTTCAAAATATGAGACCAAGTAACATGTTGAGTAGAGATAGGCCACCTACAGTTGCCGAAAATGTAAGTGGTAGTAGAAGGGCGACAAAGGATTCAGTTGTAAGGTCTGAGGCCGGAGCACCTGCTAGAGCCAACACTATTCACGCTTGCGAAGAAGCGTCATCTCCAGATGTTATCACCGGTACTTTCACTCTCTATTATACTAATGTGATTGCATTGATAGATCTAGGATCAACTCTTTCTTATATATGCATGAATTTAGTATCTAGTAAGACTTTGCCTGTAGAGTCTACTGAATTTGTGGTTAGAGTATTGAACCCCTTAGGCAAATGTGTTTTGGTTGACAAAGTTTGCAAGAATTGTCCGTTAATGCATCGTGATTTTTTGTTTTTTTGGCTAATCTGATGTTGTTTCCATTCGATGAATTTGATTTGATTTTGGGAATGGATTGGCTAACAATGAATGATGCTATAATGAATTATAGACGAAAGATGATTGAACTAAAATGTCTGAAAAATAAGACTATTAGAATTGAATCTGATGATCTGAATAGTTTACCAGTTGTGATCTTGTCTATGTTAGCTCAAAGATTTGTGAGAAAGGAGTATGAAGCTTATCTCTCTTACGTACTTGATATAAAATTGATAGAAAGAAAGATTGAATTAATACCAATTGTATGCGAGTATCCAGTTGTATTTCCCAAAGAAATATCGGGTTTACCACCTATCAGAGAGGTTGAGTTTAGTATTGAATTAGTACCGGGAAAAACGCCAATATCGATAGCTCCATACATAATGGCTTCGATAGAGTTAAAAGAATTGAAAACTCAATTGCAAGAATTGACAAATAGAGGTTTTGCTAGACCGAGTTTCTCTGCTTGGGGTGCACCAGTATTATTTGTGAAAAAGAAAGATGGCACGATGAGAATGTGTATAGACTATCGACATCTCAACAAAGTGACGATCAAGAATAAACACCCTTTGCCATGAATAGATGTAACACCCCTTACCTGTGTCTGACGCCGGGACAGGATACGAGACATTACCAGACTTAAACACAAGAAACATACAAAACTGGGCCATAAAGTTTCGTCCAAATTTAAAACTTTTCAATCACATGCAAATTGTCCCTTATAAGGGCCTACGAGGCCCAAAACATACATCGGAAGTGGTTTGGGACTAAACTGAGAAATTTCAATACCATTTTGACACTTAGAAAATTTTCTAATTTTAGAGAGTCACACGCCCGTGTGGGTAGGCCGTGTGGTCACACACGCCCGTGTGTCTTGGGACACACCCGTGTCCTCAGCCCGTGTAACTCTCTGACTATGACATCAACAGGAAAAAGAGGTCACATGGCCACAGCACTCGCCCGTATGCTTAGGCCGTGTGACAAATTAAATTCTCAAAATTAAGTGTAGACATCACACGGTCTAGGTACACGCCCATGCCCTAAGGCCGTGTCCTTCACACGGCTAAGACACATGGCCATGTCTTTGCCTGTGTGTTTACTACTGGGCATTCTGTGTTGCATTAATTAGGGTGCAGGGGACACATGGCCGGATCTCATGCCCATGGGGTAAACCGTGTGTCACACATAGCCTAGACACATGCCCGTGTGTCTAACCATGTGGACAATTTCTACGCAATTTTCCAAGCCATTTGCCACCCTTAAGCACTCACACACTTAAACCCACTTCGTGGCATACAACATAGCACTTCATAAAGCATAGACATTTTATGTTTTTAATAGCCAACGTATAACATATTCAAGTTAGTAGGTTTACCTAAGATATTCCACACCAATTTCATGAATAATCATCTTTGCTATCCTACTTCCAAGTTATGCATTTGTACCACATTTATTGCCATATACATTAACCAAATTTCATCCATCACACTCATTATCATAAACAATCACAAACCACATCAAACACCCATCAAGTAGCCACAACAAGCTTAAACATATTTGCAAGCATGCATAATTGATTAAGGTTACCACCCAAATAATCAATATGAGCCACCTCTTATGGCCATATAAAAAATGAATCATAACATCATCATGAGCCAACACATTTGGCTAATCAATATGACACATAACAAAAAGACTAAGTCCCTATACATGCCATATTCAAAATGTTGAATCTAACTATACCAAATTTTCCAATTAATAGTGGGATCAAAAACTTCGACGTCCTCCAATCCCTGATCTAGATTGGCGACACTATGAGGAAAGGAAAGGAAAAGGGAGTAAGCTTTAAATCTTAGTAAGTCCACATGTAAATAAAATGCAATTTAAACAAGCATTAATCATACATTTAACATAATGAACATAATCTTGCATTTTATAACAAATCACTTAAACTTATTCTTCATATTTATGTATATATTCTTACCACAAATTCATCATATCCATGATGTTCTCATGAGTTCGATATACATACCTGTGCCCACTTGCACATAACAACTTACTTTATCGTCTTTGACGTATTCATCAAAATTACTCATTGAACTTCTCTTTGGACTACTCGTTGAACACTAGGAATACCATCGGATACAGCGAAATCTCGTACTTAAGTGCCCTATATGTAGCCAAAGCTACCTCATATCATATATCACATGTTTCTCGCTTTCGAGCTACTCATGGGTCTACTCACACAAGCTATCGGTCAGGATGTAGCTACACAGGCTACTCACACAAGCTGTTGGGTATCCGCAACACACGCCGGACTACCTAGCCACCGATAGAACATAAAAGACCGGTACCCAGAACCCCATAACATGTGTCACACATATCTTGAACTCAGACCACAACTCATGAGCTCAGATCACATAGTTCCTAGTGACGTGTCACTTGTATCCTAAACTATTCCTAAGGTTCAAACGAGATTTTCATACTTATTGCATCACTGTCGGACTCGCTTGTAATATCGACATCAATGTACATAGTATCAGTCTTTTTCTCATGGTAGGATCAAGGCATAGTTATAACAAAAATAAAGTATTTAAATTTAAAGATTAACAAAGCATTGAACGTAATACGTATTGCATTATTCACATATGAACTTACCTCTGTAACTCCCCAAACTCGGCCCAAACGTTATGGCCGAATCTGGTGTGTCACATTAAAGTGTTTTAGTGAAAACTGTGTTTTCATTGAAAACCCTTCTTAAAATAAAAGAAACCTTAATTAACTGAAAAAACACACCTTTCAGTTGCGAAAACCTTGTTCGAAACATTTGATTTAAGAAAACTTATCATTTAAAAATTTAATTGCGGAAACGTAGAAAACATACTATAATTTAGGAAACCCATGTTCAACTTCTTGTAAATTACAATGAAAATAATAATAATAATTCAAGTAATAATAACATAATGAAAACCTTATTACAATCTGATTTGAAACATACTTAATTAAATAAAAACTTATATGCTTAAAAAAAAACAAGTCTAAATTATCGTCCTCCGTTCTATAATTCCCTAACCCATATGCATCCTAAGCAGAATATCATATGTATGCATGTCACATCCACAAAACTTACATTCAACACCTAGAGGTATTTTGGTCATTTTAGCCCTTAGGGGTATTTCGGTAATTTTCCCTTAATTAAGGTTTTCACTTATCTTGGCCCGTTAACAAGTCCCGTGAACAAAGATGAACGAATACTATGCACCAGGTAGGATTCCAGAGAAGAGAAGGTGGGTCATTAAGACCGCTTAAGTACCAAGCTCTCCCTAAATCCAATCCTAGAAATGTATATACCCGTTGCCACACCTTAACCCTTTGACTTATCCACGGTGGAAATATATTATTTAAGTTTTGTAGTTATCATATACTAGGCCCAAAACCCCTTACAGAGCCTAAACAAATTCACATACCTGTATCTGGCCCATTAAGCCCAATCATATTCATATGGCCCATTAGGCCCAAATCACATTTATATGGCCCGTTAGGCCCAAATCACATTCATATTCATGCTCACATACAAATTTTTATCACATAACATCAATTATCAATTTTGCCTATTATGGGCCCAACAGCCCATCGGGCCCATTAAGCCTATTTTGGAGCGGCTGGCCAATTCACAGCCCAAGCCCATGGAATCGCCCATGGGGCCTCAGACAACCTATCAGTTTCCTCCTCACGAGTGTTCGCACAATCGCAAGACTACCGTAGCCAAATTTTTGGCTTTTCGGCATTTTGACTTTTCGGCTTTTGCGAATTCATTGTGTGTGTAGTGTATGTACACACCTCGTAAGCAAGCTTCTGTGATTCCCTTAGTCACAAACCTACAAATGGTATCATCCTTCAATTAATTGAATGCTTAATACATATCTTTACTAAAACCGAAACCTCATCATAACCTTACCTTGCGCGATAAGTATAACAGCTCCTTCTTAAATCACTAACCATGATCAACTCCTAGATCTACACCAATCTTAACTATTAAAACCAGAATAATAGGTGACTCGTATCCAACACAAGTCCCCTTACATTAACTATGAACATTCGGCCACTTTAGCCAATGAAAGAGGAATACTTACCAAAATCGCAACACCTAAAGAGCAATTTTGCCAGAGAGTTAAGATCCGAGATCCGATGCTAATTCCCTACCACAGTTGATTAGAAAGAGTAAGGGACAATAATCAATACTTAGCAAAGAAAACTGATTGGAAAAGCAACACTTACACTAAATTTAGTCAAAGAGTATTCGGCCCTTGGGGGAATCGACTTCTTGGCTTTCAAACTTAGTATGGTGAATAAAGTTTATTTGGCACAGATTAAAGAAGAAGAGTAGTAGAATAAATCAGCAAAGAAGATTGTATAGAGGAGAATAGAAATCGGTAGAAAGAAAAGAAAGAAAAATAAAAAGGTTTTCGGCTTTTTGGAGAAAGGGGTTTCTGGCAACAAGGTGAAGAAGAATTTCGGCAGTAGCCCAACAACCTTGTATTCGGCCCCTATTTATAGCGCTTATAGCCGAATTTTCCATGCCTAATTCCCAATTCAACTCCATCACTTCCCCCTTCTCATCTCCACTTTTTTCTCCCTTATAACCCCTTGATCCTTTCCTCAAATTTCTCTTCTGAACACTCCCCTTGGAGTCCATCTTCACGCCACTTCCATTCTTCTAGAAGGCCAAAATTAATCTTCTAAAAATACTAAGCTAGGATTCAAACCCTGGATTTCCTTTCTAGCTACTAACGCCACCTCCCTACTCTCTAAGTGGCGTCACTTAGCCACTCCTCCAAAAAGCTTTTTTGATGCCATTTTTTTCCCTATTTTTATTTAAAAGCCCAACTACTTGCCAACAAAGTCCTTTTAATTATTAACACATACTTTCCTTTTCCCCTAAGTTCGAACTTAAACCTTAGCCAAGACCTACTATTACCTACTTAACCGAAAATACCTAGCACATTTTTTTTTATCAGAACCGAAAAAAGTAAAATTCAAGATTTCGAGATTTTTAGGTTTCGGGATTTTTGGGGCGTTACAACCTCAGTACAAAATGATAGGAGCGAGCCTAATCCTCGTAAACCTTGTTTTTCCCCCGATCAAGACCCGAATCTCGTTTTTCTTGACCTATAATGCCAAATTTAACTTATTTAATACATACATTATTCAAATTGACCCATAACACATACTTTGATAAAATTACCTTTTTAACCCTAACTTTACACTTATTTACACTTTAGTCCCTAAGCTCATAAAATGAAATACATGCATTTTCTTTGTTACCCAAGCTTAGCTGATTCATATTTTAACTATATCAACTCACATTTCTCATTAAATCATATTTTTACTACCCATTTCTACATCTTTTACAAATAAGTCCCTTTTAGGTGTTTTCACTGAAAATCACTTAGTAAATGATGTTCATCACACATCAAACTTTCTTATTCTTCCATTAAACATCAAAATACAAATATGCCACACATGAGTCAAGTTTTATACATGAACCCTACTTCAAAATATGGCTAGAAATGGATAGATCATGCTTCAAAGATCTCAAAAATGTAAAGAACATAAAAAAGGGGGCTGGGAGCACTTACAATCATGCTTGAAAAGTTGAAAAAAAGCCTAGCTATGGCTTTTGAAAATTTCAGCTAGCACTTGGAGAAGATGAGAAAATTTTTGACTTATTTTCTCTTATTTTCCCTGTTTATTCCTTTATTTACCAAATGACAAAAATGCCCTTTAAGCCTTTCTTTAAAAGTTTTCATTTTCTTTCCTATTTTTGTCCAAATTTTTAGAACTTGGTAAAATTTCTATTTAAGGACCACTAATTAATAATTCAATGCAATTTCATGCTTGAAGCTTCTAGAAGACAAGTTTTGCAACTTATTCAAATTAGTCCCTAACTTCAAATTGGACACTTTAGGCATAGAATTTCTTCATGAAAATTTCACACAACCATGCAATCATATCATAGACCATCAAATATTCATAAAATATTTATTTCTATTTTAGATTTGTGGTCTCGAAACCACTATTTTGATTAGACCCTAATTTGGGATGTTACAACTCTTCCCCCTTTAGGGATTTTTGTCCTTAAAAATCTTACCGATAAAAAGGTTTGGGGAATGTTTTCTCGTAGCCTCCTTGGGCTCCCATGTAGCCTCTTCAACTCCATATCTTTGCCATAACACTTTCACCAAGACAATGCTTTTGTTTCTCAATTGTTTGACTTCTCGTACGAGAATCTTAACCGGTTTTCACCATAAGTCATATCCAGTCAAATCTCAGTCTCTGTCAGTGAAATCACATATGAAGGATCCGATCGATAGTGGTGCAACATAGACACATGGAACACATCATGAATCTTTTCCAATTTAGATGGTAAAGCCAACCGATAGGCAACCGGCCCTATTCTTTCGGTGATCTCATATGGCCCTATAAAACAAGGACTCAACTCTCCTTTTCTGCCAAATCTCAAAACCTTTTTCCATGGAGATACTTTCAAAAATACCTTATCACTAACTTGATACTCAATTTCTTTTCTTTTCAAATCTGCATAAGATTTTTGTCTATCTGAAGCAGCTTTCAAATAGTCTCGAATCACTTCTACCTTTTCTTCAGTTTCCTTAACCAAATCGACTCCATGAATCTGATTTTCTCTAAGTTTAGTCTAATATAAGGGTGTTTGACATTTATGCCCATACAATGCCTCATAAGGTGCCATTTTCAAGCTCGACTGATAACTATTGTTGTAAGCAAACTCCACCAACGGTAAATACTTTTCCCAATTACCTTGGAATTCCAATACACAACATCAGAGCATGTCTTCCAAGATCTGAATTACTCATTCAGACTGACCATGAGTCTGCGGATGGAAAGCCAGTGCTAAATTTAAGCTTTGTACCCAAAGCTTGTTGTAACTTTTTCCAAAACCGTGAAGTGAACCTCGGATCTCTATCTGATACAATCAATATAGGTACTCCATGAAGTCTTACAATTTTACCAATGTATAATTCAGCTAACTTATCAAGTGAGTAATCGATACGTACCGAGATAAAGTGAGCCGATTTAGTTAATCTGTCGACAACCCATATGGCATCTTTCTTCCTCGGAGTTAAAGGCAAACCTGTCACAAAATCCATAGTAATCCGATCCTATTTCCACTCGGGAACCATGATGGGTAGAAGTAAACCTGATGGTACTTGGTGTTCAGCTTTTACTTGTTGACAAAATAAGCATTTCGATATAAACTCTGATATATCTCTTTTCAGACCATTCCACTAATACATTTTCTTCAAGTCATTATACATCTTTGTACTACCTGAGTGAACTGACAAACAACCGTTGTATGCCTCATGTAAAATATTCTGAATTAACTTAGTGTCCTTTGGAACGCAAGTCCTACCACGGAATCTTAAACAACCCTCAGAGTCCCTCAGCGAATTGGGTTCACTGCTGGACTCACACTGAATTCTCTTAGCTTACAAATCCTTATCTACTTTTTGAGCATCACAAATCTGTTGAAGAAAAGTCAGTCTAGCTCTCAGCTCAGCTAGAATCGAACCATCATCTGACAAAGTCAGACGTGTATTCATAGCCTTCAAGGTAAACGACGACTTCCTACTCAAAGCATTGGCGACCACATTCGCCTTACCCAGATGATAATCAATCACCAATTCATAATCTTTTAACAGTTCTAACCATCTTCGTTGTCACAAGTTCAAGTCCTTTTGAGTCATCAAGTACTTAAGACTTTTGTGATCGGCGTAGATATGGAATTTCTCACCAAATAGATAATGTAGCCAAATCTTCAAAGCAAACATTATGGCGGCCAACTCTAAGTCATGTGTCAGATAGTTCTTCTCATAAGGCTTCAACTACCTCGAAGAGTAAGCCACAACTTTACCTTCTTGCATAAGTGCACATCCCAAACCATTGAAGGAAGCATCACTATAAATCCCAAATTCTTTACCTCACT
The DNA here is from genome assembly GCA_025698465.1 of Gossypium longicalyx. Taxonomy (NCBI): domain Eukaryota; kingdom Viridiplantae; phylum Streptophyta; class Magnoliopsida; order Malvales; family Malvaceae; genus Gossypium; species Gossypium longicalyx. Next base: position 57,597,451 of record CM047003.1, read on the forward strand.
CAAGTTGTACCAAAATCGATGCTTCAGTCAGTAATATCTTTAATTTCTCGAAGCTTTGCTGACACTTTTCTAACCACTCAAACTTAACATCCTTTTGAAGGAATCTTGTCATGGGAGTGGCGATCATAGAAAATCCCTTCACAAACCATCTGTAGTAACCGGCTAAGCCCAAAAAGCCTCTAACCTCAGATACATTCCTTGGTAGTTTCCAATTGACGATAGCAGAAATCTTACTAGGGTCAACTCAGATACCATCATCTAAAATAATGTAGCCCAAGAATCCAACTTCTTGAAGCCAAAACTCGCTTTTATAGAACTTAGCATACAATTGTTTCTCTTAAAGTTTGCAAAACAGTTCTAAAGTGTTCGGCATGCTCTATCTCATCTCTCGAATATATTAGAATATCATCAATAAACTCAACAACAAACTTGTTCAAATATGGCCAAAATATTCGATTCATTAAATCCATAAACACAATAGGAGAATTCGTTAACCCAAATGGCATAACAAGAAATTCATAGTGGCCCTAAAGCAGTTTTAGGCACATCCAACCCTTTAACTTGCAACTGATAGTAACCAGACCTCAAGTCTATCTTAGAAAACCATGTCGCTCCTTTCAATTGATCAAACAGGTCATCAATCATTGTTAAAGGATACTTGTTCTTGATTGTTACCTTATTGAGCTGTCGATAGTCTATAAACAACCTCATAGATCCGTCTTTCCTTTTCATGAATAATACCGGAGCACTGCTGTAATGCCCTCACGCCCGAGACCGTCGCCGGAGTCGAGTATGAGGTGTTACTAAGCTTAATTTAACATTTTAAGAACTTTAGATTATTTGTTTCTACATTCACAGCTTTTTAGCTACTTGCGTCACAGTCACAAGAAAAATCATATCTTGAGTTAAGAAACTCAAAATAAAGATCCGTAAATTTTTCCTGAATCTAGACTCATATACCTATCTGCTAATTTTTTTATATAATTTTTGGTTGGGCCAATTAGTACAGTTTATTAGTTAAATTTACCCCTGTTTCAGGAATTGACTGGACTGACCTCTGTTTACTACAAACCATAGTTTTCTCCGTAAAAATTCATATGACTATGAGATTTATTTCTTATAAAACTAGACTCAATGAGGATTCTGAGAATATAAAATACACTACCTAATTATATCTGTACAATTTATGGTGAATTTCTAAAGTTGTAATAGGGGATCCAGAAACTGCTCTGACCCTGTTTCACTAAAATTCAAATATCTTCTAACATATAATTCTTTTACCTGTTTAGTTTGTTTATATGAAACTAGACATAATAATCTTCAATTTGATATTTAATCCATCACCAAATTCGATTTCTATGATTTTTAGTAAATTTTCAAACTCACATTAGTGTTGCTGCAATATTCTGTTTATGGCAAATTTCATCCCTTTTTATGAGTTTTCATGATTAAAGTATCCTATTAACCTTCCATGACATCAAACATAATCTAAACTAACCATTTCCATAACTTATCATTATCAAGCATTTCCTCAACCATTCCATCACCATATCATAAGATTATTTACACAAATTAGGTATATTGCTATACATGCCATACTTAAATTTACAAGCCATTTACCGAAAAGTTCTTCAGATAGTGTGACTGAGCCTTTGACCTATCCCGACTCCTGAGCTGGCTTTTCCAAAACTACAATGGGTAAGAAGAAGGGAGTAAGCATAAATGCTTAGTAAGTTCATATGCAAATAATAAATAACATAACAAACAATCAAACCAATCAACATTAGCATATATCACCAAAACACATATCACATTTCTAATCATTTTTCATCATCTTATTACCTTATCGTGGTTGTATCAATACTCAACCCGAAGGTTAAATACATACCTGTCCAAAATATCCATTTCACATCACTTATCAATACGTCTCTTTACATCTCGAGTATTCCTCCATTTGAGTAAAACTTTACCCGTTGAACACATCGGAATATAATTTGGATACATGGATAACTTGCACATAAGTGCCATATATGCAATCAAGCAATCATGTAACCCGCCCATAAGCGAACTTGGACTCAACTCAACGAGCTCGGGCGTTCGCATCCATAAGTGAACTTGGACTCAACTCAACGAGTTCGGACATTCACATCCATAAGTGAACTCGGACTCAACTCAACGAGTTCGGATGCTCAACCATCCTAGTGACATGTCACTTGTATCCTAATCTATTCCTAAGGTTCAAACGGGATTTCCTCGAACACATATCCTTACCGTCTTCCGTAGAATGTCAAACCAAAACTCGATATGCTTATATTTAGCAAGTAGCACACATGATTTGCATTTTGTTCGAAAATAACCACAAAGCATATATTTCATGATAAAAATCAGCATATCACATAATTGACATCAATGAATTAAAAATAACAATTATGCTACATTATTTACACATGAACTTACCTTGGTACCAAAATACAAAGATTTTGCAATTTAGTCCACAATATTTTCTTTTCCTCGATTGGGGTCGATTCCACGTCTTTCTTGATCTTAAATAACACATTTAGCTTATTTAATACTCACATTATCAAATTAATCCTTAATTCAAATTTTGGCAAAATTACAATTTTACCCCTAAACTTTTGCATATTTACATTTTTGCCCCTAGGCTTGGGATTAAACTTTATTCCTTATTCTTATGTTTTACAACATGCTGATCACTTTTCTCTTCTATGGCAACATCAAATTCTCACTCTAACATGTCCTTGTGACTATTAGGTATTTTTACCGTTTAAGCCCTTTTACTCGTTTTTGCTTAAAATCGAGTAGTACAAGTTGTCTAACATAATTTAAAACTTCATATTCTATCATAAAACATCAAAATACACAAATTTCACCTATGGGTATTTTTCCAAATATAAACCCTAGGTTAAATTATTGCGAACATAAGCTTTATCGAGTTACCGGGATCTCAAAAACGTAAAAATCATTAAAAACGGGGCTTAGAATCACTTACTATGAAGCTTGAAAGTTGAAGAAACCCTAGCTATGGTGAGAGTGAAGTTTCGGCAGCAACTAAATGGGGAACATGACTATTTTGTGTTATTTTTCCCATTTTATTTCATTTAATATCCAAATGACCAAAATGCCCTTAATACCTTTCTTTGAAAATTTTCATGTACAAGCCCATTTTTGTCCAAAATTTTAGAAATTGGTCAAATTGCTATTTAAGACCTCCTAAGTAATATTTCAAAACAATTTCATACTAAAAACTTCTAGAATGCAAGTTTTGCAACTTATTCGATTTAGTCCCTAACTTCAAATTAAACTCGTTATGCATAGAATTTCTTCACAAAATTTTCACACAATCATGCAATCATATCATGAACCTCAAAATAATTATAAAATAATTATTTCTATCTCGGATTTGTGGTCACGAAACTACTATTCCGATTAGGCCCTAATTCGGGATATTACAATTCTCCCCCTTTAAGGATTTTCGTCCTCGAAAATCTTACCGATAAACAGATGTGGGTATTGATTTCTCATATTTTCTTCGGATTCCCATGTAGCTTCTTCTACTCCATGCTTTTGCCACAACACCTTCACAAGTGCAATATTTTTATTCCTTAGTTGTTTGACCTCTTGAGCTAAAATCTTAATCGGTTCTTCTTCGTAGGTCATATCTGGTTGTAGTTCAATTTCTGTCGGTGAAACTACATGTGAAGGATTCGAACGATACCGACGTAACATAGATACGTGGAACACATCATGAATCTTCTCTAATTCAGATGGTAAAGCTAGCCGATATGCTACCGGTCCAACTTTTTCAATTATTTCATATGGCCCGATAAAACGCGGACTTAATTTGCCCTTCCGTCCAAATCTAAGAACTTTCTTCCACAGAGACACCTTTAAAAATACTTTATCACCAACTTGAAATTCATTGTTTTTTCGTTTCTTTTATTAGATCAACTCCATAAATCTGATTTTCCTTGAGTTCCGTCCAATACAAAGGCGTTTGACATTTACGACCATACAATGCTTCATAAGGTGCCATTTTCAAGCTCGTTTGATAACTATTATTATAAGCAAATTCTACCAACGGTAAATATTTTTCCCAACTTCCTTGAAATTCCAATACACAACATCTGAGCATATCTTCAAGAATCTGAATTACTCTCTCTGATTGTCCATCAGTTTGTGGATGAAAAGCAGTACTGAAATTTAACTTTGTACCTAACGCGTCTTGCAACTTTTGCCAAAACCGCGAGGTAAACCTTGGATCTCTATCTGAAATAATCGACAATGGTATTCCATGTAGTCTAACAATTTCTCTAATATACTGATTCAGCCAACTTGTTAAGAGAATAATCCGTACATACAGGGATAAAATGAGCCGACTTAGTTAATCATCAACTATTACCCGGATGGCATCTTTCTTTCCTAGAGTCAATGGCAATCTCGATACAAAATCCATAGTAATCCGATCCCATTTCCATTCGGGAACCATAATAGGGTGAAGTAATCCCGAAGGCACTTGGTTTTCAGCTTTCACACCAAGTTGACAAATTAAGCATTTGGACACAAACTCGATATATCTCTTTTCATTCCATTCCACCAATACATTTTCTTCAAGTCATTATACATTTTCGTACTACCCGGATGAATCGAGAAACAACCACTATGTGCTTCCTGTAGGATCTTTTGAATCAATTCCTCATTCTTCAGTACACAAATCCGATCTTTAAACATTAAACATCCATCAGAACCAATTCTGAAATCTGACTCTGTATCAACTTCACACTGCTTTCTTTTGGCTTGCAAATCTTGATCATCTTTCTGAGCTTCAGAAATCTCTTGTAAAAGCATCGGTTTTGCTCTTAACTCTGCTAGAATCGAACCATCATCTGACATTTTCAACTGAGTGTTCATAACTCTCAAAGCAAACAACAACTTTCTGCTCAAAGCATCAGCAACCACATTCGCTTTTCCCGAATGATAATCAATAACAAGCTCGTAATCTTTCAATAACTCCAACCATCTTCGCTGTCTTAAATTCAAGTCTTTTTGTGACATCAAGTACTTAAGACTTTTATGGTCGGTATATACCCGTCACTTTTCACCATACAAATAATGTCACCAAATTTTTAAAGTAAACACCACTGCAGCCAATTCCAAATCGTGAGTAGGATAATTCCTCTCATGAGGTTTTAACTGCCTCGAAGCATAAGCCACCACTTTTCCTTCTTGCATGAGCACACACCCCAAACCATTTAAAGAAGCATCACTATACACCACAAATTCTTTACCTGATTTGGGCTGTACTAACACTGGTGCCTCTGTTAATAACTTTTTCAATTCTTCAAAACTCTGTTGACATTCCTCCGTCCATTCAAATTTAACATCCTTTCAGAGTAGTCTAGTTATAGGAGCAGCAATTATAGAAAATCCATTTACAAACCGCCGATAATACTCGGCTAGCCCCAAGAAACTTCTAACTTCGGTTACATTTTTTGGTGGTTTCCAATCAGCAATGGCTGAAATTTTACTAGGATCAACCCGTATACCATCACCTGAAACAATATGACCCAAAAATCCAACTTCCCGGAGCCAAAATTCACTTTTACTAAACTTAGCAGCACACATTGCTTATCTCTCAAAGTTTGCAAAACTATCCTCAGATGCTCAGCATGCTCTGTTTCATCTTTTGAATAAATTAAAATATCATCTATAAACACCACAACAAATTTGTCCAAGTATGGACGAAATATGCGATTCATTAAATCCATAAACACAGTAGGAGCATTTGTCAACCCAAATGGCATAACTAAAAATTCATAATGACCATACCTTGTTCTAAAAGCAGTTTTAGGCACATCCGACTCTTTTACCCGCAGTTGATAATACCCAGATCTCAAGTCAATCTTTGAAAACCATGTCGCTCCTTTTAGCTGATCAAACAAATCATCAATTCTTGGCAACGGATACTTGTTCTTGATTGTTACCTTGTTTAATTGCCGATAATCAACACACAACCTCATAGAACCATCCTTCTTTTTCACAAATAACACGGGAGCACCCCAAGGTGAAAAACTCGGTCTCACAAAACCTTTATTAGTCAATTCTTGCAATTGCGACTTTAATTCGTTCAACTCTGCTGGTGCCATTCTATACAGAGCAATCGAGATCGGAGTTGTTCTCGGTATCAAATCAATACCAAATTCTACTTCCCTGACTGGAGGCAAACCCGGCGATTCTTCTGGAAATACGTCCGCAAATTCACACACACAACCCAAGATCGATTCAACTTTCTTTTCAACTTCTTTTGTATTAATTACATACGCCAAATAAGCTTCATAACCCTTTCTCGGATATCTTTGAGCCGACATTGAAGAAATCACACTAGGCAATGCCTCGATTTATCCGATTCAACTCGCAGAGTTTCACCATTTTCACACTTTAATTCTATAACCTTTTCTTTGCAATTTATTTTAGCATCATGCAATGTCAACCAATCCATACCCAAAATAACATCAAACTCATCAAACGGCAACAACATCAAGTCGGCCGGAAAGTAATGATCCCGAATCATTAAAGGACATTTCTTACATACTTTATCAACAACCACACATTTGCCTAATGGATTCGACACTCTAATCATAAATTCTGTGTTCTCAACAGGTATATTCATACTAGACACCAATTTCATGCACACATATGAATGAGTAGAACTGGGATCAATCAAAGCAATAACATTAACATTATAGAGAGAAAATGTACCGGTAATCACATCAGGTGAGGAAGCATCTTCGCGCGCTTTAATAGCATAAGTTCTAGCCGGAGCCCTTCCTTCAGGTCTAATTGGTGCATCCCTGGCTACATTCTTACTGCTTGCTTCGCTCCCAGCTTTTCTTGGATATCTTCCTCTCGAATCCGCCCCACTTGTTTTTGTATTCTGAAATTTTTCTTTTTCAGCTCTTTCTAGGCAATCTCTAATAAAATGATCTGGAGAACCACATCAAAAACATTCATTTGCTCTGTACGGACCAAAATGATTCCTACCACACCGCTGGCACTCAAGTTTAACAAATCTCGAATTCCCTACACTGGCTGTCGAAGTAGTCTGGGACTTAGGACCCACATTTTGCTTCTTATAATTCCCATATGATTGCCCAGCTGAAGCTTGGGAACGAGGAGTCATATTCCTTGATTTTCCAGGTTGCTGTGAAAATGAACTGCTCGTCGGTCTTTTCTTCCAATTTCTAGTATCAGCCTCTACCTTTTTCTTCTCTTTAAGTAGTTCTTCGGCCATGCAAGCTCGATCCACTAGTACTACCATTTCTTTTAATTCAAGAATTCCAACAAATACCTTGATATCTTCGTTAAGCCCGTCTTCAAATCGTCGGCACATCTTGGCCTCTGTAGGAACATGCTCTCTGGCATACTTACTTAATCGAACAAACTCTCTTTCATATTCTGTAACCGTCATATTACCTTGCTTCAACTCAAGAAATTCTTTACGCTTCTGATCAATAAATCTTTCACTAATATATTTCTTCCGAAACTCTTCTTGAAAGAATTCCCAGGTTATTCTCTCTTTCGATACCACGAAATCAAAGTCTTCCACCAATTATAGGCTGAATCCTCAACAAAGATATAGCGCATTTCAAACATTCTTTGGTGTACAAGATAATTCATCAAATACCGGATAGAATTTTCAAGCAAGCGAACTCGCTTTCTCGGCATCATCATCAATATTTGCTTTAAATTCTTGACCCCTTGCTTATGGATTCTATCAAGCTGGAGTTCTATGAAATTTCATCAGATCCATACCTTGAGGCATCGGGGTACAGGTTGAGGAATTGGGGAGGTGGGGAGGTTGTACATTTGGGTTCGTGCATTTAACGAACTCGATGATACCATGCACTCATCATTTAGAGAAAGGCTTCCCGACCCCTTTCTCCTCCTCCCTGACCAACAGTAGGAGGTGGATTTTTAGTCGACGCTGCTCCTTCAGTCGGAGCTGGCGCATTACTCTCTACTTCATCTACCACAGCTGGATCAGGATCCATTTACTATAAAAAGATCATTTAAAAAGGTCAGAAGTCGTCACACTATCACAATTTATACATATGGCATGTATAGCAAAATCCGTACATACAACACGTAGTCTGAGAACTGACTAAACCTGCTTTGATACCACTAAATGTAACGCCCTCACGCCCGAGACCATCGCCGGAGTCGAGTATGAGGTGTTACTAAGCTTAATTTAACATTTTAAGAACTTTAGATTATTTGTTTCTACATTCACAGCTTTTTAGCTACTTGCGTCACAGTCACAAGGAAAGTCATATCTTGAGTTACAAAACTAGAAATCAAGATCTGTAAATTTTACCTGAATCTAGACTCATATAACTATCTACTAATTTTTTTCTAGAATTTTTGGTTGGGCCAATTAGTACAGTTTATTAGTTAAAGTTACCCCTGTTTCAAGACTTGACTGGACTGACCTCTGTTTACTACGAACCACATTTTTCTCTGTAAAAAATTCATATGACTATGAGGTTTGTTTCTTCTAAAACTATACTCAATGAATATTTTTAGAATATAAAATACACCACCTAATTATATCTGTACAATTTATGGTGAATTTCTAAAGTTGGAACAGGGGATTCAGAAACTGCTCTAACCCTATTTCACTAAAATTCAAATATCTTCTAACATATAATTCCTTTACCTGTTTAGTTTGTTTATATGAAACTAGACATAATAATCTTCAATTTGATATTTAATCCATCACCAATTTCGATTTCTATGATTTTTAGTAAATTTTCAAACTCACGTTAGTGTTGCTGCAATATTCTGTTTATGGCAAATTTCATCCCTTTTTATGAGTTTTCATGATTAAAGTATCCTATTAACCTTCCATGACATCAAACATAATCTAAACTAACCATTTACATAACTTATCATTATCAAGCATTTCCTCAACCATTCCATCACCATATAATAAGATTATTTACACAAATTAGGTATATTGCTATACATGCCATACTTAAATTTACAAGCCATTTACCGAAAAGTTCTTCAGATAGTGTGATTGAGCCTTCGACCTATCCCGACTCCTGAGCTGGCTTTTCCAAAACTACAATGAGTAAGAAGGAGGGAGTAAGCATAAATGCTTAGTAAGTTCATATGCAAATAATAAATAACATAACAAACAATCAAACCAGTCAACATTAGCATATATCACCGAAACACATATCACATTTCTAATCATTTTTCATCATCTTATTACCTTATCGTGGTTGTATCAATACTCAACCCGAAGGTTAAATACATACCTGTCCAAAATATCCATTTCACATCACTTACCAATACGTCTCTTTACATCTCGAGTATTCCTCCATTTGAGTAAAACTTTACCCGTTGAACACATCGGAATATAATTCGGATACATGGATAACTTGCACATAAGTGCCATATATGCAATCAAGCAATCATGTAACCCGCCCATAAGTGAACTCGGACTCAACTCAACGAGCTCGGGCGTTCGCATCCATAAGTGAACTCGGACTCAACTCAACGAGTTCGGATGCCTAGTTACATCTCATGAACTCGGACTCAACTCAACGAGTTCGGACATTTGCATCCATAAGTGAACTCGGACTCAACTCAACGAGTTCGGATGCTCAACCATCCTAGTGACATGTCACTTGTATCCTAATCTATTCCTAAGGTTCAAACGGGATTTCCTCGAACACATATCCTTGCCGTCTTCCGTAGAATGCCGAAACCAAAACTCGGTAACAATTATATTTAGCAAGTAGCACACATGATTTGCATTTTGTTCGAAAATAACCACAAAGCATATATTTCATGATAAAAATCAGCATATCACATAATTGACATCAATGAATTAAAAATAACAATTATGCTACATTATTTACACATGAACTTACCTTGGTACCAAAATACAAAGATTTTGCAATTTAGTCCACAATCTTTTCTTTTCCTCGATTGGGGTCGATTCCACGTCTTTCTTGATCTAAAATAACACATTTAGCTTATTTAATACTCACATTATCAAATTAATCCTTAATTCAAATTTTGGCAAAATTACAATTTTACCCCTAAACTTTTGCATATTTACATTTTTGCCCCTAGGCTCGGGATTAAACTTTATTCCTTATTCTTATGTTTTATAACATGCTGATAACTTTTCTCTTCTATGGCAACATCAAATTCTCAGTCTAACATGTACTTGTGACTATTAGGTATTTTTACCGTTTAAGCCCTTTTACTCGTTTTTGCTTTAAAATCGAGTAGTACAACTTGTCTAACATAATTTAAAACTTCATATTCTATCATAAAACATCAAAATATACAAATTTCACCTATGGGTATTTTTCCAAATATAAACCCTAGGTTAAATTATTGCTAACATAAGCTTTATCGAGTTACCGGGATCTCAAAAACGTAAAAATCATTAAAAACGGGGCTTAGAATCACTTACTATGAAGCTTGAAAGTTGAAGAAACCCTAGCTATGGCGAGAGTGAAGTTTCGGCAGCAACTAAATGGGGAAGATGACTATTTTGTATTATTTTTCCCATTTTATTTCATTTAATATCCAAATGACCAAAATGCCCTTAATACCTTTCTTTAAAAATTTTCATGTACAAGCCCATTTTTGTCCAAAATTTTAGAAATTGGTCAAATTTATATTTAAGACCTCCTAATTAATATTTCAAAGCAATTTCATACTAAAAACTTCTAGAATGCAAGTTTTGCAACTTATTCAATTTAGTCCCTAACTTCAAATTAAACTCGTTATGCATAGAATTTCTTCACAAAATTTTCACACAATCATGCAATCATATCATAAACCTCAAAATAATTATAAAATAATTATTTCTATCTCGAATTTGTGGTCACGAAACCACTATTTCGATTAGGCCCTAATTCGGGATATTACAACTGCACGGTGAAAAGCTCGGTCTCACAAAACCCTTGTCGGTCAATTCTTGCAACTGTGACTTCAGTTCTTTCAACTCAGTTGGGGCCATCCTATATGGAGCAATCGAGATAGGTGTTGCCCCTGGCATCACTCCAATACCAAACTCCACTACTTTAATTGGAAGTAAACCTGGCAATTCTTCAGGGAATACATCCAAATATTCACATACAACATGCACTGATTCAATCTTCAATTTAGATTCTTTTGTATTCAACACATAAGCCAAAATAAGCTTCACATCCTTTTCTCATACATTTCTTAGTAGACATCAAAGAAATAACGATTGGCAACCCATCTGACTCATCTAATTCAATCCAAAGAATTTCACCATTTTCATATTTCAATTCAATAACTTTCTGTCTACAATTTACTACAGCATCATGAAATGTCAACCAATCTACACCTAATATAGCATCAAATTCATCAAACGACACCAACATCAAGTCAGCTGGAAAACAATAGCCTCTAATCATCAAGGGACATTTCTTTCATACTTTTTCAACTAAAACATGCTTGCCTAATGGGTTTGACACCTGAATCATAAATTCCATAGGCTCTACAGGCATATTCATGCTAGTTACCAATTTCATGCACACATATGAATGAGCAGAACCAGGGTCAACCAAAGCAATAATAGTAGTATCGTAAAGAGAAAAAGTACCAGTGATCACATCTAGAGAAGATGCATCCTCACGTGCACGTATAGCATAGGCTCTAGTCGAGCTCTAGCTTCAGATATCATAGCTGTATCCCTCGTTACACTTTTGCTACTAGTCCCATTACTGACATTTCTCAGGGGTCTCCCTTTTGTAGCCGTACTACTCGGTCTTGCACTCTGAAATTTTTCTTTCTCGATCATCTCAGGATAGTCTTTAATATAGTGATCTTGAGAACCACATTGGAAGCAAGATCCATCGTTCATCCTACACATACCAAAATAACTTCTACCACATTATTGGCACTCGGGTCTGGAAGGTCTAGCATTACCCACACTAGCCACAGAGGAAGCCTGAGATTTAAAACTCAAATTTTGCTTCTTACGATTTCTGTATGAATGCCCAACTGAAACATGAGAACGAGAATACATAACCCTAGATTTCTTAGACTAAGATGGAAATGACTTGCTCATCGGTCTCTTTCTTAAATCTCTAGCCTTAGCCTCGACTTTTCTCTTTTCCTTGGTCAGTTCCTCGACTTTACAAGCCCGATCCACGAGCACAACAAATTCCTTCAGCTCAAGCATACCCACTAACACTCCACTATCCTCATTAGCTCCGTCTTCAAACCTTCTACACATTTTAGCTTTAGAGGATACACACCCCCGAGCATATTTGCTGAGTCGGACAAACTCTCTTCCGTACTTAGTAACTGACATGCGGCCTTGTTTCAAGTCAAGAAATTCCTTACACTTTTGATCGATGAATCGTTCACTAATGTATTTCTTTAGGAACTCCTCTTGAAAAAATTCCCATGTGACCCTTTCTTTCGGAACCACCGAAACTAATCTTCCACCAATAATATATTACGTCTATCAAAAAGGAAATAGTACACTTCAAACACTCTTCGAGTGTGCATGATAGCTCATCAAATACCCGAATAGAATTCTCAAGCCAAAATGTCACTTTCTCGGGGTCATCGTCAGCATTGGCCCTAAACTCCTCAGCTCCTTGCTTTCGAATTTTGTCAACCAGGGTTCTATGAAATCTCATAAAGTCCATACCTTGAGGCACTTGGGGCACAGGTTAAGGATTTGGAGGGGGTGGAGGGGGTTGAGCATTTGGGTTCGTTCGAACAAACTCCGTGTACCAGGCATCCATCATATAGAGAAAGGCTTCCTTGCCTCCTTCTCCTCTACTAATAGTTTGGGTCTACTATTAGACGGCACTACTCCTTTAGTAGGAGTAGGCGCGTTACTTTCATCATCATCTGCCACTGCTCTATCGGGATCCATTTACTATATGAAAACACATTTTTAATTCATCAAGAGTCGATACACCATCATAATATATGTATGGCATGTATAACTAGACTCGTACTATAACACCCATTACCCGAGACGATCGTCGGAGTCGAGCACGATGCGTTACCTGACTTTAACTTACTAATTCGGGACATAAAATTTTCTTTTAAAATTAATTTATTCACATTCATTCAATATGTCCCTAAAAAGGGCCCTCGAGACCCTAAAATGTGCAATTGAAATGGTTCGGGACTAAACCGGGAACATTAAAAATTTTCTGAATACTTAGACAAATCAAAACAATTGATTTCATTATTCCTTATAAAACTGCTCACCTGCGTCATAGTCACTATATAAATCATAACTCGGGCCACAAAACTCAAAATTTAAATTCGTAAATTTTTCCTAAAACTAGACTCATATATATTCTTACTAATTTTTTTTCCAGAATTTTTGGTCTAGCCAATTAGTACAGTTTATTAGTTAAAGTTTCCCCTATTGCACTATTCGACTACTCTGACCTTTCCTCACTACGAATCAATTTTCTCCTTGTACAAAATTCAAATAACCATGCCATTTGTTTCTTTTGAAATTAACTTAACTAAGGAATCTATAAGTATAAACTATAACTCCTAATTATTTTTGTACAATTTTTAGTGAATTTATAAAGTCAGAATAGAGGATTCAGAAATTGCTCTGACCCTTTCTCACTAAAGTTCAAATATCTCTTAATATACACTTGTTTTTCTTACTTTGTTTCTTTTATATGAAAATAGACTCAACAAACTTTAATTATATATCTCATTCATCACCTAATTCCATTTCTACTATTCTTGGTGATTTTTCAAGATCACATCACTGCTGCTATTCAATACTGTTTTAATGCTAATTTCACTTTTTCATGATTTCTTTGTATTAACTACCATTTAGGCATACATAACACCGAAACATGTTCTCCATTAGTCATTTAAATAGCTAATAATTATCAAATATTTACATACCATTCTTTAGCCATATCATAAGGACATACACACAAAATGGCTAAGTCCCTATATATGCCATAAACTAGAATGTTTGTAAACGAAGATACTCATTTGGTAACTTGATAGTCGATAGTGTGAAGTGATCTCTGACGACCTCTAACCCGAGCTTGCTTTTAAGTACTCTGAAACATGGGAAAGTGAAAGAAGTAAGCTTATAAAGCTTAGTAAGTTCACATGTAAAATAATAAGCATTAGTAATCAATTTAGCTTACTACTATACTGTCATAATTTGCTTAAATAATGTTTAGTTCTTACTTTCCCATCTTACTCATCGGTAACCTTACCAAAGGCTCAGAATAAAAAAGGCACCTTACTTAATAGCTTGCTTACATACCTGCAACATCTCACTGAACACATGAGTACTCATTCATAATATAGGCATATTGCCAATCATGTCATAAAGTGTCACAAGCATAACTGAAAACTCATCACTTACTTAATACTTGATAATCTCAATTACATACAATCTCAATATTAAATAAGCCTTAAATGCATACTTGTACTCTTTCTTCATGTTCTCACCTTGTCGTTTCTTTGACTTACTCTTTGGATTACTCGGGAACCTTTTCCTTTTTGAACTTACCATTGCCATGTCTTGACATGGTCTTACGTGGTATCCTTGCCTTATGAACTCACCAATGCCATGCCTTGGCATGGTCTTACATGAGACCTTTACACGGGACCTTTGCCTTATAGTAACTCATCAATGCCATGTCTTGACATAGTCTTACATGATTTCCTTGCCTTATAGAACTTATCAATGCCATGCCTTGGCATGGTCTTACATGATTTCCTTGTCTTATAGAACTTACCAATGCCATGCCTTGGTATGGTCTTACATGATTTCCTTGCCTTATAGAACTTATCAATGCCATGCCTTGGCATGGTTTTACATGATATCCTTATCTTACCAAATGCCATGTTCCAAACATGTGGCGAATTAAATTCTCAAAATTAAGTGCAGACTTACACACGGCCTGGGTACACGCCCATGCTCTAAGGTCGTGTCCTCAATATGGCTGAGACACACGGTCGTGTCTCTACCCATGTGTTTACTACTAGGCATTCTGTTTTGCATTAATTAGGGTGCAGAGGACACACGGCCAGATCACATGCCCATGGGGCAGGCCGTGTGTCACACACGGCCTAGACACATGCCCTTGTGTCTAACCATGTAGACAATTTCTAGGGTATTTTCCAAGCCATTTGCCACCCTTAAGCACTCACACACTTAAACCCACTTCGTGGCATACAACATAGCACTTCATGAAGCATAGACATTTTATGTTTTTAATAGCCAACGTATAACATATTCAAGTTAGTAGGTTTACCTAAGGTATTCCACACCAATTTTATGAATAATCATCTTTGCTACCCTACTTCCAAGTTATATATTTGTACCACATTTATTGCCATACACATTAATCAAATTTCATCCATCACACTTATTATGATAAACAATCACAAACCATATCAAACATCCATCAAGCAACCACAATAAGCTTAAACACATTTGCAAACATGCAAAATTGATTAGGGTTACCACCCAAATAATCAATATGAGCCACCTCTCATGGCCATATACAAAATGAATCATAACATCATCATGAGCCAACACATTTGGCTAATCAATATGACACATAACAAAAAGACCAAGTCCCTATACATGCCATATTCAAAATGTTGAATCTAACTATACCAAGTTTTCCAATTAATAGTGTGATAAAAAACTCCAACGTCCTCCGATCCCTGAGCTAGATTTGTGACACAATAAGGAAAGGAAAGGAAAAAGGAGTAAGCTTTAAAGCTTAGTAAGTCCACATGTAAATAAAATGCAATTTAAACAAGCATTAATCATACATTTAACATAATGAACATAATCTTGCATTTTATATCAAATCATTTAAACTTATTCTTCATATTTATGTATATATTCTTACCACAAATTCATCATATCCATGATGTTCTCATGAGTTCAATATACATACCTGTGCCCACTTGCACATAACAACTTACTTTCTCGTCTTCGACTTATTCATCAAAATTACTCGTTGAGATTTTCTTTGGACTACCCGTTCAACACTAGGAATACCATCAGATACATCGGAATCTCGCACTTAAGTGCCCTATATGTAGCCAAAGCTACCTCATATAATATATCACATGTTGCTCGCTTCGAGCTACTCACGGGTCTACTCACACAAGCTATCGGTCAGGATGTAGCTACACAGGCTACTCACACAATTTGTCGGGTATCCGTAACACATGCTGTACTACCCAGCCACTGGTAAAACATACAAGATCGGTACCCAGAACCCCATAACATGTGTCACATATATCATGAGCTCAGACCACAACTCATGAGCTCAGATCACATAGTTCCTAGTGACATGTCACTTGTATCCTAAACTATTCCTAAGGTTCAAATGAGATTTTCATACTTATCGCGTCACTGTCAGACTCACTCGTAATATCGACCTCAATGTACATAGTATAGTCTTTTTCTCATGGTAGGATCAAGGCATACATGCATTTTCTTGGTTACCCAAGCCTAGCCGATTCATATTCTAACTCATATCAGCCCACATTTTTCATTAAATCACATTTCTACTACCTATTTCTACATCTTTTACAAATACGTCCCTTTTAGGTGTTTTCACTAAAAATCATTTAGTAAAAGATGTTCATCACACATCAAACTTTCTTATTCTTCCATTAAACATCAAAATACAAACATGTCACACATGCTTCAAGTTTCATACATGAACCCTACTTCAAAATATGGCTAGAAATGGATAGATCATGCTTCAAGGATCTCAAAAATGTAAAGAACATAAAAAATAAGGCTGGGGAGCACTTACAATCAAGCTTGAAAAGTTGAACAAAAACGAGGCTTGTGAGCACTTACAATCAAGCTTGAAAAGTTGACAAAAGCCTAGCTATGGCTCTTGGAAGTTTCGGCTAGCACTTAGAGAAGATGAGAAAATTTTTGACTTATTTTCCCTTTTTATTCTTTTATTTACCAAGTGACAAAAGTGCCCTTTGTAACAGCCCGATTTAGACCTTACTCGGAACAGTAGTTTCGGGACCACGAATCTGAGTCAGAAAAATATTTTAAAATTATTTTCTGTGGTTATTACGTGTGAATTTATATCTATGAAATTTTTGTGTTTTAATTTTACCGTTTGAGTGTCGATTTAATAAAAAGCGCTTAATCCGTAAAATGAAAAAGTTAGTAGTTAAATGTGAAAGGGCTGAATTGATGTTGTCTTTATTGCATGAAGTATTTAAGTTGCAATTAGACCATAAATATATATGATGGATGATTTTGACCTTATATTATAATGGTTTTATATTTTAGTTTAAAGGTTAAATATGTAAAATATGTTTATAATAAAACATAAAATTAAAATAACCATGCATATTATCTTCTTTTTGCCAAAAATTGAGAAAGAAAGAAAGAAAATAAAGCTTAGGTTATTCGGCCATTGTTGAGCTTGATTACGGTATGTATCTAGTTCAGTTTTTGATAATTATTACGTTTTTGAGATTGTTGCAGTGTAATGTACAAAGCCCATGCTAGAATTTTTTATTTTGATGAATATTTTGAGTTATGCCATTGATGAATAATTGAGCTTTGTGATGTTAGTTGATTAATAATGAAATATATGTTTTGGATTAATATGTTTTGTATTAGAATTTTTGATGATTTTGAGTAATTAGGACTAAATTGCAAAAATAGAAAATTGAGCGACTAAAATGTTTAATAAATGAAATGTATGGACTTGTATGAACATGGGTAGTATTCGGCCTAAGCATGGTGTGTGCAAATTTTGTATGTTTTGTGTTTTGTGCAATTTGGACTAAATTATAAAAAGTGTTACATGTCCAGGGTAAAACGGTAATTTGCCCATTGATGTGTTTTTGGACTAAATTGAATGAAATTATGTTTGAATAAGTTTAATTTGAATATGTTTAGATCAAGAACCAAAGAAATTAGATTTGGATCGGGGGAAAACCAAAGTTTTCAATTAGTCGTCCCGTTTGATTATCGTTGTTCGAGGAAAGTTTATAAGCAAATAGATGTTGTTAATTGTAAATAAATACGAGTTTTATATGCTGTAATGAACTACGTGAAAATATATATATGGTACCCGAATGAAAATATGTTTGAAAGCTATGTGTACTAGTTCGATTCGATTGAGTTACGATGCCCGAAAGCCCCGTATGAACCTTAGGAATAGCTAGGATACATATGTCATGACATAGGATTTCTGATATGTGTTCTCGTGTAAGACCACGTCTGGGACGTTGGCATCAATATGTGATTATATGTAAGACCATGTCTGGGACATCAACATAGTATTTGATTCATGTAAGACCCTGTCTGGAATAGTGGCATCGATATGTGATAGCATGTAAGACCACGTCTGGGACGTTCGCATTGTACGATATATGTGATTATCAAAGTATCCTATTCAATTCCAAATGGTTCAATAGGCAATGATAAGTTGTGATTGAATGTGTAAAATGAGTTAAAGTGATCAGGTATGTAATAGCTTATTACCTATTTGAAATAAGGTAAGTAGGTAATTTAATATATGTTGCAAATCATATATGATGTAAATGAAAAATATATGTGCATATGGAAAGTACATTCGACCAATGGTTATGTATAGTGATATCATATTTGTGATCTATGTGCAAACATATATAAATGATTATATACGGCCTTATGGATATAAAAATATGAATATTTATGAAATGATCCATGAATATATGTATATGAGTTTATGTATATTCGGTTAAATAATGATATTATGGCTTTGAGATTTAATGATATTTTGATATTGGATATATGTATATTCGGTTAAATGAAAGTATATGTTGTATATAAAATTGTAAGTTTGAAATTAAATGTGATTAAAATAGTATGAATTGGTTTGGTTAATCGAATTGATATTGTCATTGAGTTATTTATTTGCTTATGACTTACTAAGCTATGATAGCTTACTATGTGTGTTTATGTTTGCCTTTGTTTTATCGATTTTAGTGTCAAGTTACAAGCTCGGGGATTGTCAGTGAAGTTTATCACACTATCGACTATTTCGGTACTTTTATAAGTTGAACTCGAACTTATGGCATGTATATGCTAGCCTTTGTGTTAGTTTATTTTGAATGTGTATATATTGAGCCATACGAAAATGGCTTGATTATAATGCTAATGGTTGTGTAAATTCGGTCATGGTTTAAACTTATATGGAAACTAATATCATAATATATATGTTGTTATGCTCGGTCATGTGTTTCGCTAATGGGGTAAATGATGGATGCTTGTTAAGTTATAGTATGTAATATATTAGTTAAGTAATATGCATGTCATATATATATGTGGTGTGCTTGGTATATGCTTACGATTTAAAGTAATGATATGTATGGCTTATGACAGTTCATTATGGTAAGCTTGTCACATTGATATGTTTTGCATTCGTTGATTTTTATGATTCAGCTCAAACGAAGTAAACATGGTTGATGGATATATATATTTCGGTTGTGGCTTAATATTGGCTTATTTGGAATATATGATTTGTATTATGAATTAGTTCAAGTTAGTAAGCTTAATACAAAGTATATATGTTTGTGATGTTTGTTATATGATTCGGTAAAGAAGTAATGATAAGCATAATGTATATTCAGCCATGTTACTAAATTATTTAGAAGTGTGTTTATGGTATATTTTATGTGACGGAATAGTACGATTATTGTGTATACATTTGATGATTGAAATTAGGTTATTGTTTATAATCAGATGGTCATAAGTAAAATAAGTTTACATGCCAATGATATGATCATTGTACTTGGTTTTGTGAGTGCTATTTATGTATGATAATTAGCATGCAAATGGAGTGTACTATGGTTTGTATTTTGTGCTCATTTAATGGTTCATAGTGATATGCTAAAATGCGCATTATATATGTTGCATTAAAATTATGTTCGGCCACATGGTAATGATATTAAGGTTGCATATGTGTTTGGACAATAATTGGTGTATAATAGTTTGTTTGGTTTTTAACATGCGCACATGTAAAGTTAAGGAAATGATATGTTTGATATTTGTCAAATTAAATAGATATATTGGCATGTATTCGAAATATTTTTGAATGTCTTAATATATGTACATGGAATTTTTCATGTATTAAGCTATGTTATAATTTGATTATTTGAATGTTATAAAGGAGATGTACATATGATTTGTGTAATTGAGTTTATATTACCTTAAACATGAATAGTAATAAATGAATCTCCTAAGCTGTGTATTGTTTGGTAATGCCTCGCAACACTAATCTGGCGAGAGCTACGGTTTAGTTGATTCTAGGACTAACGTAGTGTGTGTGAGTCTAGCTATACATGCCATATTATATATTGTGATAGTGTGATGACTCCTGGCATTTGAAAATGTGTTTTTGTATAGTAAATGGATCCCAATCAAGCCGTAGCTGATGATGTCGAGAGTATAGCGCCTGCTCCCGCGCAAGGGATAGTGCCGGTTGATTCTCGACCGATTCGAGTAACCAAGAGGGAGAGGCTAGACAAGCCTTTTACCAAATGATGAATGATTGGTTTACTCAGTATATCCGGACAAATCCGACTGTACAATAACCTCCACCCCACACTAATCCTTCTCCGATACCTGTTATACCTCAAGTGATTGATTCGTTAAGATTACATAAGCCACCTGTTGATAAAATCAGAAAACACCGGGCTGAAGAATTCAAAGCTACTGATGATGATGATGCTAAGTGAGCTAGATTCTGGCTTGATAATACTATTCGCATGTTTGATGAGTTATCTTGTACCCTAGATGAGTGTCTAAAATGTGCCATATCCTTGCTACAAGACACCACATATCACTGGTGGAATACACTAGTATCAGTGGTTTCGAAAGAACGGGTGATCTGGGAGTTCTTTCAGACTGAGTTCCATAAGAAATACATCAGCCAGAGATTTATCGACTAGAAACACAAAAGAATTTCTGGAGTTGAAATAGGGTCGTATGACCGTGACAAAATATGAGCAAAAAATTGTGAGACTCAGCAGATATGCCCATGAATGTGTATCAACTGAAGCTATAATGTGTAAAAGATTCAAAGACGGGTTGAACGAAGATATTAAACTACTAGTTGGCATACTTGAAATAAAAGAGTTCATAGTACTTTTTGAGTGAGCACGCAAAGCCGAAGAGCTTGGGAAGCTTGGGAAAGAGAAAAGAAAAGCTAACTTTGAAGCTAGAGATTCACGTAAAGATCATTGAGTAAGTCATTTTAGTCGGCATCAAAGAGATTCTGAGATGATTCTAGCATTCAAAGACTACTACGGGTTATTTTAGACGTGATCGGGATAGACCACCTGTGAGCTCGAGAGCTACCTCAGTAGCTAGTGTTGGTAACATCCGACCGAACCAATCTGAGTGCAAACATTTTAGTAAACAACATCCTGATAGTTGTATCATAGGATCATTTTGTTCGTGAATGCCCTGAGTTAGCTGAACAAAACACAGTACAGAATGCGAGACCGAGTAATATGTCAGCTCGAGTTAGACCACCCAGAAATACAGGTAATGTGAGTAATAGTCAGAGAGGAACTAAAGACACAGCAGTTCGATCTGAGGCTCGTGCACCTGACAAAGCTTATGCTATACGCGCATGCGAGGAGGCTTCATTCCTAGATGTTATTTCTTGTACATTCACTCTCTATGATACTAGTGTAATTGCATTGATTTATCCTGGTTCGACTTATTCTTATGTGTGTGAGACCTTAGTATTTAGTAAGACTTTGCCTATTGAGTTTACTAAGTTTGTGATTAGAGTATCGAACCCCTTGGGCCGGTGTGTTCTGGTTGAAAAAGTGAATAAGAATTGTCCTTTGGTGATTCGGGATTCGTGTTTTCTGATTGATTTGATGTTGTTTCCATTTGACGAGTTCGATATAATTCTGGGTATGGACTAGTTGACTTTGCACGATGCTGTCATAAATTACAAAAGAAAGACTATTGATTTACAGTGCCAGAATGATGAGATTATTCGGATTGAATCTAATGATCTGAATGGTTTACCGACACTGATATCTTCAATGTTAGTTCAGAAGTATGTGAGAAAGGGTTATGAAGCTTACTTTACGATTGTGCTTGACAGTAAAATGACTGAAAAAAAGATCGAATCAGTACCAGTTTTGTATGAGTATCCGGATGTGTTCCTGAAGAATTCTAGGTATGCCACCTATCCGAGAAGTAGAGTTTGGTATTGAGTTAGTGCCGGGGACGACTCCGATATCGATAGCTCTGTATAGAATGACACCTACTGAATTAAAAAAATTGAAAGCTTAGTTGCAAGAGTTGACAGATAGAGGTTTTGCATGACCGAGTTTCTCTCCTTGGGGTGCACCAGTTTTATTTGTGAAAAGAAAAGATGGAACTATGAGAATGTGTATCAACTATAGACAGCTCAATAAGGTGACTATAAAGAATAAATATCCGTTGCCACGGATTAATGACCTGTTCGATCAACTGAAAAGGGCTACAGTGTTCTCAAAGATAGATTTGAGATTAGGTTACTATCAGTTGCGAGTTAAAGACTCCGCTGTAACAAAGGCTGCTTCCCAAGCGAGGTACGAAAACTATGAGTTTCTGGTTATGCCTTTCGGACTTACTAATGCACCTGCTATTTTTATGGATTTGATGAACCGAATATTCAGACAGTATCTGGATCGATTTGTGGTTGTGTTCATAGATGACATTTTGATCTATTCCCGTGATGAAACCGAGGATGCTGAACATCTTAGACTTGTGTTACAGACTTTGTGAGATAAACAGTTGTATGCAAAGTTCGTAAATGTGAGTTCTAGTTACGTGAAGTCAGTTTTCTGGAACATGTTGTATCAGCATCGGGTATTCGTGTTGATCCGAGTAAGATTTCAGCTATACTTGATTGGAAACCTCCGAGAAATGTTTCTGAAGTCCAAAGTTTTCTGAGACTTGCTGGTTACTATAGACAATTCGTGAAAGGTTGCTCTATGATTGCAACCCTGATGACGAAGTTATTATAGAAAGATGTTAAGTTTGAGTGGTCAGAAAAGTGCCAGAAAAGTTTTGATCAGTTGAAAGCCCTTTTGACCGAAGCTCTAGTAGTAGTTCAACCAGAATCGGGTAAAGAATTTGTTATCTATTATGATGCATTTTTAAATGGTTTGGGCTATGTTTTGATGCAGGAAGGTAAAGTCATAGCTTATGCTTCGAGACAGTTAAAGTGACATGAAAAGAACTATCCAACACACGACTTGGAATTGGCAGCTATTGTATTTGCATTGAAAATATGGCGTCACTATCTGTTCAGTGAAAAATGTCACATTTATTCTGATCACAAAAGCCTGAAATATTTGATGACTCAAAAAGATCTGAATTTGAGATAGCTTCGATGGTTAAAGCTATTAAAAGACTACGAGCTTGCGATTGATTACCATCCGGGAAAGGCTAATGTTGTTGCTGGTGCTCTAAGCCGAAAATCACTATTTGCTCTACATACAATGAATGCTTATATGGCTTTGTTTGATGATGGTTTGATTGTAGAGGATTTAAAAGCAAGACCGTTATGTATTTAACAGATTTGTGATGCTCAAAAAGTTGATAATGAATTGTTAGCTAAGCGGAGCCAATGTGATTCGAATGTTGATTCAGAGTTTTGAGTTGATGCTGAAGGTTGTCTGAGGTTCAGAAATTGAATATGTGTTCCGAGAAATCCAGAGTTGATTCTGATGATTTTGAATAAAGCTCATAATAGTCGATTATCTATTCACCTAGGTAGTACGAAAATGTACAACGATTTGAAACAACTTTACTGGTGGCATGGTATGAAACGAGACATTTCTGACTTTGTTTCAAAATGTTTAATCTGTCAACAAGTAAAAGCCGAGCGTCAAGTACCTTCTAGGTTACTTCAGCCGATCTTGATACCAGAGTGGAAATAGGACACAATCACGATGGATTTTGTATCCATTTTGCTATTGACACCAAGCAAGAAAGATGCAATCTGGGTTATTATGGATAGATTGACTAAATCGGCTCATTTTGTTCCAGTTCGCACAGATTATTCGCTTGATAAGTTAGCTGAATTGTATGTTTCTCAGATTGTGAGATTACATGGAGTACCTATTTCTATAGTTTCGGATAGAGATCCGAGGTTTACATCATGGTTTTGGAAGAAACTGCAAGATGCTCTAGGTACGAAATTACATTTCAGCAGTGCTTTCCATCCTCAAACAGATGGTCAGTTCGAACGAATCATTCAGATACTTGAGGATATGTTGAGATGTTGCATTCTCGAGTTCGAAGGTACGTGGGAACGATACTTACCCCTGATTGAATTTACGTACAATAATAGCTTTCAGTCGAGTATCAAAATGGCACCTTATGAAGCTTTGTACAGTCGTAAATGTCATACACCATTGGATTGGATCGAGCTTAGTGAAAATAAGATACACTTGGTCGATTTGATCAGAGAGACTAAACAGAAAGTAAAAGTGATCCGCAAAAAGTTTGAAAATAGCGTCAGATCATCAGAAATTGTATGCTGATTTGAAATGAAAAGATATAGATTTTTAGATCGAGGAAAAAGTATTTTTGAAAGTCTCACTGTGGAAGAAAATACTCAGATTCGGTCGTAAAGGCAAATTGAGCCTGAGATTTATTGGGTTGTATGAGATTATAGAGCGTATTGGGCATGTTCCTTATAGACTGTTGTTGCCACCTGAGTTAGAAAAGATCCATAATGTATTCCATGTTTTGATGCTTCGTAGATATCGATCTGATCCCTCACATGTGATTAATCCATCGGAGATCGAGATTAAGTTTGATATGACATTTGAGGAAGAACCGAATCGTATTTTGGCTCGCGAAGTTAAAGAATTGCGAAATAAGAAAATTCCGCTAGTGAAAGTACTGTGGCATAAACATGGAGTAGAAGAGGCAACATGTGAGCCAGAAGATGCAATGAAAGAACGTTATCCGAACCTATTCACCGGTAAGATTTTCGGGGACGAAAATCCCTAAGGAGGGAGAGTTGTAACAACCAGATTTAGACCTTATTCGGAACAATGGCTTCGAGACCATGAATCCAAGTCAAAAAAAATTTTAAAATTATTTCTTGTGGTTATTATGTGTGAATTTATATATGTGAAATTTTCATGTTTTAATTTTACCGTTTGAGTGTCGATTTAATAAAAAGGGCTTAATCGCGTAAAATGAAAAAGTTGGTAGTTAAATGTGAAAGGGCTGAATTGATGTTGTCATTATTGCACGAGGTATTTAAGTTGCAATTAAACTATAATTATATATGATGGACGGTTGTGACCTTATATTTTGATGGTTTTATATTTTAGTTTAAAGGTTAAATATGTAAAATATGTAAAATATGTTTATAATAAAACATAAAATTAAAATAACCATGCATATTATCTTGTTTTTGCCAAAACTTGAGAAATAAAGAAAGAAAGAAAATAAATCTTAGGGTATTCGGCCATCGTTGAGCTTGATTAAGGTATGTATCTAGTTAGGTTTTTGATAATTTTTACATTTTTGAGATCTTTGCAATGTAATGTACAAAGCCCATGTTTGAATTTCTGATTTTGGTGAATATTTTGAGTTATGCCATTGATGAATAATTGAGCTTTGTGATGTTAGTTGATGAATAATGAAAGATATGTTTTAGATTAATATGTTTTGTATTGAAATTTTTGATGATTTTGAGTAATTAGGACTAAATTGCAAAAATAATAAATTGAGGGACTAAAATGTGAAATAAATGAAATGTATGGACTTTTATGGGTAGTATTCAGCCTAAGCATGGTGTGTGCAAATTTTTTTTGTTTTGTGTTTTGTGCAATTTGGACTAAATTGTAAAAAGTGTTAAATGCTAGGGGTAAAATGGTAATTTGTCCATTGATGTGTTTTTGGACTAAATTGAATGAAATTATGTTTGAATGAGATTAATTTGAATATGTTTAGATCCAGAACCAAAGAAATCGGATTTGGATCAGGGGAAAACCAAAGTTGTCGATTAGTCGTCCCGTTCCGATTATCGTTGTCCGAGGTAAGTTTATAAGCAAATAGATGTTGTTAATTGAAAATAAATACGAGTTTTGTATGCTGTAATGAATTATGTGAAAAAATATATATGGTAGCCGACTGTGAATATGTTTGAAAGCTATGTGTACGAGTTTGATTCGATTGAGTTATGACGCCCGAAAGCCCCTTACGAACCTTAGGAATAGCTAGGATACATATGTCATGACATAGGATTTCTGATATATGTTCTCGTGTAAGACCATGTCTAGGACATTGGCATTGTATTTGATTCATGTAAGACCCTTTCTGGGACAGTGGCATCGATATGTGATAGCATGTAAGACCACGTCTGGGACGTTCGCATTGTACGATATATGTGATTATCTAAGTATCCTATTCAATTCCGAATGGTTCAACGACCAATGATAAGTTGTGATTGAATGTGTAAAATGAGTTAAAGTAATCAGGTATGTAATAGCTTATTACCTATTTGAAATAAGGTAAGTAGGTTATTTAATATATGGTGCAAATCATATATGATGTAAATGAAAAATATATGTGCATATGGAAAGTACATTCGACCAATGGTTATGTATAGTGATATCATATTTGTGATCTATGTGCAAACATATATAAATGATTATATACGGCCTTATGGATATAAAAATATGAATATTTATGAGATGATCCAAGAATATATGTATATAAGTTTATGTATATTCGGTTAGATAATGATATTATGGCTTTGAGATTGAATGATATTTTGATATTGGATACATGCATATTCGGTTAAATGAAAGTTTATGTTGTATATGAAATTGTAAGTCTGAAATTAAATGTGATTAAAATAGTATGAATTGGTTTGGTTAATTGAATTGATATTGTCATTGAGTTATTTCTTTGCTTATGACTTACTAAGCTATGATAGCTTACTGCGTGTATTTATGTTTGCCTTTGTTTTATAGATTTGGAGTCAAGTTACGAGCTGAGGAATTGTCAGTGAAGTCTATCACACTATTGATTGTTTCGGTACTTTTATAAGTTGAACTAGAACTTATGGCATGTATAGGCTTGCCTTTGTGTTAGTTTATTTTGAATATGTATATATTTAGCCACACAAAAATGGCTTGATTATAATGCTAATGGTTGTGTAAATTCGGTCATGGTTTAAACTTATATGGAAAGTATTATCATGGTATATATGTTATGATGCTTGGTCATATGTTTCAGTAATGGGGTAAATGATGGATACTTGTTAAGTTATAGTATGTAATATATTAGTTAAGTAATATGCATGTCATATATATATGTGGTGTGCTTGGTATATGCTTACGGTTTAAAGTAATGATATGTACGACTTATGACAATTCATTATGGTAAGCTTGTCACATTGATATGTTTTGCATTCGTTGATTTTTATGATTCGGCTCAAACAAAGTAAACATGGTTGATGGATATATATATTTCGGTTGTGGCTTAATATTGCCTAATTTGGAATGTATGATTTGGATTATGAATTATTTCAAGTTAGTAAGCTTAATACAAAGTATATATGTTTGTGACGTTTGTTAGATGATTCGGTAAAGGAGTAATGATAAGCATAATGTATATTCAGCCATGTTACTAAATTATTTAGAAGTGAGTTTATGGTATATTTTATATGATGGAACGGTATGATTATTGTGTATACATTTGATGATTGAAATTAAGTTAATGTTTATAATCGGATAGTCATAAAAAAAATAAGTGTACATGCCAATGATATGATCATGTGCACTTGGTTATGTGAGTGCTATTTATGTATGATAATTAGCAAGCGAATGGAGTGTACTATGGTTTGCATTTTGCGCTCATTTAATGGTTCATAGCGATATGCTAAAATGCGCATTATATATGTTGCATTAAAATTATGTTCAGCCATATGGTAATGATATTAAGGTTGCATATGTGTTTGGACAATAATTGGTGTATAATAGTTTGTTTGGTTTTTAACATGCGCACATGCAAAGTTAAGGAAATGATATGTTTGATATTTGTCAAGTTAAATAGATATATTGGCATGTATTCGAAATATTTTTGAATGTCTTAATGAATGCACATGGAATTTTTCATGTATTAAGCTATTTTATAATTTGATTATTTGAATGTTATAAAGGAGATGTATATATGATTCGTATAATTGAGTTTATATTACCTTAAACATGAATAGTAATGAATGACTCTTCTAAGTTGTGTATTGTTCGGTAATGCTTGGTAACCTTAATCCGGCGATGGATACGGGTTAGGGGTGTTACACCCTTTAAGCCTTTCTTTAAAATTTTTCCTATTCATACCCATTTTTGTCCAAATTTTTAGAACTTGGTCAAATTGCTATTTAAGGATCTCTAATTAATAATCCAATGCAATTTCATGCTTGAAGCTTTTGGAGCACAAGTTTTGCAACATATTCAAATTAGTCCCTAACTTCAAATTGGTCACTTTAGGCATAGAATTTCTTCATGAAAATTTCACACAACCATGCAATCATATCATGGACAATCAAATATTCATAAAATAATTATTTCTATTTCGGATTTGTCGTCTCGAAACTACTATTCTGACTAGACCCTAATTTGGGATGTTACAATAGATGATTTGTTTGATCAGTTAAAAGGGGCAATAATGTTTTTAAAAATTGATTTGAGATCGGGTTATTACCAGTTGTGAGTTAAAGAATCAGATGTGCCAAAGACTGAATTTAAAATAAGGTACAGACACTACGAATTTCTTGTTATGCCTTCCGGACTAACAAATGCACCTGCTATTTTTATGGGCTTGATGAACCGGATTTTCAGGTCGTACTTAGACTGATTTGTAGTTGTGTTTATTAATGATATTTTGATTTACTCTTGTAATGAATCTAAGCATGCTGAGCATTTGAGAATCGTGTTACAAACTTTGAGAGATAAGCAGTTGTTTGCAAAGTTCAACAAATGTGAGTTTTGGCTATGAGAGGTTAGTTTTCTGGGACATATAGTTTCAGCCGCGGGTATTCGAGTTGACCCGAGCAAAATTTCTGCGATTATAGATTGGAAGCCTCTGAGAAATGTATCTGAAGTCTGTAGTTTTCTGAGACTAGCTAGCTATTATAGACGATTTGTGAAAGACTTCTCGATGATTGTGACTCCAATGACAAGATTGCTTCAAAAAGATGTTAAATTTGAGTGGTCAGAAAAGTATCAGCAGAGCTTCAAACTGTTGAAAGCATTATTGACAGAGAAACCAGTGTAAGTTTAGCTTGAGTCAGGTAAAGAATTCGTAGTTTTTAGTGATGCATCATTAAATGGCATGGGTTGTGTTTTGATGCAGGAAGGTAAAGTTGTAGCTTATGCCTCGAGACAATTGAAGCCACACAAAAAGAATTATCCGACGCACGATTTAGAGTTAGCCACGATAGTGTTCACATTAAAAATTTGGCGTCATTATTTGTTTGGTGAGAAATGCCATATTTATACCGACCACAAAAGCTTGAAATATCTGATGACTCAGAAGGATTTGAATTTGCGACAGCGGAGATGGTTAGAATTGTTAAAAGACTATGAATTAGTGATTGACTATCATCTAGGGAAAGTCGAAAGTACTTATTCGCTTTACGTGCTTTGAACATACAGTTAGCTTTGTCTGATGAAGGTTCGATAGTAGCCGAGTTGAAAGCGAGACTGTTATTTCTACAATAGATTTGTAAGGCTCAAAAATTTGAGAATGAATTGTAAGCAAAACGAGCTCAGTCTGAGTTGACTTCTGATTCAAAGTTTTGAATAGGGCCTGATGACTGTTTGATGTTTTGTGATAGAATATGCGTACCAAGAAATTCTGAGCTCATTCGGAAGATTCTAAATGAAGCACACAGTAGTTGTTTATTAGTACATCCGGGAAGCATGAAAATGTAAAACGATTTGAAACAACATTATTGGTGGCACGACATGAAACAAGACATCTCAAAATTTGTTTCAAAATGTATGATTTGTCAGCAAGTTAAAGCTGAACATCAGGTACCATTGAGTTTGCTATAGCCTATTTTGATTCCCGAGTGGAAGTGGGATAGAGTAACAATGGAATTTGTATTGGGTTTGCCTTTATCTCCGAAAAAGAAAGATGCGATCTGGGTTGTTGTTGACAGGTTGACGAAATCAGCTCATTTCATTCCGGTACATACAGATTTCTCACTTGATAAATTGACTAAGTTGTATATCTCAGAAATTGTTCGATTGCATGGAGTACCACTATCTATTGTTTAGAATAGAGATCCGTGGTTCACTTCACGATTTTAGAAGAAATAGCAAGAAGCTATAGGTACAAAGCTAGATTTTAGCATCGCATTTCACCCGCAAACAGATGGTCAATCCGAATGAGTCATTTAAATACTCGAGGATATGTTGCGTTGTTGCATTCTTGAGTTTGAAGGTAGTTGGGAGAAATATCTACCGCTGATTGAATTTGCTTATAGTAATAGTTCTAATTAAGTATAAAGATGGCACTGTACGAAGCTTTATACAGTCGTAAATATCGAACACCATTGTATTGGATTGAGCTCAGTGAAAATAAGATCCACGGGGTTGATCTAATTAGAGAGACTGAAGAAAAAGTGAAAGTAATTCGCGACAGTTTGAAAGCGTCTTTGGATAGACAGAAATCGTACTCAGACTTGAAACGAAAAGATATTCAGTTTTAGATTGGGGATAAAGTGTTTTTGAAAGTGTCGCCGTGGAAAAAGATATTGCGATTTGGTTGAAAAGGGAGATTGAGTCCGCGATTCATCGGGCCGTATGAGATTTTTGAGCGAGTTGGGCCAGTGGCATATCAGCTATCTTTACTGTCTAAGTTAGAAAAGATGCATAATGTGTTTCATGTATCAATGCTTCAATGATACCGATCAGACCCTTCACATGTTATTTTTCCAACTGAAGTTGAGATATAGTTAGATTTATCATACAGTGAAGAACTGGTTCGAGTTTTAGCTCATGAGATCAAAAAGTTAAGAAATAAGAAAATTGCGTTAGTGAAAGTATTATGGTTGCGACACGGGGTTGAAGAAGCTACATGGGAACTCGAGGATGCTATGAGAAAAAAATACCCGAACCTATTCACTGGTAAGATTTTCAGGGACACATATCTCTTATGGGGGAGAGTTGTAACAACCCGATTTTAGCTAAACCAGAACAATGGTTTCGGAACCACAAGTCTGATGTTAGAAAATTATTTTAATATTATTTTATGTGTTTTTAGTATGATTGTATGTATGTATGAATGTTTCATGAAGAAATTTTATTGCTTGAATAGTTAGATTGATAAAAAGGACTAAATAGCGTAAAATGTAAAATGCAAGTTCTAACAGCTAAAGGTATATAATAGCTATCGTTTATTAAATTAGAAGTCATTATTTTGGAATTTGACCATAATTAAATTGAGTGGACATTAATGGGCATAATATCATGAAATTTGGTGGTTTTTATTTAAGGTTAATATTGGTATTTGATTAATAATGTTATTATTAATATTGGTATGAATTTGAATGGCCTAATTTGGTATTTGTAACACCCCAAACTCGGCCTATACATTATGGTTGAATCTGGCGAGGTCACATTGAAGTGTTTTTTGCAAGGCTTGATATCGAAAGAAAACCATTTTTCCATATTTACCTTATGTGATCTTAATGATGATTTTGAAACATATCGTTTATGAAAGGTTACTCAAGTTAAAACATCTTTAATTTTTTGTAAAACGTTGTCTTTTGCAAAAGCTCTTAAACAATTACGTATCCTTGGTATTTTTGGAAAACATTTGTCTTTTGAAAAATCGCATCTTATCATATTGCTAGCAGTTATAAATCAAAATAATTAAAAGCCCAAATTAAAGATTAAAAATTTATAGGGGCCCTATTACATAAAAAGATACCTAAACTAAAATACTTATAATTTAAAATCTAATAAGGAAGTCCATGCAGTTGTGTTGCCACCTTTGAGTCCCTCGCAGCACCAACCCGCCTAAGACTCGGGATTACCTATGCAGTTAAACTGAAGGGTGAGTTTACGAAAACTCAGTGTGTAATCCCTTAGCAAACATACAGTCAATCATGCAGTAGGCAATACAATCTGGGCCTAAGCCCGTATCAGTAACAGTTCAGTTTCAACTAGGACCTTAGCCCATTAAAATATCAGTATCAGTGTGGGCCTTAGCCTATTTTAATGATAGTAGCAATATAGTTATGCGATCAGAAATCCTACCCATCCAGCCTCTACACTTCACTCCGTCCAGCCCTACATTCCATGTGGGGATAAAATCAACCCACCCATCCCTATACTCCAAATTAGCACCAGTTGTGGCACTAAACAATATTTGCAGTAGAGCTGCCAGTACAATACACTTCCTCCAATCATAATTAACCCATCCCCATGCAATATGTCATGTGTCATGGCATAATATCATACATGTATGCAATATAAAAATGACATGCTCGAATATAGTCACACATATCATAGGGGCATATCAGTCATTTTACCTCAAAGGGGCATAACAATCATTTCATCAAATTGGGGTCTAGGTATACTTACCGACCTAACAATAGGTCCACAGTCGTTTCGGGTGACCCGTGCAACTTCATCAGCCAAATAGTGAAAATGGGCCAAAGGCCCATAATGTGGGCCCATGTAGGTCCACATGCCTGTGTGGCCCACTTAGCCCAGAAATGGCCTTGGCCGTGTGGATTACACAGCCTAGCCCAAAATTCCCCACACGTCTGTGTGGTTTACCAGTGTGGGGCACACAAGCCTGTGGGCCCACATGGCCCATTTCAGCCTAACGTGGCCCAAAATGGCCTAAGTCCATGAAATCACTCATGGTGGCCTCTATGATCAAACACCCACATTTATGCGTTCGGATTACCACCCGAGTGAGCATACGCCCATGTAGCGTCAATGGTCATATTTTTCAGCTTTTGCCGATTTACGATTTGGGCAATGTCTACACACTTGTTTGCGGAAACGTGCGAATAGCCCACGAGCACCAAACCTACATTCAATCAAAATACACCAATTATTGTCCAAACACATATGCAACCTTAATATCATTACCATATGGCCGAACATAATTTTAATGCAACATATATAATGCGCATTTTAGTATATCACTATGAACCATTAAATGAGCACAAAATACAAACCATAGTACACTCCATTCGCATGCTAATTATCATACATAAATAGCACTCAAAAAACCAAGTACACATGATCATATCATTGGCATGTACACTTATTTTACTTATGATTATCTGATTATAAACATTAACTTAATTTCAATCATCAAATGTATACACAATAATCATACCATTCCATCACATAAAATATACCATAAACACACTTCTAAATAATTTAGTAATATCGCCGAATATACATTATGCTTATCATTACTCCTTTACCTATCATATAACAAACATCACCAACATCACAAACATCACAAACTTATTAATTAACACAGTACACGCACATAAATTGAAGCAAGCGCACAACTACTTACTGAAGGTGTAAAATCGAGACTAAGGGAGGAAAGCAATCAGTCTACTATCCCCAAAAAGATCACCTACTACGATAGAGGTAGAGCTAGCACAACCACACCCCTAGCAATTGTCGGAACAGTAAAAGAAGGTGTAGGATGAGAACTATAGATACGACAGAAAGGAAAAAGAGTGAGAAAAATCCAACTAGCAGCAATTACCACCAAGATCGAAAGAGAAGAAGTAGAAGAAAGAGTCGGCACAGAGAGGGTAAATGAAAGAGTGGTATTTTGCCAAGCCAGAGAAAGAAAAGAAATTGATCAATAAGAAACCAATTGAAAAGGGAAAGAGGAGGAAGAGAATCGGTCAACAAAGAATGAATGGATTTGAGAGGGAGAAAGAAAAGTATTCGACCACAAAAGGTATCAAGGGGAAAAAGGTTGTCAAAGAGTAGAGGGAGAAGAACAAAAATCGAAATATTCCAAAATGAAAGTACCCGTATGATCCCCTAGAAGTAATCGGCTATTGAAAAGTGTAGAAAAGAACCCGAAAGCACTTGTTAAAACCAAAAATGATGAGGAAAAAAGCAACAAAAGTGTACAACAACCGTAACTAAAGTTCACTAAAAGCTGAATTCTACCCCAAACCAAATTCATTGGGTGCCTACAATCCCAATTCGGCACCAACACTCCCTCCACTTCAAATCCCCTTGATTTCTCCTAAAATCTCTCCTAAAATCTCTCCTCAATCCACCCCAACCAATACCTATCCAACTCCCCCCATATTTTCTCCTAAATTTCGGCTACACTAACCCCACTCCCCTCAAATACTCCAACCGTCCATCAACTTTAGAATCCCACTGACATATAGCTTCTTACACAGCACAGCAGCAAAATAAAACTAACATCGTGTGTAACACGACTCGAACTCAAGACCTTTAGTAGCCATGACACACCACTTACCCCTTGGCCAGTAGGGCCTT
This sequence comes from Gossypium longicalyx, assembly GCA_025698465.1. Lineage (NCBI taxonomy): Eukaryota > Viridiplantae > Streptophyta > Magnoliopsida > Malvales > Malvaceae > Gossypium > Gossypium longicalyx. The sequence goes on from CM047003.1 coordinate 57,632,095, forward strand.
TTCGTCATAAAATACTCACATTTATTTAAAAATGTACTAACTACAGGCAAGGGTTTATTCCTTAAATGAAAAACTTTTTGCACATGCCCAGGCTTGAACCGAAGACTTCTCAAACACTTCCTAAAACACTTAACCATTGAGACAGATATGCATTTATGTCACAACCATGCAAAATAATTATTTAAGATTGGGGCATTACAACTCTACCCCCTAAAAGAAATTTTAGCCTCGAAATTTACCTGGTCAAAATAGATGAGGGTATTGTTGTCGCATCGCCTCCTCAGGTTCCCACATGGCCTCCTCTGAGCTATGATTACGCCAAAGTACCTTAACTAGTAGAATAGACTTCTTCCTCAGGACCTTTACATCAAGGTCTAGAATCTGAATTGGCTTTTCCTTAAAAGTCAGATCTGGTTTAACCTCAATCTCCTCAGTCGAGATAATATGCATTGGATCGGAGCGGTAACGCATCAGCATGGAGACGTGGAATACATCTTTAATCCGGTCCAACTCTGGAGGTAACTCAAGTTGATAAGCAATCGGTCCAACACATTGTAGTATGCGGTAAGGCCCAATGAACCTATGGCTCAGCTTGCCCTTCCGTCCAAATCTCAGTACCTTCTTCCATGGCAAGACCTTGAGAAATATTAAGTCCCGCACAGAATACTCAATCTCCTTTCGCTTCATATCTACATACGACTTCTATCTGTCTGATGTTGCCTTCAGTCTCGAATTAATATAACTTTATCCTCAGTATCAGAAACCAATTCAGGGCCCAGAATTCACCGTTCACCCAACTCAGTCCAACACGAAGGAGTACGGCATCTACGACTGTATAATGCCTCATAAGGAGCCATCTGTATGCTAGACTAATAGCTGTTGTTATACACAAACTCTGCTAACAGTAGGTATTCCTCCCAACTACCTCAGAACTCAATCACACAACTCCTTAACATGTCATCCAGTATCTAAATCACCCTCTCTGACTGACCATTTGTCTAAGGATGGAATGTAGTACTGAAGTCCAACCTTGTACCCAAAGCTTTATGCAACTTCTTCCAGAACCGATACGTGAAGCAAGGATCCTTATTAGAGATTATGGAAACCGATACTCCATGAAGTCTCACTATCTCAGCCATATACAGTTTGGCTAGCTTCTGCAACGAGTAATCAGTACGAATTGGTATGAAATGGGCAGATTTTGGTCAATCAATCCATGATGAGCCATACCGAATTGTTTTTAGAAGGTGTTAAGGGTAGCCCACTAATGAAGTCCATGGTTACTCGCTCCCACTTCCAAAGTGGAATCTTAACTGGCTGAAGCAACCTTGAAGGTAACTGATGTTCAGCCTTAACGTGCTGGCACGTTAGACATTTACTCACGAAGTCGATACTTCCCGTTTAAGACCTAGCCACCAATATAACTCACAAAGGTCTCGGTACATCTTATTCCTGCTAAGATGCATAGCATAAGGGCTACTATGCGCTTTTAGCAGTATAGACTGCCTCAACTCAGTATACTTCGGTACACAGACTCTCCCACGGAAACAAAGTACCCCTTCACCATTCAGTCCAAAATCTGATGTTTCACCACTCTCAATTTGTCGAAATCGAGGACCTAGTGACTTATCCTCAAATTGTTTACCCTTAATCTACTTAATCCACATCGGTTTAACTTGGAGCTCAGCCAACAAGCTATCATCATTAAATAAGCTGAAACGAGCAAACATTACCCTCAGATCAGTCGTAGCCCTACAACTCAATGCATCGGCCACCTTATTGGCCTTACCAAGATGGTATTCAATTGAATAGTCATAAACCTTAAGCAGCTCAATCCATCTACACTGCCTTAGATTTAGCTCCTTCAGAGTAAGGAGGTAGTTGAGGCTTTTGTGATTCGTGTATATGATACACTTCTCATCATACAAGTAATGCCTCCAAATTTTCAGTGCGAATACCATTGCGGCCAACTTCAAGTCGTGTTTCAGATAATTCGCCTCATGAGTCTTAAGCTGACGAGACGCATATGCCACCACCTTACCCTTTTGCATCAACACACATCCCAACCCAACATGTGATGCATCGCTGTAGACAGTGAATTCTTTCCCAGACTCTGACTGTATCAAGACAGGGGCCTCAGTTAGAACTTTCTTAAGCCTCTCAAAACTCTCTTACTGCTTATTAGTCCAGTTAAACGACACACCCTTACGCTATAGTTTAGTCAGAGGTGTAGCAATCAATAAAAACCCTTCAATAAATCGTCTATAATACTCTGCCAGTCTAAAAAAACTACAAATCTCAGATACTATCTTAGGTGATTTCCAATCTGGAACAGCTTCAATTTTCTGAGGATCAACCCTAATTCCTTTAGCAGATACTATGTGGCCCAGAAATGTTACCTCTTGTAACTAAAACTCACACTTACTGAACTTGGCATACAGTTGTTTCTCCCTCAGAATCTGTAGAACAACTCAGAGATGTGCATCATGTTCATCTTCAATTCTCGAATACAGTAGAATATCATCTATAAACACCACTACGAACCCATCCAGATAGGGCTAGAACACTCCGTTCATCAGACCCACAAAAGTTGCTGGTGCATTCATCAGTCCAAATGGCATCACTAAGAACTCATAATGACCATAGCGAGTCCTAAACGCTGTCTTATGCACATCAGTCTCTTTGACCCTCAATTGATGGTGCCTAGATTGGAGTTCAATCTTAGAGAAAATTGAAGCTCCTGAAAATTAATCCAGAAAATCTTTAACCGTTCTGATATCTTTAACAAAAGAATCCTCAAAATCTGAAACACTTATGTAGGCCAGATACGCCTCACATCTTTTACGAACCATTTTTTGGCCTTCAATGCATATATTACATTACTCAAGTAGTTCCGTCGTTCCCCAATTACCACTACCTTCTCATCCTCATCTATTCTTAGTACTACCCATTTAGTGGCACAATCCAAGCTCACTCAGTGTTTAACTAAACAATCCATGCCTAGTATTAAATCAAATTCTCCAAAAGGGAGTTCCATTAGATCAACCAGAAAGATAACCCCTTGTACCTCTAAAGGGATATCTCTAAACAATTTATTAACCCTGACAGACTGCCTCAACGGACTCAATATAGTAATTCCACTCGAAGTACTCTCAACTGAAATCCCCAAGTTGTCGGTAACAGTGCAGGCAATATAGGAATAAGTAGAACCTACATCTATCAATGAAGTATAATGTATATTAAAAATTAAGAACGTACCCGTGATGAGATCCAGAGCATTTCCCTCCTGTCGGCGACGTGCATCATATACTAGAGCTGGTTGTCTTGCCTCAGTATGACCAGCACCTCTACCTGGTACCCTCTAACCACAGTCCATCCCATTTTCACCTCTAGCCTAACCACGGCCTCTCGGTGGCTGTTGAACATCCCACTATACATTACCCAAACCAGTAGCTTGCATCTACTCGGGCCTCCGTGGACAATCCCTGATACGGTGCTCTAATGATCCGTACCTCAAATATGCCCCAATACTTTTCCAGCACTTGCTCTAATAGCGTCTCCCACAATCTGTACAGGGTTGCGGTCCAGTAGTAGCAACAGGGGCCCCAACTCTGACTAGCCCATCAACTCTGGCCTTTTTCTTAGGCCTCAGAAATGAACTTGAGGGCTCTGAATCCCTCTTATTCTTACCACTATCCATCTCACGATTTTGTCGTTCTGTACTCTTCACTTCTTTGGCGACCTTCGCCTTATCCACTAACGTAGCAAAATCTCGCTCCCTTTGTAGAGCTATCAAAACTTTTAGACTATCCCTGAGGTCGTCCTCGAACTGAACACAGTGCTCATATTTAGTTGCCACCATGCCTCTCGCATAGCAGCTTAATCGTAAGAATTCTGCCTCATATTCTGCTACTGATTTATCCCCCTGAGTCAAATTCAGAAACTCTCTCCTCCGGGCATCCACATAACTAGCACCCACATATTTTCCTTAGAAAGCAGTCTTGAAAAATTCCCAGGTTAACTGGGCAGGCTGAGCTCCCTCTTTAACTGTAAGCCACCACTGATAGGCTTCATCCCGCAGCAGTGACACTACACCTTTTTATTTTTGCTCAGAGAAGCAGTCGAGGTCATCCATGATCCTCTCTGTGGCCTCTATCAAACATTTAGCCACATTAGGGAAAACTCCATTAATACCCCTAAAAATCTTAACTCTGTTGGACCGGTGTCATTCCGTAACCGACCCATGGCCCACTGTACCAGTATTAGGCCCAGTGATCCTCTCCAAAATTCTCAACATGGCTTGGGACAGTGCGTCGTCCCTAGCCGCACGATCATGAGACCTAGTCTCAGTCTCAGGTGAAGCCGGTTCCTCTCTAGCTTCAACGTTAGGCATGTGGCCCGATGAAGAAGACCTAGCCTGAGCACCTCTAGGGCCTCCGCCGCGGCCTCTTGTACTCTTTCCACAAGTACCTCTGGTGCTCATTATCGATTTACACTTTTATCTGTATTAAAAATTTTATGCATCAATTTACCATTCCAATGTTTATTAACGGATATTTTATGGAAAATATTATCAATAATTTAGAGTTTTGTTTTCGCAGATTGCAGTCTTACTATAGTTTTAGGTTACCATAAATAGAGTATTTTAGTACAGTCTACTGCCTACAGTAATCTCAGTATTTCTATTTAAATAGATAGTAGTTTCAGACGACTTACAAAATCGGTGTCGGAGACTCGGTAGACCACAAATTCAGTAATAACATTTCAAAATACTTTCCAACCATTTGAAACAGTTTTTTTTGGAAATTTCACGTTTTTAGGAAAATACCCAAATCCACAGTTGAGTTTTGCAACCTGACTCTGATACCACTAAATGTAACACCTCAAATCCGGCCTAAACATTATGGCCGAATCTGGCAAGGTCACATTGAAGTGTTTTTCGCAAAGCTTGATATCGAAAGAAAACCCTTTTTCCATATTTACCTTTGTTGCGTGATCTTAATGATGATTTTAAAACATGTAATTTATGAAAGGTTACTCATGTTAAAACATCTTTAATTTTTTTAAAACATTGTCTTTTTCGGAAGCTCTTAAACAATTACGTACCTTGGTATTTTTGGAAAACATTAGTCTATTGAAAAACTATGCCTTATCCTACTGCTAGCAGTTATAAATCAAAATAATTAAAAGCCCAAATTAAAGATTAAAAATTTATAGAGGCATTATTACATAAAAATATTCCCGAATTAAAATACTTATAATTTTAAATCTAATAAGGAAGTCCATGCAGTTGTATGGCAACTATTGAGTCCCCCGCAGCACCGACTTGCCTAAGACTGGGGATTACCTGTGCAGTTAAACAGAAGGGTGAGTTTACGAAAACTCAGTGTATAATCCCTTAGCAAACATGTATTCAATCATGCAGTAGACAATAAAATCTGGGCCTAAGCTTATACCAATAATAGTTCAGTTTCAGTTAGGGCCTTAGCCCATTACAGTATCAGTATTAGTGTAGGCCTTAACCCATTTTAGTGACAGTAGCAGTACAGTTATGCAATCAGAAATCCTACCCATCCAGCCTCTACACTCCACTCCTTCTAGCTCTACACTCCATGTGGGGATAAAATCAACCCACCTATCCCTACACTCCAAATTAGCACCGGTTGCGGCACTAAACAGTATTTGCAGTAGAGCTGCCAGTACAGTACACTTCCTCCAATCATAATTAACCCATCCCCATGCGAATATGTCATGCGTTATGGCATAATATCATACATGTTTTCTATATAAAAATGACATGCTCGAATATAGTCATACATATCATAGGGGCATATTAGTCATTTTACCTCATAGGGGCAAAACAGTCATTTCATCAAATTGGGATCTAGGTATACTTACTGACCCAACAGTAGGTCCACAATCGTCTCGGGTGACCCGTGCAACCTCATCAGTCAAACCCAAGACCCATAATGCGGGCCCATGTGGGCCCATACAGGTTAGCCTAGAAATGGCCTTGGTCGTGTAGATTACACAGCCTAGTCCAAAATTCCCTATACGTCTGTGTGGTTTACTCGTGTGGGGCCCATAAGCTCATGGGTTGACAGGGCCCATTTTGGCCTAACGTGGCCCAAAACGGCCTAAGCCCATGAAATCACTCATAGTGGCCTCTATGATCAAACGCCCACATTTATGCGTTCGGATTACCACCCGAGCGAGCATACGCCCATGTAGCGTTAATGGTCATATTGTAACAGCCCGATTTAGGGCCTAGTCGGAACAGTGGTCTCAAGACCACGAATTTGAAGCTGGGAAAAATTATTATTATTATTATTATTATGAGGATATATTAAGATTTCATTCGTGTATGAAAATTTTGGTAAGCTAATTTTGACGTTTGAGAGCTTAATTGCGAAAAAAGACTAAATCGCATAAAAGACAAAAGTTGCATTTAGTACCCAAACGTGTTATATAGCTAGAAAATTAAAATTTGAAGTCTTTAAAGAGAAATTAGACCCATCTTAGGGTGCTTGGCTGGCCATTAAGTCAAAGGGGGGACAAAACTTTTATATTTTGTGAGTTAGGTGGCTTATTTTGACTGAAATAGAAATAAATCAAGGAAGGATGATATCATCCCTTTTTCATCTTCTTTCTCTACCAAAAATCAGAAATTGAAGGGGGTTCTAAGATCTTAAAATTTTTAGCAACTTAAAGCACTCACAAGTAAGTAATTTACATGTCCTTTGTTGATGATTTTTGCATTTTTGAGAACCTTGAAGCATGAGCTTTCAAATGAGGGGTCTATTTTGCAAAATGATTAAGATTTTAGAGTTTTTACATGAATAGATTTATGATATATGCTGAGTTTTTATGGAAGAATATGAGTCTTAGGAGAGTTCTAAACAACTTTTGTGAAGGGTGTTAGCATGAAAACACCTAAAGGGACTATTCTACAAAAGTTGTAAAATAGGTGATAAATGCATGAAATAGTGGGAATTTGGAGTTTCTTTAAGAGTAAAATAGGTTCGTCTAGCCTTAAGAAATAAATAAATTCGATAAAAATTAAATTTCGAGCATAGGGGCAAAATGGTCATTTTGCTAAGGTCTAGGGGTAAAATGGTCATTTCACCAAAAAAGTGAATTTATGAATTCTTAATTGTATTTAGTGATTAAATAAGGGTATTTTATTGTTATATATCAAGTTTTTCCAAATCTGAGCCTAGACTGGGGGAAGCCAAACAAATCGATTAAATTGACTAGTCGAGTAAAATATGTAAACCGAGGTAAGTTGTATGTAAAAAATATAACTAAATTGTTAATACATGTATTCAAATTGTCATTAAATTTATAAAGCATGAATTTCTAGATTGTGAATTGAGAATGCATAGCAATAATTGAGATAGTAGAAAGATCCCATTGGAGCCCTAAGAAACAAACCGGATATTCGTGCCTTAAAATTCGGATTACTTGTGTGCCACTGTAAGACATGTCTCGGACATGCATCGACCACATTATGAGTGCCAGTGTAAGATGATGTCTGGGACATGGCATCGACGTAGAGATGAGTGCCAGTGTAAGACATGTCTGGGACATGTATCGGCCTCGACGATGATAGCCAATGTAAGAAGTGTCTGGAACATGCATTGACTAAGAGTTGTGCAAGTGTAAGACATGTCTGGGACATGCATCAGAACGTATATACAAGAGCTAGTATAAGACCATGTCTGGGACATGGCATCGGCCTCGATGATGATAGCTAGTATAAGACCATGCCTGGGACATGGCATCGGCAACTTATCCCATGTTTGGGGCTTACAAAATATTCGATAGTATTCCGAAAGTTTCAACATTAAAGGTTACAAAAGTGATTTAATAAGTAAAGTATAATAATGTTGTGAGTGGTAGAGGTACCTATTTGGTATGCATGAGAAACGAGCTCAAATTAGAAAATGTAACTTGAGTAGACGGTAATGAGTAAGTCAAGTTTATGCTTACCTTTGAGCTATGAGTATGATTGACTAATGGTGAAATTGTTGTTGTATATTTTTTTATATGCAACTTACTAAGCTTTATGCTTATTCTCTTTCCTTTCCTTTTTCTTTTAGTGCCACTTAATTAGTTCAAGGATCCCTTAAAGTCAGAGATATCGATCACGCTATCGGCCGTAATACTCGGTATAGTTGGATTTATATTTTTTATTATGGCATGTATAGGGCTAGACCTTATTATTTTTGTGTCTTTGTGAATTGGCCAAATGTGTTGGCTTGAAATAGTTTCCACATTTTACATTAAGCCTTGAATGAGGGTAACATTCATTTTAAGTCTATAATAGAGGCATCTTCATGGTTAAATGAATGTTTATCATGCTTGTTTTGGTATTGTTTAATGTTGACATGAAAATAGACATACTAGGGTGGCAATGAGGCTTGGTAAATAGCCTCATATTGTCCACACGAGTAGACACACGGGCGTGTGTCTAGGCTGTGTGTGACACACGGACAGCCCCATGGGCGTGTGAGAAGGCCGTGTGTCCCCTGCACCTAGAAATTTTAAGTCAGAATGCATGGTATTTATCACACGGCTAGAGACACAGCCGTGTGTCTCAACCATGCAGAGGGCACGTTCTAGTACACGGGTGTGTGCCATGGCAGTATAATGCTGACATCAAAAATAGAATACCCAGGTTTTTGCACATGGCCTGCGCCAAGGGCGTATCGTGGCAGTCTGAAAGGACACGGGCAAAGGACACGGACGTGTGTCTAGGCCGTGTGAAGTCTGCACTTGTTTTATGAAAAATTGTAAAAAAAAAATCAAATTGGCTACACGGGTGCAGGAGTTGGGCGTGTCCCTAGCACACAGGCGTGTGCCATTTACCCACACGGGCATGTGGGGCCTTAAAGCATGAAATTTTCTATGTTTTTTTTAGTCCTCGGTTTGGTCTCGAACCACTTCGAATGTATGTTTTGGGCCTCGTAAGCCCAATCAAGGGATAGATTGCCTATGAGATAAAAAGTTTTAAATTGATCAAAATTTTATGGCCCAATTTTCTAATATTGGTTGAGTTTAAGTTCAGTAGCACCTCAAGCCCTGTCCCGGCATTGGATACAGGCGAAGGGTGTTACATTTAATGGTATCAGAGCTATGGTTTAGTCAGTTTTAGGACTAACCAAGCTAGAGTACGAGTCTAGCTATACATGCCATAAAAACATATTGATAGTGTGAAGATTCGTGACGAAATAAATTATGTTTTTCTTATATAGTAAATAGATCCTGATAGAACCACGGTGGATAATGTGGAAAGTAATGCGCCGGATCTCGCAGAAGGGACCGCGCCAGTAGAGAGCGAGCCCGTGAGTATGGGCCAAGGTGGAGGGGCTAGAGAAGCCTACCTCTAAATGATGGACGCTTGGTATATAGAGTTTGTTCGTGTGAACCCGAACACTCCACCTCCCCCACCTCCTCCGATTCCTCAATATGCCCCGGTTGCTCCCCAAGGTGCGGACATGTTTAGAAGAGAGAAGCCTCTAGTTGACAAGATCCGGAAGTAAGGGGCCAAGGAATTCTGGGCTAACTTAGATGATGACCCGAAGAAGGCAGAGTTTTGGTTAGAAAATGTCATAAGAGTATTCGATGAATTATCATACATGCCTGATGAGTGCATAAAGTGTGCGACGTCACTCCTACGGGATTCGACCTATCAGTGGTGGTATACCCTGGTATTTGTGGTACTAAGAGAAATAGTAACTTGTTAATTTTTCCAAGAAGAGTTCAGAAAGAAGTATATTACCTAGAGGTAGTTAGACCAGAAAAGGAAGGAATTTCTAGAGTTGAAACAGGACAATAAGACCGTGATAAAATATGAGCGTGAGTTTGTGAAACTCAGTAAGTATGCACGGGAATGCATATCCCGTGAAGCTACCATGTGTAAGAGGTTTGAGGGTAGCCTCAATGAAGATATCCGAGTGTTTGTGGGCATCTTAGAAATAATAGAATTGGTGGTGCTCGTCGAGAGAGCGTGCAAGGCAAAGGGGTTAATAAAAGAGAGGAAGAAAGTGACCATTGAGTCACAGGATCTAAAGAAAAGATAGATAAGTAAAGTACATCAGTCCTCATCTAAGTGATCAAAAGCTCAGACTACCCGATCGAATGCTTCGGTGAGGTATTCAAGGAGAAACAAGAACCAATAGAATATGGCACCTAAAGCTCAGACTACTTCTGTCGCTAGTGTTGGTAGTACTCGGCCAAATGGACAAGAGTGTCCTCAATGTGGGAGACAGCACTTAGGTGAATGCCGAGTAAACGAGAGGGGTTGTTTCAAGTGTAGGTCACTTGACTACTTTATTCGTGATTGTCCTGAGATGGACGAGAGAGGAAGAAAACAAGATGTGAAAGCAAGTAGTGCTCCCTTGAGGAGTAGGCCACAAAAGAACCCTGGGAGTGGAACTAGTGGTAGAGGCGCGTCAGGAGATGCCACGGCGAGGTTTGAAGGCAGAGCGTCAGTGAGGACCTATGCTATAATGCCCGAGAAGAGGCAGAGTCTCTTGACGTGATCACGGGTACCTTTTCTATCTCTGATATAACTGTTGTTGCTTTAATTGACCCGGGACCAACCCACTCTTACATTTGTATGGAATTGATGCCTCGTATAAACATGTTAGTAGAGTCCACTAAGTTTGTAGTAAAAGTGTCCAACCCGTTAGGTAAGCATATATTAGTGGACCAAGTATGTAAAAATTTTCCCTTAATGATTAGAGGCCATTGTTTTCCGGCCAACTTGATGTTGTTTCCGTTTAATGAATTCGATGTAATGGATTGGCTGACCCCTCATGGTGTCGTAGTAGACTGTGGAAGAAAAGTAATTGAGTTAAGATGTGAAGATAGGGATGTTCTTCGAGTTGGACCAGATGAGTCAGATAACCTGTCTATGGTAATATCGTCATTGACTGTTGAGAAATACTTGAAAAAGAAGTATACGGCTTATTTAGCTTTTGTACTGAATACTCAAGAGTCAGAGTTAAAGATAAAATCAGTGCCAGTAGTCTGCAAGTTCACGAAAGTGTTTTCGAAGGAATTACCTGGATTACCTCCAGTGAGAGAAGTCAAGTTTGAAGTTGAATTGGTTCTTGATACGTTACCTATTTCGATCACTCCGTATAGGATGGCCCCAACGGAGCTGAAAGAATTAAAAGCACAGTTGTAAGATCTGACAGACAAGGGCTTTGCGAGACCAAGCTATTCTATGTGGGGTGCTCCAGTATTCTTTGTGAAGAAGAAAGATGGGTCGATGAGATTATGCATCGACTATAGGCAACTCAACAAGGTAATAGTGAAAAACAAATACGCTTTACCAAGGATCGATGATTTGTTTGATTAGTTGAAGGGAGCTACCTTGTTTTCTAAGATCGATCTGAGGTCTGGTCATTATCAATTAAGGATTAAAGAGCGAGATGTGTCGAAGACTGCGTTTCGGACAAGATATGGGCATTATGAGTTTCTTGTCATGCCCTTTGGTTTGACTAATGCCCCAATGATATTTATGGATTTTATGAACTGTATATTCAGGCCGTATCTAGATAAGTTTGTTGTCGTCTTTATCGATGACATACTGATCTACTCGCATGATGAGAGAGAGCACACAGAGCATCTGAGGGTTGTGTTGCAAACCTTGAGAGACAAGAGATTATACACCAAGTTCTGTAAGAGTGAGTTTTGGCTCAAAGAGGTCAGGTTCCTAGGACATATTGTGTTGGGTGACGGAATCCGAGTTGATCCAAATAAGATTTTCACTATTTTGGATTGGAAATCGCCGAAGAATGTAATAGAGGTTCAAAGCTTTTTGGGTTTAGCTGGATACTACAGACGATTTGTAAATGGATTTTCTATGATAGCTACCCTAATGACTAGGCTGCTGCAAAAGGACGTCAAGTTTGAATGGACCGAAAAATGTCAACAAAGTTTTGAAAGATTAAAAACTTTATTAACGGAAGCCCCAGTGTTAGTGCAACCAAAGTCGGGCAAGGAGTTTGTGATTTATAGCGACGCCTCTTTAAATGGTTTGAGGTGTGTGCTCATGCAAGAAGGCAAGGTTATAGCCAATGCTTCGAGACAGCTAAAGCAGCACGAGACAAAATAATCCAACCCATGATCTGAAACTTGCGGCTATAGTGTTCGCGTTGAAGATTTGGAGACACCATTTGTATGGAGAGAAATGTCGAGCATTCACCAACCATAAGAGTTTAAAGTACTTGATGACTCAGAAGGAATTGAATTTGAGGAAACGTCGATGGATTGAGCTGTTAAAAGATTATGAGTTAATTATCGACTACCATCCAGGAAAGGTGAATTTAGTCGCCGACGCTGTGAGTAGAAAGTCGTTGTTTGCCTTGAGAGCCTTGAATACTCAGTTGACTGTATCTAATGATGGTTCGATTCTAGCCGAGTTGAAGGCTCGATCGATATTTCTACAAGAGATTCGAGAAACTCAGAAAAGTGATGAGAAGTTACAAGCCAAGAGAAATCTGCGTGAGTTAGAAATTGAATCAGATTTTCGTATCGGTACTGATGAATGTTTAACGTTTAGAGACGGAGTTTGTGTACCCATAGACAATGAAATTATTCAAAAGACTTTGATTAAGGCTCATGGTGGTTGCCTATCTGTTCACCTGGGTAGTACGAAAATGTACAACGACCTTAAGAAAATGTATTGGTGGTCGGGTATGAAAAGAGACATCTCAAAATTTGTTTCCAAGTGCCTAGTGTGTCAATAAGTAAAGGTTGAACATCAAGTACCTTCGGGTTTACTTCAACCTATTATGGTCCCAGAGTGGAAATTGGATCGTATCACTATGGACTTTGTGACCAGTTTGCCAGTAACCACGAAAAAGAATGATGCAGTATGGGATCGTATCAAATTTCGAGCATAAGGACAAAATGGTCATTTTGCCAAGGTCTAGGGGCAAAATGGTCATTTCACCAAATAAGTGAATTTATGAATTCCTAATTGTATTTAGTGATTAAATAAGGGTATTTTGTTATTATAGATCAAGTTTTGCCAAATCCGAGCCTAGACCGGGGGAAAGCCAAGCAAATTGACTAAATCGACTAGTCGAGTACATTTTGTAAACCGAGGTAAGTTGTATGTAAATAATATAACTACATTGTTAATACATGTATTCAAATTGTCATTAAATTGATAAAGCATGAATTGCTAGATTGTGAATTGAGAATGCATAGTAATAATTGAGATAGTACAAAGATCCCATTGGAGCCCTAAGAAACAAACCGGATATTCGTGCCTTAAAATTCGGATTACTTGTGTGCCACTGTAAGACATGTCTAGGACATGCATCGACCACATTATGAGTGCCTGTGTAAGATGATGTCTGGGACATGGCATCGGCGTAGAGATGAGTGCCAGTCTAAGACATGTCTGGGACATGCATCGGCCTCGACGATGATAGCCAGTGTAAGAAGTGTCTGGGACATGCATTGACTAAGAGTTGTGCAAGTGTAAGACATGTCTGGGACATGCATCAGAACGTATATACAAGAGCTAGTATAAGACCATGTCTGGGACATGGCATCGGCCTCGATGATGATAGCTAGTATAAGACCATGCCTGGGACATGGCATCGGCAATTTATCCCATGTTTGGGGCTTACAAAATATTCGATAGTATTCCGAAAGTTTCAACATTAAAGGTTACAAAAGTGATTTAATAAGGAAAGTATAATAATGTTGTGAGTGGTAGAGGTACCTATTTGGTATGCATGAGAAATGAGCTCAAATTAGAAAATGTAACTTGAGTAGACGGTAATGAGTAAGTCAAGTTTATGCTTACCTTTGAGCTATGAGTATGATTGACTAATGGTGAAATTGTTGTTGTATATTTTTTTATATGCAACTTACTAAGCTTTATGCTTATTCTCTTTCCTTTCCTTTTTCTTTTAGTGCCACTTAATTAGTTCAAGGATCCCTTAAAGTCAGTGATATCATCACACTATCGGTCGTAATACTCGGTATAGTTGGATTTATATTTTTTATTATGGCATGTATAGGGCTAGACCTTATTATTTTTGTGTCTTTGTGAATTGGCCAAATGTGTTGGCTTGAAATAGTTTCCACATTTTACATTAAGCCTTGAATGAGGGTAACATTCATTTTAAGTCTATAATAGAGGCATCTTCATGGTTAAATGAATGTTTGTCATGCTTGTTTTGGTATTGTTTAATGTTGACATGAAAATAGACATACTAGGGTGGCAATGAGGCTTGGTAAATAGCCTCATATTGTCCACACGAGTAGACACACGGGCGTGTGTCTAGGCCGTGTGTGACACACGGACAGCCCCATGGGTGTGTGAGAAGGCCGTGTGTCCTCTGCACCTAGAAATTTTATGTCAGAATGCATGGTATTTATCATACGGGCAGAGACACGACCGTGTGTCTCAACCGTGTGAAGGGCACGGCCTAGTACATGGGCATGTGTCATGGTCGTGTAATGCTGACGTCAGAAATAGAATACCCAAGTTTTTGCACACGGGCTACGCTACGGGCGTGTCGTGGCCATGTGAAAGGACACGGGCAAAGGACACGGGCGTGTGTCCAGGCCGTGTGAAGTCTGCACTTGTTTTATGAAAAATTGTAAAAAAAATCAAATTGGCCACACGGGTGCAGGACACTGGGCGTGTCCCTAGCACACGGGCGTGTGCCATTTACCTACACAGGTGTTTGGGGCCCTAAAGCATGAAATTTTCTAAGTTTTTTTTGAGCCCTCGGTTTAGTCCCAAACCACCTTGAATGTATGTTTTGGGCCTCGTAAGCCCAATCAAGGGATAGATTGCCTATGGGATAAAAAGTTTTAAATTAATCAAAATTTTATGGCCCTATTTTCTAATATTGGTTATGTTTAAGTTCGGTAGCACCTCAAACCCTGTCCCAGCATTGGATACGGGGGAAGGGTGTTACACATATTTTTCAGCTTTTGCCAATTTACGATTTGGGCAGTGTTTACACACCTGTTTGCGAAAACATGCAAATAGCCGACAAGCACCAAACCTACATTCAATCAAAATACTCCATTAATCATTGACAATAGGGTTAAAATCTCCCCTTAATAATTATCCCAAAATTTTCACTAATACTTGCCTTTATCGAACTAATGAAGATCAACCCCTTAAACCGATACATGAGATCGATTTTGAACTCCTTTAAAGATTGCCTATATTCCAAACGAACTTATTAATTAACACAGTACACGCACACAAATTGAACCAAGTGCACAACTACTTACCAAAGGTGTAAAACCAAGACTAGGGAAGGAAAGTAATCGGTCTACTATCCCCAAAAAGATCGCCTGCTACGACAGAGGTAGAGCTAGCACAACCACACCCCTAGCAATTGTCGGCAGTAAAAAAAGGTGTTAGATGAGAACTATAGATACGATAGAAAGGAAAAAGAGTGAGAAAAATTCGACTAGTAGCAATTACCACCAAGATCGATAGAGAAGAAGCAAAAGAAAGAGTCGTCATAGAGAGGGTAAATGAAAAAGTGGTATTCAGCCAAGCCAGGCAATTGTGAAAGCCAGAGAAAGAGAAGCAATTGATCAATAAGAAACCGATTGAAAAAGGAAAGAGGAGGAAGAGAATCAGTCAACAAAGAATGAATGGATTTGAGAGGAAGAAAGAAAAGTATTCGACCATGTAACACCCCTAACCCGTATCCGTTACCGAATTAGGGTTATGAGGCATTACTGTATAAGACACAGTTCAATACAATCATTCCTCACCTTTCATACACCAAAGAATTTAATAAATATTTTAAACATATCAAATTCAAATATCCACAATTCATTTATTATAAATTGGAATACATAAGTCATATTTCCAATTCAGAAATAGTCATATTTCCAATTCAGAAATAATCATACCTTACTGAACATGTATCGCAAATGAGCACATTTCAAAAATTCCAACTAATTCAGTTCTAACATATATTAAAATTCAACTATTCATGTTTCATAATTACTAAATTCGAACCAAACTTGTATATATCAAAGACATGTTCACATATTTAATACTTCCAATATTCAATTCCCTATATCCATCACATTAATGCCATTTTCATAATTAAATCATATTCCATCATATATCATTACACTTCATACTTCAAATATATGCCAATCTCTATCTCATTAATTGTATACGAAACATATCATTTAATAACTTTTGTACAAGCTCATAATAAAACCAATTGAATCATATTACATAAATTATTATGCAATCACATATGAAACTTAAATACATTATAACATGGCCGAACATACTATTGATGCATATATACAAGTTCGCAATTCATCCTAAAAATAAAAGACATACTTAACACTTGAACATAAATAACACTCCAATGTGCATCTATTCCATCTCTATATTAATATACCTAAACTTCATATTTTATCCTATTAACTGATCTTTATTTTGATCTCACCACTATCAATATCATAAGCATATCAAATTGAATTAAATATCATATTCAGATTTTACAACCACACATGAATGTATATCTATATTGATATTAACAACAACTTGACATTTTTAACTATCTATTAAAACTAACCCAAAATATACTTAACCATTACCATCATTTACCATCTGAATCCATACTAAAACAATCAACCAAAACAATCATGAAACATATTCATTAACTTACCACTTTGCAACCGAACCTATTAAGTAAAATACCATCATCCATCATTCTAATTATACCACATTTCATATTTCCAAAATGAGTTAACCATTAAACCGATTACCAAAACCAAACTCATCAAAATAATTTAATTAAGAACATGTAAAACCAAACTTAAGCATAATAAGCAAGCCATTTTCACATGGCTTTAAATACATACTCATTCAAAACAATTAACTCCAAGACTAGCCTATACATGCCACATAAACGAGTCTCAAAATATTATTTACTGAGGTGATAACCAGATAGTGTGATGTCGTCTCCATCGACTTCCAACCCGAGCTGATCATCGACTTCCAACCCGAGCTGATCTCTAAAAATCTATAAACATAGGAATAACACACAGAATAAGCTTTGAGAGCTTAGTAAGCTATAATCAAATAAATAACTCAATGACTATAAAAATTCAATTACCAAACCAATTTATACTATCATAATCATGTTTAACTTCAAACTTATAATTTCATATAATACATAAACCTTCAGTTTGCCAAATATCCATACAACTAATAATAATATATCTTTTAAATTCCCAAAGCCACAATATCAATAATTAACTGATTATACATAAACTCATATGCATATATTCATGGATCATTTCATAATTATTCTTACTTCATATTATTTATATAAGTTTACACAAAAGTCACAATATGATATCACAATACTTATCCTTTGGACGAATGTACTGTATCTATTATCAAGGTACATTCAATTTCAAAACCATAGTACTATTATATAATCGAATATATACAGACCCATAAACATATATTCTTGAATCAAACTTTAATATCTTATACTTATACTTATCATGTAGCCGAATATACATATGTCTAAACCAAAGTATCATACACTATTAAAATCATATTATCAATACATAAAACTGAATCTTTAAACACTTGTCTACATATAATCATGTATTAAACCTTAATACCACATAATTTCGCTTAAATTATGGCCGAATATACATGCTCATAAATATACACATAATGAAGAATCATTTCGTTAATATTTAAATTATTTATTTATAAGGCCGAATACACATACAAATCTTACATAATATTTTTTTCATTTCTATCATACGTAATTTAACACAAATATTCAAGTACTTACTTGCCTTATCTCACATAGATAACAAGATAAATCATACCTGGCCTTTTAGCTCGTTTTACTTTCTCAAACACAACTTATCCTTGCCCGATGAACCATTCAGATTTTAATAAGATGCTCGGATAATCACATATATCATACAATGCCAACGTCCTAGACGTGGTCTTACATGTTATCTCATATCGATGCCACTGTCCCAGACAGGGTCGTACTTGAATCAAATACGATGCCGATGTCCCATACATCATTTTACACGTAATCATATAGATCGATGCCAACGTCCCAGACGTGGTCTTACATGAAAACAAATATATCGATGCCAACATCCCAGATGTGGTCTTACTTGGAAACACATATCAGAATCTTATGGTTCAAACGGGGCTTTCAGACATTATAACTTAATCGAATCGAGCTTGTACATGTAACTTCTAGATATATTCAAATTCAGCTTCCATTTATATATTTTTACACAATTCAATTTAGCATATAAATTCAATATTTATTCAAAGTTAACAACATTTATTTGCTTATAAACTTACCTAAAGTCACAGATGATTATTTCACGACCTTCTCTTATCCCTGACTTATAATCGATCTATTTATTTCACGATCAAAACATAATAATAAATCAATATATATTAACTAACTCAAATATCAAATCAAGTTCAAACTCAAACCATCCTATCATTTAATTAATTACAGTTAATAAAAACATCTTTATTCCTCACAAATGGTCAACACAAACACAACCATTATCCAATTTGTTCCAATTTAGGCAACATGACTACAATAGGAATTTATATTAGTTCATGAAACTTAAAGTCATAAAGATTTACATATTTGGATAGCATTAAGATACTCTTTAATAAACAACATTAATACACAAAATCAAAACATGACAATATAATTGAGTATTTAATATCAATTCAAACAACATTCAAATTCTGCATTCCAGTAGCCCAATTCACCCACCAAAACAAACTTTAATAATAATTAAAGTTAATTTATTATTGCAGCACATATTAATCACTAATTGCACTCTTTGACAATTTAAACAACATTAATCAACATTATTATCACCTTTTTCCCCTGTTGTAATAAAGAATCCATAAATTGCCCAAACAATATAAACATATGGTTGTTGATCACTACTTAATCAACTCATTAACTAACACCTAAGACATAAATTCTGTAGCATTTACTCTGCTTTTATCCTCATTTAATAACTTTAATAACAGTTGCATTAACCCCTTTTAACATTCAAATTTTTACACATAAGCTGCAACTAATAAATATTATTAATATAACACCTCAAAAGGCATTCTGTCATACATATGCAGCATCAATCTGGTCTTTTATTACCTTCCCAGCTACATTAATAACAGCATTAAACACTCTTTTTCTCAAGTTCCAGACATAATAAGTACATAACTATATATTCATTGACAACTTCAGCCATTATAAACAAAATTTAAAATCACTCAGACTACATTTATTGACATCCAAACAACAATTTACTGCTGTATTAATACACCAACAGCTGTTCATAAAACAACATGCATACACCCTTTTTTTAAGTATCCTTATTACCGAAAAATTCAATAGCATCTACCATGATCGAACGGTAATAACAGAGTAGCAATTAACAATACTAATCGGGGGTACAATTCAGACAGCATCTAACAGTTTTCCCAAATTTGCAAACACAGAAAAATAAAAGTTCAAGGAAAGCTTGCTAATATTTCCCAACATCGATTCTATCAATTCAAATTTTTGTTTTTTCCCTCACACATTTGGCCGAACTTAAATCAATAATTTAACCAAAATTCATCAATAAAAAGTTATAGGTAATGGAGAGTTTAGAAGAGTTACTCTGTCACTTCAAAATTTTAGCTTCTAAGCAAACAATTTCATGGTTTTTCCACTACATGCAACCGGCCTCTTCCCTAGCTTCCATAATCTCCTTTTCTCACTTATTGTCGGTTGCAAAGAATGAAGAAAAGATGAACTCTAATGTGGCTTTGTTTTATTATATTTCATATTAATAAGCCAATTACTAAATTAACCTTTGTAATTTAATATCAAAACCTTTTAATGGTGGTCCATTACCATCCACTTACCTATATAGTGGCCAAATATCATTTTAAGGACTTATAAATTAATAAGCCATAGCAAATTAGTATTTTAAAAAATAGAAAGTTACTTTTGCATTTTATGCGATTAAGTCCTTTTTATCCAATTAGACAACCAATCGGTAAAATTAATTCATGTAAATTTCACTCATGCATTCTAACATGCTGTAAACACATAAAAATATATAAAAAAATTTACGACCTCAGATTTGTGGCTTAAAAATCACTGTTTCGACGAGGGTCTAAACCGGGCTGTTATAGGCCACAAAAGGTATCAAGGGGAAAACAGTTGCCAAAGAGTAGAGGGAGAAGAACAAAAACTGAAATAGTCCAAAATGAAAGTACCAGAATGATCCCCTAGAAGTAATCGGCTATCAAAAAATGTAGAAAAGAACCCGAAAGCACTTGTCAAAACCAAAAGTGAGGAGGAAAAAAGCAACAAAAGTGTACAGCAACTGTAACTAAAGCTCCAAAGCCGAATTCTATCCCAAACCGAATTTATTGGGTGCCTACAATACCAATTTGGCACCAACACTCCCTCCACATCAAATCCCCTTGATTTCTCCTAAAATCTCTCTTCAATCCACCCCAACCGATCCCTATCCAACTGCCTTCATATTTCCTCCTATATTTCGGCTACACCAACCCTACTCCCCTCACACACTCCAATCATCCATCAGCTTTAGAATCCCACTGACATACAGCCTCTTACACGGCACAGCAGCATAATAAAACTCACCTCATGTAACACCCCAAACCCGGCCCGAACATTATGGCCGAATCTGGCACATCACATTGAAGTGTTTTAGCGAAAACCGTGTTTTCATTGAAAAACCTTCTTAAAATAAAAGAAACCTTAATTAACTTATAAAAAAACTCTTTTTATTTTTCAATCACGAAAACCTATTTAAAACATATGATTTTATGAAAACCTGTCACTTTAAATTCTGTTTCAGAAGCGTAGAAAAACATACTATGATTTAGCAAACCCATCTTCAACATTTTGTAATTACAATGCATGAAAATAAAAACCCAAATAATAACAAAATGGAAGCCTTATTACAATCTGGCTGGAAAAGTACTTAATAAAATAGACACTTGTATGCTTTTAAGAAAAAACACGTCCATATTGCCTTGCTAGCTGGCCACCTAGAGTCCCTCAAAACATCGAACCTTCTACTGACCATCACTTGAAAATAAAATAAAAGAGGGGGTGAGTTTTCGCAAACTCTGGTGTACAACCCTCGACGAGCAACAATCATTTAATAAACACCACACATCATATGCAATGCAATTCCATCCCAATAATTCATCCGCTACACACCAGCTCTGTCCCCTGTCACACTATGTGGGGATATAAATATCGATCCACCCATCCGTCACATCTATGGTAGCCCGGTTGCGAAACTACCTGCATTTACACATTGGGCTTAAAAGTTGTCGGTGGATCCATGATTGCCAAACAACCATACGATCCTCATATACTTCCTCCGTCCCATGATTCCTAACCCCTATGCAACCTAAGTAGAATATCATATATATGCATGTCACATCCATAAAACTTACATTCAACACCTAGGGGTATTTTGTTCATTTTCGCCCTTAGGGGCATTTCGATAATTTTCCCTTTCTTTAAGGTTTTCACTTACCTTGGCCCGTTAACAAATCTCGTGAGCTAAGATGAATGAATACTATACACTAGGTAGGATTCCAGAGAAGAGGAGGTGAGTCATTAAGACCGCTTAAGTACCAAGCTCTACATAGATCCAATCCTAGACATGCATATTCCCGTTGCCACACCATAACCCTTTGACTTGTCCACAGTCACAATTAATTAATTAAGTTTTATGTAGTCATCATATACTAGGCCCAAAACCCCTTTACAAAGCCCAATCAAATTCACATACCTGTATATGGACCACTAGGCCCAATCATATTCATATGGCCCATTAGGCCCAAATCACCTGTATATGGCCCATTAGGCCCAAATCACATTATACACATGCTCACATACGAATTTTTATCACATGGCATCAATTATCAATTTTTGCCTATTATGGGCCCAACAGCCCGTCAGGCCATTAAGCCTATTCTGGCCCGGTTGGCCAATTCACAGCCCAAGTCCATGGAATTGCATATGAGCCTCAGACAACCTATCGGTTTCTTTTTCACGAGTGTTCATGCACTCGCAAGACTACCGTAGCCGGCATTTTGGCTTTTTGGCTTTTAGGCATTTCGACTTTTACCGATTTATTTTGTGTGTGTAGTGTATGTACACACCTGGTAATAGAGCGTGTTGTGATTTCCTTTAGTCACAAACCTACAAATGATATCACCCTTCAATTAATCGTCTGCTTAATACATATTTTACCCAAAACTGAAACCTCACCATAACCTTACCTTGAACATCAATCCCTAATAGTTTTTCCTTGATCACGTACTCCCTAAATCTGCATTAATCTTACTCATTAAAACCAAATACTAGGGGACTCACATGCAACATAATTCACCCCCTTATCTCACTTAAGACCATTCGGCCAACCTTAGCCAATAAGAGAGGAATACTTACCAAAATCACAAAACACCTTAGGAGCAATTCGGCAGAGAGCTAAGATCCGAGATCCGATACTAATTCCCTACCACAGTTAATTAGAAAGAGTGAGAATAGAACAGCGTAATAGATTCTTAGCAAAACCGATTGGGAGAAAAACATTTACACTAGATTTAATCGAAGTAGAAGGAGTAGTAGTTGCACCAAGGGTATTCAGCCAAAGAGTATTCGACCCTTGAGAGATTCGGCTTTCATGCTTAGTATGGTGAATAAGGTTTATTTGGCACAGATTAAAGAAGAAGAGTAGAAGGTGAATAGAAAATTGGTACAAGAAAAGAAAGAAAGAAGCAAAGGTTTTCGGCTTTTTGGATCTTGAAGAGAAAAGGGTTTCCGATAACAAAGTGAGGGAGATTTCGGCATTAGTCTGGAAACCTTGCATTCAGCATCTATTTATAGCCCCTATAGTCGAATTGCCTGACCCTCAATTCTCCATTTGGCTCCATCACTTCCCCCTTCTTATCTCTTCGTTTTTCTCCCTGATAACCCATTGATCTTTTCCTCAATTTTCTCTTCTAAACACTCCCCTTTGGAGTCCATATTTACGCCACTTCCAACCTTCTAGAAGGCCAAAATTAAACTTCTAAAAATACTAAGCTAGGATTCGAACCTTGGATCTCCTTACTAACCACTAACGCCACCTCTCTACACCCTAAGTGGCGTCACTTAGCCACTCCACCACAAGGCTTTTGATGTCATTTTCCCCTATTTTCATTTAAAAGCCCAACTACTTGCCAACAAGATCCTTTTAATTATTAACGCATAATTTTCTTTTTCCCTAAGTTTGAACTTAAACCTTAGACAAGACCTACTATCACCTACTTAACCGAAAATACCTAGCACATTTTTTATCAGAACCGAAAAATAGAAAATTTGGGATTTCAAGATTTTTAGGGCGTTACAACTCTACCCCCCTAAAAAAATTTCATCCTCGAAATTTTACCTGATTCAAACAGTTGAAGATATTGGCGTTGCATCGCTTCCTCAGGTTCCCAAGTAGCCTCCTCGGCCTTGTGATTACGCCAAAGCACTTTGACTAATGGAACGAACATCCTTCTCAGTTCTTTGACATCTCGATCAATTATTTGTATGAGTTTTTCCTTGAAAGTTAGGTCAGGCCTTACCTCGTTTTCCTCAACCGCCACGACATGCGAAGGATCTGAGCGATACTGTCTTAGCATCGAAACACCCTAAACCCGGCCCAAAAGTTAAACCCGAATCTGGCGTATCACATTGAATTATTTTTTGAAAACCATGTTTTCATTAGAAACCCTTCTTATTTAAAACATAGTACATTGAAAACTTCTTAATTTTATTTCCAAAATTCCTTTTTACTTTGCGAAAGCTAATTCTAAAAGTAACCGATTTACGAAAACGTGATGTTTAAAAATTAAGTTGCAAAAGCATTTTGAAAATGTTGCGGAAACGTAGTGTTTGAAAACAATTCTTGTTTTGGAAAAATGTGGCCTTATTACAACCTAAATCAAAAACTAAAGTGCTTAACTAAATGAACAAAATAGAAAAACATGTGCAGTTGTGTGGTCGTCTCTGAGTCCCTCTGCGACACCGATCCACCTAACGCTGCGGATTACCTACACGGTTAATAAACGGGGTGAGTTTACAAAAACTCAATGTGCAATCCCCTTACTAGAGTAACAGTCAATATATAGAAACAAAAACAGAAACAGTCTGGGCTAGGGCCCATTAACCGTAACAGTACAGTCTAGTTCAAAGCATACGTGGGCCAAAGCCTATTACAATGTCATTTGGGTCACAGCCCATAACAAAATCAATTGGGCCCAGCCCAAACCAATAACAGAATAGAATGTGTGAATGCATCGATGCATGCTATCCCATCCCAATAATCCAACCGTTACACATCAACTCCGTCCCCACTGGTACACATCATGTGAGGATATAAATATCGACCCACCCATCTGATACATATCAATGGTAGCCTGGTTGCGGTACTACCTTCATTACAGCAAAGCTGCTAATCATATATTGGGCTTAAAAAGCCTTCAGTAGTGGTATTATAATTGGCACAAAGCCATCGGTAACTGTGTTTTGTTTGGCACATAGCCATTAGCGACGGTAATATAATCGGCACACAGCCTTGGGTAAATATGATCCACACAGAGTCATCCATAAGTATGTTAGGCACATAGCCACAGGTAAATACGTTTGGCACAAAGCCATAGTCAAGATGGCACAGAGCCATATTTAAGTTGGCACAAAGCCACAATCAGAATAACTGGCTTTAAGCCATCGGTAGCTGTTTCATGTTAGGCACATAGCAATCAGTGATGGTAATACAGTCAGCACACTGCCTCGGGTAAATATGATCGACATAGAGTCGTCAATAATCATATATTGGGCTTAAAAGCCACCGGTGGATCTACGGTCGTCAAGCAACCATGCGATCCTTAATCGGTAGATCCACGGTCGTCAAGCAACCATGCGATCCTCAATCGGTGCATCCACAGTCGTCAAGCAACCATGCGATCCTCAATTTCTTCCTCCGTTTCACAATTCTAACCCCATGCAATATGTCGTGTATGTCATGCTCAATCATCACACGTGTATGGAAAATGGCCATGTTCAGTAACAATCATTTAAACATATATTAAAAACGTATCAGTTTTACAACCACAGTCAAGTCAGTTAAAACACAATCATACAATCACAGTCAATCAGTCAAGTTCATAGTCCAAGTCAATCATTTACCTACAAGGGCAAAACAGTTATTTTACCCTACAAGGGTATTTTAGTAATTTTACACTACAAGGGTAATCCGATAATTTTACAAACTGGGGGTATTTCGATAATTTTACAAACCAATGGTATTTTTGTAATTTTACAAATCGGGGGTATTTCAGTAATTTTACAAATTGGGGGTATTTTGATAATTTTGCAAATTAGGGGTATTTCGATAATTTTACAAATCAGGAGTATTTCGATAATTTTACAAATCGAGGGTATTTTGATAATTTTACAAATTAAGGGTATTTCGATAATTTTACAAATTGAGGGTATTTCGATAATTTTACAAATCGAGGGTATTTCGATAATTTTACAAATTGAGGGTATTTCGGTAATTTTACAAATCGAGGTATTTCAGTAATTTTACAAATCAGTGGTATTTTAGTAATTTTACAAATCAGAGGTCTTAAAGACCCAACAGAAGGTCCACCATCGCCTCGAGCAACTTAAATAACCTAAACAGACCTAACGGTGCAAATGGGCCTAAGGCCCATTACTCAGCCCAAGTGGGCCCACACGCTCGTGTAGCCTATTTAGCCCAATTTTAGTTATGGCTATGTGGCCCAACTACTTCCCATCTAACAGTTAGATTTACACAAGTGGGCACACGGGCCTATTGGGCCAATCGAGGCCCAGAACAGCCCCAGCACACGAGAATGCTTGTGGCGGCCTCTACAGTCTATCGCCCATGGTTTGTGGGCTCGGTTTACTACAAGAACGATTGTAGGCTCGTGAGGCCTCAATTGCCAATGTTTCGGCTTTTCAACTTTTTCCAACTTCTAACAAAGAAGGGCATGAATACACACCTGTTTATGAGAACGCGCCGAAGTCCACGATCACCAACCTTGGCACATCCTACATTGAGTCTTCCTTCCAACTCATCTAGTTCTTTCTATTTAAAGATAGCTTCTCAACAATTCTCATGTTAGCTTCCTGATGTGGGATTACTTTCAATCAGTAGGAATATTCCTCATTCTTATGACCACTTCAACCACAGAGTTCCAGTCCAACTCTACCTCCTACACAGCTTAAATAGCAAAATAAATACTCCAATGTGCATCCCAAGACTTGAACCTCAGACCTCATAGTTACACAACACGTCACATTGCCACTCCACCACAGGCTCTTTCTGTGATAAAAACGTCCATAATTAACTTTAAGACATATGTGCCGGTGTCCAGATTCACTTAAGAGAAAAACCAAAATAAATTTTAAGAGCCAAGACTTGAACCTAGGCTCCCTTACAACCTTAATGATGCCACAACCACTAGACCACATGATTCCTTGTGTCATTTACTTAACACAATAATTTAAAAGGCTATCATCCAAGCATCCAGGGTTTTATTCACTTAATACCAAAATTTTTGCTAAAGCCCAGGTTTGAACCCAGATTCCTCCAACATTTCTCAAAGCCATTAACCACCAAAGTAGACATTTAATTGTGTCATTTCCTTGCATAATTAAATACTTATATAAAACCTACTTATGGACCCAAACTCAAGGCCCAATACTTCTAGGCCCAAATTCGGGGCATTACAATTCTACCCCATTAAAGAAATTTTATCCTCGAAATTTTCAATTATCTGAACAAGCGCTTAGCTCAACCTACACCACTACGCTCCCGCTGTGCACTCTAGTTTCAAACTACACTAATACACTTTTAACTTAATCTCAAAACCTCCCACACCCAACCAAACATCTAACCACAGAAGTAAACAGATATTTACCACACATGCATACAATTTCTATATTCAAATATCACATCCAAACAAAACACACCTGACTTAAAAGGAACTATGTAATCCCGAACCCGATGCTCCTTAGACATACATCTGAGACACGCTCCTGAATTCCTCCAGTATTCGCCTGGATGACACCTTTTGCAATGCTCGCAAGTCGAAAAGTTCAAATGTATCTTAACACGTTTCACAGAACAGGGCTCCTACTTCAGAGGACTGTGATCCCTCTTCCTGCTGCGCTCCAAGTGCCTAGCCTGAAGTGTTTCACCACACACCTTAACTCTTGCCTCGAACACTTCTTCTAGTGCTTCCCTTACCAACCAGGTCAGTGCCTCTATATCAAGCTCTGGGTTATTGTTACCCGAAGTTGGCGGACTTACCTTGACTACAATTTCCTAAACCATCTCATGTTCTGGGGAGACGGGCAGCTCCTCGCGACCTTGCTTGCCTTCGGAATCCATCACAGGGCTGTTGCTAACTTAAACAAAATCTAATTTCCAGAACATACACTGAATAAATACAAAATCTAACTTTAAGTACAGTCTAACAGGAAACTTAAAGATTCGACGCCGGAGACTCGGTAACCACACTTTCAATAAAATATTCAAAAAAACATTTCAAATACTTCAAATCTTTTTGAACCATTTTGAAACAATTCTTTCAGAAATCCAATTTTAAAACCCATTCCACAGTCGAGTTTTGCAACCTGGCTCAGATACCACTAAATTAACACCCCAAACCTGGCTCAGAAGTTAGACTCGAATCTGGCATGTCACATTGAAGTGTTTTTCGAAAACCGTATTTTCATTAGAAGCCCTTCTTATTTTAAAAGTAGTAAATTGAAAACTTCTTAATTTTATTTCCAAATTTCCTTTTTACTTTGCAAAAGCTAATTCTAAAAGTAATCGATTTACGAAAACGTGATGTTTAAGAATTAAGTTGCGAAAGCATTTTGAAAATGTTGCAGAAACGTAGTGTTTGAAAACAATTCTTGTTTTGGAAAACTATGTCCTACTTTTAACAGATATTAGACATACTAAATAAACTTTCCAAATAAAAAGTTAAGGAAATAAAGAGGCCTTATTACAACCCAAATCAAAAACTAAAGTGCTTAACTAAATGAACGAAATAGAAAAACATGTGCAGTTGTGTGGTCGTCTCCGAGTCCCTTTGCGACATCGATCCACCTAACACTGGGGATTACCTGTACGGTTAATAAACGGGGTAAGTTTACAAAAACTCAGTGTGCAATCCCCTTACTAGAGTAATGACAAGATATGAAACAAAAAACAGAAATAGTGTGGGCTAGAGCCGTTAACTGTGAATAAAGATGCGGTCTAGTTCGCGGAGCATATGTGGGCCAAAGCCTATTACAATGTCATTTGTGTCACAGCCCATAATAGAATCAATTGGGCCCAGCCCAAACCAATAACAAAACAGAATGTGTGAATGCATCGATGCATGCTATCCCATCCCAATAATCCAACCGTTACACATCAACTCCGTCCCCCGATACACATCATGGGGGGATATAAATATCGATCCACTCATTCGATACAATCAATGGTAGCCCGGTTGCGATACTACCTTTATTACAGCAAAGCTGCTAATCATTACTGGGCTTAAAAAACCTTTAGTAGCGGTATTATAATTGGCACAAAGCCATCGGTAACTGTATTATGTTTGACACATAGCCATCAGCGATGGTAATATAATCGGCACACAGCCTTGGTTAAATATGATCCACACAGAGTCATCCACAAGTATGTTAGGCACATAGCCATAGGTAAATACGTTTGGCACAAAGCCATAGTCAAGATGGCAAAGAGCCATATTTAGGTTGGCACAAAGCCACAATCAGAATAATTGGCTTTAAGCCATCGGTAGCTGTTTCATGTTAGGCACATAGCCATCAGCGATGGTAATACAATCAGCACACAGCCTCGGGTAAATATGATCGACACAGAGTCGTCAATAATCATATATTGGGATTAAAAGCCACCGGTGGATCCACGGACGTCAAGTAACCATACGATCCTTAATCGGTGGATCTACAATCGTCAAGCAACTATGCGATCCTCAATCGGTGGATCCACGATCGTCAAGCAACCTTATGGTTCTCAATTTCTTCCTCCGTTTTACAATTCCAACCCCATGCAATATGTCGTGTATGTCATGCTCAATCATCACACGTGTATGGAAAATGGCCATGCTCAGTAACAATCATTTAAACATATATTAAGGCTCTGTTTGGTAACTTGTAAAAGCTTTTTCGTAAAAGGTTTTCAAGCTTTTTTGATGTTTAGATGGCTGAAAACAATTTCCTACCATAAAATAATTTATAGAACGCGGGAAAATCATGTGTTTTTTTAGGAAAATGTCTTACCCTTTTGAATTCGGTAAGACATTTTCCAGAAAATGACGCTTCTTCTCCCCTTTCCCCTTCCCCTTTCCCTTCTCCTTGAGTTGCAAATCAGTGCCATCAACAATAGTTTGGTCAAGGACCTTTTCCGGTTTCTCCTTCATCCAGGTAAAACCCCTCTTTATTTTTTTCTACACCATTTTCTAATTCTAATCATTCTTTTGTTGTTCATTTATCTCTGGCTCTCTCAGTGATATTTTCCCTCAATTTCACCTTTTTTTCTTCTTTTTTCGTCCTGAATTGATAGGTTTAAGGTTTGTGAATTGTGTTAGTTCCACAATGTAAAACGTTCTGAAAGATCCTCGTTTAGTTTCAGTGCTATAATAATCTTATGTCTTACCATATTTAAATCGGTTTTTTTGTGATTGTGACGACATTTTCTTGGATTTGATTGATGATCTGTTTATTTCATGCCTCTGAATTTGGAAAGAGAGTATTGTAAGGATTTTTACGGGACTTAAGCATGAAACTAATTCTGTTAGTGCTAATGTTTATGCTCGATGTTGTCAAAATAATGATTTTTTAAGTTGTTTAAGGATTTAATTGTCTCCATGTTGAATAGAAACATCTGAGATTCTTACTTGGCTTTAGTTGCATTCACAAATAGTTTGCTCAAGGACCTTTTTCGGTTCCTCCTTCATCAAGTTTTTTAAATTCTGTGTTCTTCGATTGACTAGAGCAAGAATTCTTGATCGGAGTTGTTCTTATGGTTCTTTGCTATTCTGTAGAATCGGTGAGTTTATTTGAATTAGTTGAATGGAAGCATTTGAATCTTATAGTTTTATCAACCTATTCATCTAACAAACAAAGTGCCTCCAAAGTCCGATGGTGATGTGCTTAAATATTCTCATTTTCCATTTCTTACACCCCAAGTCATAAAATTGATGGAAATAAATGAACTAAAGAAATTGCGAGGAATATATTTGTCCATTGACTTCATTTCATTTAATTTTTTTGAACTCTTTTGATATAGGATTTGGCATTTGATCTGTCCATTTCTGCTCTTGTGGGAGATAACATCTAACTTGCTCATCTAATTGTAAGCACATATTTATAAGTTTCTTTAATTCACTATATATTGCAGCTGGTCCAATTGTTATGGAGATGATCGATGCAGTCTTGATTAAGAAAATGTACTTTTAATTGCACAAAGATAAGGTTCATAGGCCTCGTTTATGATACTCATGTTAATGTATGTGGAGGTTTAATGACTGAAAAGTGCCTGGTATGAAGAGCCTCTTTTTGTTTTGCATTTCTTTTCAAGCTATTGCAATTACATGAATACATTATTATTTTTCATTGTGTTGGATTGATTTAAAAAGGAGTTTATGTGTTATAGTTTTTTTTTTTTTCTTTTTTTCCCTTCTCAAAAGATGAGTTTTTATTCCAACTCAAAAGATGAGTTTGAGTGGTCAAGCCTTCTATCTGTTCACTTTTATTGCTAGTACGGTATGGTTTTAAGGCTTTTTAGGTTATTGTGTACTATATATGTGTGTATGTGGAATTTTTATGCTATATATGTGCGTATGTGTGAGAGAGAATATTTGATTGATAGTCTCATTACTTGGAAGGTGTGCTAAATATGTTCTGTAAATGGATTGTGCTTTAATTTTTTGAGATTATTTAGTGCTTATTTTGAGGTTGTTTAAGGGTAGTTCTTGGTTTGGGGCATGTTTTATGTGAGTGCTTCTTATTGCTTAATGGATATTTTCAAAATTTGATAAGCATCTCTTGTTTGCATGGAGCTTATAAATATATATATATATATGAAATTGATGTTTGATGTTTGATAATGTTGGAATTGTAACTTGGTAATAGTATGTCTTTCCCACTATTCAATTTTTTCTTTAGAGCCCTCCAAGTATACATAAAAACTTAGAAAAAGTTGAACTTACTCGTGTTAGAAACATATTCGTATCCTACACTCATGTTCGAGTCTAAGTAACATAAGATAGTCTATACTTTTCTCATGTATCATTTCTTTTTGCATTTGTTAATTATAGTTTCATTGTTATAATCAGTTTTTTGGAGTTTGTTGGATGCATATGGTATTTGAACAATTTGTTGGATAATTTTTATTTTTTACGATTTTCTTTGGCTTGTTAATGCAAATCGATAGATTCTTTCTATAAATGCAGCAAATGTAGAAATTCAAGTGTTGTGCATTGGTATTAAGTATTATGTTTGGTGTTTCAATTTTCTATATTTTGGACTGGTTGACACTAATCACTTGGATACATGCGGGCTTCTTTAGCGTTTATAAGTTTGGTCATTGTAATTTGTTGGATAATTGGATGGGCAAAGTACATAATGCTTGGTTATCAATTGAGGTGAAACACTGATCTCGTTGCATTATGAATTTTTTTCTCCAGTTCCTTTCTGCCATTGTAACAATTTCATTATTTGAAAAGGGCAAGAAGAAGGGAAAGTGAAATGATGAGCAATGAGGCAAGAGATAAGCGTTAGTCATTTGTGGGTAGAGCCATCTTTGTATGATTCCTTTAGTAGGTATTGCTTGATCCTTAAATCTTTGTTCTAAAAGGAGCGGCTCATGTACTAAACTTTTCACTTTTTGGCATTTTTTGAATCTACAATGGCACTGGAATGCCTGAGGATACGGTTAAAACTGCAAACACCATCCTTATCTTTCATTTTGTATTAGGATTTTTCATTAGATAAAATTAGATATGATCCACTTTTATATGGATGAAAGTGCATTTTCATTTCAGATTAGATATTTTTCTGCATGATCTATATATTGTTTGGCTTCAATATGTTACTAGACGAGTTGTTTCTACTTGGTTATTTAACTACAAATATGTTGATTAGTTTTTACCATTTACATGTGATGTGAATGAATCTTATAGGATGATTGCCAATCTTGAACAATTAAACCATGTAATTGATATATTTAATTTGATTTATTTATTTATAAATAAATTATTGCAATATATGTAAAAATAATTTAAAATATAAATTTATTAATATATATATTTATTAATATATGTAAATACAGTTTTTTCGGAAAATATTTTCAGGAAATCTGTCAAACAACAGAAAATATTTTACACAGATTCATCCAAACACTAGAAAAGTAAATCATTTCCAGAAAAGTAAATCACTTTTCGGAAATCATTTTCCGAAAAATATTTTACTAACAAACAAACGGAGCCTAAAAACATATCAGTTTTACAACCACAGTCAAGTCAATTAAAACACAATCATACAATCACAGTCAATTAGTCAAATTCATAGTCCAAGTCAGTCATTTACCCAAAAGGGCAAAATAGTCATTTTACCCTACGAAGGTATTTTAGTAATTTTACACTACAAGGGTAATCTGATAATTTTACAAACTGGGGGTATTTCGGTAATTTTATAAACCAATGTTATTTCGGTAATTTTAGAAATCGGGGGTATTTCGATAATTTTACAAACTGGGGGTATTTCGGTAATTTTATAAACCAATGTTATTTCGGTAATTTTACAAATCGGGGGTATTTCGATAATTTTACAAATCGAGGGTATTTCGATAATTTTACAAACTGAGGGTGTTTCGATAATATTTCAAATCGGGGGTATTTCGATAATTTTACAAATCGGGAGTATTTCGGTAATTTTACAAATCAGGGGTATTTTGGTAATTTTACAAATTAGGGGTATTTCGGTAATTTTATAAATTGAGGGTATTTAAATAATTTCACAAATTAGGGTATTTCGATAATTTTACAAATCGAGGGTATTTCAGTAATTTTACAAATCAGTGGTATTTTGATAATCTTACAAATTAGGGGTATTTTGGTAATTTTACATATCAAGGTATTTTAATAATTTTACAAATCGGGGGTATTTTAGTAATTTTACAAATCGAGGGTCTTAACGACCTAACAGAAGGTCGACCATCGCCTGGAGCGACTTAAGTAACCTAAACAAACCTAAAGGTGCAAATGGGCCTAAGGCCATTAATTAGCCTAAGTGGGCCCACACGCTCGTGTGGCCCATTTAGCCCAATTTTAGTTACGGCTATGTGGCCCAACTACTTCCCATCTAATAGTTAGATTTACACAAGCGGGCCCACGGGCCCATTGGGCCCATTTGGCCCATCGATGCCCAGAACAGCCCCAGCACATGAGAACGCTCGTGGCGGCCTCTACAGTCTATCGCCCATGGTTTTTGGGCTCGGTTTACCACACGAGCGATCGCACGCTCGTGAGGCCTCAAATGCCAAAGTTTCGGCTTTTCAGCTTTTGCCAACTTCTAACAAAGAAGGGCGTGAATACACACCTGTTTATGAGAACGCGCCGAAGTCCACGATTACCAACCTTGGCACATCCTGCATTAAGTCTTCCTCCCAACTCATCTAGTTCTCTCTATTTAAAGCCAGCTTCTCAGTAATTCTCATGTTAGCTTCTCGATGTAGGATTACTTTCAATCATTAGGAAAATTCCTCATTCTTATGACCAATTCAACCACAGAGTTCCAGGCCAACTCTACCTCCTACACAGCTCAAATAGCAAAATAAATACTCCACTACGCATCCCAAGACTTGAACCTCAGACCTTACAGTTACACAACACGCCACCTTGCCACTCCACTACAGGCTCTTTCTATGATAAAAATGTCCATAATAAACTATAAGACATATGTGCTAGTGTCCAGATTCACTTAAGAGAAAAACCAAAATGAATTTAAGAGCCAAGACTTGAACCCAGGCTCCCTTACAACCTTAATGACGCCACAACCACTAGACCACATGCTTTCTTGTGTCATTTACTTAACACAACAATATAAAAGGCTATCATCCAAGCATCCAGGGTTTTATTCACTTAATACCAAAATTTTTGCTAAAGCCCAGGAAACTCTAATACCGCTAAATGTAACACCCTAAACCCGGCCCGAATGTTATGGCCGAATTTGGCGCATCACATTGAAGTGTTTTAGCGAAAACCATGTTTTCATTGAAAACCCTTCTTAAAATAAAAGAAACCTTAATTAACTTATAAAAACTCTTTTTATTTTTCAATCATGAAAACCTGTTTACAACATATGATTTTATGAAAACCTGTCATTTTAAAATTCTGTTGCGGAAGCGTAGAAAAACATACTATGATTTAGCAAACCCGTATTCAACATTTCATAATTACAATGCATGAAAATAAAACCCAAATAATAACAAAATGGAAGCCTTATTACAATCTGGTCGGAAAAGTACTTAATAAAATAGACACTTGTATGCTTTTAAGAAAAAAACACGTCCATGTTGCCTTGCTAGGCCACCAAGAGTCCCTCCAAACATCGAACCTTCTACTGAACATCACTTGAAAATAAAATAAAAGAGGGGGTGAGTTTTCGTAAACTCAGTGTGTACAACCCTCGACGAGCAACAAGCATTCAATAAACACCATACATCACATGCAATGCAATCGTATCCCAATAATCCATCCGCTACACACCAGCTCTATCCGTCGTCACACTATGTGGGGATATAAATATCGACCCACCTATCCGTCACATCTATGGTAGCCCGGTTGCGGAACTACCTGCATTTACACATTGGGCTTAAAAGTCGTCGGTGGGTCCACGATTGTCAAGCAACCATGCGATCCTCATATACTTCATTCGTTCAATAATTCCCAACCCATATGCAACCTAAGCAGAAAATCATATGTATGCATGTCACATCCATAAAACTTACATTCAACACCTAGGGGTATTTTGGTCATTTTTGCCCTTAGGGGCATTTAAAAAATTTTCCCTTAATTACGGTTTTCACTTACCTTGGCCCGTTAATAAATCCCGTGAGCTAAGATGAATGAATACTATGCACCAGGTAGGATTCCAGAGCAGAGGAGGTGAGTCATTAAGACCGCTTAAATACCAAGCTCTCCCTAGATCCAATCCTAGACATGTATATACCTGTTGCCACACCTTAACCCTTTGACTTATCGACGGTCGCAATAAATTAACTAAGTCTTATGTAGTTATCGTATACTAAGCCTAAAACCCCTTACAAAGCCCAAACAATTCACCTACTTGTATCTGGCCCATTAAGCTCAATCATATTCATATGGCCCATTAGGCCCAAATCACCTGTATACGGCCCATTAGGTCCAAATCACATTTATATGGCCCGTTAGGCCCAGTCACATTCATATTCATGCTCACACACGAAATTCTATCATATAGCATCAATTATCAATTTTGCCTATTATGGGCCCAATAGCCCATCGGCCCATTTAGCCCATTCTGGCCCATTTGGCTAACTTACAACCCAAGTCCACGGAATCGCTCACGCAACCTATCGATTTCCTCCTCACGAGTGTTCATGCACTCGTAAGACTACAGTAGCCCAACTTTCAACTTTTCGGCTTTTCGACTTTTTGGCATTTCGGCTTTTGCTGATCCCTTTTGTGTGTGCAGTGTATGTACACACCTGGTAATAGAGCATACTGTGATTCCCTTAGCCGCAAACGTACAAATGATATCACCCTTCAATTAA
Source organism: Gossypium longicalyx (assembly GCA_025698465.1). Lineage (NCBI taxonomy): Eukaryota > Viridiplantae > Streptophyta > Magnoliopsida > Malvales > Malvaceae > Gossypium > Gossypium longicalyx. Next base: position 57,668,107 of record CM047003.1, read on the forward strand.
TCGTATGCTTAATACATATTTTACCCAACAGTCGCACCACCTAGGTTACACCACTACACTTCTGCTGCGCACTCTATTTCTAATTTCAAAATAGATGAATAGCACACTATGGATAAAGTATGTACCAGTATTCGTATCTGGAGCGTCTTCGTCCTCACTACGGCGTGCTGCATAGACCAAAGCTGGCTGCCTTGCCTCAGTACGACCAGCACCTCTTTCCAAGGCTCCACGACCCAAACTGTTTCCATCCATTGGTGGCTGGACACCACCTCAGCCCACAATTGGTACCTGAGCTGGCATTCTAAGGAAATTCTTGATCCTATGCTCCATGGATCCACAAGCTAGACAAGCTCCTGTCCTCTTCCAATACTCGCCTAAATGACCTTTCCCACAATCAGCATAAGGTGGCATCCCTGGATTAACAGTTGGGGGCCCTGCTCTAACTGGCCCATTAACTCAGGTCCTAGCCCTAGGCCTCTGTCCAACACCAGGAGTCTCAGCCTCCCTTTTATTCTCACCCCTTTCTTTTTCCCAATTTAGGGTTCAGTGCACTTTACCTCCTCCGCTATCTTTGCTTTCTCTACCAACTCCAAGAAAGCTCGCTCCCTTTGTGGACCTATCAACACTCTGAGGCTATCCCGAAGACCATCCTTAAACGCAACGCTCATATTCCGTTGCCACCATTACTCTTGCATACCTACTAAGGCGTAAAAACTCCGCTTCATACTCCGCCATCGATTTGTTTCCTTGGGTTAAGTTCAGGAACTCCTTCCTTCTAGGATCCACATAGCTTGCACCCACATACTTCCCTTGGAACGCAGCTTTGAAAAACTCCCAAGTGACCCACTCAGGTTGGGTGCCCTCTTTCACCGTCAACCACCACTGGTAGGCTTCTTCCCTAAGCAGTGACACTGCCCCTTTCAGCTTTTGTTCAGGTGAGCAGTCCAAGTCCTCCATTATCCTTTCAGTGGCCTCCAACTAATATTTTGTCACGTTAGGAGCCACTCCAGCCACGCCCTTAAAGATCTCAACCCCATTCGAATGAAGTCGCTCCGGAATGGACCCCCGATTTCCAGTGCCATTATTGGGCCCATCGACCCTTTCCAAAATCCTTAACATTACCTGCGACAATACATCTTCTCTCGCGGCCCGATCATACGGTCCATTCCCAGCCACAGGTGAGACCGGAGCCTCTTCTACTCCAACATCGGGCATATGGCCCGATGCCGATGATTCAGCCCTAAAACTTCCGCGGCCTCAGCCACGGCCTCTTGCACTTCTTCTAGCACTTATCGTCGATTCGCGTATTATCTGGATTAGAAATTTTTATGAAGTTTTAGTTAGTTTAATAGTTAAACCGATGTTTTATAGAAATATTTAAAGAAAAGATTGTTTTCGAAAATCCTCTACAGTTTCTAGACCCTATGAGCTCCAGTTCTATTCTAACAAAAATCATCTAAAGTAGCCCTCTATCTATCTACTGTATAACAATTTAAAATAGCTTAAGAATAAAATAACTTACTTGGCGCGATGTCGGAGGCTCGATGTGCCACTTAGCAAGTTTTCCCTTTTTCCAAAACATTATGATCCTAAAATATATATTTAAAATAGAAAAAGAAACCAAATAATAATAAGGCCCACTTCACATCCAAGTTTTACAACTTGAGCTCTGATACCACTAAATGTAACACCCTAAACTCACCCCAAACGTTATGGCCGAATCTGGCGCATCGTATTGAAGTGTTTTAGTAAAAATCGTGTTTTCATCGAAAACCCTTCTTAAAATAAAAGAAACCTTAATTAACTTATAAAAACTCTTTTTATTTTTCAATCACAAAAACCTGTTTAAAACATATGATTTTATGAAAACCTGTCATTTTAAAATTCTGTTGCGGAAGCGTAGAAAAACATACTATGATTTAGGAAACCCATGTTCAACATTTCGTAATTACAATGCATGAAAATAAAAACCCAAATAATAACAAAATGGAAGCCTTATTACAATCTGGCCGGAAAAGTACTTAATAAAATAGACAGTTGTATGCTTTTAAGAAAAAACATGTCCATATTGCCTTGCTAGCTGGCCACCCAGATCCCTCCAAATATCAAACCTTCTACTGAGCATCACCTGAAAATAAAATAAAAGAGGGGTTGAGTTTTCGCAAACTCAGTGTGTACAACCCTTGACGAGCAACAAGCATTCAATAAACACCATACATCACATGCAATGCAATCGCATCCCAATAATCCATCCGCTACACACCAGCTCCGTCCTTCGTCACACCATGTGGGGATATAAATCTCGACCCACCCATCTATCACATCTATGGTAGCCCGGTTGCGAAACTACCTGCATTTACACATTGGGCTTAAAAGTCGTCGATGGATCCATGATTGTCAAGCAACCATGCGATCCTCATATACTTCCTCCGTTCCATGATTCCCAACCCCTATACAACTTAAGCAGAATATCATATGTATGCATGTCACATCCAGAAAACTTACATTCAACACCTAGGGGTATTTTGGTCATTTTTGCCCTTAGGGGCATTTAGATAATTTTCCCTTTCTTTACGGTTTTCACTTATCTTGGCCCGTTAACAAATCCCGTGAGCAAAGATGAATGAATACTATGCACCAGGTAGGATTCCAAAGAAGAGGAGGTGAGTCATTAAGACCGCTTAAGTACCAAGCTCTCCCTAGATCCAATCCTAAACATGCATATACCCGTTGCCACACCTTAACCCTTTGACTTGTTCACGGTTGCAATTAATTAATTAAGTTTTATGTAGTCATCATATACTAAGCCCAAAACCCCTTTACAAAGCCCAGTCAAATTCACATATATGTATATGGCCCACTAGGCCCAATCATATTCATATGGCTCATTAGGCCCAAATAACCTGTATATGACCTATTAGGCCCAAGTCACATTTATGTGGCCCATTAGTCCCAAATCACATTATACACATGCTCATATACGAATTTCTATCACATAGCATCAATTATTAATTTTTGCCTGTTATGGGCCCAACAGCCCGTCAGGCCCATTAAGCCTATTCTGGCCTGGTTGGCCAATTCACAGCCTAAGTCCATGGATTCGCCAATGGGCCTTAGACAACCTATCAGTTTCCTCCTCATGAGTGTTCGCGCACTCGCAAGACTACCATATCCCAACTTTTGGCATTTTGGCTTTTCGACTTTTTGGCATTTTGGCTTTTGCCGATTCATTGTGTGTGTTCAGTGTATGTACACACCTGGTAATAGAGCATGCTACGATTTCCCTTAGTTGCAAACCTACAAACGATATCACCCTTCAATTAATCATATGCTTAATACATATTTTACCCAAAACCGAAACCTCACCTTAACCTTACCTTGAACACTAATCCCTAATAGCTTTTCCTTGATCACGTACTCCCTAGATCTGCATTAATCTTACTCATTAAAACCAAATACTAGGGGAATCACATCCAACATAATTCACCCCCTTATCTCACTTAATAACATTCGTCCAACCTTAGCCAACAAGAGAGGAATACTTACCAAAATCACAAAACACCTTAGGAGCAATTCAGCAGAGAGCTAAGATCCGAGATCCGATACTAATTCCCTACCACAATTGATTAGAAAGAGTGAGCAAAGAAAAATGTAATAGATTCTTAGCAAAACCGATTGGGAAAACAACACTAACACTAGATTTAACCGAAGTAGAAGTAGTAGTAATTTCACCAAGGGTATTCGACCAAAGAGTATTCGACTCTTGAGAGATTCGGCTTTCAAGCTTAGTATGGTGAATAAGGTTTATTTGGCACAGATTAAAGAAGAAGAGTAGAAGGTGAATAGAAAATCGGCATAAGAAAAGAAAGAAAGAAGTAAAGGTTTTCGGCTTTTTGGATCTTGAAGAGAAAAGGGTTTCTGATAACAATGTGAGAGAGATTTCGGCATTAGTCTGGCAACCTTGCATTCAACACCTATTTATAGCCCCTATAGTCGAATTGCCTGACCCTTAATTCCCCATTCGGCTCCATCACTTCCCCCTTCTCATCTCTTCGTTTTTCTTCTTGATAACCCTTTGATCCTTTGCTCAATTTTCTCTTCTAAACACTCCCCTTTGGAGTCCATCTTCACACCACTTTCAACCTTCTAGAAGGCCAAAATTAAACTTCTAAAAAATACCAAGTTAGGATTCGAACCTCGAATCTCCTTGCTAACCACTAATACCACCTCCCTACATCCTAAGTGGTGTCACTTAGCCACTCCACCACATGGCTTTTGATGCCATTTTCCCCTATTTTTATTTAAAAGCCCAACTACTTGCCAACAAGATCCTTTTAATTATTAACGCATAAATTTATTTTTCCCTAAGTTCAAACTTAAACCTTAGCCAAGACCTACTATCACCTACTTAACCAAAAATACCTAGCACATTTTTTATCAAAACCGAAAAAAAAGAAAATTTGGGATTTCAGATTTTTGGTGCGTTACACCTCGCGCGTAATACGACTCTAGCTCAAGACCTTTAGTAGCCATGACATGCCACTTACCCCTTGGCCAGCAGGCCCTTTCTGTCATAAAATATTCACATTTATTTAAAAACTTACTAACTACAGACAAGGGTTTATTCCTTAAAAATAAAACTTTTTGCACATGCCCAGGCTTAAACCCAAGACTTCTCAGACACTTACCAGAACTCTTAACCACTGAGACAGACATGCATTTATGTTACAACCATGCAAAATAATTATTTAAGATTGGGGCGTTACTGTATTTGGATACTTGAATTGTTGATATTGGGAAAGCATGTTTTGATCTTGAATTGGTTGCTTGAAATGCCTAATTATGCTATTATTATATGCCATGTGAGCTGTGTAGGTGGATGGTAATTTAGGATGGCAAAATGGCTTGGTAAATAGCCTATTTTTGTCCACACGGGTAGAGACACGGGCGTGTGTCTCAGCAGTGTGTGACACAAAGTCATGTTGCATAGCCATGTGTCCCCTAGTGTTGTTATTAAAATGAAGTCAATATGCTCCACACGGTCTCACACACGGGCGTGTGACTGACCGTGTGGTATAAGTCAGTATACCCTCTAATTGGCACACGGCCTAGCACATGGGCGTGTGACTTGGTCATGTTGCATAAGTCAGTACACCCTAGAACTTTGGCATGGCTTAGTACACGGCCTGACACATGGTCGTGTGTGGCCACTTTAAAGAGCACACGGGCTGAACACACGGACGTGTGGTTGGCCATGTGACCCAAGTCAGTATGTAAGCCCCGTTTTCACAAGGCCTGAGACATGGGTGTGTCTGGAGCCGTGTAAGGGACACGACCTGTTCACACGGGCGTGTGACCCCTTTATGGTTGAAAATTTACTAAGTTTTCATAATTTTCGTATGATATCAGTTTAGTCCCGAACCACTTCTAAAGCATGTTTAAGGGCTCTTAGGCCCTTATAAGGGACAATGTGATTGTGTTGAATGATTTATGAGAATGAATGCTTTTATGGTTGATAAAGATATGCTATACATTATGAATTGATCGATAATAGCTTGTAACCCTATTCTGGTGATGGATACAGGTTAGGGGTGTTACATTTGCGACCATACAAGGCTTCATACAATGCCATTTTAATACTATACTGATAACTGTTATTATAAGAAAATTCAACCAAAGGTAAATACCTTTCCCAATTACCTTCAAATTCAAGTATACAACACCAAAGCATATCCTCCAAGATCTGTATTACCCATTCAGATTGACCATCTACCTGGGGATGAAATGCAATGTTAAAGTGCAACTGAGTACCCAAAGGTTCTTGCAATTTGCTCTAGAATTGAGATGTAAACTGAGGATATCTATCTGAAATAATGGAGACAGGCACTCCATGCAATCTGAAAATCTCATAAATATATAATTCAACCAATCTATCCAAGGAATAATCCATACGTACCGGAATAAAGTGTACAGACTTTGTCAACTGATCAGCAATTACCCAAACAACATCTTTCTTTCTTAGAGATAGGGATAATTCCGTTACAAAGTCCATAGTAATTCTTTTCCATTTCCATTTTGGTTTCATAACCGGCTGTAATAATCCAGAAGGCAACTAATGTTTAGCTTTTACTTGCTAACATATCGAACACTTAGATACGAACTCAGAAATATCTCGTTTCATTCCCGACCACCAGTACATCTTTTTCAAATCATTATACATTTTATTACTACTAGGATGTACAGACATGTTACCATTGTGAGCTTCATACAAAATCTTCTGTATCAATTCTGAACTTTTCAGTACACATACTGTAACAGCCCGAATTTGGGTCTAGTTGGAACAGTGGTTTCGGGACCACAAATCCGACAGAGAAAATTTATTTTTCTTATATTTTTATGGTCTATAGTTTTATGGAATGATTTTGTGAAAAATTTGTTCGAAAATTTTGACATTTGAGCACTCAATTTAGTAAAAAGGACTAAATTGCAAAAAAGTGCAAAACTTGAGTTCTATAAGCTAGACGTGTCTAATTACTATGAAATTTTAAATTGAAGGTCCTTATATGGTAATTAGACCATTTGTTAAGTTAGTGGACAAAATGAACATGAGGTAAGAGAAATTTTAGTGTTTTAAGTGAAGGGCATTTTGGTCATTTGGTAATTAAATGAATTAAAAAACAAAAATCAAGTCAAATTATTTGTCCATCTTCTCTTCCATGGTCAAATATTCCTAAGGAAGACATAGCTAGGGTTTTTTCATCTTTTAAGCTCGATTATAAAAAAATAAGGTTCAAACCTAGATCGGGGGAAAAACAAAGTGTTTGACGATTAGGTCCTATTTCTACTATTTTTGTACTGAGGTAAGTTTGTATGTAAATAATGAATTGTTATAATTATGTTTTAAATGCTTTAATATTGTATGAATTGTGATTTACTCTTTGAACGTATTCGACAAAGTTTCAACAAGCGAGAATTTTCGTTTGAGCTTAGGAATAGAATAGGATACGAGTGACATGTCACTAGGAACCCATGTGTTTATGTGATCCGAGTGTTGGTCTCGTACGTCCTACCAGTGGCTGGATAATCTGGTATATGTTGCAAATACGTGACAGCTTGTGTGAGCAGCACTGATTAGCTACGTCTTGATTGACAACTTGTGTGAACAGGCCCGAGAGTAGCTCGAAAACTAGCCCATATGTATTATGAGATATGAGTTAGCTTCGGCTACATATATGGCACTTATGTGCAAGACTTCCGAGTATCTGTTAATATTCTGAGTGTTCAACGAAAATGTCAAAGTTGTAAAAGGATATGGTTATGTTGCGAGTTGGTACAGGTATGTACGTAAAACTCATAAGTAATGAGCTCAATATGTGATGAAACCTTGGTAAGGTTGTGATTGAGTAAGTTATACTTATAAGATTTTTATAACATTCAAGTTAGTTTTCATCATGCTAATTGCATGTTTAATGTGTGGCTATGATGCTTATTATTTACATAGGAACTTACTAAGCTATATAGCTTACTCCATTCCTTTCCCGTGTCTTATAGTGACACCAAGCTAGCTTGGAGATCAGAGACTGTCGGAGATCCACTCGTACTATCAACAATTATTTTGGTATCAATGATTTTAACATTTTGAGTTATGGCATGTATAGGGGACTTGGTCATTTTGTTATGTGTCATAATTGATTTGGCCAAATGTGTTGGTTTGTATTGGTTGAAAGTTCATTTTGTATCAAGCCACTTGAAATTGGCTACTATTGGTATAAGCAATTTATATGATGATATCTTTCATGGATGTGAGATTTTACTTGTTTTGAATTGATAAGTATGTGATGTTTGTATATTATAGATGGTAGCATGTGAATGATGTGTTGATGTCTTGGTTGTGGCTGAATTGGTTGTATGTAAATGTTGGGTTGGTGCTATTTTAAGTTGTGTAGTGTGTACAACAAAGGGGCAAAATGGATTGGTAAACAACCTTATTTCTGTCCACACGAGTAAACACATGAGCGTGTGCCTAGGCCGTGTGCAACACACGGCTTGCCCAATGGGCATGTGTTTAGGTCGTGTGTCCCCTGCACCCTAATTTTTGCAAAATAGAATGCTAAGAATTGAGCACATAGGCAGAGACACGGGTGTGTGTCTCAGCCTTGTGGATGACACGGCCTCAAGCACGGGCGTGTGTCCTGGGCGTGTGAAGTCTGCACTTATTTTATGAAAAATCATAAATTTTAATTTGACCACATGGCCTAGCACATGGGCATGTGACTTGACCGTGTGTCTTCAATTTGTTCTAGGGTGACAAACAGAGAGTTACACGGGTTCGAGAAATGAGCGTGTGTGACCTCACAGTCTACCCACACGGGCGTGTCCAAAGTCACAAGAGCGTGTGACCCTTGTTTAGTGAAAGTATTTTTTCTAAGTTTTGTAAAATTTTCTAAAGTTATCGGTTTAGTCCCGAACCACTTCCAAAACATGTTATATGCCTCGTAGGCTCGTAATAGGGACATTGTGATTGAATATGAATGGTTTTAATTTGGACAAAAATTTATGGCTTGGAAATGCATGTTTACTTGTGTTTAAGTCTGGTAATGCCTCGTACCCTGTTTCGACATAAAATACGGGTAATAGGTGTTACATTTAGTGGTATCAGAGCTACAGTTTAGTCAATTCTCAGACTAGCGTAGCGTGTGTATGAGTCTAGCTATACATGCCATATATGAACTGTGATACTGTGGTGACTCTTGACAATTTTAAGCTGTGTTTTCATATAGTAAATGGATTCTGACCGAGCTATAGCTAATGATGTAGAAAGTAATGTGTCGGCTCTCACTCAAAGGGTAGCGACATCTGAAAATAGATCTCCCACGGTTAGTTAGGGAGGAAGGGCTAGAGAAGGCTTCCTCCACATGATGAATGAGTGGTATTTAGAATTTGTTCGAACAAATCTGAATGCTCAACATCCTCCACCCCCTCTTTATCCCTAACCGATTCCCGTAGTTCCTCAAGGTGTGAATTTGGTAAGACAGAATAAGCTTCTGATTGATAAGATTCAGAAGCAAGAAGATGAGGAACTCAGGGCTAATGTAGATGATGACCTTAAGAGAGCTGAGTTTTGACTTGAGAATACTATTAGGGTATTTGATGAGTTGTCATGTAGACCCGAAGAATGCTTGAAATGTGCTATATCATTATTGAGGGACACTGCATATCACTGGTGAAAGACACTAATATCTGTCGTACCGAGAGAGAAGGTTACATGGGAGTTCTTTCAAGAGGAAATTCGAAAGAAATATATCAGTCACCTATTCATCGATCAAAAACGTAAAGAATTTCTTGAGCTGAAATAGGGCCGAATGTTAGGGACAGAGTATGAGCGAGAATTTGTTAGGCTTAGTAAGTTTGCCCAATAGTGTGTTTCCTCTGAGGCTATTATGTGTAAAAGGTTTGAATATGGGCTAAATGAGGATATCTGACTGTTAGTTGGAATCTTAGAATTAAAAGAATTTATTGTACTGATTGAGCGAGCTTACAAAGCCAAAGAGCTAAGAAAAGAGAAAAGAAAAGCTGAGAGTGAGGCTAGAGATGCAAGAAAAAGCCCAATGAGTAAGTCATTTCAGTCTCAGTCAAAGAAATCTAGAGAAATGAATTCTCGTTTGAATGTATCGGTTGGGTATTCACATCGAGACTTCGGGAAGCAATATTCGAGTTTTAAATCCCAAGCTACTTCAATGGCAAGTATGGGTAATGCTAGGTCTAACAGACTTGAATGTCAGCATTGTGGAAGAAGGCATCCCAGCGAGTGTAGAATGAATGACCGAGCTTGTTTCAAGTGTGGTTCTCAAGAGCATTTTATCCAAGATTGCCCTGAGATGGCTGGGAAAGAACAATTTCAGAGTGCAAGGCCAAGTAATACTACACATAGAGGTAGGCCACCGAGAAATACTGGGGATGGAACTAACAGTAAAGATGTGACGAAAGATACAGCTGCGAGATCTGAGGCCAGAGCACCTGTTAGAGCCTATGCCATTCGTGCTCGTAAGGATGTGTCATCTCCAGATGTGATTACTGGTACATTTTCTCTTTATGATACTAATGTTATTGCATTGATTGATCCTGGATTGGCTCATTCTTATATTTGTATGAATTTGGTATCTAGTAAGAGTTTGCCTGCTGAGTCTATTGAATTTGTGATTAAAGTGTCAAACCTCTTAGTCAAGTATGTGCTAGTTGATAAAGTTTGTAAGAATTGTCCTTTGATGATTCGAGGTCACTGTTTTCCAGCTGACTTAATGTTGTTACTATTTGATGAATTCAATGTTATTTTTGGGTATGGACTGGTTGACATTGCATGATGCCATAGTAAATTGTAGGAAAAAAACTATTGATTTGAAATGTGAACATGGTGAGGTTCTTTTGTTTGAAACTGACGAATCAAGTGAATTGCCTATTGTGATTTCATCTATGTCTGTTCAAAGGTAGGTAAGGAAAGGTTGTAAAGCTTATCTTGCTTATGTGTTGAATACAAAGATGTCTGAGTTGAAAATTGAATTAGTGCCAATAGTTTGTGAATATCCGAATGTGTTCTCGGAAGAGTTACTAGGGTTACCACTAGTCAGAGAAGTGGAGTTTGCTATTGATTTAGTACCTGGGACTTCACCTATATCGATTACTTTGTATAGGATGGCTTCGACTGAATTAAAAGAATTGAAAGCTTAGCTGTAAGAGTTGACAGATAAAGGTTTTGCGAGACCGAGTTTTTCTCCCTAGCGTGCTCTAGTGTTATTTGTAAAGAAGAAAGACAGATCTATGAGACTTTGTATCGATTACCGATAGCTTAACAAGGTGACTATAAAGAACAAGTATCCTTTGTCGAGAATTGATGACTTGTTTGATCAGTTAAAATGAGCAATAGTGTTCTCGAAGATTGATTTGAGATCTGGCTACTATCAGTTGAGAGTTAAAGAGTCAGATGTGCCAAAAACTATTTTCAGGACAAGGTATGGGCATTATGAATTTCTTTTTATGCCTTTTGGACTAACTAACGCACCTGTCATTTTAATGGACTTGATGAATAGAATTTTCTGACCATATTTAGATAAGTTTGTGGTTGTGTTCATCGATGATATCCTGATTTATTCACGAGATGAGTCTAAGCATGCCAAGCACTTGAAAACTATGTTGTAGACATTAAGAGATAAGCAGTTGTTCGCTAAATTTAGTAAAGGTGAGTTTTGGCTCCAAGAAGTCGGATTTTTGGGACATATTGTCTCAGGTGATAGTATTTATAACAGCTCATTTTTAGTCAAATTAGAATAGTAGTTTTGGGACCACAAATCTGAGGTCAAAATAATTATTTTATGATTATTTTAACGTCTACAGGTTGATAATATGTTTGTGTGAAATTTTCGTTAAGAAATTTTATTGTTTGAGTGCTTAATTCGGTAAAAAGGACTAAATCGCGTAAAGTGCAAAACTTATGTTCTATTAGCTAGAGGTATTAAATAGCTATGAAATTAAATAGTAGAGGTCCTTATGTTGTAATTAGACCATTAATATATTTAAAGGACATATATGGACATCATATTTGTATTTTCAATGGTTTAATTAAAGGTTAAATAAGTAAATAGATTATTAAATGAATATCTAATAAAAAAAAGGCCAATTTTATTCAATCAACTTCTTCCTAGTCGAATTTAGAGCTTAGAAAAGCCATGAGAATAGGTTGAAGCATTCAGTCACTTCTCCTAGTGCATGTAAGTTCAATTTTGTCCCGTTTTTAATGATTTTTGTGTTTTTGAGATCGTTGCAACTAGGTCTAGCTAGCCCAGGGACTATTTTGCAAAACTGTTAAAGGTTTAGAAAGTTTCCATTGATGAATAAACATGTATTTTAATGATTGATGATAGATTATGAATGCTTGATGATAGTTATACAAGTTTTGTTAAGTGATTTTTAATGAAAATGCAAACTAGGGATTAAATTGTGAAATGTGGAAACTTTGTAGTTAAAATGTGAAATAAAAAAATATGGGCTGCTAGAGGCATAATAATAATTCGGCTAGCATGGGTATAATTGAAATTTCATTAATTTGTGATTTTATGTAATAAGGACTAAATTATGAAAAATGTGAAAGTTTAGCGACAAATGTATAAAATAGCATAATGTATATTTTGGATTGAATTGAATAAATAGTTGATTAAATGAGCTAATTTTGAATATATTTAGATCAATAAAAATGAAATTCAGATCAGGATCGGGGAAAAATAAAAGTTATCAACTAATCGACTCGATTCGCTGTTTTAATATCTGAGGTAAGTTCGTATGTGACAAGCATTGTTACAATTATACTTTAAATGCTTTGATATTACATAAATTGTGTATATGAGATTATAGTCATGTTTGACGACGATTCAGATATATATATGGCACTTAGTGTGCGAGACTGAGATAGCTTCGACTATGTAAGGCACTTAGTGTGTGAAATTATAATAGCTTCGGCTATGTATTGGCACTTAGTGTGCGAGATATCGAGTATTCGGTAGTGTACTGAAAAGGTATGAGTTTGTTACAAAATTGTACAGGTATGTATATGTAAAGTATGAGATTTAAGTAGAAGAAGTTATGAATTTGCATATAGGCATATGATTAAACATATAGAAGGTTTGTTGTTTTCATGAATTATATGTTATATAGTTCAAATTGATGATTTTTGTATTATGATTTGTTGAGTATATTTCATACGAACTTACTAACCTTTATAGCTTACTTTGTTTATTTTTTTCTATGTTCTATAGTCTTTCGAAGCTAGCTCAGATTTGGGGATCGTTAGAGACTTCATCGCACTATCGAACATCTATTTTTGTACTTTTGAAGTTACGTATGTATGGTATATGGTATGTATAGGCTTGAGTCATTTTGGGGTATGTTTGATGAACATGTTTATATAGGCCATTTGTGTTGGCTTGTGATAATGAAATTGTTAATGTAATAAGTTGTGTAAATGGCTTTGTTTTGAGTTAGGTAATTGACCTATATTGAGTTAATGAGGTTGAATTGTTAATGCATGTTTGGAATAGTTTAACCATATGAATTATATATATGAATTATGTATAGTAAAACAAGTTAAGTAGATAGGTATCTGAATAGGTAAATAACATTGAATTGAGTATTGAAATGGTTGAAATGAATATAGTATCATTATGTATTGGTTGATGATTTTTGGCTGCATATTTGTGTCTTAAAATGGTACCAATTGAACTTGTATAGGTATGTGTAAAGTGGGTGGCAAAATGGCTTGGTAAATGGCCTATTTTTGTCCATACGGGAAAAGACACGGGTGTGTGTCTCAGCCGTCTGTGACACACTGTCATGTTACACGGCCATGTGTCTCCTGGTGTTGATTTTGAAAACAAGTCAGTATACTCCACACGGCCTCACACACGGGCATGTGACTTGGTCGTGTGGCATAAGTCAATGTACCCTACAAGGTTGGCACGACCTAGCACATGGCTTGGCACACGGGTGTGTATGGCCATTTTTAGGGCACACGGGCTAGCCACATGGGGGTGTGTGTTGGCCGTGTGACCCAAGTCAGAGAATTACACGGGGTCAGACATGGGCTAGGACATAGCCATGTGCTCCCATTTTGAATGTTCACACGGCCTATGACACGGGCGTGTCTATTGGTCATGTGAGACACATGGGCTGGCCACACGGGCGTGTGTCCTTTGTTTTATGCAACAAATTTCTAAGTGTTGAAAAATTTCTTGAGTTATTGGTTTAGTCCCGAACCATTTTTAAAGTATGTTTAAGGCCTCGTAGGCTCGTATATGGGACAAATTGATTAAGATTGAATGATGATTGTAAGTAATGATTGAATGTATAAGAAAAGTATGTTTAATTGTGTAGTAAGTCCGGTAATGCTTCATAACCCTATTCTGGCATTGAATACAGGTGAGGGGTGTTACATTGATTAGTATCAGAGCTACGATTTAGTCGATTTTAGGACTAACGTAGCATGTGTGAAAGTCTAGCCATACATGCTATATATAAATTGTGATAGCATGATGACTCCTGACATTTTTCAATGTGTTTTTATATAGAAATTGATCCCAATCGAGCTATAGCTGATGAGGTTGAGAGTAATGCACCCGCACCCACTCAAGGGACAGCGTCATTTGATTCTAGACCCGTAACGGGCAATCAGGGAGGAGAGGCTAAAGAATCCTTCTTCGAAATGATGAACGAGTAGTTCACAGAATACATTCCTATGAACCCGACTACTCAACAACCTCCACCCCCTCCTAATCCCCAATCGGTTCCTGTAGCTTCTCAAGGAGTTAAGCTTTAAAGATTAAATAAGCCTCTAGTTGACAAGATCCATAAACATGGGGCTGAAGAGTTCAAAGCTAATGTTGATGATAACCCTTAGAAAGCCAAGTTTTGGCTTGAAAATACGATTCAAGTGTTTGATGAGCTTCCTTGCACGCCAGCTGAATGTTTAAAGTGTGCTATATCCCTTTTGAGAAATACCGCATATCAGTGGTGGAATACATTAGTATTAGTGGGGCCGAGGGAGAGAGTCACCTGGGAATTATTTTAGACCGAGTTTCAAAAGAAATACATTAGTCAACGATTTCTGGATCAAAAGCATAAAGAGTTTTTAGAATTGAAACAAGGTTGCATGACAATAACTGAGTACGGGAAAGAATTTGTATGGTTGAGCAAGTATGCTCGAGAGTATGTTTCTACCGAAGAGATTATGTGCAAGCAGTTTGTTGATGGGTTGAATGAAGATATTAAACTTCTGGTTGGGATAGTAGATTTGAAAGAATTTGTTGTGTTAGTTGACCGTGCTTGCAAAGTCGAAGATTTTAGTCGAGAAAAGAAGAAAGCTGAATCAGAGGCTAGAGATTCGAGGAACAGATCGATGAGTAAACCTTATCAATCCTCGTTGAATAAATCCAGAGATTATTTTAACCGATCGACAGCTTCAGTGGCATATTCTAATAAAGATTGTGGAAAGCAATACACAAGCCCTAAGGCTCAAGCCACATCGGTATCGAGTGTTGGCAATGTGAAAGATGTTAAACCCGAGTGTCAACAGTGTAGAAGACGACATTTTAGAGATTGCTGGGTGAAAAATAATAATAGATCTTGTTATAGTTGTGGTTCACGAGATCATTTTATTAGATATTGTCCCGAGTTAAATGAAAAAGATAAATCTCAGAACGCAAGATCAATTAATACTGCTACTCGAGGAAGGCCACCAAGAAATTCGGGGAATGCAAGTGGTAATCGTGGTATAATGAGAGATTCTACAATCAGATCTGAGGCCAGAGTACCTGCTAGAGCTTACGCTATTCGCGCTTGCAAAGATACGTCATCACCAGATGTTATTACTGGTACATTCTCTCTTTACAATCCTAATGTGATTGCCTTAATTGATCCTGGATCGGCACACTCATATATATGCATGAATTTGGTGTCTAATAAGAGTTTTCTTATCGAGTCTATTGAGTTTGTGATTAAAGCATCTATAACAGCCCGATTTTGGGTCTAGTCAGAATAGTGGTTTCGGGACCACGAATCCGATGTAGAAAAATTTATTTTTGTTATATTTTTATGTTCTACAATTTTATGGAATGATTTCGTGAAAATTTCGTTCAAAACTTTTGATGTTTGGGCACTCAATTTAGCCAAAAGGACTAAATTGTAAAAAGTGTAAAATGTGAGTTCTATAGTTTAAAGATGTCTAATTGTCATGAAATTTTAAATTGGAGGTCCTTTAATGGTAATGGACCATTGGTTAAGTTGGTGGACAAAAATGGACATGGTTAGGTATGTTTCTAAAGTTTTTCATTAAGGGCATTTCAGTAATTTGGTAATTAAATGAATTAAAAAGCCAAATTAAAAGCCAATTTTGTCCATCTTCCTCCCATGGCCGAATGTACCAAGAAGAAACCATGGCTAGGGTTTTTCAAGCTTCCAAGCTCGATTGTAAATCTATTCTAGCCCTATTTTTAATGATTTTTATGTTTTTGAAATCCTTGTAACATGATCTATCTATTTCTACCACTACTTTAAGAAATAATCAAAGTCTAAAATTTTACCCATGATGGATATTTGTGTATTTTTAAGTCTAATGGTAGAAAATCTATGTTTGGTGTTTGATAAACGACTTTTACTAAGTGATTTTCGATGAAGATGCCTAAAAAGGACTTATTTGTAAAAAGTTATAAAATGGGTGTTAAAATGTGAATAAAAGAAAAATGTTGGCTCTTATAAGCATGTATAAGGTTTAGCCAGGCATGGGTATTGAATAAATTGAGTACATTTTATTTTACGAGCCTAGGGACTAAAATGTAAAAATTATCAAACTTTAGGGCCAAAAATGCTATAACGTGATTTTGGGCTGATTTGAATAGTCTAATGATTAAATAAGTTAAATGTGATATTATAGATTAAGAAAAATGAGGTTCAAAATTAGAACGGGGAAAAACGAGTATTTGACGGTTAGGTCCTTTTTGCCATTTTTATGTCGAAGTAAGTTCGTATGTTTAAGAAGCATTAAATTATATATGTATAAATGCTTAATTGATATAATTGCGGTAAATGCTATATTATTGAACTGAGATGTAAATGCTATTGATTACGATACTACGGAGATGACCGATAGAGATTCGATACAACGAGAGTCCCAGTTGAACCTTAGGAATAGATAGGATACAAATGTCATAACATTATGGTTTTGAGATTACGTGTAAGACCATATCTGGGATATGGCATCGATATGAGACTTCGCGTAAGACCATAGCTGAGCTATTGGCATCAATACGAGATTACATGTAAGACCATATCTGGGATATGGCATTGGTACAATATTGTGTGTACGAGATTCCCGAGTATCCTTTAGTATTCCAAGCGGTTCAATGGGTAATTTAATGGGTATGTCAAAGAAGAGAAAGAGCGTGTAAGTATTACAAATTAGTACAGGTATGTAAATAAAGTTTATAAGCATTGACTTCATGATATTGTGAATTCATGGTTTCCATGAGAATGTTTTTGTGAAAGCCTTGTGATTATTGGTCTATATTTGTGATGTATGAAATACATGGTGAATTCGGTTGGAGATTGTGTAATCGATTTTCGGAACAAATTGAGTTATGATAGAGCATGTTTTATTGACACAAATTGTGATCTATAGGATATGAGAAAAAGGAAAGATTGGTATAATTGCCTATTAAAATGATTATGAAAGTATGGGAAGATATGAACTTGGAATAGTTGAAATATGTTAAGACATATGCTTGAAATGTGAATACTCATAATTAATGGGCATGTTACTATGAGGTTTATTGCAAATTATTTTATTTTATTTTGTGTTTATATTGTTGGACTTGGTAAATGATTGGTAGGAGTTGCTTATTATGTTCATACGGACTTACTAAGCTATATAGCATACCCCCTTCCTTTCTCATGTTTTATAGTGCCGTCAAGCTAGCTCGAGTTGGAGATCCCCGGAGATCCTATCACACTATCAAGCTATCGTTTTGGGTATTGATGAATTCAAGTTTTTTGAGTTATGGCATGTATAGGGACTTGGTCATTTTGTTATATGCATCATATGATTTTAGTTAAAGCAATGACTTGTAATCGTCAAAGGCTTGTTTTGCGATTTGGCCATGTAAGTTGGCTTATTTTGGCTAACATGGTTATAAGCCTAAGTATATTCATATATGTGTCAATGTCTATGGTGATATGATCATGGTATGCTTGGTGGAAGTGAAATATTTGGAAATGTGAATTATGGCATGATTGTGTTATATATGGAATTGTAACCTATTAATGAGATAAGGAATTTGAGTATAATTTGGTAACTAGATAGTAATTGAATGAAGCCTAATGAATGTGAGATTTGTATGTTTGATTTAGGGCTTAATAAATGTAGTGAATATGTTAGATAAAAATATAAAGTTGATATGTCTTAACCATGAATGTTGATGTTTTGGTTGCCTAAGTATGTCTTGTTTTGTGCCTTTGAATTAGGGTAAGTATATGTGTGTATAAGGGTTGCAAATGGCTTCGTAAACAGCCTTATTATTGTCCATACAGGTAGACATACAGGCGTGTGTCTAGGCCGTGTGTGACACACGGTTAGCGCCATGGGCGTGTGATTAAATGCAAAAAGTTTTTGGGCCTCGTAGGATCATTTTTGGGATGATGTGATTAAATGCAAAAAGTTTGAATATGATGCCAAATTTTATGGCTCGAAAGTGTGTGTTTGCTTGTGTTTAAGTATGGTAATGCCTCGTACCCTATTCTGGTGTCGAATTTGAGTAAGGGGTGTTGCATTTAGTGGTATCAGAGCTAAGGTTTAGTCGATTCTCGAACTAACCTAGCATGTGTGTGAGTCTAGCTATACATGCCATATTTAACCAGTGATAGTGTGATATCTCCCGACTCTGATAAAATTATTTTGTTGAGACAGAGATGCGACCGAGCTACTTTCGAAAATGCAAAAAGTGATACTAAGATATTTAAAAATGTGTTTGTGATGAGTCAAAACTTGGAAGGGTATGAATAAGAGTTCATGATATGTATGTGATGATGTACGAAATGAAATAGCCATAAGTTGAGAAATATGGGTAAAATGTCATTGTTCCGGTTGAACATTGTGTTTCGATGGATTTTGATGATTTTATGAAATGAAATAAAAGTTTATATTGTGATAAGCTTATCCATGTTTGTTTGTCATTCATATGATGTTATGTGCCTAACTTGTTTGATTAAGTGAATGCGATAAGTAAATTTACTCGAAAGTTATAGAATGTATGTATAAGTGCACTTGTTTAAATAATATACTTAGAAAGTTCATGTAACATAAATATGTATGTTATTCTGCCTGAAGTGAATTATATAATTGTGAGGATATTATGATGATGATGAATGTTAAGTCACATGTGTGCATATAAGAGAGTCGAGTTAGAGGCTTTACGACCTCACCCCTTACCAATGTGGTATTTTATGACGAAATTTCACGAGATTTATGTTGAATGAGCTCACAAGTGAGAGACTAAAGAGTTCAGTAGCGGAATAACTAATAATGTGGTTAAAGTTGAGAATATTTTAGAAAGTGAATATAGTTTTTGAAAAGATGTCAGGTTATTCTAAAAATCATTCGAATATCGTAATATCACGGTTAAAGAAAAAGTTAATCTAAGCTAAATGACTCATTCAGGTATGATGTCTAAAGTATGTATTTGCTGGAATTTCTTCTGGATTGATTTTCGTTAGTGAATGGAATAATAGGGGATTAGAGATGACAGAATTAGTCAGAGAAATGATGTTTGAATCGTAAAGATGTTTGGGTGTAACAGTTGAAATTGGATAGATTATGATGATCTCTCCAGGGTATTTTATGTATTAATTTATCCTCAGAGATATATGTGATTGTTCGTTTTCTGATGAAATTCTTATCGTATGAGAATGCTAGCTAATTATAATGTTAGATGAAAGCACTGTTGGTCTAGTTGGTTGATGATCAGCCTATCTTATCTCTCTTTTTGGGGTTTTTTTCTATTATGTTTGGAATAAAAGTTGATGGTGAAAATTTATGTGAGGCTATTCTTCTGTTTCAACTAGATGTTGTTTTGTTTTATATATATATTTGAAAAATTATATTATCTCTGTTACAATTGATTCCAGAGCGTGTAAGCATTATTTTTCTTCTGGTCTTCTCTGAAGAATCATCAAGATCTTTATTAATTTCTCATGAGCTATGTTCTCGGACTTCCAATATGGTATCACATCTTGAATTTCTTTATCTCGGATTTCTTATTATCCTTATTTTGTAAATTATCAATCATGGCTCATATTTAAGGCTTATGATAACTATGTCTATTATGAGTGTATTTGTAACACCCCTTACCAGTACCCAAGACCGGGACCAGATACGAGGCGTTACCAGACATGTACTTGAACATTTTCAAGAAATACGGGTTATAAAATTTCATTCCAATATAAAACCAATCAAATTTCATTTTAATGTCCCATTTATGGGCCCACGAGGCCCTAAACACACTTTGAAAATGATCCGAGACTAAACCAAGAACTTACAAAAGTTTATAAAAATTTTCAAGGTAAAGCCTCACACGCCCGTGGGAAGGTAATGCACACACCCGTGTGTTTTGGGACATGCTCGTGTCCCATACTCGTGTGGAATAAATTGAATTTATTTTCTATTTCGAACCTACTGGGGTTTTCATACGGCCAAGCACACGCTCGTGTCCTTGGCCCGTGACCTTCACATGGCTTAGACACGCCTGTATGGTCACCCATGTCCAAAAACTCGAGCATTCTGTTTATGATGTCAGCATGCATATAGGGGCACACGGCCAAGACACACGCCGTGTACTTGGCCGTGCCCTCCACATGGTTAAGACACACTGCAGTGTCTCTATCTATGTGTTTACTACCATGCACTCTGACTTCAAAATTTTAGGATGCAGGGGACACACAACCATACCACACGCCCATGGGGCGATCCGTGTGTCACACACAGCCTGGACACACGCCCATGTGTCTACCCGTGTGGACCTTGTTAGGCTATTTTCTAAGCCTTTGGTCACCCTCTATCATCTATTCTCACTTATAGGTTTCCATAATACATAACTAGGCCTGATTATATACTTAAATGACCTCGATAAACCTCATTGCATGTAAACCTCATTTCATCAGTTTTACACATGCTAAGCTATTTCCCTTCTATTAAGGATTTCTATTCCATATAACACTTTTAAGATTGGCTCATTATTATAACTCCTTACCAATTATGGCCAAGCCATCCCATGTAATTTGGTCACATTACTTAAGCCTAATTGTGATATGCCACATTTAAATATCACAAGAACATTTAGACATAAATATGCACAAATTTGTAGGTCATAACCTACATCACAATGAGCCAATTCGCATAAACATTTACAAATGGATGTGTATACCTTTACATGCCTTTATTTTGGCAAATCAAATGACACATATAAAAAAATAAACAAAAGCTCTATACATGCCATTGAACAAAATAAAAGTGTCTATATACCAAAGCTGGACTAGTTGATAGTGTGTTGACTCTCCAACCATCTTCCAATCTTTATGAGTCCTCGAGCTCTGTAAGAAAGGGAAAAAGAGAGGGGTAATCATTTACATGCTTAGTAAGCCTGAATAACTGGAAAGTAAACTTACCAATTAATTAGCATACAACCATATTAGGCAATAAAACAAACAAGAATGGAATGGTTTCCCTATCACATGCACTAAATCAACAAGTTAGTCGCATAACAATACACCATGTAATTAATCTTAGATGAGCTCATCATTCAACATTTCCATTTATGCATATTTCATATTATCCTGTTAAGTTTCTCGAAAATCTCGATGGATTATCCATTTACCATCAAGTCATAAGAGCGATCATTTCATGTATGCACTCCCGCAAACCTAACATCTTACGGTGGGATTACTAGTCTAGGCTAAATCCCCCGTAATATAAACTCATGGAGTGGTGTCGAGATTACCAGTCAGGGCTAAATCCATTATAGCGACAAACACCCTTAACAAGCTTGGATCTGAATTACCAGTCCAGGTTAAATTCAGACCCTAATCGGATTACCCATCCGAGCTAAATCCACAATGCACACATATTCTTTAGGGAGGCTCGATCACTCAAGGAACATTCGTCCAGGCTAGATCCTCTCCATATTTGAGATCAATGGATTACCCGTCCGGGCTAAATCACTTTCTGCAACACATGCAGGATCTCAAGTCACATATAAGTCATGGTTTATCCATCGAATTTCCCTTTTTAACCTCAACCGGGACATTTATCAACATGTCATTATTAAGGATGCATTTCATGGATTTTCATGCCATCATCAAATGCAATTAGGGGTCATTCATAAATCATGCAATTAGGCATATTATGAGTTTACTTTAAGTTATCTGAACTTTCCTAGTACTCATTCCGATATCGTGTTTCGATTATTCCGAAACTTTTCGTTTTCCTCAATCGACCTCCAAAATTTGTTCCTTGGGGTCTATAACAATAAAAATGAATCATCACCACCTCACATTATACTTTTCGAGTCTAAATTTCACCCCCAGTCCAAATGACCGTTTAGCCCCTAACCTTTCACATTTTTACGATTTAGTCCCTAAGCTCGTATAATGAAATGCATGCAATTTCTAGCTTAGCCAAGCCTAGCCGAATGTTCTTTCCTCTTATGGCAGCCCACATTTTTCCATTATTTCTCATCTTTCTACTCATTTTTACAACTTTTACAAAATGGTCCCTAAAGCCATTTCAATGAAAAATAACTTAGTAAAAGTTGTTTACCATATTTTAAACATTCATATTCCACCATAAACCATCAAAATACAAGTAACTCATGCATGGGTAAATTTCTAAACATGAGCCCTAGCATGAAATATGGGTAGAAATAGAGAGAGTATGTTACTGGGATTTCAAAAATACGAAGAACATTAAAAACGGGGCTTGGAAGCACTTACTATTGAGCTTGAAATGTTGAAAACCCTAGCTATGGGGAGCTTGAGAATTTCGGCTAGATGAAGGAGAAGAATGACTGAGTTTTTACTTATTTTTCCCATTTTATTTCATTAATTAGCCAAATGACCAAAATGCCCTCAAGCCCTTTCTTTCAAATTTCATCCATACATGCCCATTTTTGTCCAAAAACTTAGAAATTGAGAAAATTTCTCTTTAAGACCTTCAAATTAATAATCTAAAACAATTTCATACAAATTGCTTCTAGAATCCAAGTTTTGCAATTTATTCAATTTGGTTCTTATTTTCCAATTGGACACCTTACTCATAGAATTTTTTTCATGAAACTTTAACACATGCATATTCTCATATTCTAGACCTCATAATAATCATAAAATAAATATTTCAGCGTTAGATTTGTGGTCCCAAAACCACTGTTCTGACTAGGCCCTATTTCAAGATATTAGATTTCTCCCCCTTAAGGACTTTCGTCCTCGAAAGTCTTACCAGTAAATAGGTTTGGATATTGGCTTCTCATGGTTTCTTCCGGTTCCTATGTGGCTTCTTCTACTCCATGTCAATTCCATAAAAGTTTTACCAAGGCTACATCTTTATTTCTTAGCTGTTTAACCTCACAAGCTAAAATCTTGATCGGTTCTTCACCATAGGACATGTCCAGTCTAATTTCAATCTCCATCGGTGAAATCAAATGAGAGGGGTCTGATCGATATTGCCTTAACAGAGACAAATGAAACACATCGTGAATCTTCTCCACTTTGGGTGGCAATGCAAAACGATAGGCTAATAGTCTAATTCTTTCAGTGATCTCATATGGTCCGATAAATAGCGGACTCAGTTTGCCTTTCCAGCCAAATCTCAATACCTTTTTCCATGGAGATACTTTCAAGAATAACCTATCTCCAACTTGAAATTCGATCTCTTTTCTTTTCAGATTAGAATATGACTTTTGCCTATTCGATGCTGCTTTCAAATAGTCACGTATCACTTTAACCTTTTCTTCAATTTCCTTTATCAGATCAACTCCGTGAATCTGACTCTCCTTGAGTTCTGTCCAATACAATGGAGTTTAGCACTTTCTGCCATACAAGGCCTCATAAGGCACCATCTTCAAACCCGTTTGGAAACTGTTGTTATAGGCGAATTCTACCAATGGCAGGTATTTCTCCCAGCTACCCTGAAATTTGAGGATGCAACATCGTAACATATCCTCAAGAATCTGAATCATCCATTCAGACTGGCCATCGATCTGTGGGTGAAAAGTCGTATTAAAACTCAATTTTGTACCCAAGCCGTATTAAAATGAGCTAACTTCATCAACTTATCCACCACAACCCATATGGCATCTTTCTTTTTCGGGGTCAATGGTAATCCTGTCACAAAGTCCATAATGATTCTGTCCCACTTCCATTCAGGGACCATCACAGCCTGTAACAAACCTGAAGGTACTTGATGTTCTGCTTTGACTTGTTGACGTATTAAGCATTTCGATACAAATTCAGAGATGTCTCTTTTCATGCCGTTCCACCAGTACATTTTTTCAAATCATTATACATCTTGGTACTTCCTGGATGAATAGACAAACAACTATCACGTGCCTCTTGCAAAATTTTTTGAATAATCTCATCATCTTTTGGTACACAAACCCTACCTCTGAACATCAAACATCCATTAGGACCGATCTAAAAATCTAATTCGATACCTGACTCACATTGAGCTCTTTTAGCTTGTAGGTCATTATCATTAGTTTGAGCATCATAAATTTCTTGAAGAAATGTCGGCCTGGCCCTTAGCTCTGACAAGACTGAACCATCATCAAGGAACACCAATCGAGCATCCATGGCCCTCAGTGCAAATAAGGATTTTTTGCTTAACGTGTCGGCGACCACATTCGCCTTTCCTGGGTGGTAATCGATGATCAACTCATAATCTTTAATTAATTCTAACCATCTCTGCTGTCTCAGATTCAACTCCTTTTGAGTCATCAAATACCTCAAACTCTTGTGGTCTGTGAATATACGACAAGTCTCACCATATAAATAATGCATCTAAATTTTTAAGGCAAAAACAATGGCGGCAAGCTCTAAGTCATGTGTCGGATAGTTCTTCTCATGTGGCTTCAACTGCCGTGAAGCATAAGCTATCACATTGTCATCTTGCATAAGTACACAACCCAGTCCATTTAAGGATGCATCACTGTAGACCATAAACTCTTTTTCTGACTCGGGCAATACTAAAATAGGAGTTTCAGTCAATAGGGTCTTCAACTTCTAGAAACTCTATTGACACATTTTTGTCCATTCAAACTTAACGTATTTCTGTAGCAACCTTGTCATTGGAGCTGCTATCATGGAGAATCCTTTCACAAGTCTTCAGTAGTAACTGGCTAGGCCCAAAAAGCTTCTAACCTCGGTTACATTTTTAGGCGGTTTCCAATCAACAATAGCAGAGATTTTACTTGGATCAACTCGGATGCCATCACCCGAAACAATGTGACCCAAAGACCTTACTTCATAGAGCCACTCACTATTGCCAAACTTAGCATACAATTGTTTTTTTCCCGTAAAGTCTGCAACATAGTCCTCAGATGCTTCGCGTGCTCTGTCTCATCCTTGGAATAAATCAAAATGTCGTCAATGAATACAACGATGAACTAGTCCAAGTATGGTTGAAATATCCTATTCATTAGGTCCACAAATACTGGCATGACAAGAAATTTATAATGACCATACCTCGTCCTGAAAGTTGTCTTAGGCACATCTAATTCCTTAACTCGCAACTAATAGTAGTTGGACCTCAAGTCTATCTTAGAGAACACAGTGGCTCCCATTAACTGGTCGAAAAAAATCATCGATCCTTGGCAAAGGATACTTATTCTTGATAATCACCTTGTTCAATTGCTAATAATCTATACATAGCCTCATTAAACCATCATTCTTCTATACAAATAATATAGGAGCACTCCAAGGCGAAAAACTTGGCCTTGCAAAACCTTTATCATCAGCTCTTGCAATTGTGCTTTTAACTCTTTCATCTCAGTTAGTGCAATCCTATATGGAGCAATTGAAATAGGAGCTGTTCCTGGCACCAGTTCATTACCAAACTCTATTTCTCTATCAGGAGGTAATCCGGGTAATTCTTTCGGGAACACGTCTGGATATTCACATACTATTGGTACGAACTCAATCTTTAACTCCGTTGCTTTAGTGTTCAATACAAAAGCAAGGTAGGCTCTGTACCCTTTTCTCATATATCTTTGAGCAACCATTAATGTAATTACAACCGACGGTGTATCCAATTCTTTTGAATCAACCCCGTAGAATCTTACCATCTGGGCATTTCAATTCAATATACTTGCTACCACAGTTTACAATTACATCATGTAGGGCTAACCAATCCATACCAAGTATTACATCAAACTCATCAAATGGTAATAACATAAGGTTAGCCGAAAAACAATGACCCTGAATTGTCAAAGGACAATTCTTACAGACTTTATCAACCAGGACTGACTTGCCTAATGGGTTCGAATCTCTAATAATAAATTTTGTAGGTTCAATGGATATATTCATACTAGACACCAATCTCAAGCAAATGTATGAATGTGTCGACCCCAGATCAATTAAGGTAACAACACAAGTATTAAAAAGAGAAATGGTACCTGTGATGACGTAAGGGGCAGAGGCTTCCTCTTGAGCGCGTATTGCATAGGTTCTTGTCGAGGCTCAAGCCTCTAATTTTACAATGTCTTTAGTCGCAACTCAACTACCACTAGCACTTCCAGGATATCTCAGAGGTCTACCTCGTGGAATAAGAGTACTAAACTTCGGGGCTAATTCCACCTCTTTATCGGTTCGCTCTGGGCAGTCTCTGAGGAAGTGGTCAAAAACCACATTTGTGGCATGCACCGCTTCTCATTCAACACTCCCCGAAGTGAAATTTATTACAGCTTTTTCACTTCGGCTTTTGATCATCTACACTTCCCACACTAGTCACCATCGGGGAAGAAGACTTCTGGTTATGCCTGTTTGGAGCTTCTTCCTCTACCTGAATATCCTACTGATGAAGTGGAGCGTTCATGTTGGCTTCTTGCTTTCTTTGTGGGAAACGAGAGCGTCTTACCGCTGGATCTCTTGCTCGAAACTCGAGCTTCTCTCTTTAATTACTTCTTTTCATTATTGAGCTCTTCAACCTTCTTGGCCTGATCATCTAGTGCAGCAAACTCTCGTATTTCAAGGATCCCAATCAACAGGTTGATTTCCTCATTTAGACCTTCCTCAAAACGTTTACACATTTCTGACTCTGTTTGAACCCACTCAGTCGCATTCTGACTTAGCCTTAAAAACTCCCTTTCGTATTTCGCTACAGTCTTATTTCCTTGTTTGAGTTCTAGGAGCTCCTTTCGCTTCGAGTCTAAGAACCTTTGACTAATGTATTTCTTCTTAAACTTCTATTTGGAAAAATTCCCAAGTAATGTTTTCCTTTGGCACCAATAAAGATACGGCCTTCCATTAGTGGTATTCAGTATCTTTCAGAAGAGATACATCACACTTTAAACACTCCTCAGGTGTACACGATAACTCTTCCAGTACTCGTATGTGTTCTCAAGCCAGAACTCGCTTGTTCAGCATCATCATCAATCTTAGCTCTAAATTCCTCAGCCCCATATTTTCTAAGCTTGTCTACAGGGGCTTTACCAATTCTTGCAGGTGCCATACCTCGTGGCACTACCTCATCAGGTCGGTTAGGGGGCGGGCGAGGTCATGGTATGTTGGGGCGATTTCTCAAATAATCCCAAAACCATTCGTCCATCATGTTAAAAAAGGCGGCTCTGGCCTCTTCCCGGCCTTCGGACATAGGCCTTCTACTACTACTAGAAATAACTCATTGCATGGAAGCTGGAGCATGGCTCTCGGCTCCCTCGGACACATCTTGTGCTTGATTGGAAGACATTTACTATATTTAAAAACAATTTAAATAGTTAGGAGATATCACACTATCAACGTTCGTATAATGGCATGTATAGCTAAACTCGATACATTCTACGGTAGTCCTAGAACTGACTAAATCGTAGTTCTGATACCACTAACTGTAACACCCCTTACCCGTACCCGAGACTGAGACCGGATACGAGGCGTTACCAAACATGTACTCGAACATTTTCGAGAAATACGGGTTATAAAATTTCATTCCAATATAAAACAAATAAAATTTCATTTTAATGTCCCTATTATTGGCCTACGAGGCCCTAAACACACATTGAAAACAATCTGGGACTAAACCGAGAACTTACGAAAGTTCATAAAAATTTTCTAGGTAAAGCCTCGCATGCCCATGTGAAGGCAATGCACACACCCATGTGTTTTGGGACATGCCCGTGTCCCCTACCCATGTGGAATTAATTGAATTTATTTTCTATTACGAACCTATAGGGGTTTTCACACGGCCAAGCACACTCTTGTGTCCCTGGCCCGTTCCTTCACACAACCTAGACACGCCTGTGTGGTCATCCGTGTCCAAAAACTTGAGCATTCTATTTATGACGTCAGCATGCATATAGGGGCACACGGCCAAGACATACACCCGTGTACTAGGCCGTGCCCTTTACACGGTTGAGACACATGGTCGTGTCTCTATTCGTGTGTTTACTACCATGCACTCTAACTTCAAAATTTTAGATGCAAGGGACACACGGCCATACCACACGCCCATGGGGCGATCCGTATGTTACACACGGCCTGGACACACACCTATGTGTCTACCCGTGTGGACCTTGTTAGGCTATTTTCCAAGCCTTTGGTCACCCTCTATCATCTACTCTCACTTTTAGGTTTCCATAATACATAACAAGGCCTGATTATATACTTAAATGACCTCGATAAACCTCATTGCATGTAAACCTCATTTCATTAGTTTTACACATGCTAGGCTATTTCCCTTGTATTAAGGATTTATATTCCTTATAACACTTTTAAGATTGGCTCATTATTATAACTCCTTGCCAATTATGGCCAAGCCATCCCATGTAATTTGGTCATTACTTAAGCCTAATTATGATATGCCACATTTAAATATCACAAGAACATTTAGACATAAACATGCACAAATTTGTAGGTCATAACCTACATCACAATGAGCCAATTCGCATGACCATTTACAAATGGATGTGTATACCTTTACATGCCTTCATTTTGGAAAATCAAATGACACATATAACAAAATAAACAAAAGCTCTATACATGCCATTGAACAAAATAAAAGTGTCTATATACCAAAGATGGAGTAGTTGATAGTGTGTTAACTCTCCAACCGTCTTCTAATCTTTACGAGTCCTCGAGCTTTGTAAGACAGGGAAAAAAAGAGGGGTCAGCATTTACTTGCTTAGTAAGCCTGAATAACTGGAAAGTAAACTTACCGATTAATTAGCATACAACCATATTAGGCAATAAAACCAACAAGAAAGGAATGGTTTCCCTATCACATGCACTAAATCAACAAGTTAGTCGCATAACAATACACCATGTAATTAATCTTAGATGATCTCATCATTCAACATTTCCATTTATACATATTTCATATTATCCTATTAAGTTTCTCTAAAATCTCTATGGATTATCCATTTTCTGTCAAGTCATAAGAGCGATCATTTCATGTATGCACTCCTGCGAACCTCACATCTTACGGCGGGATTACCAGTCCAGGCTAAATCCTCTGTAATATAAAATCATAGAGTGATGTCAGGATTACCAGTCTGGGCTAATCCCTTATAGTGACAAACACCCTTAACGAGCTCGGATCTGAGTTACCAGTCCGGGTTAAATTCAGAGACCCTAATCAGATTACCCATTCGGGCTAAATCCACAATGCACACATATTCTTTAGGGAGGCTCGATCACTCAAGGAACACCCGTCCAGGCTAGATCCTCTCCATATTTAAGATCAACGGATTACCCGTCTAGGCTAAATCCTTTCTGCAACACATGCAGGATCTCAAGTCATGTATAAATCATGGTTTATCCATCGAATTTCCCTTTTTAACTTCAACCGGGACATTTATCAACATGTCATTATTAAGATGCATTTCATGGATTTTCATGCCATCATCAAATGCAATTATCATACAATCATAAATTATGCAATTAGGCATAGTATGAGTTTAGTTTAAGTTATCCAAACTTACCAGGTACTCGTTTTAGTATCGTGTTTCGGTTATTCTGAAACTTTTTGTTTTCCTCGATCGACCTCAAGAATTTGTTCCTCGGGATCTATAACAATACAAATGAATCACCAACACCTCACATTATACTTTTCGAGTCTAAATTTCACCCCTAGTCCAAATGACCGTTTAGCCCCTAACCTTTCACATTTTTACGATTTAGTCCTTAGGCTCGTATAATGAAATGCATGCAGTTTCTACCTTACGCAAGCCTAGCCGAATGTTCTTTCCTCTTATGGCAGCCCACATTTTTCCATTATTTCTCATCTTTCTACCCATTTTTACAACTTTTACAAAATGGTCTCTAAAGCCATTTCCAAGAAAAATAACTTAGTAAAAGTTGTTTACCATCTTTTAAACTTTCATATTCCTCCATAAACCATCAAAATACAAGTAAATCATGCATGGTTAAATTTCAAAACATGAACCCTAGCATGAAATATGGGTAGAAATAGAGAGAGTAAGTTACCGTGATTTCAAAAATATGAAGAACATTAAAAATGGGGCTTGGGAGCACTTACTATTAAGCTTGAAAATGTTGAAAACCCTAGCTATGGAGAGCTTGAGAATTTTGGCTGGATGAAGGAGAAGAATGGCTGATTTTTTTACTTATTTTTCCCATTTTATTTCATTAATTAGCCAAATGACCAAAATACCCTCAAGCCCTTTCTTTCAAATTTCATCCATACATGCCCATTTTTGTCCAAAAAATTAGAAATTGGGAAAATTTATCTTTAAGACCTTCAATGTAATAATCTAAAACAATTTCATACAAATTGCTTCTAGAATCCAAGTTTTGCAATTTATTCAATTTGGTCTTTATTTTCCAATTAGACACCTTGCTCATAGAACTTCTTCATGAAACTTTAACAAATGCATATTATCATATTCTAGACCTCATAATAATCATAAAATAAATATTTCAACATCAGATTTATGGTCCCAAAACCACTGTTCTGACTAGGCCCTTTTTCGGGATGTTACAGTATTTCTGGTTCGACCATAGGAAAGTGGTGATTCTGGTATCAGGATTTCTTTAATTTTTGTGAAAGGAATTGACCTCGAAAAATTTATAGATATTGGAAGCTCAAGCTCAAATTGTATGATGGTTTTCTTTTCTCAAGTAAGTTTGATTAAGGTCAATGAACTCAATCAGGATATTTTGTTTCCTTGAGCTGATGCAGTTGTAAAGATCTTTGATTAGCATGTTAAGGGAATTATAAAAGATTGTTTGTTTGAGTTGCTTAACAGCATGAAGAAAGGAGTATTTTGATACGTTACTATTTGATAGTTGAGATCGACTTAATTGTTTTTATCTAAGCGAGCTGGTCAGTTGAAAGGTAATTTGAGTTATATGCATTTAAGTTTATCCTTAAGTAAGGAAATAAAATCTTGTACATTCCTGGGTGAATAGACGGATAGTTTGAAGGAAGAATTCATATTCTAGAAAGTATGATACGGAGATATACCTATTAGATTTGTTCTAATCGAATGATGTTGTTATGAGTTAAAGTTGTTTTGATTGATGAGTTATCTCATTTGTGAAAGTTTGAATGGTCTGTAGCATGTTAACAAAGTTGAAAATAGTTGAAAGTGTTATTAACTGAAGCACTGACTCTAGGTTCTGTTTGAATTGAGTAAAGAATTCGTGATTTTTTTCAGTGATGCACTATCGAACGGATTGGAATACGTTTTAATTAAGAATGTAAAGTGACAGTTTATGCTTTTAGATGGTTAAAGTCTCATTAAAAGAATTATTCTAAGAGTGAATTAGAGTCAGCCGCTAGTATGTCTGTGTTGAGAAATTAATGACATCGTTTGTTCAACAAAAAATATCATGTGCATCTTAATTCCAAGAGTACAAAGTATCTAATGTTATAAAGAAATATGAAATTAAGACAACGTTGATGGCTTGAACTATTGAAAGATTGTGAATAGTTAATGATTAACCTTTGGGGAAGTAGATATAGTTGTAGATGATTGAATGGAAAAATTTTATTCATTTTGTGAGTGTTGGTTACTTGATTAATCTTTTTTGATGGAAGTCTAAATTTAGCTAAATTTAAAAGCCAAAGTGATGTTTTCTTTGCAAGATTGAGAACCTCATGAATGTGTTAGTGAGTGGTAAACTAAACGAGTATAGTATGAGACGACTTATGATTCTGATTTCTGTTATTATTACTCTAAGATAAAATTTGCACAATGAATTATCTAGAGCTTATGCAGAAAATGTTGTACAAGACTAAGTAGTAATTCAGATCTTTGACGATATGCTCCGACACTATGTTTCAAAGTTCAAAGGTGACTGGAAAGAGATATACAAGGTGGAATTGATTTGTGATTCTGAGGAAAAAGGTGAAAGTGATTCATGAAAGTGGAAAGCAACTTCAGACTGACTTAAGTGGTATATAAATTTGAAAATTTAAGATATTGGATTCCAGATCGATGACAAAGTGTTTCTGGAAGTATTACCCTCGAAGTGGACTCTCCGAAGAGGTAGAGGAAACTATGAGAACGTTACTTTAATCTCTTTTTTGGTAAGATTTTCGAGAACGAAAATCCCTATGAGGGGAGAGTTGTAACAGCCCAATTTTGGGTCTAGTTGGAATAGTAGTTTGGGGCCACGAATCTAACGTAGAAAAATTTATTTTTATTATATTTTTATGGTCTACAGTTTGATGGAATGATTTCATGAAAATTTCATTAAAAAATTTTGACGTTTAGGCACTCATTTTAGCAAAAAGGACTAAATTATAAAAAGTGCAGAATGTGAGTTCTATAGGTTAAAGGTGTCTAATTGTTATGAAAATTTAAATTGGAGGTCCTTAAATGGTAATTGGACCATTGGTTAAGTTGGTGGACAAAAATGGACATGGTTAGGTATGTTTCTAAAGTTTTTCATTACGGGCATTTTAGTAATTTGGTAATTAAATGAATTAAAAAGCCAAATTAAAAGCCAATTTTGTCCATCTTCCTCCCATGGCCGAATGTACCAAGAAGAAACCATGGCTAGGGTTTTTCAAGCTTCCAAGCTCGATTGTAAGTTTGTTCTAGCCTCGTTTTTAATTGTTTTTATGTTTTTAAAATCCTTGTAACATGATCTATCTATTTCTACCACTAATTTAAGAAATAATCAAAGTCTAAAATTTTACCCAAAATGGATATTTGTGTATTTTTAAGTCTAATGGTAGAAAATGTATGTTTGGTGTATGATAAACGACTTTTGCTAAGTGATTTTCGATGAAGATGCCTAAAAAGGACGTATTTGTAAAAAGTTATAAAATGGGTGTTAAAATGCAAATAAAAGAAAAACGGGGGTTGCTATAAGCATGTATAAGGTTCGGCTAGGCATGGGAATGTAAAAATTGTCAAACTTTAGGAGAAAAAATGTAATTTTTGCCATAATGTGATTTTGGGATGATTTTAATAATTTTTTGATTAAATAAGTTAAATCTAATATTATAGATCAAGAGGAATGAGGTTCAAAATTAGAACGAGAGAAAAATGAGTATTTGACGGTTAGGTCCTTTTTGCCATTTTTATGTCGAGGTAAGTTCGTATGTTTAATAAGCATTAAATTATATATGTATAAATGATTAATTGATATAATTGCGGTAAATGCTATATTATTGAACTGAAATGTAAATGCTATTGAGTACGATACTACGGAGATGACCGACAGAGACAGAGATTCGGTACAGCGAGAGTCCTGATTGAACCTTAGGAATAGATAAGATAAAAATTTCATGACATTAGGGTTACTGAGACTACGTGTAAGACCATATTTGGGATATGGCATTGATATGAGACTTCGTGTAAGACCATAGCTGGGCTATTGGCATCGATACTAGATTACATGTAAGACCATATCTAGGATATGGCATTAGTATGGTATTGTGTGTATGAGATTCCCGAGTATCCTTTAGTATTCCAAGTGGTTCAACGGGTAATTTAATGGGTATGCCAAAGAAGAGAAAGAGCATGCAAGTATTACGAATTAGTACAGGTATGTACATAAAGTTTATAAGCATTGAATTCATGATATTGTGAATTCATGGTTTCCATGAGAATGTTTTTGTGAAAGCCTTGTGATTATTGGTCTATATTTGTGATGTCTGAAATACATGGTAAATTCGGTTGGCGATTGTGTAATCGATTTTTGGGCCAAATTGAGTTATGATATATCATGTTTCATTTATACAAATTGTGATCTATAGGATATGAGAAAAAGGAAAGATTGGTATAATTGCCTATTAAAATGATTATGGAAGTATAAGAAGATATGAACTTGGAACAATTGAAAGATGTTAAAATATATGCTAAAAATGTGAATACTCATAATTAATGGGCATGGTACTATGAGGTTTATTGCAAATTATATTATATTATTTTGTGTTTATATTGCCGGGCTTGGTAAATGATTGGTAGGAGTTGCTTATTATGTTCATGCGGACTTACTAAGCTATATAGCTTACCCCCTTCCTTTCCCATGTTTTATAGTGTCATCAAGCTAGCTCGAGTTGGAGATCGCCAGGGATCCTATCACACTATCAAGCTATCGTTTTAGGTATTGATGAATTCACGTATTTTGAGTTATGGCATGTATAGGGACTTGGTCATTTTGTTATATGCGTCATATGATTTTAGTCAATCTAATGGCTAGTAATCGTCAAAGGCTTGTTTTGCTATTTGGCCATATAAGTTGCCTTCTATTGGCCAACATGGTTATAAGTCTAAGTATATTCATAAATGTGTCTGTAACACCCCTTACCCGTGTTTGACGCCGGAACAGGGTACGAGGCATTACCGGACTTAATCACTAATCATCATATAAAAACCGATTCATAATTTCACTCTAATTTAAAACTTTTTCAAACACATTCAAGCTGTCCCTTAAAAAGAGCTTACAAGGCCCATATCATGCTTTAATTCAACCACACACATAGGCAAGCATGCACATTCATAAATTGCATCATTTAATTAATAACATAATCAAGACTATCTACATTAAATGACTTTATACAATAGAGACCTTCAAATAACATAGGTCAGTATTTTAGGCCAATTCCTAGCAACTTAGTAACAATTAAACGAGTCTCCATACATGCCAAAGACTTAAAAATACTTTAAAACCTTTATATATCGATCAATAGTTTGATAGTGTGATTTAACCTCCAGCGACCTCCAACTCGAGCTAACATCTGAGACACTATAGGAAAAAGGAAAGGAAGGGAGTAAGCATTATAGCTTAGTAAGTAAGTATGTAAATATTAATAAACAATACATTATCATACTTTAAATGAAGTCACAATATGTTCCCGGAATATTACCATCACAAACACACACATACTTTCACTATTACAATCATAAACAGGTTCAAAATAAGCTGTCTAGCAGAGTACCAGCAGCTAAATTATTTATTTCTGGAGCTACAGAACTCCAAATTACAAAATGTTAATTTTTATTGAAAATAGATTCAAGTATATTCTTACCATAAAATTTTCATAATTTTTGGTCTATCCAATTAGTACAGTTTATTCATTGAAGATACCCCTGTTTCACTGCTCAACTGTTCTGACCACTCTTGACTTAGAATCAATTTTACCCTTTTACAGAATTCAAATAATGTTCTCGTTTATTTTATTTGAAAGTAGACCCATTAAATATTTCGAGCATATAAATTATATCCCATAATTATTTTTTACAAATTTTAATGATTTTTCCAAGTCATAACAGAGGATCACGTAGTCATTCTGAACCAGTCTCTCAAAAACTTAAATATCTCATAATATAGAATCCTTTTCTTTCTCTGTTTCTGTTATATAAAAATAGACCCATTAAGCTTTAATTTGATATCTCATTCAGTCTCTGATTCAATTTCTACTATTTTTGGTAAATTTTTAGATTCACGTCACTGCAACTATCCATAACAGTTTTATTGTCAATTTTGATCTTTCACACTTCAATTGTATTCATCACTTACCCATAACAATCTTTCCAATTTCCAATCACATATCGAGCATATTGCTCATAAGTTACACACGTATATAGTTACACTTATCATCACAAAGTCATACACAATTTCATTTAATCAATTTCTCAGTTGAACGCTTCGGAATAATAACTTATATCTGTGATGGTATCGCACACAGCCCACCTTTAAAATCGAAGCTCTCTTGTACACATAGTGGCCTTCACTTAGCACCACTCATGTGACCTAGCTAGATTGTACACATAATTTTGGCTCACTTGTACACATGGTGAACACTTAGTACCCTCGTAGCTCTCTTGTCTACATGATGTCCTTCACCTGGAACCACGCATGCGACCTAGCTACATATATCCCGTAGCTCTCTTGTCTACATGGTGTACACATAGTATCACCCATGCAACCTAGCTACATCATAATGTCTCGTAACTCTCTTGTACACATGATGTGCACTCAACACCATACATGTGACCTAGCTACATACCATCTGCATCATCCAATCTTTCTGAAGGTTCAACCGGGATTTCTCTCTCTTTCTAATACTTGATTCCATACTTCCAATAGTCAATTATGATTCAAATCAACTACAATACATAAAATATGCTGAAATATAAAAACATAATAAAGATAATGTATTATTTACATACAAACTTACATACTTTCTCATTTCCATGTCGAATTAATATTGAACATTTAAATCATCATAATCATACTTACTTTCAACACCTCGGAAATCATAGTAAATATATCAATTTTACATTGAAACATGCATAAATTAATGCTTATTATACATATGAACTTACCTCGATACTAAAACGGTCATTTTACCAACTTTCTCGATTTTCGATTTTTCTCCCATTCTAGGTTCAAATCTCATTTTTCGGGATCTAAAACATCATATTTTACTTATTTAATTAATGTACTATGCAAAACAGTCCTTAACTCAAACTTTTACAAAATTACAATTTTGCCCCTAAACTTTGCATATTTACACTTTTGCCCCTAGGCTCGGGAATTAAAATTCATCCCTTATTCTTATGTATTATGACATGCTGATCATTTTTCCCTTCTATGGAAACATCAAATTCTCACTCTAGCACATAGTTATGAACAATAACAACTTTTACCGAGTAAGCCGTTTTACTCATTTTTGCTTAAAATCGCTTAGCAAAAGTTGTTTAACATAATTTCAGCCTTCATATTCTACCATAAAACATCAAAATAAACACATTTCACCTATGGGTGTTTTTCCAAATATGAACCCTAGCTTAAATTATTGCTAGAATAAGATTAATCAAGTTACCGGGATTCCAAAAACGTAAAGAACTTGAAAAACGGGGCTAGAACAGACTTACTATTGAGATTAGAAAGCTTGAAAACCCTAGCCATGGCTTCCCCCATGCTAATTTCAGCCTCCATGAAAAAGATGATTCAATTTTGGCTTAATTTTCCCTTTTTATTTCTTTTAATTACCAAATGACTAAAATGCCCTTAAGGCCTTTCTTTAAAATTTTGTCCTATTCATGCCCATTTTTGTCCAAACGAAATATAATGGTCTAATTACCATTTAAGGACCTCCTCTTTAAACCCCCATTTCAATCAAGTACTTATGAATTAGAACACATATTTTGCAACTTTTGCAATTTAGTCCTAAAAGTCCAATTAAGCACTTTATCAGTAAAATTACTTAACGATATTTTTACACAATATTTTAATCAAGAAATAAACCTTAAAACTTAATCGGAATAAATTTTTGACTTCAAATTCGTGGTTCTAAAACCATCATTCCGTTTAGGCCCTAAATCGGTACATACATAAAGCAACTTCTACAAATAAGCCCTAATAGGCAAATTAAACATGCAATCTATAAAATTTCTTATCAATACTCTAACACATACATCTAATCACTCGGTAAATCATAAAAATTAATCAAAATAAACTTTTCTATCTCAGATTTGTGGTTTCGCAACCACTATTCCATTTAGGCCCTATTTTGAGATGTTATAGTGTCAATGTCTATGGTGATATGATCATGGTATGCTTGGTGGAAGTGAAATATTTGGAAATGTGAATTATGGCATGATTGTGAAATGTATGGAATTGTGAACTATTGATGAGATGAGAAATTTGAGTATAATTTGGTAACTAGATAGTAATTGAATGAAGCCTAATGAATGTGAGATTTGTATATTTGATTTAGGGCTTAAGAAATGTAGTGAATATGTTAGGTAAAGATATAAAGTTGATATGTCTTAACCATGAATGGGATGTTTTGGTTGCCTAAGTATGTCTTGTTTTGTCCTTTGAATTGGGGTAAGTGTATGTGTGAATAAGGGTGGCAAATGGCTTGGTAAATAGCCTTATTATTATCCACACAGGTAGACACATGGTTGTGTGTCTAGGCCGTGTGTGACATACGGTCAGCCCCATGGGTGTGTGATCCGGCCGTGTGTCCCCTGCACCTAAATTGTTGCAAAACAGAATGCTCAGTATCGAGCACACGGGTATGTGACACGACCGTGTGTCTCAGCCATGTAAAGGACACGGCCTCGAGACACGGATGTGTGTCTTGGCCGTGTGACTTCAATTTGTTCTTAGGTGACAAACAGAGAGTTATACGGGTTAGGGACATGGGCGTGTGTGACCACACGGCCTGCCCACACGAGCATGTCCCATGCCACACGGGCGTATGACCCCTATTTTAGCAAAAATTCTCTAAGTGTCGTAAAAATTTTCTAAAGTTCTCAATTTAGTCCCAAACCGCTTCCAAAGCATGTTTTGGGCCTCGTAGGCTCGTTTTTGAGACGATGTGATTAAATGCAAAAAGTTTGAATTTGATGCCAAATTTTATGGCTCAAAAGTGTATGTTTGCTTGTGTTTAAGTCCGGTAATGCCTCGTACCCTATTTCGGCGTCAAATACGAGTAAGGGGTGTTATAGTATCGAACCCCTTAGGTAAGTATGTTCTGGCTGACAAAGTATGCAAGAACTGTCCTTTAATGACTCGGGGTCACTGTTTTCCTGCTAACTTGATGCTTTTACCATTTGATGAGTTTGATGTGATTTTGGGTATGGTTGGTTAACTCTACATGATGTCGTTTAAACTATAGAGGAAATACTATATAATTGAATTGTCAGAATAATGAAATTATTCAGATTGAATCTGATGGGTCGGGTGGATTGCCACTAGTGATTTCATTGATGTCGGCTTAGAGATTTGTGAGAAAAGGTTGTGACATGTATCTAGCATATGTTTTAGATACCAAGGTGTTTGAAAAGAATATTGAATCAGTGCCAGTTGTTTGTAAGTATTCAGATATATTTCTTGAAGAATTAACAAGGTTGCCACCTATCAGAGAGGTTAAATTTGCCATTGAGTTAGTACTGAGAACTTCGCCAATATCTATAGCTCCATACAGAATGACTCCAATAGAGTTGTAAGAGTTGAAAGCTTAGTTGCAAGAATTAACAGATAGAGGTTTTGTACGACCAAGTTTTTCGCCCTAGGGTGTGTCGATATTATTTATTAAGAAGAAAGACGGGTCAATGAGAATGTGTATAGATTATCGACAGCTCAACAAGGTTACGATAAAGAATAAGTACCTGTTGCCGAGAATAGATGATTTGTTTGATCAATTGAAAGGTGCAACAGTGTTTTTGAAGATTGATTTGAGATCGAGTTATTATTAGTTGCAAGTTAAAGACTCAGACGTACCGAAAACTAGGTTCAGAATGAGGTAGGACATTATGAATTCCTTGTGATGCCTTTTGGACTAAGTAATGCTCCTGCCATTTTTATGGATTTGATGAATCAAATTTTTAGACCGTATTTAGATAGATTTACTATTGTGTTCATTGATGACATTCTGATCTATTCACGAGATGGGACTAAGTATGCCGAGATTAGAGAATTGTGTTGCAAACCTTGAGAGATAAGCTACTGTATGCTAAATTCAGCAAATGTGAGTTCTAGCTCTAGGAAGTTAGATTTTTGGGGCATATTGTTTCTGCGGAAGGTATAAGAGTTGATTTGAGCATGATATCTGTAGTTGTTTGATAGAAATATATCCGAGGTTAGAAGCTTTTAGGGACTGGCTGGTTACTATCGACGTTTTGTTAAAGAATTCTCTATGATTGCGACACTGTTGACTCGATTACTACAGAAATATGTGAATTTTGAGTGGTTAGAGAAATGTCAATAGAGTTTTGATTAGTTGAAAGCATTGTTAACTAAGGCACCAGTGTTGGTTCAATCTAAATCGGGTAAAGAATTTGTTATTTATAGCGACGCGTCATTGAACCGATTGGGTTGTGTATTGATGCAAGAGGGAAAATTTGTAGCTTATGCCTTCAGACAGTTGAAGCCGCATGAAAAGAACTATCCGAAGCATGATTTAGAGCTGGCCGCTATAGTTTTTGCATTGAAAATTCGGTGTCATCATTTGTACAGTGAAAAATGCCACATCTTTACTGATCATAAGAGTTTAAAGTACATCATGACTCAAAATGATCTGAATTTGTGACAACGAAGATGGATTGAATTACTGAAAGATTATGAGCTAGTAATCGATTATCATCCCGGGAAAGCAAACGTAACTGCTGACGCTCTGAGCAGAAAGTCATTATTTTGCCTTGCGTGCGATGAACACATAGTTAGCTTTGTCTGATAACTGTTCGATTGTAGCTGAGTTGAAAGCGAGATCGTTATTTCTTCAGAAAATATATGAAGCCCATAAATACGATAATGAATTGCAAGTTAAACGAGTTTAATGCGAGTCGACTTTTGGTTTAGAGTTTCAAATCAGATGTGATGATTTTTTGATGTTCCGAGGTAGAATCTGCATACCGAAAAATCCAAAATTGATTCATAAAATTTTACACGAGGCACATAGTGGTTGCTTATCAGTTCATCTTGAAAGTACTAAAATGTATAATTTTTTGAAAAAGTCGTATTGATGGTCAGGTATGAAATGAGACATTTCAAAATTTTTATCGAAATGTTTCATTTGTTAACAAGTGAAAGCTGAACATCAAGTGCCTTCGGGTTTACTTCAACTTGTGATGATACTGGAGTGGAAATGGGATAGAGTGACTATAGATTTTGTATCGGGATTACCCCTGTCTTCGAAGAAGAAAGATGGAATTTGGATTATCGTTGATCGACTGACGAAATCCACACATTTTATCCCACTACGTACTGACTTTTTGCTTGATAAATTGGCTGACTTGTACATTGCTAAGATTGTTAGATTGCACGGGGTGCCAGTTTCGATTATTTCAGATAGAGATTCGAGGTTTACATCGAGATTGTGGAAGAAAATATAAGAAGCTTTAGGCACGAATCTAAATTTTAGTACAGCTTTTCATTTGCAAACTGACGAACAGTCTAATTGAGTAATTGAGATTCTTGAAAATATGCTTCGATGTTGTGTTTTAGAATTTGAAGGTAATTGGGAAAAATCTTTGCCGCTGGTTGAATTTGTATATAATAACACCTTTCAAGTGGGCACAAAGATGGCACCATATAAAGCTTTGTATGGTTGCAAATGCCGAACTCCATTGTACTAGACAAAGCTTAGTGAGAAATGGATTCACAGGGTTGATTTGGTTAAAGAAGCTGAAGAGAAAGTGAAAGTAATTCGCAACCTTTTGAAAGTAGCTTCAGATCGACAAAAATCATACACGGATTTGAAACGAAAAGGCATTGAATTTTAGATCGGCGACAAAGTATTTCTGAAAGTATTTCTATGGAAGAAAATTCTTCGATTTGGTCGCAAAGGCAAACTGAGTCCGCGATTTATCGAGTCGTATGAAATCATTGAAAGAATAGGACTAGTGGCATATCAGGTAGCATTACCGTTAGAATTAGAAAAGATTCATAATGTATTTCATGTGTTGATGTTGCGTTGATATAGATCGGATCCATCGCATGTAATTTCTCTGGCAGAGATTGAAATTCAATCTGATATGACGTATAACGAAGAACTAATTAGAATTTTAGCTCAAGAGGTTAAAGAATTGAGAAATAAAAGCATATCTTTAGTGAAAATGTTGTGGCAACATCAAGGGATTGAAGAGGATACGTGGGAGCCCGAAGAAGTTATGAGGAAACAGTACCCTAACCTATTCACTGGTAAGATTTTCGGGGACGAAAATCCCTAAAGGGGGAGAGTTGTAACAGCCTGTTTTTAGTCAAATCAAAACAGTGGTTTTGGGACCACAAATCCGAGGTCAAAATAGTTATTTTATGATTATTTTATCGTCTACAGTATGATAATATGTTTGTGTGAAATTTTCGTTAAGAAATTTTATTGTTTGAGTGCTCAATTCAGTAAAAAGGACTAAATCTCGTAAAGTGCAAAACTTATGTTCTATTAGCTAAAGGTATTAAATTGCTATGAAATTAAATATTGGAGGTCCTTATGCCGTAATTAGACCATTAATATATTTAGTGGTTTAATTAAAGGTTAAATAAGTAAATAGATTATTAAATGATGATTTAATAAAACAAAAGGCCAATTTTATTCAATCATCTTCTTCCTAGCTAAATTTAGGGCTTAGAATGGCCATGAGAATAGTTTGAAGCATTCGGTCACTTCTCCTAGTTCATGTAAGTTCAATTTTGTCCCGTTTTTGATGATTTTTATGTTTTTGAGATCGTTGCAACTAGGTCTAGCTAGCCTAGGGACTATTTTGCAAAACTGTTAAAGGTTTAAAAAGTTTCCATTGATGAATAAGCATGTAATTTAATGATTGATGATAGATTATGAATGTTTGATGATAGTTATACAAGTTTTGTTAAGTAATTTTTAGTGAAAATGCAAATTAGGGATTAAATTATGAAATGTGGAAACTTTGTGGTTAAAATGTGAAAAAAATATGGGCTACTAGGGGCATAATAGTAATTTGGCTAGCATGGGTATAATTGGAATTTCATTAATTTTTGATTTTATGTAATAAGGACTAAATTGTGAAAAATGTGAAAGTTTAGAGTGAAATGAATAAAATAGCCCTAATGTATATTTTGGATTGAATTGAATAAATTGTTGATTAAATGAGTTAATTTTGAATATATTTAGATCAAGAAAAATAGAATTCAGATCTGGATCGAGATCGGGGAAAAATGAAAGTTATTGACTAATCGACTCGTTCACTGTTTTAATATCTAAGGTAAGTTTGTATGTGATAAGCATTGTTACAATTATACATTAAATGCTTTGATATTACATAAATTGTGTATATGAGATTATAGTTATGAATTTGCATATAAGCATATGATTAAACATATGGAAGGTTTGTTGTTTTTATGAATTATATGTTATATAGTTCAAATTGATGATTTGTGTATTATGATTTGTTGAGTATATTTCATACGAACTTATTAAGCTTTATAGCTTATTTTTCTTATTTTTTCTATGTTTTATAGTCTTTCAAAGCTAGCTCAGATTTGGGGATCGTCAGAGGCTTTATTGCACTATCGAACATCTATTTTGGTTTTTTTTGAAGTTATGTATGTATGGTATATGGTATGTATAGGCTTGAGTCATTTTGGGCTATGTTTGATGAACATGTTTATATAAGTCATTAAATGAGTTAATTTTGAATATATTTAGATCAAGAAAAATAGAATTCAGATTTGGATCGGGATCGGGGAAAAACAAAAGTTATTGACTAATCGACTCGTTCACTGTTTTAATATCTAAGGTAAGTTTGTATGTGATAAGCATTGTTACAATTATACATTAAATGTTTTGTTATTACATAAATTGTATATATGAGATTATAGTTATGAATTTGCATATAAGCATATGATTAAACATATGGAAGTTTTGTTGTTTTCATGAATTATATGTTATATAGTTCAAATTGATGATTTGTGTATTATGATTTCATACAAACTTATTAAGCTTTATAGCTTATTTTTCTTATTTTTTTCTATGTTTTATAGCCTTTCGAAGCTAGCTCAGATTTGGGGATCGTCAGAGACTTTATCGCACTATCGAACATCTATTTTGGTACTTTTGAAGTTATGTCTGTATGATATATGGTATGTATAGGCTTGACTCATTTTGGGGTATGTTTGATGAACATGTTTATATAGGCCATTTGTGTTGGCTTGTGATAATGAAATTGTTAATGTAAAAATTTGTGTAAATTGCTTTGTTTTGAGTTAGAAAATTGACCTATATTGAGTGAATGAGGTTGAATTGTTAATGCATGTTTGGAATGGTTTAACCATATGAATTATATATGTGAATTATGTATAGTAAAACAAGTTGAGTAGATAGGTATTTAAATTGGTAAATGACATTGAATTGAGTATTTAAATGGTTGAAATGGATATAGTATGATTGTGTATTGGTTAATGATTTTTGACTACATATTTCTGTCTTAAAATGGTACCAATTGAGCTTGTATAGGTATGTGCAAAGTGGGTGGCAAAATGGCTTGGTAAATGACCTATTTTTGTCTACACAAGCAAAGACACAGGCGTGTGTCTCAGCCATGTGTGACACACGGTCATGTTACACGGCCATGTGTCCCCTAGTGTTGATTTTGTAAACAAGTCAGTATGCTCCACACGGCTTCACACATAGGCGTGTGACTTGGCCGTATGGCATAAGTTAGTATACCCTACAGGGTTGGCACAGCCTAGCACATGGCCTGGCACACTGGTGCGTATGGCTATTTTTAGGGCACACGAGCTAGCCACACGGGCGTGTGTGTTGTTCGTGTGACCCAAGTCAAAGAGTTACACGGGGTCAGACACGGGCTAGTACACGGCCATGTGCTCCCATTTCGAATCTTCACACGGCCTATGACACGGGCGTGTCTGTTGGTCGTGTGAGACACACGGGCTGGCCACACGGGCGTTTGTCCTTTATTTTATGTAAAAAATTTAAGTGTTGAAAAATTTCTTGAGTTATCGGTTTAGTCCCGAACCACTTTCAAAGTATGTTTAGGGACTTGTACGCTTGTATAAGGGACAAATTGATTGAGATTGAATGATGATTGTAAGTAATGATTGACTGTATGAGAAAAGTATGTTTAATTGTGTTGTATGTCCGGTAATGCTTCGTAATCCTAT
Source organism: Gossypium longicalyx (assembly GCA_025698465.1). NCBI lineage: Eukaryota > Viridiplantae > Streptophyta > Magnoliopsida > Malvales > Malvaceae > Gossypium > Gossypium longicalyx. Next base: position 57,712,987 of record CM047003.1, read on the forward strand.
TCCAGCATTGAATACGGGTGAGGGGTGTTACAATATTAGGGTTGATCCAAGCTAGATTTCGACAATTGTTGAATGGAAACCACCAAGGAATGTATCTGAGGTTAGAATCTTTTTAGGCTTAGCTAGTTATTATCGATGTTTTGTCAAGAGATTTTCGATGCTTGCTACTCCTATGATCTAGTTGTTGCAAAAATATGTAAAATTTGAATGGTCCGAAAAATGTCAGCAAAGTTTTTAGAAATTGAAAACATTACTGATTAAGGCACCGGTTTTAGTACAACCTGAATCAGGAAAAGAATTTGTAATTTATAGCAATGTTTCATTGAATGGTTTGGGATGTGTGTTAATGTAAGAGGGCAAAGTGGTAGCTTATGCCTCGAGACACTTGAAACCGCATGAAAAGAATTATCCGACACACGACTTAGAATTGGCCACCATTGATTTTGCTTTAAAAATTTGGCGTAATCATTTGTATGGTGAGAAATGTCATATCTTTACTAATCATAAGAGTTTAAAATATTTGATTACTCAGAAAGATCTGAACCTGCAACAACGAAGATGGCTCGAGTTACTGAAGGATTATGAACTAGTGATTGATTATCATCTGGGAAAGGCGAATGTAGTTGCAGATGCTTTGAGCAGAAAGTTCTTGTTCACTTTGAGAGCTATAAATACGAGATTGACTTTATCTAATGATGGTTCAATTTTGGCCGAGTTCAGAGCCAGATCGATATTTCTTCAGCAAATTTGTGAAGCTTAGAAAAATGATAGTAAATTGCAAGCCTAAAGAGCTCAGTGTGAATTGGGGAGTGATACAGACTTTCAGATTGGTTCAGATGATTGTTTGATGTTCCGAGATAGAGTATGTGTACCAAAAAATGATGAACTTATTCAGAAAATTCTACACGAGGCACATAGTGGTTGTTTATTAGTTCATCCAAGTAGTATGAAAATGTATAATGATTTGAAGAAATTGTATTAGTGGTCAGGTATGAAACGAGATATTTCGGAGTTTGTTTTGAGCTGTTTGATTTGTCAATAAGTAAAAGCCAAACACCAAGTACCTTCGGGTTTACTTCAGCCAGTGATGGTACCTGAGTGGAAATGGGATAAAATTACGATGGACTTCGTGACGCGTTTGCCTTTGACTTCGAAAAATAAAGATGTCGTCTGGGTTGTTATTGATAGATTGACGAAATCGGCTCATTTTATTCTGGTACGTACTGACTACTCACTTGATAAGTTAGCTGAATTGTACATTTCTGAGATTGTGAAATTGCATGGAGTGCCTATTTCTATTATTTCAGATAGAGATCCAAGGTTTACTTTAGATTTTGGAAAAAGTTGCAAGAGGCTTTGGGCACAAAATTGATTTTTAGTACCATATTTCATCCACAAACTGATGGTTAGTCTGAAAGATTAATTTAGATTCTTGAAGATATGCTGAAATGTTGTGTTTTAGAGTTCGAAGGTAGTTGGGAGAAATATCTACCTTTGGTTGAATTTGCTTATAACAATAGTTTTTAATTGAGTATAAAGATGGCACCGTATGAGGCATTGTATGGCCGCAAGTGTCGAACTCCGTTGTGTTGGATCGAGCTTAGTGAGAGACAGATTCACGGGGTTGATTTGGGTAGAGAAACCAAAGAAAAAGTAAAGGTAATCTATGATTGCTTGAAAGCTACTTCAGATCGACAAAAGTCATACGCAGATTTGAAAAGAAAAGAGATTGAGTTTCAAATAGGTGACAAGGTATTTCTAAATGTATCCCCGTGGAAGAAGATTCTGAGATTTAGCCGTAAAGGCAAGTTGAGTCCGCGTTCCATTGGGCCATATGAGATCACTAGAAGAATAGGGACAGTGGCATATCGATTAGCTTTACCAACAGAGTTGGAAAAAATTCATAATGTGTGTCATGTGTTGATGTTGCGACGATATCATTCTAATCCCTCACATGTGATTTCTCCAGTAGAGATTGAGATTCGACTGGATATGACGTATGGTGAAGAACCAATCAAGATCTTAGCTTGGGAAGTTAAACAATTGAGAAATAAAAGTATAGCCCTAGTGAAAGTTTTGTGCCAACGACATGGGGTGGAAGAGGCTACGTGGGAACCAGAGGAAGCTATGAGAAAACAGTACCTAAACATATTTTCTAGTAAGATTTTTGGGGACGAAAATCCCTAAAGGGGGAGAGTTGTAACAGCCCGAATTTAGGTCTAGTCGGAATAGTAGTTTCGGGACCACAAATCTGACGTAGAAAAATTTATTTCTTCTTACATTTTTATGGTCTACAATTTTATGGAATGATTCTGTGAAAATTTCGTTCAAAAATTTTGACGTTTGAGCACTTAATTTAGTAAAAAGGACTAAATTGCAAAAAGTGCAAAACTTGAGTTTTATAAGCTAGAGGTGTCTAATTGCTATGAAATTTTAATTTGAAGATCCTTAGATGGTAATTAAACCATTTTTAAGTTAGTGGACACAAATAGACATGAGGTAAGAGAAATTTTAGTATTTCAAGTGAAGGGCATTTTGGTCATTTGGTAATTAAATGAATTAAAAAGAAAAAATCAAGTCAAATTCTTTGTCCATCTTTTCTCCCATGGCCGAATATCCCTAAGGAAAACATAGGCAGGGGTTTTTCATCTTTCAAGCTTGATTATCAAGAAAAATGATGTTCGAACCTAGATCGGGGGAAAAAAAAAATGTTTGACGATTAGGTCTCATTTCTACTATTTTTTGTGCCGAGGTAAGTTCATATTTAAATAATGCATTGTTATAATTATGTTTTAAATGCTTTAATATTGTATGAATTGTGATTTACTCTTTGAACATATTCAACAAAGTTTCGACAAGCGAGAATTCCCGTTTAAGCCTTAGGAATAGAATAGGATATGAGTGACATGTCACTAGGAACCCATGTGTTTATGTGATCTGGGTGCTACTCTCGCACGTCCTACCAGTGGCTGGGTAGTCTGGCATATGTTGCGGATACCTGAAAACTTATGTGAGCAGTACTAAGTAGCTACGTCTTGACTGACAGCTTGTGTGAGCGTAGCTCGAAAACAAGCTCATATGTATTATGAGATATGAGTTAGCTTCGGTTACATATATGACACTTATGTAAAAGACTTTCGAGTATCCATTAATATTTTGAGTGTTCAATAGGAATGTCAAAGTTGTGAAGGGATATTGTTATGTTTTGTGTTGGTACAAGTATGTACGTAAAACTCATAAGTAATGAGCTTGATATGTGATGAAACATTGGTAAGGTTATGATTGAGTAAGTTATAAGATTTTAATAACAATCATGTTAGTTTTCATCATGTTAATTGCATGTTTAATGTGTGGCTATGATGCTTATTATTTGCATAGGAACTTACTAAGCTATATAGCTTACTCCCTTCCTTTCCCTTGTCTTATAGTGTCACCAAGCTAGCTCGGGGATCAGAGACTGTCGGAGATCCATTGACACTACCAACAATTATTTTGGTACCAATGATTTTAACATTTTCAGTTATGGCATGTATAGGGGACTTGGTCATTTTGTTATGTGTCATAATTGATTTGGCCAAATCTATTGGCTTATATTGGTTGAAAGTTTATTTTGTATAAGGCCACTTGAAATTGGCTACTATTGGTATAAGCAATTTATATGATGATGTCTTTCATGGATGTGAGATTTTACTTGTTTGAATTGATAAGTATGTGATGTTTGTGTATGATAGATGGTAGCATGTGAATGATGTGTTGATGTCTTGGTTGTGGCTGAATTGGTTCTATGTAAATGTTGGATTGGTGCTATGTTAAGTTGTGTAGGTGTGTGCAACGAAGGGGGCAAAATGGCTTGGTAAATAGCCATATTTGTGTCCACACGGGTAGACACACGGGCGTGTGCCTAGGTCATGTGTGACACATGGCTTGCCCTATGGGCATGTGTTTAGGCCGTGTGTCTTCTGCACCATTATTTTTGCAAAATAGAATACTCAGAATTGAGCACATGGGCAGAGACACGGGCGTGTGTCTCAGCCGTATGGATGACATGGCCTTAGGCACGGGCGTGTGTCCTGGGCGTGTAAACTCTACACCTATTTTATGAAAAATCATAAATTTGAATTTGACCATACGGCCTAGAACACGGGCGTGTGACTTGGTGTGTATCTTTAATTTGTTTTTAGGTGACAAACAGAGAGTTACAGAGGTTCGAGACATGGGCGTGTATGACCACATGGCCTGCCCACACGGGCGTGTCCTAAGTTACACGGGCGTGTGACCCCTGTTTAGTGAAAAAAATAATTTTTTGAGTTTTGTAAAATTTTCTAAAGTTCTCGGTTTAATCCCGAACCACTTCCAAAACATGTTATGGGCATCGTAGCCTTGTAATAGGGACATTATGATTGAATATGAATGGTTTTAATTTGGACGAAAATTTATAGCTCAGAAATGCAAGTTTGCTTGTGTTAAAGTTCAGTAATGCCTCGTACCCTGTTCCAGTGTCGAATACGGTTAAGGCGTGCTACACATACTCTGCCTCTGAATAACAAACAACCATCAGCCCCGATCTAAAATTCTTAGTCAGGAGTCGATTCGCTTTGTACCCGTCTTTCTTGCAACTTACTATCACTTTTTTTAGCTTCAAAGATCTGTTGCAAAAACATTGGTCTAGCTTTTAACTCGGCTATGATTAAACCATCTTCAGATAATGGCAATCGAGTATTCATAGCTCGCAAGGAAAATGGAGATTTTCTGCTTAGAGCATCAGCAATCACATTAGCTTTTCCTGGATAATAGTCAATGACAAGATCATAATCTTTCAATAACTCAAGCTATCTGCACTATCTCAAATTCAAATCTTTCTGTGACATCAAGTATTTCAGACTTTTATGATCGGTGAATATGTGACATTTTTCACCATACAAGTAATGCCACCATATTTTCAATGCAAACACTATGGTTGCCAATTCAAGATCATGTGTCGGGTAGTTCTTTTCATGTGGCTTTAGTTGTTGTGAAGCATAGGCTACTACTTTATCATCTTGCAACAAAACACAGCCTAAACCATTCAATGACTCATCACTGTAAACTGTAAATTCCTTACCTGATTCTGGCTGAACTAACATTGGTGCTTTTGTCAATAAGGCTTTTAATCTATCAAAATTCCGTTGGCATTTATCAGTTCACTTGAGCTTTACATCTTTCTACAGTAAACGAGTCATTGGAGAAACTATCATTGAAAATTTTTTTACAAACCTCCGATAATAACCAGCTAGTCCCAGAAAACTTCTGACTTCAGACATATTCTTTAGTGGCTTCCAATTAACAATGGCTGCAATTTTATTCGGGTCTACTCTAACACCTTCAGCAGATACTATATGCCCAAGAAAACTAACTTCCCGTGACCGAAATTCACATTTACTGAATTTGGTGTACAGTTGTTTCTCTCACAAAGTTTGTAACACTATTCTCAAATGCTCAACATGCTCATTTTCATTCCGAGAGTAAACCAAAATATCATCTATAAATACCACCACAAACCTGTCTAAATACGGGGCTGAAAATTCTATTCATCAAATTTATAAACACTGTAGGTGCATTTGTCAAGCAAAATGGCATCACAAGAAACTCATAGTGTCCATACTTGGTTCTAAAAGCTATCATTGGTACGTTCGATTCTTTTACCCGTAGTTGATAATAACCAGAATGGAGATCAATATTTGAAAATACAGTGGCACATTTTAACTGGTCAAGCAAGTCACCAATAGGAGGCAATGGATACTTGTTCTTTATTGTAACTTTTTTGAGCTGTCTATAATCAGTACACAGCCTCAACAATCCATCCTTCTTCTTTACAAATAGAACCGGTGCACCCAAGGTGAGAAACTAGGTCGAGCAAAACCTCTGTCAATCAACTCTTGCAACTGTACTTTTAGCTCTTTCAATTCAATAGGAGGCACTCTGTAAGGTGCTATGGATATCGGTGTCGTTCCCAGAACAAGATCTATAGAGAATTCCACCTCTCTTTTCAGTGGTAAACCAAGTAATTCTTTTGGGAATACATCGGGAAATTCACATACTACTGGTACTGATTAAATCTTTGACTCAGATACTTTAGTATCCATCACATATGCAAGATAAGCATCATACCCCTTTCTAACATATTTCTATGCTGATATTGCTGAAATCATATTATGTAATCCATCTAGTTTATCAGATTCAACATGAAGCAATTCACCATTCTCACATTTCAATACTATATATTTATGTTTACAATTCACCACTGCATCATATTGGGTTAACCAATCCATTCCCAAGATCACATCAAATTCATCAAATGGAAATAACATCAAGTTAGCCGGAAAGCAACAACCTTTTACCATAAACGAACAATTTTTACAAACTTATCCACCATAACACACTGGCCCAGGGGGTTTGAAACTTTAACCACAAATTCAGTGAATTCAACAGGTAAATTTTTAACAGACACTAAGTTCATGCATATATATGAATGTGTGAAACCAGGATCAATCAATGCCGTAATATTAGTATCAAGTAGAGAAAATGTACCAATAATGACGTCTGGTGCAGAGGCATCTTCTTTAGCATGAATAGCATATGTCCTTGTAGGCGCTGGTGCCTCAAATCTAACTATTGTATCCTTGGTAGTACCACGACTATCACCAATATTATCGGGATGGCAGGGCGGTCTACCCTTTGAGACAGGATTACTCAGCTATAGAGCTGGTTCTATCTCTTTTTCAACTATTTCTGGACAATCTTTGAGAAAATGGTCAAGTGAACCACATCCAAAACAAGCTCCACTTTTAGACCGACATTTCGCATGATGAAATTTGTTACAATATTTACATTTCAGTTTGGGGTTACCAACACTACCCACACTAGTCACAAATGGAGATGAAGACCTCGAGTTAGAATGTTGAGAGCCCCGTTCTCTTCCAAAATATCCCATAGAGGTGGTAACACGATCATAATACTTCTTTAATTTCTTAGAAGCAAATGATTGTGATTTACTCATAGTTTTTTTTCCAGAAACTCGAGCCTCTCTTTTGGTTTATCTCTTTTCTTTACTCAATTCCTCAGCTTTGTGGGCTCGATCAGCTAACACTGTAAATTCCCTTATCTCGAGAATTCCAATCAACAATTTGATGTCTTCATTTAAACCTTCTTCAAAGAGTTTACACATTTCAGCCTCAGTTAGAACCTATTCTTTAGCATACTTGCTCAACCGAACCAATTCCCATTCATATTTAGATACAGTCATGTTTCCTTATCTAAGCTCTAGAAATTCTTTCTTTTTCTGATCCATGAACCTCTGACTAACATACTTCTTCCTGAATTCAGCTAGGAAGAATTCCCATGTAACATTTTCTCTCAGTACAACTGAAGTTATTGTATTCCACCAATGATAAGTTATACCTTTCAGTAGGGATGCTGTACATTTTAGACATTCGGCAGGTGTGCAAGATAGTTCATCAAAAACCTAGATAGTATTTTTTAGCCAAAACTCAGCCTTTTCAGGATCATCATCTGCAGTAGCTCTAAATTCTTCTGCCCCATGCTTACGGATTTTCTCTATCAGAGTCTTACCAATTCTTCTGCCCCAAAATTTCACCCAAGACTTGTACTTGAAACACACAACCAATACCAACCATTCCAAGCATTTAAAATAGGCAATTTCATCATTTAACATGACATATCATTACAAGCATACATGATCACCACCTTACCTTAGTTAACTTAGGCATTCACAACATTAATTACATATTCTTAACATCACAGATATGTATATATATATCATCATAATCTAGTTAGTCATGCCAAAATGAACCAGTACTAGCCATTCCAATGGCTACATTACAAAATAACATTTCTAGCCACTATTGGCCAAGTTGTCCTATACATACCATTATACCAAAATGATTTTACTAAGAATACCCAAAATGACTAGTTGATAGTGTGACGATGCTCCAATGATATCCAACCTCCGCAAGCTTTCGAGCACTATAAAATGGGAAAAATAAAACGGATTAAGCATTATATGCTTAGTAAGTTCGTATAATAGAAATTAAACTTACCAATCCTGTTTATTAAATTTAAGCACACAATATCATGTTTTCCATCCATTTGGCTAAATTGCCATGACAAATACATTCAATCAAATATGTTAGTCACCAAAATCTTCATATCAATCAAGTAATATAGATGAGCTCATCAAGCAATATTCTTTCAAGTCATTATCATTTCATCTCAAGATTTTCATACCATGTCAAGATTTTTATATCCGTTGAATCATTGAATTTCGATGGAGGCTCAAGTAGTACACTCGAAGTGTACGATTCAATAATCCATCAGTTTCTTATTCAAGGGTACCCATCAGGGCACTTAACCAAGAAACACTCTCTCGAGCCACATATCGTATAACAGGATTACCAATCCAGGCTAAATCCTTTATATAACGTAGGACCGGAAGAGCTCGATTAGGGTTACCAGTCAAGGCTAAATCCTTAATCATAACGTATGCTCGAGAGGTATTATATTGAGATTATCGATCCGGGCTAAACCCTATCTATAACAAGGTCTTTGGGATTACTCGTTCGAGCTAAATCCCATCTGTAACAAATGCAGGACCCTATTAGTTTCGGGAAAGCGCATATAATTATTGGAATTCAACCTTCAATTGGGACTTAACTCTTTATCACCATTTCGAGCATGTATCAAATTTTCCATCATATCATACAAGTAAAGCACATCAATATAACTCACATTACATACAAACACAAAATTCAATTAACATAATTACATGCTCGATTAAGTTACACAAACTTACCTCGATACTTGTTCGTGTAAAAAGTCTACTAATTCGAAACCTTTTCTTTTCCTCAATCTAATCTTGAATTAGTGTTGTCTTAATCTGTATAAATGAATTTAACCATCAATTTCACACATTTCATATTTAAATGGACTCAATTTATGTCCTAGGCAAAATTACCATTTTGCCCTTAAGTATTCCATAAATTTTGATTGTCTCTAGGCCCGGAAAATGAAACTTGTGCAAGTTACTCTCTATTCCAAGTCTAACCAAAGCCCCATTACAAATTTTACAGCACAAATATTCATAAAATTTTAGAATTTTTCATCAAATTTTACAACTTTTCATTTTAGTCCCTAAATCATGTTTTCATCAAAAATCACTTTGCAAAAGTTGTTTATCTATCAATAATCTTTCATTTTCTACCATAAATTTCTAATTTCCAGCATATACATCCATGAACCATTCTTCATACCTTGATAACTTTTCAAATTAATCCCTCAAATAGAGAGATTAAGCTATCCCAGTTTCAAAAAAACCAAAATTACTAAAAACGGGACAAAGAAACTTACCCAATTAGGCCTTGAAAGTTTCTTTTCTCTCTCCTAGGGTTTCCATGTGTTTTAGGTTGAAGGTGACATAAAATATGAAGATTTCTTTTATCATCTTTTTAATTAATTAAGTATTTTACAATTTCCAATTTAGTCAATGCCCTTTTTTATATTTCCATGGATGAGTCATCAAGAAAAATCTAAATACTTTTCTTAATGGTCTAATTTCCATATAAGGACCTCTAGATTTGAGTTCCATAGCTATTTAACCCTTATAGCTACTAGAATTCAAATTTTGCATTTTATGCGATTTAGTCCTTCTCGTAATTAAACACTTAATCGATAAAATTTTTATTTCAAAATTTTCACACGACATGCCTATTATAATACGTATCATAAAATAAAATAAAAATACACCTTATTTTTTGGTCGAAATTGTGGTCCTGAAACCACTATTCTGATTTCACTGAAAAATGGGTTGTTACAATGTAATTATGTTAAATTAAATGTTGTGATTGTATGAAATGTGATTATCATTTATGTGATTTACTTGGATGTTACAATATGAGAAATTAATACATGCTTGAAAAATGGTAAAAAAGGGTTATGTCTCAATTGAATATTGAATTTCGATGAACATATGTGCTTTCCTGGAATGAATGAGGTCCTGCATTTGTTGCTGACGGGAATTAGCTCGGACGAGTAATCCTATTGACCTCATTATAGGAAGGATTTAGCCTGGACTGGTAATCATAATTGAGCTCTTCTAAGCATACATTATATAAAAGATTTAGCCTGTACTGGTAATCATGTTATACGTCATGTGGCTCAAGAGTGTGTTCCTTGATTAAGTGCCCTAATGGGTACTCTTGAAAAAAATTGATGGGTTATTGAATCGTACACCTCAAGTGTACCACTTGAACATCCATCGGGATTTCAATGATTCAATGGACACAACTCTTAACATGGTATGAGTAATATGAGATGAAATGATAATGTCTTGAAAGAATATTCCATGATTAGCTCATCTATCCTTAATGTATATAAAGATTTTGTGACTAACATGTCTGATTGAATGCATGTGTTTAGGAAATTATGCCAAATAGATAGAAAACATGATATTGTATGCTTAGATTTAATAAACGGGATTGGTAAGTTTAGTTTCCATTATACGAACTTACTAAGCATGTAATGCTTACTCCACTTTATTTTCCCCTATTTTATAGTGCTCGAAAGCTCGTGAAGGTTGGAGATCATTGGAGCATCGTCACACTATCTACTAGCTATTTTGGGTATTTATAGTAGAGTCATTTTGGGTATAATGGCATGCATAGGACAACTTGGCCAATAGTGGCTTGAAAATGATGTTTTGTAACCTAGCCATTGGAATGGCTAGTAATGGTTTATTTTGGTATGATTAAGTAGGTTATTATGATATATACACATGTGTTATGTTAAGTATATGTGATCAAATGATGTTAATGCCTAAGTCAAAACCGGGTAAAATTATAAACATGTATACATGTAATGATATGCCATGTTGAATGATAGAGTTTGCTTAATTTGAATGCTTGAAATGGTTGGTATTTGGATGTGAGTTTAAGTGTATGTCATTAGTGTGAATTTGGGTGAGAAATAAAGCTAGAAATAGCTTTATTTTGTCCACGCAGGTAGATACACGGGTGTGTGTCTAGACCGTGTGTGACACACAGCCTGGTACATGGGCATGTGGTTAGGCCGTGTGTCCCCTGCACTTTAAATTCAAGAAAACATAATGCTCAAAATTGAACACACGAGCAGATATATAGGCGTGTGTCCCAACCGTTTGTGCTACACTGCCTAGAACACGGGCGTGTGTCTTGGCCATCTGAAACCTACACCTAATTTTGAATTGAATTAATTAACCACACGGCCTAGCACACGGGCGTGTGGCATGGCCGTGTGCACAAGTCAAAGAGTTACACGGGGTCGAACACATTCTGCAGCATGGGCGTGTCCCAGGGTCACACGGACGTGTCCCTTAGACCACACAAGCGTGTGAGCCCTGTAACTTAAAAAATATTTCTAATTTCGCGAAAAATTGTTAAAGTTTTTTATTAAGTCCCGATTCGATTCTAATGCTTATATTGAGCTTCGAGGGTCCATTTAAGGGATGTTTTGAATAATCTTAGAAAATGAATAGTGATTGACATGATTTATATGTAAATGTTTTGAAAGTTTTGGTAATGCTTCGTAACCCTGTTTTGGCGACGGATATGGGTTAATGGGGTGTTACAGGGAACATAGCCAACAATATCAATGTCCAAAATAGATCATGGTAATTTAGTAAATAGTGTATATGCATGGGCTTTTTTGAATGTAAAACAGCGTAAACTTCTTACCCATCCATCAGTTGGACACCACGAGTTCCTCAGAACTCGTCATTCGAACACCAAAAAAAATAAGAGCTGAAGCTTGATGTGGACAAGCCACTAATAACAGAATACAGTTAAATGCCAATGGTTTGCAGACAAGCTGCCAATAAGTTGCGGATAAACTGCCAGTACTCCAACAATACTCCGGGTATAGATATACTACGAATATAATAATTTTTTGAATAAATCACCACTACTCCACAGAACTCCTTCGTCACCCATCAAACCCCAAAACTCATGCGATGAAGTATGTCATGTAAGTAATGAAGCATGTCATGCTTTAACAATATTAGTTTCAGTACGGTGGCATGCTTAAACATACATTCAGTATAACAGTATCAGTGGTATGCTTTGCATACATTTAGGACAACAGTATCGCTGACATGTTTATCATGCACTCAGTGAAAATAGTAACATTTAGCGGCATGCGTACATTTATTCAATATATATTACAGTAGGCATAGTTACATATAGTCGGTAACAATGATGAATAGCATACTTAACGGTACAAGCCACAAAATGGCATGCGTTTAGTCAACCAATTGATCAATCACACATTCAGCCCATATGTAAAATACTTACACAATCAGTTACCTCGTTTTAAAGTCTTATAACATTCGACCATTACTAGTGGGTCACTTAATGCTATCGGATAACATACGATGTCTTACCATAATTGACCACTTCACAGTTGGCATTATGCCATTCGACCATGCATTGAAATTACACATAACATTTGGCCAACTTGTGAAAAATCATACAATTTATAGTGACATCAAAACTGTAACCCCCTAGACCCAACCCAAATGTTATGGCCAAATCTAGAAGATTACATTGGCCATGATGATGGTCCAATAAAACATTTTTGAAATTATCTCTTGAAAATCCCTTTCCGAAAACCGAAAGTTGTGTGATTTAAGTGTTTTTTTAGAAATTCGATCTTATGTTCAAATGAAAAATTTCAAGATTAAAAAAAAAAATCGCAGCGAAAAATGTCATTTTGAAAATCATAAAATTGATATTGATATTTTAAAAATCATCAATTTTGCAAACATTTTGTGATGGAATTAAAAAAAAATCAAGTATTGAGTTTTAAATCGTTACTTGGAGTCTAATAAATTTTGTTATAAAAGTAGTTTGTTGTTTTAGTTTTATTACTTCAAATTATTTAAATTATAATTTAACATAACAAATCATGCAGAAAAGAAAAACTCGAAAACATTATCCAAAGTTCCAAAATAAAAAACTCCAAACCAAAGTCCCAAAATTAAAGTCCATAAAGCATGAACATGAACCAAAATGTCCAATACCACTACTTGCAACGTTTTTCGAAAAATAACCAAGAGTACCTCCATAGCTAAGCCCATCCTAGCCTCAATTATCTGAAATCAAAGTTTGAAGGGGGTGAGCTTAAAAAGGCTTAGTGTAGGTCTTAAATAACAATTATTTCACAAAAATAATTCATCACAACATCATATTAATCAGTCCATAACATATATATATTACTCAATTATAAATCAGATATGGCAGATTGTGTAATGACATAATCAATGGAACATTTTCAGAATACAATACAAATATTAGAACTTAAATCCTACCTAACTCAACTACACACCATATAGAGTTCCCCAGAATTCATCCAATCAATAACGCACCAAAATGTGGTCGAACCTCCAGAAATTGCAGACTTACTGCCAGATACATAATATTGTGGACAAGGCACCAGAAATGCAGATCTACTGCCAAATACTTCATTCATACATTTTTCCCACCCCATGCATGTGTTATGGCAACCGAAAAGATTTTTCAGTACCATGCTTTACATGTGAATCAGATTATCAGAGTATGGCATGCTTAACATGCGAGTCAGATCTCATATTTTTACACATAATTTCGTAATAGCATGCTTTATCAAGCAAATCAGAGCATCATAGTAGGGCATAATCAACATACAAATCCTTAGATCAAGATTTAGTAACTTATATTATTTTTATATAAATAAGTATACCATATTTTTATAAGCCATAAATCACATGACATGAGTGATGGAAGTCATATATTATCATACATCCTAGAATCATCCAATAAACCAATCACACCACAAAATCACAGAATTTCGGGATTTACTTACTTGTTATCCTCGCTTATCGGTTTTACCAATTTCTATGAATATACTTGTATTCACATAATCATAATATTAAATATAAATATCCATAAGTAATATACTTAATATATATATATATATATAAATATTCTTCATCATTATTTATTTAATTGTAATATCGAAAAATATCACTTAAATCCCTACACCTTAGATTTGATGGATTAGATCTTGATTCCACTTTGAAAGAGACGAATCCAATTGTCCTTGAGTCACTATGTTAAATCAAAATATGTATTAGTACTTATCTAACCAAATAATAATATTCTCTCAAATAAATAACACTGATTTGACATTACTTACGCAAAAAGATCGTCAACTATCACCCCTTTCTACAATTGATGCGCATATTTTGGGATTTACAAGTATTCTTCAATGATGCACGAAATCAAATAGTAGATCCTTGTTAAATAAAAATAATACTTCAAAAATATAATGCTTATGATAATTCTTCATACTTAGAATTAAACGGAGAGAAAAAGGGCTTGGTAATGAAATCCCAAAAACTCGATCAAAGAGGGAGATTAAGCCTATAATTAGAAATTAAAAGAGTTTAAATAAAATAAATAATTTGAAAGATGATTTTTAATAAAGAAAAATCAGATTTAGGAGTTTACAAGAGGATTTTTAGAAAAAAGGAGAAGAAAAGAAGAAAAATGAAAAAAAAGGTGGTGGACAATGGCGGCGGTGGTGGTGTGGCGACAGCGATGATGAGGAAGGAAAGTGGTGTGTTAACCGAGTATGGTGGAGGAGGGGAAGTGATTTGAAGAAAAATGGCTTCAAAAGTGTTGAAAAATAATCGAAAAGTTGAAAAAGATGGAGGAGAAGGTGGTGGACAGCCAAGGGTAGTCAACAACTCATTTTGGGTAAATTTGGGGACAAAGGGAGTGAAAAGGGGGATTTTTCACAAAAATAAAAGTAGAAAGGGGTTGTGGAAGGAAAATTTGACTCAATAAAATGAAGGAGAATCTCCCCCTTTTATGGAAAGACTTAGACGGCAAGGGGGAGTGTTGACGTTCTAGAATGGTCAAAAATTGCGGCTAAGATGAGAAAATAAATAAAAAGGGTGTAGGGATATTCAAACATGGGACCTTTAACAATTAATTAACACACTAAACCACTAGGTCTTTTTCTTCCTTGTGATACACATTTGCACAATTTAATAAATAAATTCTAAGGCATGACAAAAACATACAAAAGTTAGGACCCACACCTGATTTACACAAATCCGTAATGCTATCATTAATCTACAACTTCTACATTTTAGTTCGAGATAGATCTCAGTCATATTTGTACATAAGACAGACATAACACAATTAAAAACTAGCCTTCAACACCTATAGAGGGTTCAGTCAAACAAGGATTAATAGCGACAGGTTGGATTTAATTTTTGAACACTTACTCTATTTCGATTTAGAACAGAGATGCGAATAACTTCTTATGTCACTTTTGATATGAGGCATTTGATTTTAGCCCTTCAATTAAAATAACACACGGAATTAGTATGTGAAATTTGACCATTACACTAGCAATATTCGATCATTACAGAAAATAAAAGGAAAGAAATCAACGATAGATCTGATATATAAATGACACTTACACTACTCGATTCAGATTTGTGATAACTTGAATGCAGAACAACCAATAAATAAAAAAGAAAAAAAGGGTGATTGAGGAGCTTCAAGGGCGGCAATGATGTGAAAATGGCAACTAGGGTGGATGAAAATGATGATAAAAATGGTAACAGTGGTGGTTATTCACTTGGTTGGTGGTAACGATGGAAAAGGAAAGAAAATATGGATGGAAATTAGGGCATAAGGGTGACACAATAGAAGAAGAAAAGAAACAAAAGCATAGAAGATGAGAGGAGAAAGATGAAAGGGGCGACAATAGGAGTGCAATAATGAGCAAATGAGGCAAATGAGGTAAATAAGGTTGACAGAAAAATGAAAAATAACATTTATACCTAGATTTTCTAGGTAGGGACGACACAACTAGGGTTCTGGGAAAAAATACAATAAAATAAAAATTATACAGGAGAGAGGAATCGAGCTCAGGTCTCAAGGATAATTTCACTAACTCATAACCATCTAGCCACTAACTCAATCTTGATACAACCATGCAACATTAAAAATAAGAATTTGGGACGTGAAAACTCTCCCCTTAAAAGAATTTTTGGCTTCAAAATTTACCTAATTTGAACAGATGATGATATTGTTGATGAATTAAGTCCTTTGGCTCCCACGTGTCTTCTTTGGTGTCATGGTTTCGCCAAAGAAATAAAACTAGTGGAATTCAGTTCCTTCTTAAAACTTTTACCTCTCGATCCAAAATTTGAATAGGTTCCTCCTCAAAGGACAAGTCTAGTCCAACCTCAATATCCTCAATCGAGATAATATGGGATGGGTCGGATTGATACCGTCTTAACATCTAAATGGGGAACACGTCATGGATATGATCAAGTTCTGGAGGTAACTCAAATTGATAAGCCATCGGTCCAATCTTTTTAAGAATTTCGATAAGGTCCAATGAACCTAGGGCTCAACTTGCCCTTTCGCCTAAACCTTAACACTTTCTTCCATGGAGATACTTTTAAGAAAACCTAATTACTAACATTAAACTCAATATCTTTTTTTTTCAGATCTGCATAGGACTTTTGCCTATCTGAAGTTGCTCTCAACCTGTCCTAAATCAATTTGACCTTACCTTTAGTCTCTTGAACCAACTCCAGTCCCAAAAGTTTCCTCTTGCCAAACTCAGTCCAACACAAAGGGGAACGACACTTACGACCATACAAAGCCTTGTCACCTACCATTTATATGCTAGATCAAAAACTGTTGTTATAGGCGAATTCAGCTAACGGCAAGTGCTTGATATCTTGTTCATTTTACACAATTTATATGTTCAACTAGACTTATTCTCGAATTAATCCTTTCTAACTGGTGCATTTTGTGTTTAAATATTGATAGAAACAAAATTTGGGCACTTTAAATCAAAGACAAGCAAAGAAGGGGTTAAATTGAAACTTGCGAAAGAGAAGAGGGACTGAATAGTAAATTTGGGACATTTGAAGGGCTAGTTAGATTTTGACATTGTAAAAGCCAAAATTAGTAAATTAAATCTAAAATTATTTTTTGTACTTAGTGGTAGGTGGAAAAAGCCTAAAATTAGTATGTGGATTTTGTATAAATAGATGGGGTGGTGTACTTGAAAAAACACACCTTGATTTTCTTGCCAATTGAATAAAAATAAATTTATTTTCTTTCTTACTTTGCGTGAAAGAGTGCAGACATTCTGCCAACTTTTGTTTCCATTTCAATATTTTGGTTTAATTGTTTCTCAAGCCCTTCCCTTTTCACCTACCACCATTTCGATCCAAACCACTTCTATAACCAACCAAAGCATGATTAATTTCATGATTTACTAAATCTCTACTTAGCTTTAGGCTTGTATTCTTTCCTGTCAAGAATCGTGATAAACATGTTCATACTAAAAATTCTTCAAATTGGTATTCACTATCTCTCCAGAATATCGGGATTGACAAATTCATCCCTTAAAGTTAACTTGATTTTAATTCAAAAAGCATGTTAGGTTGTTGTCATTCTGGTGGAAAGTTGGAGAGACAAGTCAGCCATGCTGTATTTGGATTTTTACAAACAAATTAATGGAGATAGTGATCGGATTTAAACGTCCCACACGGTTGAGGCCATTAATCCAAGTTGGGCTCTTCAGAACGCAAGGCTACTGATTTCTTGAATCGCGAACACATGTATCGTGGTTAGATAATTGGTAAGGATTGGTTTACAGAGCGTACCGGGATCAACTACGAAAGGAAGAATTGATGGTTAGGATGTTCTTATCTCTTATAACCAACTTATTATTTAGAGGATAAAACTCATTTTTGAGGATCAATTTAGAGACCAGACTCACCGAGTCTAGGGCTAAGGCTTTAAAATTTTGTTTACAAAATCCAAATTCATTTTCTAATGTAATTTTACTTTCAATTTCTTTAATTGCTTATTTCATCACAATTATTTATATTTTTAGACATTTTCAACTCCCCTAATTTATTTAATTTATTTTTCAGTAGGTCTGTTTGGAGTTGTAGGCACAACTATTGCCATGATTATCGGCTCGACCGAAATTCTTTTCACAGGAAAAACACGAAAGTTGATCATAATATTCAATCCCTGTGGACTCAACCCTACTACTATTTAGAGTTATTTTAATTGTAGGAGTTATTTTGTTGATTTCGATGCCCATCAAATTTTGGCATCATTTCCAGTGATTAGAGATATTTTTATAATTTTCTTGTTTACCTTATGACCATATTAGAACCAGGGTCTCTAGAGTTTGTACCAGAAATATAGAAGTTAACCCAAAAACTACGAAGAAAAGCCATTTGACATAGTAAACTACCAAATCTCGAGTTCGATACCATGTCTTACATCAAGGACATTTTCTCATTTGATGAACTAGACGAGATGGCAGAGTAAACTATACGCCAACTCATAGTATCCCCTATGTATAGCTTATCTAGTAAGAGGAACACCATTCGAGTTGAACTCGAGTTTGATTCATTTATTGCCCACCTTTCGAGGATTACAAAATGAAAACCCGCACACCCATCTTAAAGAATTCCATATGGTTTGCACAAGCATGAAGCTTTTGGGAGTAACCAAAGATGAAATCAAACTTTGTGCTTTTCCTTTCTCATTACCTGACTTTGCTAGAGAATAACTATTTTATTTACCTGCGAGATCTGTCAATACATGGTCTAACATGTCTCGTTTATTTCTTGAGAGGTTTTTTCAACAGATCATAGTCGAACTAAGGAGGAACATTGTAGGAATCTGTCAAACGGAGACTGAATCACTCTACGATTACTAGGAGCGGTCCAAAAAAATTGTGTGCAAGTTGCCCACAACATGGACTGACTGAACAGTCACTCTTGCAGTATTTCTATGAGGGGTTACTTTTAATGGAAATGAAAATGATAGATGCTGCAAGTTAGGGGGCACTTGTTAATATGACGTCTGAGAGAGTGAGAGAGTTGATTTTGACCATGGCTACTAACTCTCAACAATTTTGATCGGCTACAGAACCCACGAGACGGGTTTATGGGTTAAGTTCTCTATCTCTAGAAGATAAAATGGATAAGCTGACAACGTTGTTCAAAATTTAATTATCGATAAAATAGGCCCAGCACGATTGTGCGGAATTTTTGTTATGCCAGACTACCCGATAGACTCATGTCCAATTTTACATAAAGATTTGATAAAATAATCAAATTTTGTCAGGAATTTTCCAAGACTACCCCAAAGGCGATATGACCCCTACTCAAACTTATAAAATATAGGTTGGAAAGATCACCCAAATCTAAGTTGTGGGTCGAATCCTCGGTTCAATCAACCTTGCCAACAAAAGTTGCCACCGAAGCAACAATTACCACCCCTAAATTCATCTTTGGAATCCATAGTGGAAAGGATAGCAAATAGTACTAAGAAGTTTCAGCAAAAAATTGACATACATTTGCAGGAGTTAGATAAGCAAGTGAGCAAGCTTTAGATAAGCAAGTGAGCAAGCTTGCGCTCACGCTTAGCCGTTTGGAGTCCCAAGGTAAGTTGTCATCTCTAACTGAACCTAATCCTCGACACAATGCAAGGAGTAGGAAGTTTTTGGAACTCGTACCTAGCATGAGTCGTTTCCACAACGCTGGTTGTGATTAGAAGAAACTTGAAACAAAGACAAAAATTATTTGCAAAACCACCTCTATTTCTTGAAAGACTCGTCCAATGCAAAAGGGAGTGAGAAGAGAAGGAGATCCTTGACACCTTTCAAAAAGTAGAAATCAACATACCTTTTCTTGCTACGATTAAGCAAATTCTACGATATATCAAATTCTTAAAAGAATTATGCACTAGTAAGAAGAAGCTCCTAGGTAATGAAAAGGTGAGTGTCGGAGAAAATGTCTCTGCCGTTTTACAAAGGAAAATACCACCTAAATGTAAGGACTAAGGTATGTTTCCATATCTTGTAAAATAGATAGTTTCGGTACTAAAAAAAACATGTTTGACTTAGGCACATCAATTAATGTTATGCCTTTGTCAATTTATAAAC
Source organism: Gossypium longicalyx (assembly GCA_025698465.1). NCBI lineage: Eukaryota > Viridiplantae > Streptophyta > Magnoliopsida > Malvales > Malvaceae > Gossypium > Gossypium longicalyx. The sequence goes on from CM047003.1 coordinate 57,733,063, forward strand.
TACTTAATGCGGGTCCTTTGAAAGAAATAGGTGTAATTATTCTGCCTGTAAATAGATCTATAATGCGCCCAGAGGGAGTGCTAGAGGATGTTCTTGTTAAGATAAACGAACTAATATTTCCTACAGACTTCCACATTATCGACATGGAGGATGACAACTCAGTCAATTCTTCTAGCATACTTCTTGGGAGACCATTCTTCAGTATCGTACAAACGATGATTGACGTATGAAGTGGGATACTCACTATGGAGTTTGATAGGGAAGTGGTGAAATTTAACGTTTATGAGGCCATGAACCACCCTATAATGATTTATAATGTTTCTAATGTTAACATAATTGAGCCCCTAACTGAATTGTATGATGAATATCATGACGAGGATGAACTACGAACTGTCCTTTACAGAAGTCTACATGTTGATGCCATGGAGGAACTAGAGGAGTGGATGACTATTGAAGAGTTAATTTGCGAAATGATTTCTCATATAGAAGCATTGCAATTACGAAAAAAATTTAGGTAAAACTTTTGAATTGTTGCCTTCACAAACTAAGCTTTTACTATCTATTTTGCAATCTCTAGAGTTGGAACTCAAACCACTTCTGGCCATTTGACGTACGCTTTTCTGGGTGAAAGAAATACCTTACCGGTAATAATCTTGAGTAAACTCTCAATGGTAGAAAATGAAAATTTGGCACTAATTCTTAGAGATTATAAAGATGTGATCGGATAGATGATAGCCGACATTAACAGCTTGAGTCCCAACACTTGCATGTACAAGATTCTAGTTGTAGAGAATACCATTCCCAGAAGAGGGACTCAAAGGCGTCTCAATCTGCCTATGATGGAAGTGGTAAGGAAAGAAGTTCAAAAGTTACTTGATGCTGGGATGATCTATCCCATTTCTGATAGTATTTAGGTCAACCCAGTTCCATGTAGTGTCGAAAAAAATCGGCATGACCGTAGTTGGGAATTTGATAGGTGAGATGGTTCCCACCTGGGTCCAAAACGAGTGGAGAGTCTACATCGATTACAGGAAGTTAAAGTTTTTAACTCGAAAAGATCATTTTCTACTTCTTTTTATTGACCAGATGTTAGAACGTTTAGCTGGAAAATCTTGTTATTGTTGTCTTGATGGTTACTCAGGTTTTTTTTCCAAATTCTAGTGGCACTAGAGGATCAAGAGAAGACAATGTTTACGTGTTCATTTGACAAGTTCGCCTACAGATTGATGCCATTGGACTTTGCAATACAGCAACCACATTACAAAGGTGTATGGTAAGTATTTTTTCTGACTACATCGTGAAAATAGTTGAGGTATTCATGGATGACTTTACTGTGTATGGTGAGCTTTTTGAAGTGTGTTTGTCAAATCTTGCAAAAATTTTGAAAAGGTGCCTAGAATTTAACCTTGTTATAAATTATGAGAAATGCCATTTTATGGTTGATAAAGGATTAGTTCTAGGTCATATTATTTTTGTTGAGGGAATTTCTGTTGATAAAGCAAAAACTGGCATTATTAACTCACTTTCATACCCCATAACTATGAGGAAGATTCGTTCTTTTGTTGGTTATGCAAGTTTCTACAGATGGTTCATTAAGGACTTTTCAAAAATTGCACAATTGCTTTATAACCTCTTATAGAAGGACAAAGAGTTTGAGTTTGACCAATCATGTAGGGATTTATTTTAAACACTAAGACATAAACTTATCTCGACACGCATTGTTCAGCCATCGAATTGGAACTATCCTTTCGAAATAATGTGCGACGTAAGTGACCATAGCGTAGGAGCAGTCCTTGGGCAAAGAATCGAGAAAGAACCACATGTTATCTCCTACGCATCTAAGACCTTGGATGCTGCCCAAAGCAATTACTCAAACACTGTAAAAGAATTTATAGCTATAGTCTTTGCTTTGGAAAAGTTTTGTATCTATTAGGGACTAAGATTGTTGTTATCCTTGACCATGCAGCTCTTAAACATCTAATCAGGAAAAAGGAAGCAAAACTGAGGCTTATTAGATGGATATTACTTTTGTAAGAGTTTGATCTTGAAATAAAGGATAAGAAAGGATGGAAAATTTTGGTAGCTGACCATCTGAACCGAATACCTCCATCGAAAGTTTGCTTTCTACTCAGACAGTTTTTCCTTGGCACGTAACATGGTGAATTACCTTGCTACAGGTATAGTCTCTTCTAATTTATCACGATCTAAAAAAGATAAGATTAAACGTGAATTGTGATATTATTCTTGGGACAAACCCTACCTTTGGAAATACTATTTCGACCAGGTAATTTGACACTGCGTTGCAGAAATTGAGGTAAAATCAATTCTATCTTTTTGTCATTCTTACGCATGTGGTGGACATTTTGGCCCAAAACAAACTACGCATAAAGTACTTGAATGTGGATTATATTGGACATATATTTTTCGTGATGCATATTTATTCTATAAGACTTGCGAAAAATGTCAAAAGGTAGGAAATTTGAGCCAAAAAAATGAAATGCCTCTAACACTTATTCATGTATGTGAAATTTTTAATGTATGGGGTATCAACTTTATGGGGCATTTATCTCATCATTCAGTAACATTTATATTTTACTTGCAATTGGCTATGTGTCAAAATGGGTGGAAGTTAAAGCAGTCCGACATTCTAATGCTAAAACTATAGTAGATTTTCTAAAGAGTTATATTTTTTCAGGTTTGGCACACTGCGAGCTTTGATAAGCGATCGGGGAACGCATTTATGCAATAAGGTAATTGACACACTTTTGAAAAAATATAGAGTAGTACGACGAGTTGCTACGGCTTACCACACTCAATCAAATGGTTAAGCGGTAGTGTCAAATCGAGAAATCAAGTTGATTTTGTAAAAGATCGTTAAGCCAGATAGGAAAGATTGGAGTTTGCAACTGAATGATGCATTGTTGGCGTACCGCAGAACTTATAAGAGACCCATAGATATGTCTCCTTACCGACTAATTTTTGGTAAACCATGTCATCTTCCAGTAGAATTAGAACACAAAGCGTTTTGGGTAGTTAAGCAATGCAACATATAGCTAAAAGTTGCGGGTAAGTATCGTAATGTAACAACCCAAACCAGTATTCATCGCCAGAACCGAGTTATGGAGTATTACCGAAACTTTCAAAACATTTTTAGATAATTCATAACAATTACTATTTATTTCCCTAGATTTATTCATAACGTCGCTTACATGGACGCTCGAGGCCCAATATGAGCATTGGAATTGAATCGGGACTTAATCGAGAACTCTTAGAATTTTTCATAAAATATCAAAATTTTTCCAAGGTGCAAGGCTCACACGCCTATGTAGTCCAAGGGACACGCCCGTGTGACCCTAGGACATGCCCGTGTTGCAGGTCGTGTTCGAAATCACATAGCTCTCTGACTTGTGCAACACGACTGGCCACATGTCTGTGTGCTAGGCCGTGTGGTTAATTAAATTCTTCGAAATTAGGTGCTGGTTTCACATGGCCAAGACACACACCTGTCTTCTAGGCTGTGTAGCACACACATGACTAAGACAAACGCCCGTGTCTCTGTCCATGTGCTCAATTCTGAGCATTCTGTTTTCTCAAATTTAAGATGAAGGGGACACACGACGTAATTACATGCCCATGTACCAGGCCGTGTGTCACACACGGTCATGACACATGCCTGTGTATCTACCTGTGTGGACAAAATAAAGCCATTTTCTAGCTTTATTTCTCACCCAAACTTTGCCAATGACTTACACCAAACTGTCATTCATATACCAACCAATTCAGGCATCATAACTAAATTAATTCTATTCATCTAATATGATATATTATTATGTGCATTCATGCTTTTAGTCTTACCTTTTATAAGCATACTAGTTTACCCTTTCTCAATCAATCAACAATAAACACTTATGTTATCACCATAAAATAAACTTAGTATATATATACAATTACCAAAGCATAATCATCGCTAGTCATTCCAATGGTTAGATTACATTAACCATTTACATTTACATGCCAATATGGCCAATTTAACCTATACATGCCATTATAACCATAATTTATTTACCATATGTACCAAAATGGGCCGATGGATAGTGTGAGTGATCTCCACCAAGCTTTTGATCCAACAAGCTTCTAATTTACTATAAATTAGGGAAATAAAACTAAGTAACAATAAAATGCTTAGTAAGTTCGTATAACATGGTACTTAACTTATCATTCATTCTATTTTGAGGTAACTATTTAAGGCATATTCAATCAATTTGATGTCAAGCCCTACACATATCCTTATTACCCTTGTTAGTCATATATTCCATAATAACATCAAAACATATATGGGCTCAACAACAATCAATTTTCCAGGCACATATGCTTTCCACAACATGTATTCATTTAACATGTATAAATCATCTCTTTATATTAAAAGTATAATTTCATAATAGTTTATCTCGAGTTCAGATTATCTCATGTTAGAACTTTACTCATATCATTTGAAATATCAAGGTCACGATTAGTACACTCAAGGTGTACAAATCTATAATCAAGGATGAACATTCTCATCAAATAATTTCCATGTACAAATATCATCATCTCATATTTCCATATATCAATTATTATGTATTGTCACTTTCATGTATTTCAGACAAATATGTGTAATGACTCATTTCTTATTCATATCTTCTCATGTAAGGAATTTTTATAACACCCTTCACCCGGATTGGACGTCGGAATAGGGTTATGAGGTATTACCGAACTTACATCGCAAACAATTATACAATTCAAAGTCATAGATTTCAACCAAATTTAAAACCATTTGCATTCAGTCATAAAGTCCCTAATACGAGCCTACGATGCCCAAATCATGCTTTGGAAGTGGTCCAGGATTGAACTGAGAACTTAAGAAATTTTTACAAAACTTAGAAGATTTTTGCCATGTACAGGGATCTCACGCCCGTGTGGGCAGGCCGTGTGGTCACACACGCATGTGTCCCTAACCCGTTTAACTCTCTGTTTTGCAAGGCATGAACAAATTGAAGTCACCCAGCCAAGCCACACACCTATGTGCTAGGCCGTGTGATTAATTAATTTTTATAAAATAGGTACAGACTTCATAGGGCCAGGACAGACACCCATGTCCAGGGCCGTGTCCCTCACACGCCCGTGTCTCTACCCGTGTGCTCAATTCTGAGCATTTTGTTTCTCAAAATTAAGGTTCAGGGGACACACAGCCGAAGCACATGCCCATGGGGTAGGCCATGTTTCACACACGGCCTAGACACACACCCGTGTGGACAAAAATAAAGGCTATCTACTAAGCCAATTTGACATCCTTATTTGCACACACATACACAACATTAAATTGCACAAATCATAGCATACGTAGACAACCAAAACATCCATAATCAAGGATAAAACATTTCATTTCAATACCTAACATACTTACAACCTCATATTTTACCAAACCAAATCATACCAAACTCACATTCTACAAGCTTCAATATGGCTACCATTAATATGCATTGTATCATATAGATATTCTAGCATACCAATGAACCAAACTCAATCATTTAACAACAAAGCTATATAGCCATAAATAAGCATATAGAGAACCATTACAAAACTCATAAACAAAAGGCATTGGCACATATACTTATATAAATAGGCTTACAACTATTTTAGCCAAAATAAGCCAATTTCATGGCTAAATACCAAATCACCTTAAACAAATATAAGGCAACACATTTGGCCAAATTCATAATGACACATATACCCAAAATGACCAAGTCCTTATACATGCTATATACTCAAAATGTTTAAAATCATCAATACCAAAAATGACAGTTTGATAGTGTGATGCGATCTTCGACGATCTCCAATCCGAGCTAGCTTGGGAACACTATAAAACATGGTGAAGAACCATCAAAGCTAAATCCATCGGCAAAGCTAGTCGATATGCCACTGGCCATATTCTTTCAATAATCTCATACGACCCAATGAAAACATGGACTCAACTTGCCTTTGGAACCAAATCTAAGAATCTTCTTCCATGGAGACACTTTCACAAACACTTTATCACCAACCTGAAATTCAATCTCTTTTCGTTTCAAATCCGCGTATGTTTTCTATCGATTGGAAGCTGCTTTCAAACAACTGCGAATTACTTTCACTTTCTCTTCGGTTTCTTTGACAAAATCAACTCCGTGAATTTGTCTCTCACTAAGCTCGGTCTAGTACAATGGTGTTCGGCATTTACGACCATACAATGCTTCGTAAGGTGTCATTTTTATACTCAATTGAAAACTGTTGTTTAAGCAAATTCGACCAACAGTAGATATTTCTCCCAACTACCTTCAAACTCTAAAACACAATAGTGAAGCATATCTTCTAGAATTTGGATTACCCTCTCAGATTGACCGTCGGTTTGCGGATGAAATGCGATACTAAAATTCAACTTCGTACCCAACGTTTCTTGCAATTTCTTCCAAAATTGCAACGTAAACCTCAGATCTCTATCCGAAATAATAGAAGTAGGCACCTATGTAATCTACAATCTCATTAATGTACAATTCAGCTAGTTTATCAGGTGAATAATCGGTACGTATCGGAATGAAATGAGCAATTTCATCAACCTATCAACAACGACCCAAACAAGATATTTCTTTTTCAGAGTTAGAGGTAACCCCGATACAAAATCCATTGTAAATCTATCCTATTTCCACTCGGGTATCATCACAGGCTGAAGTAAACTCGAAGACAGTTGATGTCTGGCTTTCACTTGTTGACAAATCAACATCTCGTTACAAACTCTGAAATGTCTCGTTTCATGCCTGACCACCAATACAATTTCTTTAAATCATTATACATCTTTGTACTCCCAGGATGAACAGATAAACAACCATCATGTGCCTCATGAAGAATTTTTTGAATTAGTTCAGTATCTCTCAGTACACAAACCCTACCTCGAAACCTCAAACAATCATTAGATCCAATCTAATATTCTGAATCACTATTCGATTTGCATTGAACTCTTTTAGCTTGCAACTTATTATCACCTTTCTGAGCTTTGAAAATTTGCTGAAGAAATATCGGTCTAGCTTTCAACTCGGCCAAAATTGATCCATCATCAGATAAGGTTAATGGTGTATTCATCACCCTCAAAGAAAACAAAGATTTTCTACTTAAAGCACCTGCAACTATGTTCGCTTTCCCTGGGTGATAGTCGATCACTAACTCATAATCTTTCAATAGTTCGAGCCATCTCTGTTGTTGTAAATTCAAATCTTTCTGAGTTATTAAGTACCTTAAACTCTTGTGATCAGTAAAGATGTGACACTTCTTACTGAATAAAAGGTGTCTCTAAAATTTTAAAGCAAACACAATAGAGGCTAGTTCCAAGCCGTGCGTTAGATAGTTCTTTTCGTGCAGTTTCAACTGCCTCAAGGCATAAGCTATCAATTTACCCTCTTTCATCAACACACAACTTAAACCGTTCAATGATGCATCGCATAAGATCACAAACTCTTTTCCTGACTCAGGTTGCACTAACACTGGTGCCTTAATCAACAACGTTTTCAACTGCTCAAAACTCTATTGACATTTCTCAGACCACTCGAATTTCACATCTTTTTGTAATAATCTGGTCATAGGTGTAGCAATCATCGAAAATCCCTTAACAAAACGTCTATAATAATTGGCCAAGCCTAAAAACCTTCTAACTTCGAATACATTTCTTGGTGGTTTCCAATCAACAACTGCCGAAATCTTGCTTGGATCAACCCGTATACCATCCGCTGAAACAATGTATCCCAAAAATCTGACTTCTCGAAGCCAAACCTCACTTTTGCTAAATTTAGCAAACAATTGTTTGTCTCTCAAGGTCTACAATACAATTCTTAAACGCCCAGCATGTTTAGACTCATCTCGTGAATAAATCAAAATGTCATCAGTAAAAACAACCACAAATCTATCTAAATACAGTCTGAATATTTGATTCATTAGGTCCATAAAAACTGCAAGAGCATTTGTTAATCCAAAAGGCATAACAAGAAATTCATAATGTCTGTACCTCATTCTGAACGCTATTTTCAGTACATCTAAATCTTTAACTCTCAACTGTTAATAGCTTGATCTCAAGTCTATCTTCGAGAGCATTGTTGCCTCTTTCAATTGATCGAACAAATCATCAATTCTCGATAAAGGATACTTGTTCTTTATCCTAACATTGTTAAGCTAATGATAATCAATACAAAGTCTCATGGAACCATCTTTCTTCTTGATGAATAACAGTGGTGCACTCTAGGGTGAATATCAACTCTTGCAATTGAGATTTTAATTCTTTCAATTTAGTTGGAGCCAGTCTATACGGAGCAATCGATATTGTTGAAGTCCCCAGTACTAAATCAATAGTAAACTTGACTTCTCTAATTGGTGGCAACCCAGGCAACTCTTTTGGAAACACATCTAGGTATTCACAAACTACCGGCACTGATTCTATCTTCAATTCAGACACTTTCGTATTCAGTACATATGCAAGATAAGCTTCACAACCTATTCTTACATATCTCTGAGCCGACATCGATGAAATTAAAATAGGCAACTCACTTGAATCATCTGATTCAATCCAAATAATTTTACTCTCTTGACATTTCAATTCAATAACCTTTCGTCTACAATTCACTACGACATCATGCAGAGCCAACCAATCCATTCCAAGAATTACATCGAACTCATCAAATGGTAAAAGCATTAAGTCAGCCGAAAAACAGTGACCCCGAATCATTAAAGGACAGCTCTTGTAAACTTTATCAACTAAAACATATTTGTCTAAGGGGTTCGACACTTTAATCACATACTAGGTAGACTCAATAGGCAAATTCTTACTAGATACCAAATTTATGGAAATATAAGAATGAGTCAATCTAGGATCAATCAATGCAACTACATTAGTATCATGGAGAGAAAATGTACTAGTGATAACATCAGGGGATGACACATTTTTGCAAGTGTGAATAGCGTAGGTTCTAGTAGGTGCTCTGGCCTCTGATCTCATAGTTAAATCTTTCATTACACCTCTACTACTGTTCCATTTCTCATATTTCTTGGTAGCCTCCCTCTAATGGCTGTGTTGCTCGGTTTTGCATTCTAAAAATTATCTTTCTCAACCATTTTAGGGCAATCTCAAATGAAGTGATCTGGGGAGCCACATTTAAAGCAAGCCCAGTTATTCATTCTGCATTCACTAGGATATCGTCTACCATAGGTTTATTAGACCTAACATTACCAACGCTTGCTATTGACGTAGTTAGGGCCTTAGAACCCGAATATTAGTTTCCACGACCTCTGTTGGGATACCTAGTTGAAACATTCGAACGAGTATACAATCCCTCGATTTTTTGACGAAGATTGAAATGACTTATTCAGCAGTCTTTTTCTTGAATCTCTAGTCTCAAACTCAGGTTTTCTCTTTTCTTTGGTCAACTCTTCAGCTTTGTAAGCTCGGTCGACTAGCACAACAAATTCTTTCAACTCTAAAATCCCAACTAACAGTCTGATATCCTCATTCAACCCATCTTTGAATCTTTTACACATGATGGCCTCAGTGAAAACACATTCCCAAGCATACTTACTGAGCCTAACAAACTCTTGCTCATATTCAGTTACAAACATACGGCCATCTTTCAACTCTAAAAACACTTTGCGTTTTTTATCAATGAACTGTTGACTGATATATTTCTTTCTGAACTCATCTTGAAAGAATTCCCAGGTAACTCTTTCTCTAGGTACTACAGATACAAGAGTATTCCACCACTAATATGCTGAGTCCCTGAAATGATATAACACATTTCAAGCACTTATCCGGTGTGCAAGAAAGCTCATCAAATACCCTGATAGAGTTCTTAAGCCAAAACTCCACTCTCTCGAGATCATTATCAACATTAGCTCTAAATTCTTCAGCCTCTTCTTTTCTAATCTTATCAACTAGAGGCTTGTTCAGTCTCAACAATTCCACACCTTGATGAACTACAGGAACCGTTAGGGGTTAGGTGGGGGCAGAGGATGTTGAGCAGCCGAATTTGTTTGAACAAACTCAGCAAACCACTCATTCATCCTTTGGATGAAGGCTTACCTAGCCTGTAACACCCCTTACCCGAGACCGTCGCTGGAGTCGAGCATGAGGCGTTACCTAACTTAGCTTACTAATTCGGGGCATAAAAATTTGCTTTTAAAATTAATTTAGCTTTGTTCATTCAATATGTCCTTAAAAAGGGTCCTCGAGACCCTAAAGCATGAAATTGAAATGGTTCGGGAACAAACGGAATCAATAAAAATTTTCCGATCACTTAAACAAATCAAAACAATTTATTTCATCTTTCATAAATAATTTGTCCATCTGCGTCATGGTCACTAAATAAATCATAAATCGAGTTACAAAACTCTAAATCCAAATCCGTAAATTTTCTCTGAAACTATACTCATATATTTTCTTACTAAATTTTTTTTTTTAGAATTTTTGGTCTATCCAATTAGTACAGTTTATTAGTTAAAGTTTCCCCTATTTCCGTGTTCGTCTGCTCTGACCTCTGTTCACTACGAATTAATTTTCTCCCTGTAAAGAATAAAAATAACCATGTCGTTTATTTTATTTAAAATTAGACTAAATAAGGAATTTATATATATAAAGTATAACTCCTAATTATTTTTGTACAATTTTTAGTGAATTTCTAAAGTTAGAATAGGAGATTCAGAAATCACTCTGACCCTGTCTCACCAAAATTTAAATATCTCGTAAAATATAACTCCTTTATTTACTCTGCTTCTTTCATATGAAAATACACTCAATAAGATTTAATTCTATATCTCATTCACTATCTAAATTCATTTATACTATTTTTAGTGATTTTCCAAATTCATGTCATTACTGCTGTCCGATTCTGTTTTAAAGCTAATTTCACCTTTTTCATGATTTCCATGGAATAACTTGCATTTAAGCATACATAACACCAAACATGTCCTTGATTAGCCATTCCAACAGCTAATCATTATCAAGCATTTACATACGATTCATCAACCATATCATAAGATCATGCACACAAAATGGCTACGATGCTATACAGTCCATACTCAAAATGAAACGTCTAGCTATACTAAAATAATCCTTGTGATAGTGTGCCTCTTCACGAGCACGGATAGCATAGGTCCTCGTAGGTGCTCTAACATCTGGCCTCACTGCTGAATTTCTAGATGCACCTCTATTACTTGCCCAGCTCCTGGATTTCTCAGTGGTCTGCCTCTGACAAGAGCGTTGCCTGATCTTACACTCGGTATTGCTTCTCTTTTAATCATCTCGGGACACTCCCGAATAAAATGGTCTGGTGCACCACATCGAAAACAACCCGTCTCAGTTGCTGGACACTGACCTGGGTGACGTCGACCATATCAGGGACACTCTGGTCTATCAAGCTGAACACTGCCAACACTTGCAATCGAAGTGGTCTGAACTTTCGAACTCATAAATTTTCTGCCTCTGTTTCGGCTAGAATATCCAGCTGAAAAATTAGATCTAGTGGAGAACTCTCTAGGCCTCTTGGGTGTAGACTGAAATGACTTGCTCATTAGTCTTTTCTTCGTGTCTTGCGTCTCAATTTCAACTTTGCCCTTTCTTTTTAACAGCTCCTCTGCCTTACAGGCTCTCTCAACTAGGACAACAAACTCTTTTATTTCTAGGACACCAACCGACAATCGGATATCATCATTAAGCCCTTCCTCAAATCTTTTGCACATAATAGCCTCTGTAGACACACACTCTCGAGCATAATTGCTGAGTCTAACAAACTCGCGCTCATATTTAGTCACTGTCATATTACCCTATTTCAACTCTAGAAACTCTTTTCTTTTCGGGTCAACAAACCTCTGACTGATGTACTTTTTACGGAATTCCTCCTGAAAGAAATCCCAAGTGACTCTCTCTTTCGGCACAACTGATACAAGTGTCTTCCACCAATGGTAGGCCAAATCTCTAAGAAGTAATACAACACATTTCATACATTCCTCAGTTGTGCAGGATAACTCATCAAAGACTCTGATAGTATTCTCGAGCCAAAATTCTGCCTTTTCTGCATCATCATCTTTTGTAGCTCAAAACTCTTTGGCTCCTTGTTTTCTGATTTTATCAACTGGTGGTTTTTCTCTTATAACCGTACCTTTGACTGGGGAAACTACATGGGTAGTCTGATGATCATGAGGGGGTGGAGGTCTAATAGCCGGATTGGTACAAACGAACTCGGCAAACCATTCATTCATAGCTTGGAAGAAGGCTTTCGAGCCCTCCTCCTCCCGACTAACTGTAACGGGATTTTCACTACTATTTGATGGCACCGTCCCTTCTACGGAGTAGACGCGTTACTCTCTACATCATCTGCACCAGCTTGTTCGGGATCCATAACTATAAAAGAAAATATTTTAAAATCGTCAGGAGTTGTCACACTATCAACACATAAGTATGGCATGTATAGCTAGACTCTTACTCATACTAAATATTCCGAGAACCAACTAAACCTTTGCTCTGGTACCAATAAATGTAACACCCCTTACCCGAGACCGTCGCCGGAGTCGAGCATGAGGCATTACCTGACTTAGCTTACTAATTCGGGGCATAAAAGTTTTCTTTTAAAATTAATTTAGCTTCATTCATTCAATATGTCCTTAAAAAGGGTCCTAAAGACCCTAAAATATGAAATTTAAATGGTTCGGGAACAAAACGGAATCAATAAAAATTTTTCGATCACTTAAACAAATCAAAACAATTTATTTCATCTTTCATAAATAATCTGTCCATCTGCATCATGGTCACTAAATAAATCATAAATCGAGTTACAAAACTCTAAATCCAAATCCGTAAATTTTTTCTAAAACTAGACTCATATATATTATTACTAAATTTCTTTTTAGAATTTTTGGTCTATCCAATTAGTACATTTTATTAGTTAAAATTTCCCCTATTTCCGTGTTCGTTTCTCTGACCTCTGTTCACTACAAATTAATTTTCTCCCTGTAAAGAATAAAAATAACCATGCCGTTTATTTTATTTAAACGTAGACTCAGCAAGAAATCTATACATATAAAGTATAACTCTAATTATTTTTGTACAATATTTAGTGAATTTATAAAGTTAGAACAGGGGATTCAGAAATCACTCTGACCCAGTCTCACCAAAATTTAAATATCTCGTAAAATACAGCTCCTTTATTTACTATTCTTCTTTCATATGAAAATAGACTCAATAAGATTTAATTCTATATCTCATTCACTATCTAAATCCATTTATACTATTTTTAGTGATTTTTAAAATTCACGTCATTACTGCTGTCCGATTCTATTTTAAAGCTAATTTCACCTTTTTCATGATTTCCATGGAATAACTTGCATTTAGGCATACATAACACCAAACATGTCCTTGATTAGCCATTCCAACAGCTAATCATTATCAAGCATTTACATACCATTCATCAACCATATCATAAGATCATACACACAAAATGGCTACGATGCTATACATGCCATACTCAAAATGAAACGTCTAGCTATACCAAAATAATCCTTGTAATCGTGTGCCCAGACCTCTGACATACTTTATGATCCCCGAGTTAGCTTGACAAAACTATAAAAAGGAGGAAAATAAGGGGGTAAGCATTAAGCTTAGTAAGTTTGCATGCAAATTGGAAACACAAAAAATTTATATACTTTTTCATACCCGTTTTAACTTAAAATTAGGCTATTCCGGTTAAATTCTTGTCGAAAAATAATTAAATATTATAAAATAATTAAATTATGTTAAAAATATGAACATTATGAATTTTAATTAATTTTATAGTTAATTTTGATTAAATTTGGTTATTTTTGACAGAATTACACAATTGGAGAAAAAGGACCCAGTGAACACTATGAGAAGAACAAAACTGAGAGTAATTTGAAGTATCGAGGCCAATTAATTTCCAGCCCAAGACGGTCCAGAAATTTGTATTAATTCATAATTAAATTAATTTTAATTTATTTCCTATTTAATTTAGGTTAAATGAATTAATTTTAATTAATTATGAAGAAAGGGCCTAGTGAACCGCACTGGTTGAACCGAATGGAGTGAGCCGAACCAGCCACTAATTGGGCTGACCAGAACCGTCCATTGGCTGACCCAAATCAAAAAATTAGCTGATAAAATATTCTTGCAAAAAGGCCCTTGAAAAACCTCAAAATTACGTTCAAACCCCACCTTTATTTTAGGCTTTGTAGATTTGCCCCAGCCTATTTTTAGCAATGTTGAAAGCTTCAACCTTGCCATGTATGTGGCCAGCCATGGGAGGGCACTCTTGGCTGCTGAATTTGCTATTTTTAGCAGCCCTCTTCAGCTATAAAAGCCACCCTATGCTGCCTATTTCAAAGCATCCCTCAACATCCCTCATTCCACAACATTCTCTCATCCTCTCTTCACTTCTCTCAAGTTTCCTCTCCATTTTTCCATCCCATTTTCCCTTCCTCTTGTGCCGCTGAGAAAATTCCATCTTGGGCAGCAATCAAGGAGTCATAGAAGCCTTGCTCGGAGAAGACAATGGAGACAAAGAACGAGCAACAATCAAGCATGCAGAGAAACTTTGGATTTGCTTTCTGTTCCCTTTCTTTTTAATTTCTGTTGTTTTTATGATGAACATATATATGAAAAATATTTTTGTTGAAATGGTTATTTTAATCAATTTAGCTTGAATTTAATTCGTGTTGGGTTGATTATATTTTACCTACTTGAATTATTAAAATAGTGTTTATCGCTGTTATAGGCCTCAGTAAATGCTTGATTAAGTAAAATCATGCTTAGGTCATCTGGCATTATAGGTGTTTAGATAACTAAACAATTAATTGTTTAAACGGATTGAAATTTCAATTAACGGACTCAGTACTTAATCAGTGCATGTTTAATTATTCTAAGGTAACTGAAAATCAAATTACCATTATATTTGGCGATACATATGCCTTGCATAACTTGCAAGATTGTTGTGATTAAATTGTTTCAAGGTATGGCTACTTTGTTACTTCACATAATCTTTTACATGTTTATTAAGTTAAATTAATCGGTTGAATCGACATAGGAATATGCGAGAGATAATTTAATTCAATATGTATGTGCGATAGCATGTTTACTTTATTAAATCTATTTAGTCAGTTGAATTGGCATAGGGATATGTTCAAGAGATAAATGGAATTTTTTAATTAGTAAATATGTTCATAAGTTAGCAAATTACTGGGTTGCCGTGAATTTATTCATAACGACATAAGCACGAATTTAATATTTCTAAGTTAAAAAGGTATAATTAATCCAACACAATTATATCATATTGATTAAATCTTAATTGAAATCGTGCACTAGAACTCTTTTATTTTATTTAAGTTGTTTGCTTAGTTTTAAAATCTTAGTTTATAAATGACTCTTTTCAAACCAAAATTATTTTTACCTCACCAAAGTGTTTTAATTAATTTCATAAATATTGCCTTTTACAGTCCCTATGGGTACGATAACTCGACATTTACTTGTCACTTTATTACTTGTTACGATTGTGTACACTTGCACATATCCACCGTTCCAAGTTTTTGGCACCGTTGTCGGGGACTGTTTTTTAGGTGAATTTATTTTTACATTTTGGTTCTTTTATTTTTCCTGTTCAATTTTACTTACTTAATTGATTCTTCACTGATTATTTCAGGTGTTTATGAGTATTGACCGGATTATCGACTTACTCCCAGTGGACCCCGAAATAGAACGAACCTTTCGCCAACGAAGAAGACAAGCAAACCAGAGAAGGACCGAAGAGATGAATTTCGAGAATATCAATCAAGGAAACGGAGCAAACCTTGCTCAAAATCCTATCCTTATAGAGCTTTACGACAATATGCCGTGCCAATTTTTAATTACCTTAATCCAGGTATTAGAAGACCCGAGATCGAGGCACAACAATTTGAGCCGAAGGCAGTCATGTTCCAGATGCTTCAGACAGTGGGCCAGTTCAGTGGAATGCCTACTGAAGATCCTCATCTTCATTTAAGAATGTTTATGGAGGTAAGCGACTCTTTCAAGCTAGCCGGAGTATCCGAAGATGCATTACGATTAAAACTATTCCCGTACTCGCTGAGGGACAAAGCTCGAGCCTGGTTAAACTCACTGCCACCGAACTCGATTTCTACATGGCAAGAGTTAGCAGAGAGATTTCTTGTGAAGTATTTCCCGCCTAGCAAGATTGCTAAGCTGAGAAATGAGATTACTACTTTCCAACAAATGGAAGATGAGTCCTTGTATGAGGCATAGGAAAGATTCAAAGAGTTATTATGAAAGTGCCCTAATCACGGAATTCTGCATTGCATCCAACTTGAGACATTTTACAATGGTCTTAATGCTCACACAAGGATTGTAGTAGATGCTTCTGCTAACGGTGCTATCTTATCTAAGTCTTACAATGAGGCTTATGAAATCATCGAGAGGATCGCCAGTAACAATTATCAGTGGCCAACCAATCGAGCAACGTCAGGAAAGGTGAGTTGCTGGAATCCATGAAGTGGACGCTCTAACTTCACTTGCATCCTAGGTATCTTCGATATCTTCAATGTTAAAGAATCTTACCACTAATGGGTCTAATAGTTTTGCAGCTCAACCACCTAACCAATATGAGAATATAGCCTGTGTCGATTGTGGGGAAGGACATGTGTTTGAAGAATGTCTATCAAACCCAGAATCCATGTACTACATAGGTAATCACAACCAGAACCGAGGAAGGCAAGGTTTGCAATCCAACCTTTACAACCCATCGTGGCGAAATCACCCCAATCTTTCCTAGAGTAACCAAGGGGCTGGAGGCAATAACAACTATGCCCAACCTAGACCAACCCAGCCGCCTAGTTTTTCACAACAAGTTCAGAAACCAGTTCAGGCTGAATCGTCCAATAGCTTAGAGAATTTATTAAAGGCATAAATGGCGAAGAATGACGCCACTCTAAGGAATTTGGAGAATCAAGTGGGCCAGCTTACTACTAAACTTAGGAACCGTCCACAAGGTGCTCTACCTAGTGATACGAAAAATTCAAGAAATCCAGGGAATGAGCATTGCAAAGCACTAACATTGAGGAGCGGAAAAATGGTAGAGCCCAACATCATTGAAGCTGAAAAGGAGCATGCTGAAGCTCAAAATTCGGAAGAAGTTCAACCAAGTGTTGAAGTTCCAGTTCCACTAGAACCAGAACCTGCAAGACCTGAAAAGGTAACCTCAGAACCAGCCAATTCTGATCAGGCAACCACTCCGTTAGCAGCAGAGTTGCCGCCAAAGACAAATCAACCGGTACCAACTTTAGTATATAAACCTCCACCACCTTACCCTCAAAGACTCTAAAAGCAAAAACTAGAGGTCCAATTCAAGAAGTTCCTTGACGTACTCAAGCAACTTCATATCAACATCCCATTGGTTGAAGCACTTAAATAGATGCCAAATTACGTAAAATTCATGAAAGATATCCTATCCAAGAAGCAAAGACTTGGAGAATTTGAGACAGTAGATTAGTTTAGAAATAATCAAATTTTTGGAGTTTAGTTTTTATCTCCATCTTTTGTACTCTTCATTCTTTTGTCATTATAGTAAAATTATCTTTGCCTATGATTTTTTATCCTCTTTGGAAAGATTTTTTCACGTTAAATTTGTGTGTTCAATTTCTTAATTTATTCTCGCTATTTTTCTTATTTGTTGCTTAATCGTGTCGATCCTAATAGATCTCGGGGAAACTATAACAGTAGGAGCAAATTGAGTAGCTTTGACGAAGGAATGCAGTGCATAACTTCAAGACAAATTACCCCCTAAGCTGAAGAATCCTGGGTGTTTTACCATACCATGCAACATTGGAGCAGCTTATTGTGGTAAGGCACTATGTGACTTGGGCGCAAGTATCAACTTGATGCCTATGTCGATATTTAAGAAGTTGGGGATAGGTGAAGTTAGACCTACTACGGTTACACTTCAGCTAGAAGATCGATCCTTAGCACATCCAGAAGGAAAAATCGAGGATGTATTTGTACGTGTAGATAAGTTTATATTTCCTACTGATTTTGTAATTTTAGATTTCGAAGTAGACAAAGAAGTACCAATTATCCTGGGGAGACCATTCTTAGCAACCGGAAGGACACTTATTGATGTGCAGAAGGGCGAACTTACTATGCGCGTTCAGGACGATCAGGTAACATTTAATGTTTTCAAGTCAATGCGATTTCCTGACGCAATAGATGATTGTTCTTTAGTATCCGATTTAGAGGATTTAGTAGTAGAGAAGGAACTCAACTCTGTTGAGGATCCTCTGGAAAGAATTTTGACATCAGACCCTCCAAGCGATGAAGAGGAGGATGAAAACTTAGCTTTGCTAGAAGCTAATCAAAAGGGATTTAATCCACAATCCCGATTTGAATATTTGGATTTAGAGGAGAGAGATTACACACAGCCAAAAGCGTCAATCGAAGAGCCACCTAAACTAGAACTCAAGGTATTACCTTCTCATTTAAAATATGTTTATTTAGGTGACGCTTCTACTCTGCACTGTGATTGTTTCAGCAGAGTTAACTACTGAGCAAGAAGAGAAACTTATCTTAGTTCTAAAATAATTTAAGAAGGCTATCGGATAGACCATAGCCGATATTCACGGTATTAGTCCATCTATATGCATGCACAAGATCATCCTGGAAGATGGTGAAAAAGGATGATCGATGGACAACGAAGACTGAACCCCATCATGAAGGACGTAGTGAAAAAATAGATTATCAAGTGGTTAGATGCGGGTATCATTTACCCCATCTCAAACAGTTTGATGAGAGCAGACCCGGGGCATCCTCGAATGCACACCAAGAATCCATCGAGCTTCCAAAAGGCCCCATGACTCGAGCTCAAACCAAGCAAATTCAAGATGCTATATCAGCCTTTGTGTTGCTCATTTGGGATGATAACAAGGTCCATGATGTTGGAGGAGCTAAGGACAACTTCTTGAAGACTCCATGCACCATTTTGCAATCCGATCTCAGCTCCTCTCCAGCTCCCCATGCGCCATTCAGCTCACATCAACTCACTTGAGCTCGTTTAGCTCATTTGAGCTTGATTTTAGCTTGTTTCAGCTCATTCCTTTTTCATTTCAATAAACTGAGTTTTAATTTAGCTTTTAACTAAGTTTGCTATAGCTCATGCCGAATTCCCTAGCTCAACTTAGCTCACTAAGTGTTTTTGACTATTTGAGCTAGCCGAATTTAATATGATAAGTTGACTTATAATTATTATGTCCAAATTTAGTTAGTGTCATTAAGTTATTTAGTTATTATTTTAAATTATAATTATGTGAATAGTTGTGTGATATTTAATCATGTTATTTAATTATGTAGGTTAGCTAAATTTGGAAGATACACTCATGGCATTTAATGCAAGGTGTAATATCCCGAATTAAGGCCTAATCAGAATAGTGGTTTTGTGACCAAAAATACGAGATAGAAATAATTATTTTATAATTATTTTGAGGTTTATGATATGATTGCATGATTGTGTGAAAATTTTGTGACGAAATTCTATGCATAAAGTGCTTAAGTTGAAATTAGGGACTAAATCGAATAATTTGCAAAACTTGCATTCTCGAAGTTTCTAGTATGAGATTGCTTTGAAATATTAATTAGGAGGTCTTAAATAGCAATTTGACCAATTTTAAGTTCATGGAAAAAATTAGGACATAGAAGGAATTTTTAAAAGTTTAGTAAGGAGGGGCATTTCGGTCATTTGGATATTAAATGAAATTAAAAGGGAAAAATAACACAAAAATTAGTTATCATCTTCATAGCTGCTGCCGAATGCTCCATCTCTCCATATCTAGGGTTTCTTAAACTTTCAAGCTTCATAGTAAGTGATTCCAAGCCCTGTTTTTAATGATTTTTATGTTTTTGAGATCCCGGTAGCTCGATGTAGCTTATGGTAGCAATATTTTGAGTTAGAGTTCATATTTGGAAAAATACCCATAGGTGAAATTTGTGTATTTTGGTGTTTTATGATAGAATATGAGGTTTTAAATTATGCTAGACAACTTGTGCTACTCGGTTTTAACTGAAAACGAGTAAAAGGGCTTAATCGGCAAAAATACCTAATAGTCATAAGTACATGTTAGAGTGAGAATTTGATGTTTCCATAGAAGGGAAAAGTGATCAGCATGTCATAAAACATAAGAAGAAGGGATTAAATTTAATTCCCGAGCCTAGGGGTAAAAGTATAAATATGCAAAAGTTTAGGGGTAAAATTGTAATTTTGCCAAAATTTGAATTAAGGATTAATTTGATAATGTGAGTATTAAATAAGCTAAATGTGTTATTTTAGATCAAGAAAGACTTGGAATCGACCCCAATCGAGGAAAAGAAAAGATTGTGGACTAAATTGCAAAATCTTTGTATTTTGGTACAAGGTAAGTTCATGTGTAAATAATGTAGCATAATTGTTATTTTTAAGTTATTGATGTTAATTATATGATATGCTTATTTTTATCGTGAAATATATGCTTTGCGGTTATTTTCGAATAAAATGCAAATTATGTGAGCTACTTGTTAAATATAAATTGTTACCGAGTATTGGTTTCGGTATTCTACGGAATACGGTAAGGATATGTGTTCGAGGAAAATCCCATTTGAACCTTAGGAATAGATTAGGATACAAGTGACATGTCACTAGGATGGTTGAGCATTCGAACTCGTTGAGTTGAGTCCGAGTTCACTTATGGATGCAAATGTCCGAACTCGTTGAGTTGAGTCCGAGTTCGTGAGATGTAACTAGGCATCTGAGCTCGGTGAGTTGAGTCCGAGTTCACTTATGAATACGAACGCCCGAGCTCTTTGAGTTGAGTCCGAGTTCGCTTATGGGCGGGTTACATGGTAGCTTGGCTACATATGTGGCACTTATGTACAAACTTTCCGTGTATTCGAATTATATTCCGATGTGTTCAACGGGTGGATCTTAAGAAAATAAGAAGAATGCCTAAAATGAAGGTGACATGTTGGTAAGTGTGGTAAATGAGAAAATTTGACAGGTATGTGCTTAAACCCTCGGGTTGAAAACTTGGTAAGATGAAATCGTAGAAAGATATTAAATGTAAATGATGTTTTATGTGGAATTGTGTGATTATGTTACTTGCTATTTGCATGTGAACTTACTAAGCATTTATGCTTACTCCCTCCTTTTCTTTCATTGTAGTTTTAAAAAGCCGGCTTGAGAATCGAGATAGGTCGAAGACTCGTTCACACTATCCGAAGGCTTAAATCGGTAAAATGGCTTGTATATTTTGAATGCGGCATGTATGGCAAAATACTCACTTTGTGTAATTGATCTTATGATATGGCTATGGTTTGGCAAGAAAAAGGTTTGTAAATGATTAACCATTGGAATGGCCAATCAAAGTCATATTTGATGTTATGTATGTTTAAAATGATATTTAGTTCATGATAATCTTTAGTAAAGTGAAATTTGCCATAAAATAGAATCTGACAGCAGCAGTGATGTAAATTTGAAAAATCACTAAAAATAGTATAAATGGAATTAAATGATGAGTAAGTTATGAAATTTAAGCTTAATGATTCTATTTTCATATAGATTGAAAAAAAAAGGTATACGAATTATAATTTATAAGATATTTAAATTTTTGTGAAACAGGGCCAGAGCAATTTCTGGATCCCCTGTTCTGATTTTGAAAATTCACCATAAATTGTATAACAATAATTAGAAGTCATAATTTATATGTGAAGATTCCTTATTGAGTATAGTTTTAAGAGAAATAAACTTCATAGTCATTGAAATTCTGTACAGAGAGATATCTGATTCGAAATACACAGAGGTCAGAGCAGTCAAACCTTGAAACAGGAGAAGCTTTAACTAATAAACTGTACTAATTGGCCTAGCCAAAAATTCTAGAAAACAATTAGTAAATAGATATATGAGTTTAATTTCAAGGAAAATTTACGGAATTGGATTTTGAGTTTCGAAACTTGAGATATGAATTTTTAAGCGACTATGACGCAGATTGCTAGCTTGAATGAAAATTTTAAAATTAAATTGTTTGAGCTGTTTAAGCAATGAATTAAGTCTGTTAACACCTCGTGTTCGACTCTGGCAGCGGTTTTGGGTACGGGGCCTTACATTTGATGGTATCAGAGTAGGTTTAGTCTGTTCTCGAACTAATGTATTGTATGTACGGGTTTTGCTATACATGCCATATATATATTGTGATAGTGTGACGACTTCTGACATTTTAAATGATTTTTTTATAGTAAATGGATCCTGATCCAGCTGTGGATGATGATGTAGAGAGTAATGCAGCAGCTCCGGCTAAAGGGGCGGTGCCAACTAAAAATCCACCTCCTACTGTTGGTCAAGGAGGAGGAGAAGGGGCTCGGGAAGCCTTTCTCCAAATGATGAATGCTTAGTATACAGAGTTCGTTCGTACGAACCCGAATGCACAACCTCCCCCAACTCCCCCGATTCCTCAACCTGTACCCCTGATGCCTCAAGGTGTGGATCTGATGAAATTTCATAGAACTCCAGTTGACAGAATTCACAAGCAAGGGACTGAAGAATTCAGGGCAAATGTTGATGATGATGCTGAGAAAGCAGAGTTTTGGCTTGAGAATTCTATTTGAGTATTTGATGAATTGTCTTGTACACCTGAGGAATGCTTGAAATGTGCTACATCATTGTTGAGGGATTCAACCTATCATTGGTGGAAGACATTGATTTCAGGGGTACCGAAAGAGAAAGTGACTTGGGAATTCTTTCAAGAAGAATTTCGGAAGAAATACATCAGTGAAAGATTTGTTGATCAAAAGCGTAAAGAGTTTCTTGAGTTGAAGCAAGGGCTCCAGCTAGAACTTATACCATAAAGGCACGTGAAGATGCTTCATCACCCAATGTGATTACTGGTATATTTTCTCTTTATGATGTTAATGTTAATGCTTTGATTGATCCTGGTTCTACTCTTTCATTTGTATGCATGAAACTGGTGTCTAGTATGAATATACCTGTTGAGAACACAGAATTTATAATTAAAGTGTCGAATCGTTAGGCAAATGTGTGATAGTTGATAAAGTATGCAAGAAATTCCCTTTAATGATTTGGGGTCATTACTTTCCGGCAGACTTGATGTTGTTGCCATTTGATGAATTTGATGTTATTTTGGGTATGGATTGGTTGACATTGCATGATGTTATAATAAATTGCAAATAAAAGGTTATAGAATTAAAGTGTGAAAGTGGTGAAATTCTGCGGGTTGAATCAGACAAATTAGAGGCATTATCTAGTATGATTTCTTCAATGTCGGCTCAGAGATATTTGAGAAAGGGTTATGAAGCTTATTTGGCGTATGTACTTAATACAAAAGAAATTGAAAAGAAAGTTGAATCAGTGCCGATTGTGTGTGAGTTCACGGATGTATTTCCAGAAGAATTATCGGGTTTGCCTCCAGTCAGGGAAGTAGAATTTGGTATTGATTTGATACCGGGAGCAACTCCGATCTCGATTGCTCCATATAGAATGACACTAGCAGAGTTGAAAGAATTAAAGTCGCAGTTGCAAGAGTTGACTGATAAAGGCTTTGTGAGACCGAGTTTTTCACCTTGGGGTGCTCCCGTGTTATTTGTGAAAAAAGAAATATGGTTCTATGAGATTGTGTGTTGACTATCGGTAGTTAAACAAGGTGACAATCAAGAACAAGTATCCGTTGCCGAGAATTGATGATTTATTTGATCAGCTAAAAGGAGCAACATGGTTTTCAAAAATTGACTTGAGATCTGGGTATTACCAGTTGCGAGTAAAAGAGTCAGATGTGCCTAAATCTGCTTTTAGAACAAGGTACGGTCATTATGAATTTTTAGTTATGCCATTCGAGTTGACAAATGCTCCTGCTGTGTTTATGGATTTAATGAATCGCATATTTCGGCCATACTTGGACAAATTTGTTGTGGTGTTTATTGATGATATTTTAATTTATTCAAAAGATGAGACAGAGCATGTTGAGCATTTGAGGATAGTTTTGCAAACTTTGAGAGATAAGCAGCTGTATGCTAAGTTTAGTAAAAGTGAATTTTGGCTTTAGGAAGTTGGACTTTTGCGTCATATTGTTTCAAGTGATGGTATACGGGTTGATCCTAGTAAAATTTCAGTCATTGTTGATTGGAAACCACCGAAAAATGTAATCGAGGTTAGAAGTTTCTTGGGGCTAGCTGGGTATTATCGGCGGTTTGTAAATGGATTGTCTATAATTGCTGCTCTTATTACTAGACTACTCCGAAAGGATGTTAAGTTTGAGTGGACGGAAGAATGTCAACAGAGTTTTGAAGAATTGAAAAAATTATTAACAGAGGCACCAGTGTTAGTACAGCCCGAATCCGGTAAAGAATTTGTGGTGTATAGTGATGCTTCTCTAAATGGTTTGGGGTGTGTACTCATGCAAGAAGGAAAAGTGGTGGCTTATGCTTCAAGGCAGTTAAAACCTCATGAGAGGAATTATCCTACTCACGATTTGGAATTGGCTGCGGTGGTGTTTGCTTTGAAGATTTGGCGACATTATTTGTATGGTGAAAAGTTTCGGGTATATACCGACCACAAAAGTCTTAAGTACTTGATGTCACAGAAAGACTTGAATTTGAGACAGCGAAGATGGTTGGAGTTATTGAAAGATTACGAGCTTGTTATTGATTATCATCCGGGAAAAGCGAATGTGGTTGCCGATGCTTTAAGCAGAAAGTTGTTGTTTGCTTTGAGAGTTATGAACACTCAATTGAAAATTTCATATGATGGTTCGATTCTAGCAGAGCTAAGAGCAAGACCGATGTTTTTACAAGAGATTTCTGAAGCTCAGAAAGATGATCAAGATTTGAAAGCCAAGAGAAAGCAGTTTGAAGTTGATACAGAGTCAGATTTCAAAATCGGTTCTGATGGGTGCTTAATGTTTAAAGATCAGATTTGTGTACCGAAGAATGAGGAATTGATTCAAAAGATCCTACAAGAAGCACATAGTGGTTGTTTCTCGATTCATCCGGGTAGACAAAAATGTATAATGACTTGAAGAAAATGTATTGGTGGAATGGAATGAAAAGAGATATCTCCAAGTTTGTATCAAAGTGCTTAATTTGTCAACAAGTGAAAGCTGAACACCAAGTACCTTCGGGACTACTCCAGACTATCATGGTTCCTGAATGGAAATGGGATTGGATTACTATGGATTTTGTATCAGGGTTGCCGTTAACCTCGGGGAAGAAAAATGCCATCTGGGTAATAGTTGACAGACTGACTAAATTAGCTCATTTTATTAGAGTGCATGCATTATTCTCTTAATAAGTTGGCTGAATTGTATATCCGTGATATTGTTAGACTTCATAGAATACCTTTGTCAATCATTTCGGATAGAGATCCGAGATTTACTTCAAGGTTTTGGAAAAAGTTGCAAGAGGCATTAGGTACAAAGTTAAATTTTAGCACTACCTTTCATCCACAAACTGATGGACAATCAGAGAGAGTAATTCAGATTCTTGAAGACATGCTCAGATGTTTCGTATTGGAATTTCAAGGTAGTTGAGAAAGGTACTTACCGTTAGTAGAATTTGCTTATAATAATAGTTATCAGACGAGTTCGAAGATGGCACCTTATGAAGCATTGTATGGTCGTAAATGTCGGATGCCATTGTATTGGACTAAACTCAAGGAAAATCAGATTTATGGAGTTGATCTAATAAAAGAAACAAAAGAAAAAGTGAAAGTGATTCGAGATTGTTTGAAAGCTGATTCGGATAGACAAAAATCTTATGCGGATTTGAAACGAAAAGAAATCGAGTTTCAAGTTGGTGATAAGGTATTTTTAAAGGTGTCTCCGTGGAAGAAAGTTCTCAGATTTGGACAGAAGGGCAAATTAAGTCCGCGTTTTATCGGGCCGTATGAAATAATTGAAAAAGTTGGACCGGTAGCCTATCGGTTAGCATTGCCATCTCAATTGAAGAAGATTCATGATGTATTTCATGTGTCTATGTTACGTCGGTATCGTTCGGATCCTTCACATGTGGTTTCACCGACAGAAATTGAACTACAACCAGACATGACCTATGAAGAAGAATCGATTAAGATTTTAGGTCGAGAGGTCAAACAACTAAAGAACAAAAGTATTGCACTTGTGAAAGTGTTGTGGCAAAAGAATGGAGTAGAAGAAGCTACACGGGAACCCAAAGAAACTATAAGAAATCAATACCCACATCTGTTTACCGATAAGATTTTCGAGGACAAAAATCCTTAAAGGGAGGGAGAGTTGTAATATCTCGAATTAGGGCCTAATCAGAATAGTGGTTTTGTGACCATAAATCTGAGATAGAAATAATTATTTTATAATTATTTTTGGGGTTTATGATATGATTGCATGATTGTGTGAAAATTTCGTGACGAAATTCTATGCATAAAGTGCTTAAGTTGAAATTAGGGACTAAATTGAATAATTTTCAAAACTTGCATTCTAGAAGTTTCTAGTATGAGATTGCTTTGAAATATTAATTAGGAGGTCCTAAATAGCAATTTGACCAATTTTAAGTTCATGGAAAAAATTAGGACATGGAAGGAATTTTTAAAAGTTTAGTAAGGAGGGGCATTTTGGTCATTTCGATATTAAATGAAATTAAAAGGGAAAATAACACAAAAATTAGTTATCATCTTCATAGTTGCTGCCGAATGCTTCATCTCTCCATATCTAGGGTTTCTTCAACTTTCAAGCTTCATAGTAAGTGATTCCAAGCCCCGTTTTTAATGATTTTTACGTTTTTGAGATCCCGGTAGCTCGATATAGCTTATGATAGCAATATTTTGAGTTAGATTTCATATTTGGAAAAATACCCATAGGTGAAATTTGTGTATTTTGGTGTTTTATGATAGAATATGAGGTTTTAAATTATGCTAGACAACTTGTGCTACTCGGTTTTAACTGAAAACGAGTAAAAGGGCTTAATCGGCAAAAATACCTAATAGTAATAAGTACATGTTAGAGTGAGAATTTCATGTTGCCATAGAAGGGAAAAGTGTTCAGCATGTCATAAAACATAAGAATAAGGGATTAAGTTTAATTCCCGAGCCTAGGGGTAAAAGTATAAATATGCAAAAGTTTAGGGGTAAAATTGTAATTTTGCCAAAATTTGAATTAAGGATTAATTTGATAATGTGAGTATTAAATAAGCTAAATGTGTTATTTTAGATCAAGAAAGACGTGGAATCGACCCCAATCGCGGAAAAGAAAAGATTGTGGACTAAATTGCAAAATCTTTGTATTTTGGTACCAAGGTAAGTTCATGTGTAAATAATGTAGCACAATTGTTATTTTTAAGTTATTGATGTTAATTATATGATATGCTGATTTTTATCATGAAATATATGCTTTGTGGTTATTTTCGAATAAAATACAAATTATGTGAGCTACTTGTTAAATATAAATTGTTACCGAGTATTGGTTTCGGTATTCTACAGAAGACGGAAAGGATATGTGTTCGAGGAAAATCCCGTTTGAACCTTAGGAATAGATTAAGATACAAGTGACATGTCACTAAGATGGTTGAGCATCCGAACTCGTTGAGTTGAGTCCGAGTTCGTGAGATGTAACTAGGCATCCGAGCTCAGCAAGTTGAGTCTGAGTTCACTTATGGATACGAACGCCCGAGCTCATTGAGTTGAGTCCGAGTTCGCTTATGGGCGGGTTACATGGTAGCTTGGCTACATATGTGGCACTTATGTACAAACTTTCCGTGTATTCGAATTATATTCCGATGTGTTCAACGGGTGGATCTTAAGAAAATAAGGAGAATGCCTAAAATGAAGGTGACATGTTGGTAAGTGTGGTAAATGAGAAAATTTGACAGGTATGTGCTTAAACCCTCAGGTTGAAAACTTGGTAAGATGAAATCGTAGAAAGATATTAAATGTAAATGATGTTTTATGTGGAATTGTGTGATTATGTTACTTGCTATTTGCATGTGAACTTACTAAGCATTTATGCTTACTCCCTCCTTTTCTTTCATTGTAGTTTTGACAAGCCGGCTTGAGAATCAGGATAGGTCGAAGACTCGTTCACACTATCCGAAGGCTTAAATCGGTAAAATGGCTTGTATATTTTGAATGTGGCATGTATGGCAAAATACTCACTTTGTGTAATTGATCTTATGATATGGCTATGGTTTGGCAAGAAAAGGGTTTGTAAATGATTAGCCATTGGAATGGTCAGTCTAAGTCATATTTGATGTTATGTATGTTTAAAATGATATTTAGTCCATGAGAATCCTTAGTAAAGTGAAATTTGCCATAAAACAGAATCTGACAGCAGCAGTGATGTAAATTTGAAAAATCACTAAAAATAGTAGAAATGAAATTAAATGATGAGTAAGTTATGAAATTGAAGCTTAATGAGTATATTTTCATATGGATTGAACAAAACAGGTATATGAATTATAATTTATAAGATATTTAAATTTTTGTGAAACAGGGCCAGAGCAATTTCTGGATCCTCTGTTCTGACTTTGAAAATTCACCATAAATTGTATAACAATAATTAGAAGTCATAATTTATATGTCAAGATTTCTTATTGAGTCTAGTTTTAAAGAAATAAACTTCATAGTCATTGAAATTCTGTACAGAGAGATATCTGATTCGTAATACACAGAGGTCAGAGCAGTCGAACCCTGAAACAGGAGAGATTTAACTAATAAACTGTACTAATTGGCCCAGCCAAAAATTCTAGAAAACAATTAGTAAATATATATATGAGTCTAGTTTCAGGGAAAATTTACGGAATTGGATTTTGAGTTTCGGAACTTGGGATATGAATTTTTAAGCGACTGTGACGCAGATTGCTAGCTTGAATGAAAATTTTAAAATTAAATTGTTTGAGCTGTTTAAGCAATGAATTAAGTCTGTTAACACCTCGTGTTCGACTCCGGCAGCGGTTTTGGGTACGGGGCCTTACACAAGGTGAATGCATAGGAAGGTTCAATGGATGACAATCAAGAGGCATATGCATGTTCATGATGGTCATTCATGTATTTGAAGATTCATGAATCAAATTAATGATGGAACATGCATTGGACGGTTCATGTATTGATCATGTGTTCACACCATGATGACCATTCGGGTGGATGATTCACACACAAGAATCTACTCAAGCTCCTTGTTCACACCATGTTTGACTCTTCATAAAGCTTTATTTAATTAAGCCACTCATGGTGAAACAACATGAATTAAAGGCTCCATTAAAGGAGTTAGCCGAATCTAGCCATTCATGTATGAAGATCATTTATCTAAGAACATCTATGCATATTCATGAAACTATCCACTCACCTCCCATTCGGCTGAACATGGACAAGAACACCATTGGACATTTTTCTAGAATTTTCATGTTTTAATTAGGTACATTACTTAATTGTTAAGTTCATGAATGGACTATTCGGCTAGCATAAGATACTAGTATAAATAGTTGGTTACTTTCAAATGTAAGGGACTTTTGCCAAATTTGTTAATGAACATTGTTCTTGTGAGGTTACTTCCTCTCATATCTCGTACAAGTTTCGAACGACTTATTTGGTTTGTGCTAGTGGCGTCAATCATCTTGTTTTGAACTTATCACCAATCTTGATGTGGCGTTCACCTATCCATCTATCCATAGTTTTCATCTTAACAATATAGGAATCGGGGTGAAACTTCTTAGTGTTGAATCATTCCTGACGTTGAGTTCGTTTTTCCATTCCCATCTTTTAAATTTCTTTCTTGTTAACCCAAAACGAACCTTCTATCCTTCATCCATCTTTGCTACCCTTAACCGAACCTATTATTAAACTTACCCTTCTTGAAACCTTCCGCTTATCCTATTCCATTCTTTTACTTTTATTACTAAAAATCCGAGGCACGAACGACTCTCTCGAACTACGATCGGGCAACTACGTGAATTCGACTCATCTATTCGGGTCGGATCAAATCATTTGGTATCAGAGCTTGTAAATCGAGAGGTGCCGACTTTCATATCAAGATCGAAATAGGTTCGTATTAAAAAAATCAAAAAGAAAAAATTAAGTTGTATTTTCGTTTTATCTTTGTAAAAGTGATATGTTGAAGTTGTAAAAAAAAAGGGTACGAAATTATAAAAAAAAAAAGTGAAGTGCTCAGTTTCTTCTCTGTTATTTATCATTGTTTCAATATCCAAAAATAATCTTTTCATCAAATTTTAACCCCCCATTTCCAAAACGCCACACTACACCAAAGAAAAAAAATTTTCTTTTAGCCTACCCATAACCTATACATCTTATCCCTTGTAACTGATTTTGAAGCCGACCCCAAAGCACCAAGACGAGTCAAGAGAAACAAAATACAAGGTTACGAGAGTAAGTTTGAGTGGTAAAAGGCTAGAGTGTGTGAGAGCATTTGAGAGTTTGAAAAAGCCTAAAAACGAGTGCAAACACGAGTGGAGTGTTCATCAATATTTCTTTCCGAGTGAAATAGTGAGAATTGTGGTGAGGATTTAAAAAAAAATTATTATTGAAAAAAAATCAACATGGAATGAAATGTGGAGGAAAGGCAACCTGTTCGGAATGTACCAGATTTGAATATGCAAGT
Organism: Gossypium longicalyx; assembly: GCA_025698465.1. NCBI lineage: Eukaryota > Viridiplantae > Streptophyta > Magnoliopsida > Malvales > Malvaceae > Gossypium > Gossypium longicalyx. Next base: position 57,763,762 of record CM047003.1, read on the forward strand.
CCTACTTCGAGAAGTTGAACGGTTGTTTGATCGAAAGTTGGAACCGATACAAGACCGACTCGAACAAGTGGAGGGAAGGGGTCGACGAGCAAGGACCCCAATAAGTCCACCTCGAGACCGTGGCCGAAGGCATGTTCAAGATGACGAGGTTTCTAAACCAAGTGAAGCCGAAAGCGAGGCTGGCTCGAATGTTAGTGACCGGCGGAGAGGCCAACGTCATCGTGGCCAACGAGAGCGAGAAAGGTTTGATGATGACTTGAAAAGTATTAAGTTATCAATTCCCCCATTCCAAGGCCGTTCGGATCTCGAAGCATATTTGGAGTGGGAGAAAAAGATCGAACTCATTTTTGAGTGCCATAACTACTCGGAGGCAAGGAAAGTTAAGTTGGCAGCCATAGAATTCTCCGATTATGCAATGATTTAGTGGGACCAACTTACGACATCCCGAAGGCGAAATGGCGAGCGACCCATTAACACTTGGGCCGAAATGAAGGCTGTCATACGCCGTAGGTTCATCCCAACACACTACCACCGAGAACTTTACCAAAAGCTCCAAAACCTTTCCTAAGGTACGAGGAGTGTCGAGGACTATTACAAAGAAATGAAAGTTGCTATGATCCGTGTGAATGTGGACGAGGATCGAGAAGCAACTATGGCTAGATTTCTGTCCGGATTTAACCGTGAGATCGCCAATGTTGTGAAGCTACAACACTATGTGAAGATAGTTGATATGGTCCACATGGCCATCAAAATCGAGAAACAACTCAAGAAGAAAGGTGCTACCCGAGGCTATTCAACCACCAATGTGTCCCGATGGAACCAAGGCACCAGCAAGAGTGCTACGGCGAGTCAAACGAAAGATCCTATGGCACCTGCCAAAGCTACTAAGCCTATGGGTGAAAATAGCAAAGGCAAGGCTGTTGAAGGTACCAAAACCGGACGAGAGACATAAAATGTTTCAAGTGCCTTGGAAGAAGGCATATTGCAAGTCAATGTCCGAATCGGAGCGCCATGGTGATTCGACCAAATGGCAATATTGAATCGGAAGAAGAGGAAGATGAAAGAGTTGAAAATGATGCCAAAAACCTTTCTGATGCCGAGAAAGAATTGGAGTATGTTGTCAAAGGTGAGATGCTTGTTATTAAGAGGAGTTTAGGTGCACAAGGTACCAAAATCGATCCGCAACGAGAGAATCTTTTTCATACCCGTTGCTTTGTTCGTGGGAAGGTATGTAGCTTAGTAATTGATGGAGGCAGTTGTGCAAATGTTGCGAGTACCTTCTTAGTGGAAAAGCTTGATCTGCCGACAAGCATCCATCCGAATCCATACAAGCTACAATGGCTTAATGATGGAGTTGAGCTAAAGGTAACCAAGCAAGTTCTTGTCCCATTTTCAATTGGAAAATATGAAGATGAAGTCCTTTGTGATGTGGTGCCCATGCATACGGGCCATATACTGCTTGGGAGGCCCTAGCAATTCGACCGAAGAGTGAAGCATGATAGGTTTGCAAATCAATATACCTTCAAGTATCAAGGCTGAAATTTTACCTTAGCACCTTTGACACCGAAACAAGTTGTGGAGGATCAACAATGGATAAAGCAATCTTTAGATCGAATGCGAGTGGAAAAAGAAAATGAAAAAGAAAAAAATAAAATGAGAGAGAAAAGAAAAAGAGTTGTGATAAAAATAAGACTAAAGTGAGAGAAAAGAAAATACAAAGAAATATGAGTGAAGAAAAGAAAGGAGTTTCGATTAACCAAAATTTTCTTGTTTCTAAATCTTTTCAGGTTGACTTAAATCATAAGATGCAGTTGCGATACATTTCCGAAGATCGAAGGTTTATAATGGTAGGAAAAGGTAAAACTAATCCTTGTTCGCCTACTCAAGGTATGGTTTCTGAAATTTCTATTACATCTTTGTCCAACTTGATTGATGAAGAAAACAATAACGATGAAGATATAACTGTTTTGGTTGATGGACAAAAGACTCTTGGTATGCGTGACATTGTTAAGTTTGATGACTATTTGCGAATTTTGAGCTGTTGCATGAATTTTTGTCGAAGTCACTATGCCTTGCAAAAATAATTTGAGATGCCCGAGCGAACAATGGACATTATGTTTTTAAAATCTTTGTTCGTTAATTCCTTAGGCTACAATGAAACATGTTTAGTTGATAACGAAAATGGGATTTTGATACTATCTTGTTGCAATTGTTTTAAGGTTAAGATGACTTGTCTCTTTGATCATTTGAACAAGTTTGTGTACTATAATGATTATCGATTGGTTGCAAGTTTTGGGACATTTTTGCAGTAAGGCATGAGGCGACAACTAAATACATTTATCCAAGAACGAACAAGTAGGCATCCCTATTTCAAAATTAACCGTCTACTCGACTTGAGGACAAGTCGCTTTGAAGACGAGGAGAATGATGTGAGCACACCCGGGGTATCCTCGAATGCACACCAAGAATCCATCGAGCTTCTAAAAGGCTCCATGACTCGAGCTCGAACCAAGCAAACTCAAGATGCTATATCAGCCTTTGTGTTACACATTTGGGATGATAACAAGGACCATGACGTTGGAGGAGCTAAGGACAACTCCTTAAAGACTCCATGCACCATTTTGCAATCCGATCTCAGCTCCTTTCCAGCTCCCCATGCGCCATTCAGCTTACATCAGCTCACTTGAGCTCGTTTAGCTCGTTTGAGCTTGATTTTAGCTCGTTTCAGCTCATTCCTTTTTCATTTCAATAAACTGAGTTTTAATTTAGCTTTTAACTAAGTTTGCTACAGCTCATGCCGAATTCCCTAGCTCAACCTAGCTCACTAAGTGTTTTTGACTATTTGAGCTAGCCGAATTTAATATGATAAGTTGACTTATAATTATTATGTCCAAATTTAGTTAGTGTCATTAAGTTATTTAGTTATTATTTTAAATTATAATTATATGAATAGTTGTGTGATATTTAATCATGTTATTTAATTATGTAGGTTAGCCGAATTTGGAAGATACACTCATGGCATTTAATGCAAGGTGCATGCATAGGAAGGTTCAATGGACGGCAATCAAGAAGCATATGCATGTTCATGACGGTCATTCATGTATTTGAAGATTCATGAATCAAATTAATGATGGAACATGCATTGGACGGTTCATGTATTGATCATGTGTTCACACATTGTGTTCACACCATGATGACCATTCGGGTGGACGATTCACACATAAGAGTCTACTCAAGCTCCTTGTTCACATCAAGTTTGAATCTTCATGAAGCTTCATTTAATTAAGCCACTCATGGTGAAACAACATGAATTAAAGGCTCCATTAAAGGAGTTAGCCGAATCTAGCCATGCATGTATGAAGATAATTTATCCAAGAACATCAATGCATATTCATGAAACTATCCACTCACCTCCCATTCGGCCGAACATGGACAAGAACACCATTGAACATTTTTCTAGAAGTTTCATGTTTTAATTAGGTACATTACTTAATTGTTAAGTTCATGAATGGACTATTCAGCTAGCATAAGATACTAGTATAAATAGTTGGTTACTTTCAAATGTAAGGGACTTTTGCCAAATTTGTTAATGAACATTGTTCTTGTGAGGTTACTTCCTCTCATATCTCGTACAAGTTTCGAACGACTTATCTGGCTTGTGCTAGTGGCGTCAATCATCTTGTTTTGAACTTATCACCAATCTTGGTGTGGCGTTCACCTATCCATCTATCCATAGTTTTCACCTTAACAGTATAGGAATCGGGGTGACACTTCTTAGTGTTGAATCATTCCTGACGTTGAGTTCATTTTTCCATTCCCATCTTTTAAATTTCTTTCTTGTTAACCCAAACCGAACCTTCTATCCTTCATCCATCTTTACTACCCTTAACCGAACCTATTATTAAACTTACCCTTCTTGAAACCTTTTGCTTATCCTATTCCATTCTTTTACTTTTATTACTAAAAATCCGAGGCACGAACGACTCTCTCGAACTACGATCGGGCAACTACGTGAATTCGACTCATCTACCCGGGCCAGATCACATCACAGTTCATGGGTAAGTCCGGTCCAATGCGTACCAAAGAAAGGAGGTATCACGGTCATAGAAATCGAGAATAACGAGTTGATACCGACTAGAATAGTTACGGGATGGAGAATCTGCATCGATTACCGAAAGCTGAACAAGGCAACTAGGAAGGATCACTTTCCTTTGTTGTTCTTAGACCAGATGCTGGATAGACTCGTTGGGCGAGATTACTACTGTTTTCTCGGTGGATACTCGGGGTACAACCAGATTACGGTAGCACCGAAAGATCAACACAAGACCACATTCACCTGCCCGTACGGTACATTTGCATTTAGACGCATGCCATTTGGTTTATGTAATGCACCTACTACATTTCAAAGATGTATGATGTCTATTTTCACTGACATGGTTGAGAAATTTTTGGAAGTTTTCATGGACGACTTTTCAGTGTTTGGAGATACGTACAATGATTGCTTAGCCAATCTGGCTAAGGTACTGAGGCGATGTGAAGAAACGAACCTAATACTTAATTGGGAAAAGTGCCATTTTATGGTACGAGAAGGTATCGTTCTAAGGCATCGGATAACAAGACACGAGATTGAGGTAGACAGAGCAAAAGTAGATGTTATTGAGAAACTCCCACCTCAAATATCTATAAAGGGTGTTAGGAGCTTTTTGGGCCACGCCGGGTTCTATCGAAGATTTATCAAGGACTTCTCCAAAGTTTCTAAACCTTTATGCAAATTATTGGAGAAGGACACGATATTCAAATTTAATGGGGAATGCTTAAAAGCATTCAATGACTTGAAGAAACAATTAGTCACGGCACCCATAATTGTCACACCAAACTGGGACTTGCCATTTGAATTGATGTGTGACGCAAGTGACTTCACAATAGGAGCTGTCATGGGCCAGCGAAGGAACAAAGTTTTTCATCCCATCTACTATACAAGCCAAACTCTGACAAGAGCTCAGTTAAACTATACGGTAACAGAAAAAGAGTTACTTTCTATCGTATTTGCTTTTGACAAGTTTTGATCTTATCTTGTAGGTACCAAGGTAACTGTCTATACAGACCACTCGGCAATTAAATATTTACTTGCCATGAAAGACGCTAAGCCGAGGTTGATCCAATGGGTACTTCTACTTCAAGAGTTTGATTTGGAAATTCAAGATCGAAAGGGAGTAGAAAACCAAGTAGCAGATCACTTTTCCAGATTGGAGCGGCAAGAAAGGAATTCTCCACTTGTACCGATTCAAGAAACATTTCTAGATGAACATATACTGAAGGTAAGCCATGTCTATAATACCCCTTGGTTTGCTGATATTGCTAACTTTTTAGCTTGTGGTTTAATGCCGTATGATAAGACATATCAACAAAGGAGAAAGTTTCTTCACGATCTGAAGTACTATTTCTAGGAGGAACCATATCTATTTAAAAAGTGTGCAGATCAGATGATTAGGAGATGCGTGGCAGAAGGAGAAATACCAAAGATTCTATACCACTGTCACTCAGCCTCAAGTGGGGGTCATTTTGGAGGAAATCGTACTGCAGCCAAAGTATTGCAAACCGGATTCTTTTGGCCAACACTATTCAAGGATGCATATGCATACGTAAAGAGTTGTAACCGATGTCAAAGAGTTGGAAATGTCACTAACAGAAATGAGATGCCTCGAACAAACATCATTGAGGTCAAATTATTCGATGTTTGGGGTATTGATTTCCTTGGGCCCTTCCCTTCGTCTTCTGGTCACAAGTATATACTGGTAGTAGTGGATTATGTGTCCAAGTGGGTAGAGGCAGAGGCATATCCGACAAACGATGATAGGCTTGTGATGAAGTTTTTGCAGAAACACGTGTTCATGAGGTTTGGAACCCCGAGAGCCATCATTAGTGATGAAGGGTCCCACTTTGTGAACAAGTGGTTAAAATCGTTACTAGACAAGCACGGGGTGAAACACAAGGTTGCAACGGCTTACCATCGCAGACGAATGGAAAAGCTGAACTGGCAAATAAAGAAGTCAAGGGCATATTGGAGAAGGTAGTTTGCCCGAACCGACGAGACTGGTCCAAAAGACTAGATGACGCTTTATGGGCCTATAGGACAGCGTAGAAGACACCTTTAGGGATGTCACCCTATAGGCTGGTTTTTGGTAAAGCATGTCATCTACCTTTGGAGTTAGAGCACAAAGCTTACTGGGCTCTTCGACGACTCAACTTAGATCCTAAGCTCGTAAAAGAAAGACGGATGTTCCAACTCAACGAGTTAGAAGAATTCCAAATGTTCTCATATGAAAATGCCAAATTACTCAAAGAGAGACTCAAGAAATGGCATGACGCACACATCCGGGTTCGAGAATTTGAAGCAGGTCAGCAAATATTGTTGTTCAACTCGAGATTGAAGTTCTTTCCAGGTAAGCTAAAATCACGTTGGTCCGGTCCATTGACAATTCACAGAGTCTATTGTTGAACTCCAAGGTGAGAGAGGTAATTTTTAAGTTAATGCTCAGCGTTTGAAACACTATTGGGGGAATAAAACCGAACGGGATAACATCTTGTTCATTTTATAAGATATTTAATATTTTTCGTGTTTTGTTTAATAAATAATTTAGGGTCTATTTTTCTGGTTTAGTATGTTTAAATAAATTGTGTCTAGGAGGTTGGAACTTAAACGGGACCATTTGTGACCCCTCCAATCTTTCCTGGGAATTTATTTTAACATAATTTTTCAAGAAAAATTTCCCTAATCAACAAAATAAATTTTTTTTTTCAAATAAAAGGGTCAATATATGCAATTTACTCCTTATTACACACCTAACCAAAATTTCACCATAAAATTTGCAGCACAAATATTCTATAAAATTCAAAAATTTCTTCAATTTTCACAATTTTATATTTTAGTCCGTAAATCATGTTTTCATCAAAAATCACTTTGTAAAAGTTTTTTTATCTATCAACAACCTTTTATTTTTTATCATAAATTTCAAATTTTCAGCATATTCATCCACGACATAATTTCCATACTTTGATAACTTCTCAAATTGATCCTCAAATAGATAGATTAAGCTATCCCGATTTCAAAAATATAAAAATTACTAAAAACAGGACAAGAAAACTTACTCAATCTTGCCAAGAAAGCTTGCTTTCTCTTTCCTAGGGATTCCATGGAATATTTAGGGAAGAAGATGATATAAAATTATTTTTATTTCTATTTAATTATTTATCATCTTTTAATTATTTTTATTTCCAATTTAGTCTTTAGCCTTTTTCTAATTTTCCATGGATGAGTCACCAAAAATATCTACATACTTTTCTTTAATGGTTTAATTACTATATAATGACCTCAAGTTTTGAATTCCATAGCTATTTGATCCTTCTAGCTACTAGAATTCAACTTTTGTATTTTATGCGATTTGGTCCTTCCCGTAATTAAGCACGTAATCGGTAAAATTTTCTTATCATAATTTTCACTTGACATTTCTAACATAATAATGACCATGTAATAAAATTAAAATAAATTTTATTTTTCGCTCGGATTTGTGGTCCCGAAACCATTGTTCCAATTTCACTCAGATTTGTGGTCCCGAAATCATTGTTCCAATTTCACTAAAATTGGGATGTTACAACTCTCCCCTTAAAGAATTTTCGTCCTCGAAAATTTTACCAATAAAGAGATTCAGACATTACATTCTCATAGTTTCCTCCAGGTCCTAGGTAGTTCCCTCTATATCATGTCATTGTCAAAAAACTTTTACTAAAGCTACCTTTTTATTTCTCAGTTTTTCTCTTCAAGTGTCAGAATTGGAATATAAATTGTAGATCTCTATCAGAAATAACAGAAACTAGCACATCATATAATCTAACAATCTCAAAAATAGATAATTCAAGCAATCTATCAAGTGAGAAAGCCATTCATGCCAGAATAAAATGTGCAGGCTTCGTCAAACAATCAACAATTACTCAAATAGTATCTTTCTTTTTCATAGGTAGAGAGAATCCTTATATAAAATTCATAGTAACTTTGCCCCATTTCCATTTCGGTATCGTCGCTGACTATAACCATCCTGAAAGTATCATCTTTATTGTAACGCCCTAAATTTTTGGGTCTTTCTTGGGTTGCTGTTAGGTTGATAAATTTTTGAATTCTGGTATTTCGGTGTGTAATTCACGTTAGGGGTGTGGTAATGGGCCTATGGAAGGCCCAAGGGTTGGTCAAACCCGAGTAAAATTTTAGATTTTGAACTTAAGAGATAGGGGGCTTTGGATAGAAGGTGTCGTAAGAAGCTGTGTGTGGAATGTGACACAAGGAAGCCTTGTGGTGGAGTGGCAATGTGATGCCACTAAGGAGTTATAAAAGTGGCGCCTAGGAGGGTTTGGAGGTCCAGGGTTCAAGTCACAGATAAGTAATTAAGGTGTTTTATTTTTATGAGCAGGAAGGTAAGTGGTGGACTTCAAATGAATTCTATCAGGTAGAGTTTGAATGAGTCAAGGAGCAAGTTGAGGAGGGATAAGGAGAGAAAAAGGAGGAGCTGATCAAGGAGGATAGAGTTGGCCAAATGGTGAACTCTTGAGGAGCAAGAGTTGGCCGGCCAAGGGGGGTTCTAATTGGGCAATCGGCTAGGGAGTTGAGGTATGTGTAGTTTCGGCAATAGGGGGTAGTTATGCCAAATTCTCTTTGATTTTTCCTTCGGTATTTCATTTTGTTTTTCTTTTGGTGAGCTAAAATAGGGTAGGGTGTCTTAGGGTTCATTCTCTTTACTCGTTCTTTTGCTAGAAGCCGAATATAGGTCTCCCAAAGCACCTCCCTATGGCGTTTTCCTCTGTCAAACCGATTGCCTACTTTTCTTCTTCTCTGATTTCTTCTCTTCTTTTCTTTCCTTCCATCTTCTTCTACTGCCATCCATACCTCTCCCTCTTCATTTTCTTCTCATTTAGATAGTCATAAAAGCCGAAAGCAAGCTCATCATTGTCGATTCTTCTCTTGACCAAAACCTTTTGAACCGATTCCTCTTATTGGCCGAAACCTTGATTACACCTTGTCGATTTCTTCTTAGCCAAATCTACCTTGCTCATACCTTTTCTATTTCTCCTTTTCTTTGTCAATCTCTTAGAAACCCAGTTAGCCGAATACCTTCTTGTGGCCAAACACTTCATTCTTTTCTTCAAAACCAAAACCTTCATACCTAGTGGTGTTCAAGGCAGAATCTGAGATAAAACCTGTCTTGCTTTGGGTTTGTGGAAGGATTTATTGTAGATCGGGATTGTACCGCTATCTAGGACCCTTCGTGGGCAAAATATCACGTGGGTAAGTACTCAAGCAACTTTCGTTAGTACTTATGTTAAGGGTTTTAGTTGAACCCCTTAGTGGTGGCTATCGATTTGGACTAAGGGCCTATTGGCCTCTTTCTCTTGTTTTGTGTGTTAGTGTGATCAAGGGGTGGTGCAACTAAGGATCTTAAAGGCTAGCACAGTTGGGCATCGAGACTAGTCTATATTTGGCAGAAAGGTAAGGACTTCGGATGCTTAGGGCCTAGGTAGGTGTTGGCCGAATATGGTAAGGGTTCTTTTCAAAAGATTAATATTGACTCGTAACCTGATATGGTGGTAATCGTTTGTAGGCTTTTCGTGCGAGGAGTTTTGTCAACGCTTCGACAGTTAACAGGTGTGTATCATACCCTTACTATAGGCTAGACCGGTTGAGGCCGTAATAACCGAAAGGTCGGCACTGTGAGGATCTGTGAGTAACCGTTTACTCTTCGATGGTTGGATTTGGGTTGTTGATGATGGAATTGCAAACTGTGCAATTCTGTTCGTTTTGGTAAGTTGGGCCTCGATGGGCCAAATAGGGGCCAATGGGCTTCCGAGCCCATTTGGGTAAAAATAATCATTAAGGACGTTTTGGAAAACTATAGTAATCAAAACTGTTGAAACCTGTAATTTAACCGTAAAACTTGGAGTAATGGGCTTAAATCACTGTTAGACATCGTAAGGCCCATTAGGGGTTTTGGGCCTAGAAGGGCAAAACTGGTAACTGAGTTAAAATGGACTTCTGTAACGACAAATGGATTAATAGTAACTTTGATATGCATAAAAACTCCAAAAATTGTTGAAATGACTAAAATACCCCTAAGTAGGGAAAATTACCATTATACCCCTAGGTACAAAATGACCAATATACCCTTAGGGTTAATTTTATTTGAGATGCATGATATTCTGATTCTGCTTAATGTATGCCATGACATTTATATTTGTTGCATGGGTTATGGGTTATATTGATGGAGGAAGCGTTCTGGCAGCCTCGCTGCAATCTGGTGGCTTCGCCACATATAGATATCTGTTCTGGTGGCCTAGCCACAATATTTGTATCTGGTGACTTCGTCACAATATCTGGCAGCCTCGCTGCAATCTGGTGGCTTCGCCACATATATATATATCTGTTCTGGTGGCCTAGCCACAATATATGTATCTGGTGACTTCCTCACAATATCTGGCAGCCTCACTGCAATTTCTGTGGTGTGTAGCGATTGGGTGGGTCGAGTAGTCTCCCCACATGGTGTAAGGCTGGTACGGGGGTGTTACGGATAGTTCTGGGTTGGGATTTTCTGCATTCATGATATATTTGTTCTGTATCTGCCATGAGCCTATGGGTTTCATTCTGATTTCTGTACTGGGCCAAGGCCAGATAAGTTTGACTCTGAGGCTTGATCTGTTTTGGGCTATGGTTGGGTTATGTTACACACTGAGTTTTCCAAACTCACCCTTTATTTTCATCTCTGTAGGAAATCCCCAACCATAGTGGGCTTGGAGCTGTAAGGGATTCGGAGTGGCCACAGCATCTGCAAAGTTGGTTTTTCTAAGTTAGTTTATTTTTATTATTTTTATGTTCTGATTTAATTTTGGGGTTTAAGTTGTAATAAGGCCGCTATTTAAATTTCTTCTTCCGCTATGGGTTCTATTTACTGATTATACTTGTGCTATATCGAAACTGCTAGTGTTAGGCTGCGCGGGTTTTCAAAATTAATGAACGTTTTCAAAACTCAACGAGCACAACAAATGGATAGCCTAAAGATTGATAAACCAGCTTTTCATTCAACCGCTATTTTTTTCAAAGACCACTCTAATCACTTAAACCAACGAATGCTTACTAAGTCATAAGTCCATATGACACGTCAGATCTGGCCATAACGTTTGGGCTTGGTTTGGGGTGTTACATTTAATGGTATCAGAGCCAAGTTCAGTAACAACTCGGCTGTGGAACGGGTCTAAAAATGGGGGTTTTTAAAGAAACATTGAATAAAGGTTTTCGAAAATCATTTTTAACTTGATTATAAATTGTTTTCGAGAATGTTTCCAGTATTTTCTCTTTACAAATAGGTGATTTTAAAGATTAAAATCAGTCTTCTAAAAATGGTTTTTTTTAGAAGGTGGCACACCGAATCTCCAGCCCAAGTCTGTAAGTTTTCTGAGCCTTTCTGATTGTTTTTGAAATATCTGTTATATGCTTGTACAAAACCTTATCATGATACTTTAGTTAGGGTAACACTGGAACTATAAGAACTTTGATAAGTAGACTGAGACTGTAGTTAGGCTACCGCGTAAGAAAACAAACTCAAACTCTGAATTACTGTTATTCATAAGACATCTGTGATAAACACTGAAACATTAAACTAATTCATAAAATTCTTAATCAGATAATACGATATGAGTACGAGAGCAGCTCGTGGAAGAGGCCGTGGTCGTGGCCGAGGTAGTGCTCGAGTAGGAACTTCATCTTTGGGGCATATGCCGACAGTAGAAGCACCGGTACCACTGGCATTGGAAGTGGAGTCTCATGATTGTGATGCTGGGGATGACGCCCTGTCTCAGGCAATGCTTCATGTTCTAGAAAGGGTTGTCGGGGCAAGTTCGGGTAACGGAATTCGAGGATCTATTTTTGAGCGACTCCAGGCTAACGGAGCAGAGATCTTTAGGGGTGTATCTGGTGTAGCTCCGAATGTGGCTGAGTATTGGTTAGAAGCCACAGAGCGGATTATGGATGATCTGGACTGCTCTGTGGAGCGTAAGTCGGTGAAGGAGCCATATCGTTACTCAGGGATGAGGCTTATCAATGGTGGCTCACAGTGAGAGATGGAACTCCTGCTAACAGTGTGACTTGGGAGCTGTTTAAGACAGCCTTCAAAGGAAAGTATGTTGGGGCTAGTTACCTAGATGCTCGCCGGAAAGAATTTCTAAACCTGGTTCAAGGAAGTAAGTCAGTGGCTGAGTATGAGTCTGAGTTTCTGAGACTGAGCCGGTATGCTTCTGGGATTGTCGCTACAGAGTATGAGCGTAGTGTACGCTTTGAGGATGGTCTGAGAGATGAACTTAGGGTGTTGATTGCTCCGCAGAGGGAGCATAACTTCACTGCTTTAGTGGAGAAAGCTAGGATAGATGAGGAAGTGAAGCGTAACCTGATATGGTGGTAACCGTTTGTAGGCTTTTCGTGCGAGGAGTTTTGTCAATGCTTCGACAGTTAACGGGTGTATATCATACCCTTACTATAGGCTAGACCGGTTGAGGCCGTAATGACCGAAGAGTGACCGAAAGTGACCGAAAGGTCGGCACTGTGAGGATCTGTGAGTAACTGATTACTCTCCGATGGTTGGATTTGGGTTGTTGATGATGGAATTGCAAAGTGTGCAATTCCGTACGTTTTGGTAACTTGGGCTTCGATGGGCCAAATAGGGGCAATGGGCTTCCGAGCCCATTTGCGTAATGGGCTTCCGAGCCCATTTGGGTAAAAATAATCATTAATAGTAATTTTGATATGCATAAAAACTCTGAAAATATTTGAAATGACTAAAATACCCCTAAGTAGGGAAAATTACCATTATACCCCTAGGTACAAAATGACCAATATACCCTTAGGGTTAATTTTATCTGAGATGCATGATATTCTGATTCTGCTTAATGTATGCCATGACATTTATATATGTTGCATGGGTTATGGGTTATATTGATGGAGGAAGCGTTCTGGCAGCCTCGTTGCAATCTGGTGGCTTCGCCACATATATATATATTTGTTCTGGTGGCCTAGCCACAATATCTGTATCTGGTGACTTCGTCACAATATCTGGCAGCCTCGCTGCAATCTGGTGGTTTCACCACATATATATATCTATTATGGTGGCCTAGCCACAATATCTGTATCTGGTGACTTCCTCACAATATCTAGCAACCTCGTTGCAATTTCTGTGGTGTGTAGCGGTTGGGTGGGTTGAGTAGTCTCCCCACATGGTGTAAGGCTGGTACGGGGGTGTTACGGATGGGTCTGGGTTGGGATATCTGCATTCATGATATATTTGTTCTGTATCTGCCATGAGCCTATGGGTTTCATTCTGATTTTTGTACTGGGCCAAGGCCAGATAAGTCTGACTCTAAGGCTTGATCTGTTTTGGGCTATGGTGGGTTATGCTACACACTGAGTTTTCCAAACTCACCCTTTATTTTCATTTCTGCAGGAAATACCCAACCATAGTGGGCTTGGAGCTATAAGGGATATGGAGTGGCCATAGCACCTGCAAAGTTGGTTTTTCTAAGTTAGTTTATTTTTATTATTTTTATGTTCTGATTTAATTTTGGGTTTTAAGTTGTAATAAGGCCGCTATTTAAATTTCTTCTTCCGCTATGGGTTCTATTTACTGATTATATTTGTGCTATATCGAAACTGCTAGTGTTAGGCTGTGCGGGTTTTCAAAATTAATGAACGTTTTCAAAACTCAATGAGCACAACAAATGGATAGCCTAAAGATTGATAAACTGACTTTTCATTCAACCGCTGTTTTTTTTTGAAAGACCACTCTAATCACTTAAACCAACGAATGCTTACTAAGTCATAAGTCCATGTGACACGTCAGATCTGGCCATAACGTTTAGGTCGGGTTTGGGGTGTTACATTTATCTTGCTGATGCATCCAACATTTAAATACAAATTCAGAAATACCACATTTCATTCCAGCTACTAATACATTTTTTTTAAATCATTATACATTTTATCATTCCCTAGAGAAGCAGACATAGTACCACTATGATCATTCATGTAAAATTTTCTGTATAAACTCCAAATTCTTCAGTACACTTATTTTGCCTCTGAATAATAGACAATTATTAGTTCTATTATGAAATTCTGAATCAAAAATTAATTCACACTGTACTAATTTAACTTACCACTCATTATTACTTTTTTGAGTTTTACTGATTTGTCATCGAAACATCGGTTTAATTCTATACTTAGCTAAAATTAGGTCATTATCAAACAATGACAATTGGTATCCATAGCTTGCAAAGCAAATAGAAATTTTTTATTCAGAATATTAGCAATCACATTCGCTCTTTCTGAGTGATATTCAATTATCAAATCATATATATATTTTTCGACAATTTAAGCCACATACGCTATCTCAGATTCAATTTTTTTTAACAATATCAGATACCTCAAACTTTTATAATCAGTGAATATATGACATTTTTCACCAAACAAGTAATGTTGTTAGATTTCAATACAAAAACAATAGCTGCCAATTCTAGATCATGTATCGAGTAATTCTTTCCATGTGGTTTTTAACTGTCTGAAAGCACAGGCTATAACTTTGCCTTATTGAATCGAAACATAGTCTAATCCCATTCAATAGTACATCACTATAATAACAAATTCCTTACCTGATTCAGGCTAAACCAGAATTAATACTTTGATCAGCAGAGCTTCCAACTGGTCAAAACTTTACTGATATTTATTGATACATTCAAATCTTACCACTTTTCTGTAATAACTGGGTCATAAATGTAGGTATTTCAATTATTAACATTAAAGCTTTGAGTTTTTCCAAAGCCACAACCATTAGATAGATTTAAAACCATACTGCTATAATATGACCGACATTCAAATCTTACCACTTTTCTGTAATAACTGGGTCATAAATGTAGGTATTTCAATTATTAACATTAAAGCTTTGAGTTTTTCCAAAGCCACAACCATCAGATAGATTTAAAACCATAGTGTTATAATATGACCGACATTTCAACGGTATAGATAAAGCAACACTTAAATATCAATTGTGTAGCTCAAATTAGAAGAGGGAAAACTGAAAGTGGCCCCAATAATAACCAATGCAATAATACAGTTTCTATAATATGTAATCTCTATCACCAAACTTTATGATCGAGTCAATATTTATAGCAGTAATAAATGTAATTACCTTCGGCCAATTAATATCCTTCACAGGTAAAGCATGTTTAAATAATAAAGTAATTGATAATATCTCAGAAAATCCCAAAAAGTAATATCACACATATGCAGTAGAAACAACTATAATAAACATAATATAATTTGTATATTCACAATTCAGGGCTTCAATCAATAGTGTAACATCCCTAACCCGTATCGATCGCCAGACTAGGATTAAAGGCATTACCAGACAAAAAGGTACATTTAACATTCATTTCATAATTATCATAGCATCAGAGATCAAACATCAATATAGAGTCTCTTATATAGGTCACCGAGACCTTAAACATGCATTAGAAAAGGGTCAGGACTAAACTAAGCTCATACAAAATTTTTCCAAAACTTAAACATTTTTCAAAAAAGTACAGGTCATATGCCCATGTGAACAGGCCATGTGCCTCACACGGTATTAGACACGCCCATGTGTCTAGGCCATGTCAAAACAGAGTATACATACTGACATATACACATGGCCATGAGATACGCCCATGTGTCTTGGCTGTGGTCGACACTAACTTAGGTTACACGGCTAGCCACACGTCCATGTGCCTTGGCCGTGCTCGAGCCTAACTTACAATTGTAGGGTACTTAGGGGACAAACACCCGCACAACATAATCGTGTGCCACACACGACTGAGACACACATCCGTGTCTCTACCCCGTGTGGACAAAAATAGACCATTTGAATAGCCAATTTGCCACCCTAATTGGGTCAAACCTACAAGCACCAAACCAAACATATTTGTACATCAACTTCAACCAATCTCAATACCAAAACATACATTATTCATGCCTTTACATTATCAATAAATTTCAACCTCAATTCATCAACAAAATCATATCAAAACCTAAACTAAAATTATATCAAAACATATGTTTCAATATATCATTCAATCTCATACTCAAAACTTACCAAAATTTATCAACATTGACCAATTCCTTAGGTCATTCAAAACTTACCATATAAGCATAATTTCATCACATAACTCATACCACAAACTTATTAATATACATATCCATATTCAAGCCAAATTAAATGGCTAGATATATATACATACTTTAAAACATAACCAATATACTTCTAGCCTATACATGCCATACTTCAATATTTACACTTTCAAAAGGTACCAAAATATGATTCGATAGTGCGATGACAATCCTTGACGATCCCCGAGCTTACAGTAGCTTCGATATCTACAAAACAGAAAATAAACACAAGCAAAGTAAGCTTTCACAGCTTAGTAAGCTAGTATGATAAAAACTCATTCGTATATATAAACATTTATAGTTTATAATAACATACACATCTTCCGGGATTTCTAACAAACCTTTCACCAACTTACTTCTCTAAACTTGTACATACCCGAAGTTTGTTGTTCCACAAACAATACCTTTCAGCCAAAGTATTCTTCTCGAAGTTTTGCACACTCAGTGCCTTCACGGATGTATCGCACACTAAGTGCCATCCTGGATGTCTCGCACACTAAGTGCCATCCTCGATAATTCGCTCACTAAGAGCCATTTTTGGATGTTTCGCACACTAAGTACCATTTTCACAATCGATACACAAACCATCAATCTAGTAACCACAATATACAAATTAATCGTTCTTAAGAAATATATATATAAAGAAATAATGCTCTTATAACATACTAACTTACCTCGTACAGATTAGGATAGACAGAATTGACTACTTAACAACTTTCGAATTTCCCCGATCTTCTGTTTTCTTTAATTCTTGATCTAAATAAATTCAAATTTAACCATTTTATTCACCAAATCATTCAAATCAATCCACAATTACATGTCTAAGGCACTTTGCAACTTAGCCGTCACATTTTCATATTATGACACTTTAGTCCCTATTTTACAAAATCACAAAATACACATAATTCATCAATACCATGCCTTAGTCGAATCTTCATAGCTCTCATACAACTCCACACATTTCTTTTATTTCACATTTTAGTCCCTAAATTTACAAATTTCACAATTTAGCCCATTTTACTCAAATTCATCAAAAATCCAAAGACAAAAGATGTTAACCCAACATTAAGCTTTCATATTACATCATTTATCAACATAAAGCTCATGAATCCATCCATGGCACATTTCAAAATCATCATCAAAATAAAAAATTTAGGCATGGGCTTAGTAAAACACAAAGTAACGATCACAAAAACGTAAAAATTATAAAAAATAGGATGAAATTCATACATTAATTGAGCAAAACCTTAGCCGAACCCTAAGCAAGCTTTTCTCTTTTATTTTTCTTTTATTTTCGGTTGAAGAACATGAATAATGGCTAATTTCATGCATTAGTTTTATTACAATTAACATTATTAAACATTTTACCATTTTACCCTTAAAATAAAACATTAATAAACCATTATACAAAGGTATTAATGTCCATTAACCATGTAAATGACATATTAACCACATAAGGACCTCACATATATTAAGACAAATCAAATAGGCACTTTAACTATTAGAAGACCACTTTTACATTTTACACGATTAGGTCTTTTTTCAAAATTTAGCACACAAACATTCAAATTTTCATACGAGACTTTCACACATATCATAAACATGGAAAATAATATTTAAATATTTTTTAGACTCAAATATGTGGTCCCAAAATCACTATTTCGACTAGGGTCTAAACCGGGCTATTATAATTATCCCCCTTAGGGATTTTCATCCCCAAGAATCTTACCGTTGAATGGATTCAGATATTGCTATCTCATAGTATCTTCAGGCTCCCACGTGGCCTCTTCAATACCGTGTCAATGCCACATCACTTTTACTAATAGAATTTCCTTATTTCTTAATTCTTTAACCTCACGAGCTAAGATACGGATAGGTTTTTCTTCGTATGTCATATTAGACTGAATCTCAATCTCAGACGGAGGAACCACATGTGAGGGATCTAATCTGTTTTGTCGAAGCATCGATACATGAAATACATTGTGAATCTTTTATAATTCTGGAGGCAACAACAAATGATAAGCAACTGGCCCGACATGCTTGGTAATCTCATACAGCCCAATGAACCTCAAACTCAATTTGCCTTTTCTACCGAATCGAAGTACTTTCTTCCACGGAGATACTTTTAAAAACACTTTGTCACCATTCTCAAATTCAATGCCTTTTCTTTTTAAATCTGCATATGATTTCTAACGATCAAAAGCTGTTTTCAATCTATCTATAATCACTTTCACTTTCTGTTCAATTTCTTTTGTCAAATCAACCCCGTATATCTTATTTTCACTGAGTTCAGTCCAATATAAAGGTGTACGGCATTTGTGACCATATAAAGCTTCATAAGGTGCCATTTTAATGCTCGACTGAAAACTATTATTATAAGTGAATTCAATCAAAGGCAAATACTGTTCCCACGAACCTTCAAACTCAAGAATGCAACATCTCAACATATCCTCAAGTATCTAAATAATCAGCTAGGATTGACCGTCCATTTGCAGGTGAAAAGTAGTATTGAAATGCAATTTCATACCTAGAGCATCTTGCAACTTCTTCCAGAATCGTGATGTAAATCTCGGATCTCTGTTTGATACAACAGATAATGGTACACCGTGCAATCTTACAATATTAGAAATATACAACTCAGCTAATTTATCAAGCGAGTAATCGGATCAAACTGGAAGAAAATGAGCTGATTTCTTCAAACGATCAACTACAACCCGAATAGCATCTTTCTTTCTTGGAGATAGGGGCAAACCCGAAACAAAGTCCATTGTCACTCTATCCCATATCCATTCCGGACCCATAATCGGTTGTAACAAAATAGAAGGCACTTGATGTTTAGCTTTAACTTGCTGACGGATGAAACATTTTGCAACAAATTTAGAGATATCACGCTTCATACCAAACCACCAATAATGCTATTTCAGATCATTGTACATTTTCGTACTACCCGGAGGCACAGATAACCGACTATTATGAGCTTCATTCAAAATCATCTGAATCAATTCTGGATTTCTCAAAACATAAATTGGATCTCGAAATCTCAAACAATAATCTTTATCAACTTTGAATTCTGAATCAGACTCTAATTCATACTGAGCTCGTTTTGCTAAAATCTTATGATCAATCTTCTGAGCTTTGATAATCTGCTGTAAAAACAAAGGTCTCACTTTTAATTCAGATAAAACTAAACCATCATCGGACAGAACCAAATGAGCATTCATCGCACGCAGAGCAAACAATGATTTTCAACTCAAAGCATCAGCAACAACATTTACTTTAACCAGATGATAATCAATCACAAGTTCATAGTCTTTTAGCAGTTCTAACCATCTTCTCTGTCGCAGGTTCAAATCTTTCCATGTCATCAGATATTTCAAACTCTTATGATCAGAATATACGTGACATTTCTCACCAAACAGATAGTGGCGCCAAATCTTCAAAGCAAATACAATCGCAGCTAATTCAAGATCATGTGTAGGATAATTCTTTTCGTGTGGCTTTAGCTGTCTCGAAGCATAAGCAATAACTTTGCCTTCCTGCATCAAAATACATCTTTCTATAATCAAAGCTATTTATAGAAAAGCCTGATTCGGGTTGTACCAATACCAAAGCTTCAGTCAACAAAGTTTTTAACTAATCAAAGCTATTTTGACATTTTTCAGACCATTCAAACTTTACATCTTTCTGAAGTAGCTTTGGTAGTGGAATCACAATTATAGAAAATCCTTTTATGAACCTTCTATAATAACCGGCAAGTCCCAAAAAACTACAGACTTTAGAGACATTCCTCGAAGGCTTCCAATCCAGAATATCTGAAATCTTACTCGGATCAACTCAAATAACAAATGTTGATACAATATGACCCAAAAAACCAGCTTCGCGTAACTAGAACTCACATTTGCTAAACTTCGCATACAACTGTTTATCTCGCAGAGTCTGTAGTACAATTTTCAGATGCTGTTCAGTTTCATCTCGTGAATAAATCAATATGTCAACAATGAATACGACAACAAATTGATCTAAATACGGCCTAAAAATTTTATTCATCAAATCCATAAAGATAGTCGGTGCATTAGTTAATCCGAATAGCATAACTAAGAATGTCTGAGTCTCTTACTCGCAACTGATAATATCCCAATCTTAAATATATCTTTGAAAACATAGTAGCTCCTTTCAACTAATCAACCAAATCATCAATTCGAGGCAAAGGATACTTATTCTTAATAGTCACTTTGTTCAACTGACGATAATCTATGCACATTCTCATCGTACCATCTTTCTTTTTCACAAATAGAACAGGTGCACCCCAAGGTGAGAAACTCGATCTAGCAAACCCTCTATCGGTTAATTCTTGCAACTGTAACTTTAACTCTTTTAATTTGGTCGAAGCCATTCTATACAGAGCTATCAAAATCGGAGTAGTTCCTAGTACTAACTCAATACTAAATTCAACTTCTCGGAGCGGAGGTAATCCTGGAAGATTTTCATGAAACACATCAGGGAACTCACATACAACAGGTACTGATTCAACTTTCTTTTCTAATACTTTCGAATCGATCACATAAAAAAAGTATGTAACGCCCCAAATTTGTTAGTGATTAAATTGTATGTTCTGTTGCATAATTACTTTCTTGATTTAATGGTTATGTGTCTTAAGGGGTGCGAGAAGTCTTAGGTTCAAACTTGGGCTTAAGAAAACATTTTGGGTTTTACTGAAGCCATACATTAGGTTTTTATTTAATTGAGAGGAACTTATGATAAAAGAAAACGTGTTGATCCAAGGGATAGGGGCATGTTGTCTAAGGCAAGAGACTTGGGTTTGAGTCTCTCTGCGCTCAAAAGGATGCCTTTTTGCTTTAGTTACGTGCAAGAGATTGTGTGTTTGTTGGATTCTAGTGCTTTGGGCGGTTGAGAGTGTTGAGGGGAGTGGGGAGTTGTAGCCGAATTCTAGGAGTGTGGTTGGGAGAAAAGTTAGGTGTTTCGAAAGGGGTATGGATAGTGGGTAGTTGGAGAGATTTGAGGAGTCAAGTGAGGGGTGTCTTGGTGTCGTACAAGGACTCTAAGCATAAGAGAATTCGACTAAAGTGTAGGGTAGGTTTCTTTTATTCATTTCATGTGTAACCGAGTGGTTATTCTTTTTACTCTTTTTGCATTTTTGGTAGGCTGGTCGACTTTTGTTTGGTGTTCTTCGGGTACTTTTGTTTCGCATTTGTGGTGCAGTTGGAAACTCTCTTTTTTGTCTTTTGGTTAATCAGCATCTATTACTGATCTTTCTCTCTTACCCTCTCGTGTTGATACTCTGTGTTTAGGCCGAACCCTGTTTACTCCCTCTTTTGATTTTAGATCGATTCTTCAGTAGCTTCTAGTGTCACTTTCGGTTGTGGTTTCTACTTTTTCTTCTTCCCCACTTCAACGCCACTCCTCTTGACCGAATATGCATACTTCCTTCACTTTTCTTTTCTTTTTTCCCCTTAACCGAATTTACCATCTTCCTCTTCTTTGGGTTGGCTGGATATCATCTCTTTTCTCCTTTTCAATTCATTTGGGTTGGACTGTTAGCCGTTTGCTCTATTCTTTGGGGGAGCCGAATCTCCCTCTAGATATAGGTAAGGTAACTGATGTTGTTGATAGGGTTCTCAGCTATTCTTTGCTTTCATTCTCTCTTTGCCGGCATAATCTTCCTCTCTAACACTACCTTGTAATCACCGTTTCTGGCAGGGGTGTAACTGTTCTTCGCGGGACTCAACCCTAGAGTGTGCCTTTCAGGCCGAATACTTCTAAGTTGTGCTAAGTGGTTGTTCTTTTGGTTTTAGTCAGTTTCATTCATGGTTTTAGGCTAACAAGGTAGTAATGTTATAGATCTTGTCAAGTTTTGGAAGGCAGTTTCGATCAGTGACTAAAAAGAGTGACTGTTTGCTATTTAAGGTAAAAACCGTTGTTTTTATTGGGAATTCGATGCTATGTGGGGATGGTAACTCTATCGCTTAAAGGACTAACCTATGATTATGATTGAATCTAGGTTGGGGTTGTGGAGAGTTGCGCACGTATCGCAAAAAGGTGTGTAATCACACTGTCTTAGCAATAGTTTGGCAAAAGCCGAAAAAGTTTGACTGTTGACACTACACGAGTGTACGTTCGCACGTGTAGTGGGCCTAATGCTCAAAACGTGGGCATTCGATCGAAGAGGCCACCATGAACGTTTTCATGGCTTTAGGCCAATTTTAGGCCACGATAGGCTGAAATGGGTCGTGTAGGCCCCACTCGTGGGCTCGCACGAGGAAACTGCACGAATGTGTGAATGTTGTTGGACTGGTTGTGTTGTTTACACGACTAGGGCCATTAATTGAGCTTAATGGGCCACACGATCGTGTTGGCCCATATGGGTCGTATTATGGGCTTGGGCCTATTTTTGCTGTTTAAATGTTAAGGTTGCACGAGTTACGCAAGACGACTGTGAACCTATTGTTGGGTCGGTAAGTATGCCTAAACTTTAATTAATGAAATGAATATTATACCCCTATGAGGTAAATTATGATTATAACCCTATGTGATGTTTGATTGTTGAGCATGCCATATTTATTGTATGTACACTTATATTATGCTGCATTGCATGGGGTGGGATATATATATTATTGGAGGAAGTGTACTGAAAGGCTATAAGCCTATTACTGGCAGCTCTGCTGCAACTACTATTTGTACCGAAATCGATACTTTATTCTGGAGTGTAGGAATGGGTGGCTCGATTTATTCCCCACATGGAGTGTAGGGCTGGACGGAGAGGAGTGTAGAGGATGGTTGGGTAGGATTTTTATTTGCATGACTGATACTGTCCTGGAATGGGCTAAGGCCCACACGGATATTGCAACTGACATGGACTTGGGCCCAGACTGTTTCACACTGTATGTTACTATTGATAAATAGGGTTACACATTAAGTTTCAGAAACTCACGCTACTGTTTAACTGTACAGGTAATCCTTAGGCGGGTCGGTGCTGCGAGGGACTCGGAGATGGCCATACTACTATTCTTGTTCTCTTTTATTGGCATTTAATTTCTATTAGATCTCGTTTTGGGTTTAATTTATGTAATAAGGCCTCTCTAATTTTCTAGTTTTTCTTTTGGGATTTTTGATATTATGATTTATACTTGTTAGAAGTAGAACGCGATTTTCCAAAACGAAAATTATTTTCAAAACTCTGCATTTTCGAGACACTTTTGAAATGCTTCCGCAACAAATAATGTTTTAA
Source organism: Gossypium longicalyx (assembly GCA_025698465.1). Taxonomy (NCBI): domain Eukaryota; kingdom Viridiplantae; phylum Streptophyta; class Magnoliopsida; order Malvales; family Malvaceae; genus Gossypium; species Gossypium longicalyx. The sequence continues at coordinate 57,787,287 of CM047003.1, forward strand.
AAGTAGTGACTATTTAAATAAATAAAATGTGACTAGAGAGATATGTGTTCTAACAAAGAGGCTTTTAAATTTTCAAACGTGCTTTCATCGACAAGACTAAGTTTTCAAAAAGCACTACAATGTGATACCGTCAGATTTGGCCATAACCTCTTGGCTGAATTTGGGGTGTTACATTTAGTCGTATCAGAGCCAGATTGCAAAACTCGACTGTAGATTTGGCTTCTTCTAAAACGTGTTATTCAAAAGAATTGTTTCAAATGATGAAAAAGTTTTGAAGTGTTGTTTCCGAAAGTGTGGTCTACCGAGTCTCCAGCACCGATTCTGTAAGTTCTCTAAAACTACTGTTTGATTTAACTAAAATAAGATTATCATCGATGATAGATCATACTAAAACCCTAATTAGGGAAACCTAAAACTGTAGTAAGACTACGTTTTACGAAAACAAACAACTCTGAATTATTGATGCTATTTGTCATAAAACATCTGCTACTAAACACTGGAACTATAAAACTAATGCATAAAACTGTTAATATAGATAATATGCGAATTGGCTATGAGCACTAGAGGTACTCGTGGAAGGGGTACTAGAGGCCGCAACGAAGGTCGTAGGGGTGCTCGGGCTGGATCTTCAGCTTCAGGCCATATGCCTAATGTTGAGGCAAGAGAGGTTCCAAATTCACCTGTAACTGAGACAAGGTCACATGATCGAGCGGCTAGAGATTACACACTTTCCCAAGCTATGCTACGAATTTTGAAAAGGGTCGCTGGGCCCAATATTAGTACTACGCATCGTGGGTCGGTAACAGAATGACTCAGGTCTAATGGGGTTGAGATCTTTAGGGGTATCGCTGGAGTTGCCCCTAATGTGGCTGAATATTAGATAGAGGCTACAGAGAGGATCATGGATGACCTCAACTGCACCCCAGAGTAGAAATTGAAAGGTGTCGTGTTATTTTTGAAAGATGAAGCCTATTAGTGGTGGCTTACTGTGAAAGAGGGTACTTAGCCCGATCGATTGACTTGGGAGTTTTTCAAGAGTACATTTCAAGGGAAATATGTGGGCGCTTGCGATGTGGATGCCGGCAAATGGGAATTTTTGAATCTGACCCAGGGGGATAAGACCGTAGTTGAGTATGAGGCAGAATTTTTGCGGTTGAGCTGTTATGCACGAGGTATGGTGGCCACTGAGTATGAGCATTGTGTACGTTTTGAGGACAACCTCAAAGATAATCTGCGAGTATTGATCACTCCACAGAGGAAGCAAAAGTTTGCAGTATTAGTAGAAAAAGCAAAGACTGCTGAGGATGTAAAGCGCGCTGAGCGCCAGAATCACGAGAAGGATTAGAGGAGAAACAATAGGGTTTGAGAGCCCTCAGGTTCAGCTATGAGAGTTGGGAAGAAGATCAGAGTTGATGGACCAATTAGAGTTGGGCCTCTTGTTGCTACTTTTGGGTCGCAGCCTTGTACGGTTTGTGGGAAACGTCATCAGGGCTAGTGTTGGGTACAAAAAGGGGCCTGTTTTAGGTACGGATCTATGGAGCACCATATCAGGGATTGTCCATGGAGGCCCGGCCAGATGCAAGCTACTAGTAGTGGTGTTGTTCAGCCGTAGAGGGGTTTTCAGTAGCCACCGAAAGGTCGTGGTCCGACTAGAGGTGGAAATGGTATGAGCCATGGTCATGGAGCATCGGGCAGAGGTGTGGGTCATACTGAATCGAGACAGTCGACACTGGTTTATGCTACACGTAACCGAGAGGATAGAGATGCCTCATATGTTATTACGGGTACATTTTTTATTCATCATGTACCTTACACTGCATTGATTGATATTGGTTCTACACACTCATATATAGCATGCTCTGTGACTGAGACTTTGGGTGTGATGTGTGAAAACACTACCAGTGAGGTTATCGTGTTAAGTCCCTTAGGGCAGTCAGTGAGAGTGAGCAAATTGTATAAAGAAGTACCTTTAGAGGTTCAAGGGAAGATCTTTTTAGCCGACTTGATGGAACTTCCTTTTGGGGAATTCAATGTAATTTTGGGCATGGACTGGCTGGTTAAGTATTAGGCAAACTTGGACTGTGCTGTAAAGTGAATGATACAGAGAATTGAAAAGTTTGAGGAGGTAATTGTAATTGGGGAGCGTCGAAATTATCTATCAAATGTGATTTCTGCACTTAGGGCTAAGAAGCTGGTACGTAAAGGTTGTGAGGCGTATCTAGCCTATGTCAGTGCTTCAAGTTCTAAGGTTTAATATATCAGAACAATTAATTGTTTTCTGGATGTCTTTCCCAATGAGTTACCGAGGTTACCTCCTAATCGCAAAGTTGAGTTTGGGATAGTGCTCTTACCTAATACAACTTTGGTGTCTACCGCCCCTTATAGGATGGCACCGAAGGAGCTCGTAGAGCTTAAGGCTCAAATTCAGGAGTTACTGAATTGAGGGTTCATCCGCCCAAGTGTGTCTCCGTGGGGAGCACCGGTGTTGTTCGTGAAGAAGAAGGATAGAACTATGCGCATGTGCATCGACTATCGACAATTGAACAAATTGACTATTAAGAATAAGTACCCCCTACCAATGATTGACGATCTTTTTGACCAGTTTTGAGGAGCTTCGATTTTCTCTAAGATTGATCTACGATCGGGGTATCATCAGCTGAGGGTTAAGGAGACTGATGTTTACAAGACAGCATTTAGAACTCGCTACGGTCATTATGACTTTCGGTGATGTCGTTTGGTCTGACGAACGCACCAACTGCTTTTATGGATTTGATGAACCGAGTGTTCCAGCCTTATCTGGACCGTTTCGTGGTGGTGTTTATAGATGACATTCTGGTGTATTCGAGGACGGAGGAGGAGCATGATGCGCATCTTCGGGTTGTTCTGCAGATTTTGAGCGAGAAGCAGTTGTATGCTAAATTTAGCAAGTGTGAATTTTGGCTACGTGAGGTAACTTTCTTGGGTCTTATGGTATCTGCAGAGGGAATTAGGGTTGATCCTCAGAAAATTGAAGCGGTTTTAGATTGGAAGCAACCTAAGTCAGTGTCAAAAATTTAAAGTTTTTTGGGTTTGGCAGGGTATTATAGAAGGTTTGCTGAGGGGTTTTCGTTAATTGCTGCACCCCTGACTAAGTTGTTACGTAAAGGGGTATCATTTAACTAGACTGATAAGCAGCAAGAAAGTTTCGAGAAGCTTAAGAAAGTTCTGACTGAGGCTCCTGTTTTGATATAGTCGAAATCTGGGAAGGAATTCACTTTCTACAGTGATGCATCACATGTTGGTTTGGGATGCGTGTTGATGCAGGAGGGTAAGGTAGTGACATATGTGTCTCGTCAGCTTAAGATGCATGAAGCGAACTACTCGACTCATGACTTGGAGTTGGCTGCAGTGGTGTTCGCACTGAAGGTTTGGAGGCATTACCTGTGGTGAGAAGTGTATTATTTACACAGATCACAAGAGCCTTAAGTATCTTCTCACTCAGAAGGAGTCGAACCTTAGGCAGTGGAGGTGGATTGAGCTACTTAAGGATTATGACTGTTCGATTGAGTACCATCTTCATAAAGCTAATGTGGTAGCTGATGCACTGAGCCGTAGGGCTGTTACTGATTTGAGGGCAATGTTTGCTCATCTCAGCTTATTTGACGATGGTAGTTTACTGGCCGAACTTCAAGTTAAACCAAGGTGGATTGAGTAGATTAAAGGTAAATAGTTAGAGGATGAGTCCCTAGGTTCTTGTTTCTGATGGATAGAGAATGGGGAAACTTCAAATTTTAGGCTGAATAGCGAATGGGTACTTTATTTCCGTGGGAGAGTCTGCGTACCGAGTGATATGGATTTGAGGCGGTCTATACTGCAGGAGGCGCATAGTAGTCCTTACGCTATGCATCCTGGTGGAAATAAGATATATGAAGACCTTCAAGAATTATACTGGTGGCCGGGTCTTAAGCGAGAAGTTTTCAACTTTGTGGGTAAATGTTTAACTTGCCAACAGGTTAAGGCGGAGCATCAGTTGCCTTTGGGGTTGCTTCAGCCAGTTAAGATTCCATTGTGGAAGTGGGAGAGGGTTACTATGGATTTTGTCAGTGGGTTGCCCTTAACGCCTACTAAGAAGGATTCAATATGGGTTATTGTAGAACGACTGATGAAATCTGCCCACTTTATATCCGTTCGTATCAACTATTCACTACAGAAACTAGCTAAGCTGTATGTATCCGAAATTGTAAGATAGCATGGGGTACCGGTTTCTATTATATTCGATATGGATCCTCGCTTTACCTCTCGATTTTGGAAGAAGTTACATGAGGCACTGGGTACAAGGTTGGACTTCAGTACTGCGTTCCATCCTCAGACAGACGGACAGTCGGAGAGGGTGATTCAGATACTAGAGGACATGTTAAGAAGTTGTGTAATTGACTTTTGAGGCAGTTGAGAGGACTATTTGCCATTAGCAGAGTTTGCATATCACAATAGCCACCAATCTAGCATACAGATGGCACCTTAAGAGGCATTGTACGGACGTAGGTGTCGGACTCCATCGTGTTGGACTGAGTTGAGTGAGCGGCGTATGCTGGGTCCTGAATTAATTTCTGATACTGAAGATAAAATTAGATTAATTTAGGATCGGTTAAAGGCAGCATCAGACAGATAGAAGTCATATGCAGACCTGAAGTTGAAGGAGATCGATTTTTCTGTGAGAGACTTAGTGTTTCTTAAGGTCTCACCTTATAAAAAAATATTAAGGTTTGGGAGGAAGGGAAAGCTAAGCCCTAGGTTCATTGGGCCTTATCGTATAGTGAAGCGTGTGGGACCGGTTGCCTACCAACTTGAGTTACCTCTAGAGTTGAATCGAATTCATGATGTCTTCCACATTTCTATGTTGAAACGATATCGCTCTGATCCTTCACACATCGTTTCGATTGAAGAAATTGAGGTTAGACTAGATCTAACCTTTGAGGAAGAGCCGATTCAGATTGTAGGCCGCGATGTGAAGGTTCTGAGGAAGAAGTCGGTTCCATTGGTTAAGGTGCTAGGCGTAATCACAGTTCTGAGGAAGCCACGTGGGAACTTGAAGAGGTGATGCGATAGTAATACCCTCATATGTTCTGATCAGGTAAATTTCGAGGCCGAAATTTTCTTTTAGGGGGGTAGAGTTGTAACGCCCCAAATTTGTTAATGATTAAATTCTGTGTTCTATTGCATAATTACTTGCTTGATTTAATGGTTACGTGTCTTAAGGGGTGCGAGAAGTCTTAGTACCTAAACCTTAATTAATGAAATGACTGTTATACCCCTATGAGGTAAATTACGATTATATCCCTATGTGATGTTTGACTATTGAGCATGCCATATTTATTGTATGTACACTTATATTATGATGCACTACATGGGGTGGGATATATATTATTGGAGGAAGTGTACTGAAAGGCTATAAGCCTATTACTGGCAGCTCTGCTGCAACTACTCTTTGTACCAAAATCGGTACTTTATTCTGGAGTATAGGGATGGGTGGGTCGATTTATTCCCCACATGGAGTGTAGGGCTGGATGGAGTGGAGTGCACTGGATGGTTGGGTAGGATTTTTATTTGCATGACTGATACTGTACTGGAATGGGCTAAGGCCCACACTGATACTATAACTGACATGGGCTTGGGCCCAAACTGTTTAACACTGTATGTTACTGTTCATAAATAGGGTTACACATTAAGTTTCACAAACTCACGGTACTGTTTAACTGCGCAGGTAATCTTTAGGCGGGTCGGTGTTGTGAGGGACTCAGATATGGCCACACTACTATTCTTGTTCTCTTTTATTGGCGTTTAATGGCTATTAGATCTCATTTTGGGTTTAATTTATGTAATAAGGCCTATCTAATTTTCTAGTTTTTATTTTGGGATTTTTTATATTATGATTTATACCTATTAGAAGTAAAACGCGGTTTTCCAAAATGAAAAGTGTTTTCAAAACTCTACGTTTTCACGACACTTTTGAAATGCTTCCGCAACAAACAATGTTTTAAAAGTAGTGACAATTTAAATAAATAACATGTGACTAGAGAGATCTGTGTTCTAACAAAGAGGATTTTAAATTTTCAAACGTACTTTCATTGACAAGAGTAAGATTTCGAAAAGCACTACAATGTGATACCGTCAGATTCGGCCATAACGTTTGGGCTAGGTTTGGGGTGTTATAAAGTAGGCTTCACAACCCTTTCTCATAATACTCAAAGCTTTCATCGAAGATATCAAAGCAGGCAATCCATTCAAATCACTAGATTCGATTCTAACTATTTCATCATTCTTGCATCTCAAATCAATAGTTTTCCATTTGTAGTTCAACAGTATCATGCAAAATTAACCAATCCATACCCAGAATTATATCAAACTCATCAAAAGGTAACAACATCAAATCAACCAGAAAACAAGTGTCTCGAAACATTAACGGGCACTTCTTGCAGACTTTATCAACCAAAACACATCTGTCTCGGGGGTTCGAAACTCTAATTACAAATTCAATTGACTCTACAGGCAAAGTCTTACTATTCACTAAGTTTATGCATATATACGAATGTGTTGATCCAAGATCTTTCAAAGCAATCGTAGAAGTATCATAAAAAGTAAATGTACTCGTAATCACATCTAGCGATGAAGCTTCCTCACGAGCTCGGAAAGTATAGGCTTTGACAGGTGCACGAGCCTCGGATCTAACAGCTGTATCTTTTGTTCCTCTCTGACTGTCACTTATATTTCCCGTATTCCTGGGAGGTTTACCGCGAGATGCATTGTCACTTGGCCTCAAATTCTGAACATTATCTTTTTCAGCTAACTCTAGGCAATCTTTTATAAAATGATCTCGAGAACTGCAACTATAACAAGCTCGACTATTAATTTTTCCCCAGCACTCTTCAAAATGTCGTCTTCCTCATTGGTTACACTTAGGATTTTCATTCGTTGCACTACCAACACTGGCAACAGATGTAACTGGAGCTTTGAAGTTCGAATGTGATCTAGCATGATCTCTATTCAAATACCCCACATTAGCCTTTGAACGACTATTATCATCTCTAAACTTCTTTGATGCAATTTGGAATGACTTGCTCGATAATCTCTTTTTCATTTCTCTAGCTTCTGAATCGACTTTTCTTTTCTCTTTTTTGAGATCTTCAGCTTTACATGCTCCTTCAACAAGCACAATGAATTCTTTGATCTTAAGAATCCCTACTAACAACCGGATATCCTTGTTCAAACCATCCTTAAATCTTTTGCATGTTATTGCCTCAGTAGATACACATTCACGAGCATACTGACTCAATCTTACAAATTCCTGCTCGTATTCTGTAACAGTCATACAACCTTGTTTAAGCTCCAGAAACTCTTTACGTTTTTGGTCGATGAATCTCTAACTGATATATTTCTTTCGGAATTTAGCTTGGAAGAAATCCCAAGTGACTCTCTCACTCGGAACCACGGATATTACAGTCTTCCACCAATGGTACGCCGTATCTCTCAGAAGTGAAATGGCACATTTTATGCATTCTTCAGGATTCAAAGATAATTCATCAAATACTCTTATTGTGTTCTCTAACCAGAACTCAGCCCTTTCAGCATCATCATTCATTGTAGCTTGAAACTCTTCAGCCCCATACTTTCTAATTTTATCTACCGGAGGCTTACTTAACTGAACCGGATTCACTAATTGTATAGTAGGAGCTTGTGGAGGATTGACCGGAGGTGGAGGTTGTTGAACATCCAGATTGGTTCCAATCTACTGACTAAACCAATCATTCATCATCTAATAGAATGCTTGCTTAGCCTCACTATCTTGGCTACTCGTACTCGGTCTAGAATCAGATGGCATCGTCCCTTGCGGAGGAGCAGGTGCATTGCTTTTGACATCATTCGCTACAACTCGTTCGGGATCCATTCGCTATATAAAAGCACATTTCCAATGTCAGGATTCATCACACTATCGCAGTTCATAAATATGGCATGTATAGCTAGACTCACAAACACTATGGTAGTCCTACAATCGACTAAACTATAGCTCTGATACCAACCAAATGTAAACCCCTAACCCGTATCTGTCGCCGAACTAGGATTAAAGGCATTACCGGACAAAAAGGTACATTTAGCATTCATTTCATAATTATCATAGCATTGGAGATCAAACATCAATGTAGAGTCCCTTATATAGGTCATTGAGACCTTAAACATGCATATCAAAAGGGTCAGGACTAAACCAAGCTCATACAAAATTTTTCCAAAACTTAAACATTTTTCAAACAAGTATAGGTCACAGGCCCGTGTGAACAGGTCGTGTGCCTCACAAGGTATTAGACACGCCCATGTGTCTAGGCCGTGTCAAAATATGGTATACATACTGACTTATACACACGGCCACAAGACACACTCGTGTGTCTTGGCCGTGGTTGACATTGACTTCGGTTACATGGCTAGCCACACGCCCATGTGCCTTGGCTGTGCTCGAGCCTGACTTACAATTGTAGGGTACCTAGGGGACACACGACCGTGCAACATAACCGTGTATCAGACACGGTTGAGACACACAGCCGTGTCTCTGCCCGTGTGGACAAAAATAGGCCATTTGAATAGCCAATTTGCCACCCTAATTGGGTCAAACCTACAAGCACCAAACCAAACATATTTCTACATCAACTTCAACCAATCTCAATACCAAAACATACATTATTCATGCCTTTACATTATCAATAAATTTCAACCTCAATTCATCAACTAAATCATACCAAAACCTAAACTAAAATTATATCAAAACATATGTTTCAATATATAATTCAATCTCATACTCAAAACTTACCAAAATTTATCAACATTGATCATTTCCTTTGGTCATTCAAAACTTACCATATAAGCATAAATTCATCACATAACTCATACCAAAAACTTATTCATATACATATCCATAATCAAGCCAAATTACATGACTAGATATATATACATACTTTAAAAGATAACCAATGTAATTCTAGCCTATATATGCCATACTTCAATATTTACACTTTCAAAAGGTACCAAAATATGATTCGATAGTGCGATGACAATCCTCGACAATCCCCGAGCTTACAGTAGTTTCGATATCTACAAAACAAAAAATAAACACACACTAAGTAAGCTTTCAAAGCTTAGTAAGCTAGTATGATAAAAATTCATCTGTATACATAAACATTAATAGTTTATAATAGCATACACATTTTCCAGGATTTCTAACAAACCTTTCACCAACTTACTTCTATAAACTCGTACATACCCGAAGTTTGTTGTTGCATAAATAATGCCTTGCAACCAAAGTATTCTTCTCGAAGTTTCACACACTCAGTGCCTTCACGGATGTATCGTACACTAAGTGCCATCCTGGATGTCTCGCACACTAAGTGCTATCCTCGATAATTCGCTCACTAAGAGATATTTCTGGATGTTTCGCACACTAAGTACCATTTTCACAATCGATACACTAACCATCATTCTAGTAACCACAATATACAAATTAATCATTCTTAAGCAATATATAAAATAAATAATGCTCTTATAACATACTAACTTACCTCGTACAGATTCGGATAGGCAGAAACGACTACTCGACAACTTTCGACTTTCCCCAATCTAATTTCGTTTTCTTTAATTCTTGGTCTAAATAAATTCAAATTTAACAATTTTATTCACCAAATCATTCAAATCAATCCACAATTACATGTCTAAGGCACTTTGCAACATAGCCCTCACATTTTCATATTATGACACTTTAGTCCCTATTTCACAAAATCACAAAATACACATAATTCATCAATACCATGCCTTAGCCGAATCTTCATAGCTCTCATACAAGTCCACGCACTTCATTTATTTCACATTTTAGTCCCTAAATTTACAAATTTCACAATTTAGTCCATTTTACTCAAATTCATCAAAAATCCAAAGATAAAAGATGTTAACCCAACATTAAGCATTCATATTACATCATTTATCAACATAAAGCACATGAATTCATCCATGGCACATTTCAAAATCATCATCAAAATAAAAAGTTTAGGCATGGGCTTAGCAAAACACAAAGTAACGATCACAAAAACGTAGAAATTAACAAAAAAGGGACGAAACTCATACCTTAATTGAGAAAAACCTTAGTCGAACCCTAAGCAAGCTTTTATCTTTTCTTTTTATTTTATTTTCGGTTGAAGAACATGAATAATGGCTAATTTCATGCTTTAGTTTTATTATAATTAACATTATTAAACATTTTACCATTTTACCCTTAAAATAAAACATTAATAAACCATTATACAAAGGTCATTAATGTCCATTAACCATGTAAATGGCATATTAACAACATAAGAACCTCACATATATTAAGACAAATCAAATAGGCACATTAACTATTAGAAGGCAACTTTTACATTTTACGCGATTAGGTCCTTTTTCAAAATTTAGCACACAAACATTCAAATTTTCATACGAGACTTTCACACATGCTCATTCACATATCATAAACTTGGAAAATAATATTTAAATATTTTTCAAACTCGGATATGTGGTCCCAAAACTACTATTCCGACTAGGGTCTAAACCGGACTGTTACAAGTAGAAGTAGAAAATGGCATCATATGAATTTTGTCATCAAGTCTTCTATCAATCATGATAAATTAGAAAAACCCAAGAAAGATAGAGCAATACCGCTCATGAATCAACCAGACATATAATAATTCTATCTATTACAATTAGCCAGCCTTCCAATATGTTAAATATTGCATCTGAACATGAACAATTTCATATGCCTCTGAGAATAACAGAACATATAGAATACCCAGAAGAGATTGTTGTAATATACTCAATTATAACAACTACATTCAAATATCTTTGCAATTTCATCACTATTCCACTGACTAATGAAGTCATCAATAATCTTAAATTACTCAGTTCACTGAAAGAGTCAATTTGGAAGAAATTTTCGGCTAATCTGTTCTGTAGATATCATACATGAATAAGTCGATTACTCATGAATAACTTCTTCCTTGACATCACATATTCAGAAAATCTTCAGAAAAATCTGTATCTCTTTTAATACCGTCTTTACTGACTAACCCATTCTCATTTCTGACTACATTATTAATCATTCAGCCTTTGAACTCTTCAGTTCCACACTTGTAAACTTAATCAATATGATTCTTGTGAATTTTATTGTATAAAACTGTACCGGTAAAGGGGTGGAGATCGTAAGCCTTAAAATTTAACTTTCATAAATACACACATATCACTTAACATTTATCATTAACATGTCCATTATAAAATATTTATTTCATACCTTTATGAGTCTCGTTTCATCATAAGTAGCATTTTTACTCAGGCACGTAAGTATCACTTTAAGCACTATCAGAATTAGCTCGGTTGGAAAACATCTCTGTCTGTTAGCAAAATATTTCACCAGAGTCAGGAGATATCACACTATCACAAGTTATATAATGGCATGTATTTCTAGACTCCACATATGCTACATTCAATCCAAGAACCAACTAAACCGTAGATATGATACCACTAAATGTAACACCGTAAACCCATATTCATCCCTTAAATAGAGTTACAGAGTATTACAAAAACTTTTAGAACATTTTTAGATAATTCAAAACAATTGCTATTCATTTCCCGATATTTATTCATAACGTCCCTTAAATGGACCCCCGAGGTCTAATATGAGCATTGCAATCAAATCGGGACTTAATTGAAAACTCCAAGAATTTTTCGTAAAATATCAAAATTTTTCCAAGGTGCAGGGCTCACATGCCCATGTAGTCCAAAGGATACACCCGTGCTGTAGGTCGTGTTCGAAATCACATAGCTCTTTGACTTGTGCCACACGGTCGGCCACATGCCCGTGTGCTTGGCCGTTTGGTTAATTAAATTTTTTGAAATTAGGTGCAGGTTTCACACGGCCAAGATACATGCCCGTTTTCTAGGCCATGTAGAACACACGGCTGAGACACATGCCCATGTCTCTGTCTGTGTGCTCAATTCTGAGCATTCTATTTTTTCGAATTTAAGATGCAGGGGACACACGGCCTAATCACATACCCGTGTACCAGGCCGTGTGTCACACACAGTCATGACACACGCCCGTGTGGACAAAATAAAGCCATTTTCTAGCTTTATTTCTCACCCAAACTTTGCTAATGACCTGCACCAAACTTTCATTCATATACCAACCAATTCAAGCATCATAACTATTTTAATTCCATTCATCTAACATATATTATTTTATGCATTCATGCTTTTAGTCTTACCTTTTATAAGCATACTAGTTTACCCTTTCTCAATCAATCAACAATAAACACTTATGTTATTACCATAAAATAAACTTAGTATATATATATATACAAATACCAAAGCATAATCATCCATAGCCATTCCAATGGCTAGATTACATTAACCATTTACATTTACATGCCAATATGGCCAATTGAACCAATACATGCCATTATAACCATAATTGATTTACCATATGTACCGCAATGGGCCGATGGATAGTGTGAGTGATCTCTACCAAGCTTTTGATCCAACGAGCTTCCGATTTACTATAAAATAGGGAAATAAAACTAAGTAAGCATAAAATGCTTAGTAAGTTTGTATAACATGGTACTTAACTAACGACACATTCTATTTTGAGGTAACTATGTAAGGCATATTCAATCAATTTGACCTCAAGCCTTACACATATCCTTATTGCCCTTGTTAGTCATATATTCTATAATAACATCAAAACATATATGGGCTCAACAATAATCAACTTTCCAGGCACATATGCTTTCCACAACATGTATTCATTTAACATGTATAAATCATCTCTTTATATTACAAGTATAATTTCATAATAGTTCATCTCGAGTTCAGATTATTTCATGTCAGAATTTTACTCATATCATTCGAAATATCAAGGTCATGATTAGTACACTCAAGGTGTACAAATCTATAATCAAGGATGAGCATTCTCATCAAATAATTTCTATGTATAAATATCAACATCTCATATTTCCATATGTCAATTATTATGTATCGTCATTTTCATGTATTTTAGACAGATATGTGTAGTGAATCATTTCTTATTCATATCTTCTCATGTTAGGATTTTTACCCGTTGAATTTATCTGGAATATAGATGGATACACAGGTAGTACACTCGAGGTGTACAAATCAGGATCAGTCAATTCATATTCAATGGTACCTATAAGGTACTATTTCAGAGAGTACACTCTTGAGCCACAAATATATAAACAACAAGATTACCAGCCCAGGCTAAATCCTGTCTACAATAAATACTCAATAGAGCTTAGTCAGGATTACCAGTCCAGGCTAAATCCTTTTTATGACATATGCTTTAAAAAGCTTGATCTGAATTACCCGTCCGAGCTAAATCCAATCCATAACATATGCTCAAGAGAACTTATAATAGGATTACCAGTCCAAGCTAAATCCTTTCTGGGATGAGGTCAACAGGATTACTCGTCCGACTAATTCCCGTCAGCAGCAAATGCAATACCTCATTCATTTCAATAAATCACATATCCATCTATTTTTCATTTATTCAAATAGAATTTGACATTTATCAGACAATTGTCAGGTATGTAATTATTTCATACATTTATAATATTCAAAATACTCAAATAAACACATTTCACATTCGATTCAAGCATAAAAAGGTAACATTTTTACCATTTATCGTTTTCTGGGCATTTTCATTTATCGAGCTTTGTTAGATATATTTTCAATGTCATATATATATATATATATAATATTTATACAATTTACAAACACAACATTTAATTCAAGCATACAAATATACACAAATTTAGTTACACGAACTTACCTCAACAAATGTTCGTGTACATAAAATCTACTAATTCGACATTTTCCTCTTTTCCTCGTTTTAGCTCCAAATTTCGTCTATCTGGATCTATACGAGTAAATTTAACTTTGATTTAATACAATTTAAACTCAATTCAGTCCAATTTACATCTTAGGTAAAATTATCGTTTTGCCCCTAAACTTTCCATAAATTCCAATTTCGTCCCTAGGCTTGGAAAATGAAATTTATGCAATTTACTCTCTATTCCAAGCCTAACCAAAATTTCACCATAAAATTTACAGCACATATATTCTATAAAATTTAGAACTTTTCTTCAATTTTCACAACTTTACATTTTAGTCCCTAAATCATGTTTTCATCAAAAATCACTTTGTAAAAGTTGTTTATCTATCAACAACCTTTCATTTTCTACCATAAATTTCAAATTTTCAACATATTCATCCATGAAATAATTTCCATACTTTGATAACTTCTCAAATTGATCCCCCAAATAGATAGACTAAGCTATCCCAGTTTCAAAAATATAAAAATTACTAAAAATGGGACAAGAAAACTTACCCAATCTGGCCAAGAAAGCTTGCTTTCTCTTTCCTAGGGTTTCCATGGAATATTTGGGGAAGAAGATGATATAAAATTATTTTTATTTCTCTTTAATTATTTATCATCTTTTAATTATTTTGATTTCCAATTTAGTCCTTAGCCTTTTTCTAATTTTCCATTGATGAGTCACCAAAAATATCTACATACTTTTCTTTAATGGTCTAATTACAATATAAGGACCTCAAGTTTTTAATTCTATAGCTATTTAATCCTTCTAGCCACTAGAATTCAACTTTTGCATTTTATGCGATTTGGTCCTTCTCGTAATTAAGCACATAATCGGTAAAATTTTCTTATCAAAATTTTCACATGACATTTCTAACATAATACAGACTATGTAATAAAATTAAAATAAATTTTATTTTCGACTCGAATTTTTGGTCTCGAAACTACTATTCCAATTTCACTGAAATTGGGCTATTACATGTAAATTACGTATTCATGAACTTGAGGAAATTTGACAAGAGGCGTATGAAAGTGCCCAAATTTATAAGGATAAAATCAATGATTACCATGATCAAAAGATAACCTATAAACAATTTTTGGTAGGGTAAAAAGTATTACTTTATGACCGTACACTAAGAATCTTTACAAGAGAACTACAAACTAAGTGGTTAGGGCCTTTTTTTTATTACTCACAAATTTCCGCATGGTGCAGTCAAGGTCAAAAGCGAAGAATCCTAAAAAATTTTATAGGTCAATGGATAGCGATTAAAGCCTTTCTTCAAAAATTTTCAAGTCCACATGGTTGAGGAATTAATCCTCGAAGAGCCGATTGAATAAATTTCTAGGTCATTGAGCTAACGACGTTAGACAAAAGCGCTTTTTGAGTGGCAACCCAAATTTATTTTTAATTTATTGAATTTTAGTTTAATTTATATTGAAAATAAAATGAATAATAACCAGATTATTATTTAATCAGGTTAATGTCTTATTTTTAATGATTTAATGAAGGTTGTCAATTTTCTAAAAATCAGATATCGATCAGGGCGTGGGCACACCGTGCAAGTGCTACTATTTATTTTCTTCGCAAACTAGCACCCAACACCCCTAACCCAAATAAAAACCCCATGCTCAATACCAACCCAACACCCAAACAAAAACCAGTTACCCAAAACCTAAAAAAAATAGACCCAACTACCCAAAACCCCAACAAGCCCAAGAAAACCCAAAAGAAAAAAAAATGAAAGAGAGAAGAATTGGGCCAAACAACCAAACAGGCCCAAGAAGAGAAAAAGAAGGCCCAACTGGCCAAAAAAAAGAGAAATAAAGAAACCCCCCACTCCTCCACTCTTCCTCTCTCTTTCCCTTCTTCTTCATCTTCTCCATACAAAAAACCCTAACTCTTTAACACCACACCATCGCCACCATCGCCAACTATTGTCACTATCGATCTCGGACCTCACAAAGTCACCATGGTCTTGTTGTTTCCCTCACTGCCAAATAATGCCCTTTCTTTCCTTGTTATTGCTGTGCACGTCTCAATTTATCTACCATTTGACAACCCCTTCTCTCACCCATTCACCACTGCATTCCCTTAGTGCCTAATCAATGCCGTTTTGAGCCCCCCCCCCACCCTTCGAAAATCAACCCAACCCATATTACCACCGTCGTCGTCTGTTGGTAATCAACCACTAAGAACTGCCGCCTTGAGCAATAGTAAACAAAGCCATTTGTGCTCAAGCCCACACGAAAACCATGGTTCAAACTAGGAACCAAACAGTTGACGGGATTTTGTTTTTGCTTAATCATAGAAGAAATCGATTTTCATCACCTCTAGTCATTGATTTTGACGATGGCGAACCGTCTTTACCTCCTACAATGTTCCCATCGAAGAAAAATTATGAGGGTCTTTAAGCTTTTCGACCCTGGAATACTATAACACTTGGGTTTATGCAAGTGTACACAGTTGTTATCAAGTAATAAGTAAGTATCGAGTTATCGTCTCCACAGGGATTGTATTTGTGCTAAGTTACTTAATTTGTAAAAGTGTATTAACAATTTCAATTTGTAAAAGTGTATTAACAATTTGATAAATAAAAACAATATAATTGAGAAGAGATGAAAAATTAAGTATATGAAACTAAATGCAATGATCCCTAATGCAATTTATCCTAAGTATGCAAACTATATGAATGTGATAGATTTTAGCAGAATTAACACAATAAGCAACAATTATAACATAAATAAGCTAGGACAATTACTTTAATTAAACTCAAATTATTATCAACATGCTTATCAATATTTGGAAAAATATTCCATGGCAACTCGATCTTTCATGAGTTTGGAAACCACGTTAGATCCTTTCAGAATCCTTTACTTAGTAAATATGCATTTTACTGATCCTTATTTACTAAGGGTTTCTTAGTATCCGTGCGAGGCAATAGGGACGTGTTAGGTTTGAAACAGTTTCATCATACAAATCTAAAAACTATACAGATAACAGAGCCTGGTTAGGGATGTTATGCAACCTACAAGTTAATTGGGTTAGGATCTAAATTGAGCATGCACATTTCAATTATGTGTCCATTAGCCGTTGTCTAGTTAGGATCTCTCAGCTAATTCAGGTGCATTTCAATAACATATGAACGAAATACAGACTTGATTTTAATTGAAAACATGATCGATTGAGGCACAAATATTATAAGCATGAATCAAATAATTATTATTAAATCAAAGCAATCATCCTAGCTTAAATAAAATTAAGCAATCATTGTTGTAAGTAAGAACAAAGAACACATAGCAAACATTCTTGAAGTAAATTACAGTAATAAAGATTAAACCCAATTCAAAGTGTCTGTCACCCAAGACTCTGACTAATGAGGGCTCATTCGTTCCTTCGCTTTGCTCCTTTGCTAATGGCTCTTCGAGGTGGCTGACCAAGGGTTCTTTAAGAGGCTAATTTGTTCAAAATATTTATGCAAAGATGATGATAGGTGTGAGGGCTAAGAAAGCTAAGAGAATTGAGAGAGGAGAGAATGATGAATGAGTGAAAGACGAATGAGGGATGAGGGATGACTAAAAAAGTGAGAAAGGGGCTCTTATTTATAGGTGAGGCATGGGAGATAGTTTGCTAAAAATAGGAGTGTCAATCTTTTAAAACTCCTTCCAAGGGTGGCCGGCCATGAATTGAGGGAATGTGGCTGATTTTGCTTGATTCTTGGTTAATTTGAGTGCCACAATAACTCAGGACTAAGACTCAGTCTCCAACAAATCTTCAGGAAAATCTCTGATTTCTTCAACTCTTCAAGGACCTTGTGTATTTAAACCAAAATATGGTTTATAAACCTCCATATTCAGCCAAATTTTGGGTTGACTTGGCCCTCTATTTGGACAATTTTGTAATCAAATTAAAGCTCTCGGACCTGTCCAAAAATAAATCAATAAGTTAGAGGACCAAAGAATTGAATTTTACCAATTTAATTAAATTAATTAAAACCCAAATTATTAATGAAATATTTTAAAATGAATTATTAAATATAATTTTATATTTTATTATTTAATTTAATCAAGCATGACCCACTTTATGACATAAAAATGTAATATGATCTATTTAATATAAAATAAGCCATTTTATGCATGAAAACTATATGATAAAGCATAAAATCACATTTTAATAATTTCTATGCCTTGTTTTCATATTTTCACATATTTCATTAATTAATTATGCAATTACTTGGTTTTAACAACAAATTTAAGTAAAAAGGTGATAATTTATATAGGAAAATCTAATATATTTTTTAGTTTACACAAGTACCGCACAAGATTCGACAAGATTCGACAACGTCCACTTCCGGTCTGTAAGCAAATTGATCTTTACACCCTTGATATGTTAAATATCGTGATGCTATGATAAGCTATTTTGATGCTATTGGTTGGACTTCCAATGGACTTCTTTTATAAACCTTATCCAAACCATTGATTGTCCTAAAGGGATGACTATGGTAACAATACCAGTAGTATTTTCTATCCCAATCTTCAGTTTATCAGACATATTGCAGGAAACGTAAGAATGAGTAGAGCCAATGTCAATTAAAGTAAAATATGGTAGGGAATGGATAGTAAAGGTACATGTTACGATATCGGTTGCATCTCTGTCCTCTTGGCACCTAGCAATGCATACTAGAGTAGGCTACCTAGCTTCTGTTCTGTTCATACCTTGACCCTGTGCTCGCTGACCCTATCCATCATTCCTACTTTTGTTCTAACCATGGCCCCTTTGAGGTATCTACCCAACCCTTTGATTATGTATCGAATTTTGTACCCGATTCTGTATAGAGCTTGTATCTGATTAACTAAATGAGGACAATCCTTAACATGGTGTTCGGTCGATCCATAATCCAAACAAGCATCAGACCTTTTCCAACACTAGCCCAATGGCACTTATCAAAAAGTCCCAAAACTGGGATTCTAACCACTCGATGAGGACCCTCAGTACCCATTGTCACTGAAGTATTCCACTATGGTATGATCTTTCTAGCCCGCTACACATGTCACAAATTCGGGCTAGTGGGACTAGACTCCCTCTTATTCTAAACCTTAGCGTTTTCCCTCTTTTCGCACTCCAAGCACTTTTCTGATGAGGGGCCACTTGGATTTTAAAATCATAACTTAAGCCATTTTCAAACCGCAGACTCTTGTCTTGCTCAATCGCCAACATACCCAGAGCATAACGGCTAAGTCATAAAAACTCGGCCTCATATTCAACCACATACATATCCTATTGTTTCAATTTTATAAGTTCCCATTGATGTGCCTCTACATACCTAGTACCCAAATACTTCTTCTGGAGAGCCTCCTAAAAATAAGTCCAAGTTATACACTTAGCCTATGTACCTTTAACCACAGACTATCACCACCGATAACCTTACCTTCATCCTTCAACAAAGACACCACACCCATACATTTCTATTCTAGAGTGCATTTCATATCCTCTAAAATCCTCTCAGTGGTTTCTATCTAGTACTCATCCATTATAGGGTTGTTCTAACAACACCTGTAAATAACTTAGCCCCATTAGATCGGAGCCTTTCAGCAACGGGCCCACGATTTTCAGTTTCAATTTGCGCCCCAACAACCCTCTATAAAACCCTTAACATGGCTTGGGTCACAGCCTTATCCCCAATCACCTAATTTCTACCTTAAGTGGTAAGCATATCAATGATATCATTTGTCTCTAGGTCGGGCATACATTCTAGAGTAGATGAGTTAGCTTGAGCCACTCGGCGTTGCTATAACAACCCAGTTTTAGCTAAATCAAAACAGTGGTTTCGGGACCACAAATCTGAGGTTGTGAAATTATTTTAATATTATTTTTGGTGTTTACAATATGTGAATATGTATGTGTGAAAATTTCGTGAGCTAATTTTATTGTTTAATAGCTCAATTTGAGAAAAAAGACCGAATCGCGTAAAATGCAATAGTTGCATTCTATATGATAAAGGTGTCTATTTGTTATGGCTTATTAAATGTGAAGTCCTTATGTTGTAAATAGACCATTGATAGTGGGAATGGACATAAATGGTTTCATATTTGATGCTTTAAAATGGTTTTAACTAAGGTTAAATTGGTTATTTGGTTATTAATGTTATTATTAATAAAAGAAAACCAAAATTTGGCTTCATTATCATCATATTTCACCGAAAATAAAAAGAAAATAAAATATTAAAGATCATTTAGGGTTCGGCACTTGTGTGGCTTAATTGAGGTATGTTTTGAGCTTGATCTTTGATGATTTCTATGTTTTTGTGATCATTGCTTCGTGTTCTAGCTAGCCCATGCCCTAATTTTTGAATTAGTTGATGATTTTGGAAGTTTCCATTGATGAATTCATGTGTTTTATGATGTTTGACGATGAATTATGAAAGCTTGGTGCTTGATATACATGTTTTGTGAAGTGTTTTGAGTAAAAATGCATATTAGGGATTAAATTGAGAAAAGTGTAAATTGAGACGTTAAAAGTGTCAAATAAATGAAAATATGGTCTGTGATGAAGCTATATAAAATTTGACATACATGGGTTTGTAATGAATTGGTGTAATTTCGTGTTAGTTGAAATAAGGACTAAATTGAAAGTTTAGGGCCAAAATGCAAATTGGCTAAAATTATGTGTTTGTGGACTAAAATGAACGAATTGCTGATTAAATGGGTTAATTTTAAATACATATAGATCAAGAAAGAAAGAACTCAGATTTAGATCGAGCAAAATCAAAGGTTATCGAGTAATTGATCCGATTCTTCAATTTCGAGTACGAGGTAAGTTGGTACGTGATAAACATTGTTACAATTATGTTTTTAATGCTTTAATAATGCATAAATTGTATATATGTGACTACGACTGTGTACAACGACAAATATACTATATTTGGCACTTAATGTGCATTTTGAGATAGCTTCGGCTATATAGAGCACTAAGTGTGTGAATTGGAATAACTTTAGTTTTATGTGGCACTAAGTGTGCGATGCTGAGATAGCTTCGATTTAATATGATGGCACTAAGTGTGCGATATCGTTATAGCTTCGGCTAAACAATTATGCACTAAGTGTGCGAGTTCTTAAAGCATTGAAAGATTTCCAAACGATTTAATGTATTGAACAAAGAGGTGAGAATGAAATACATAAATATGGAAAATGTAACACCCCAAACCTAGCCCAGGAGTTAGACTCGAATCTGGCGTGTCACATTGAAGTGTTTTTTGAAAACCATGTTTTCATTAGAGACCCTTCTTATTTAAAACGTAGTACATTGAAAACTTCTTAAATTTATTTCCAAAATTCCTTTTTACTTTGCAGAAGCTAATTCTAAAAGTAACTGATTTACGAAAACATGATGTTTAAAAGTTAAGTTGCGAAAACGTAGTGTTCTAAAAATAGTTCTTGTTTTGGAAAACCGCGATCTTTTTCTAACCATTATAAAACATAGTAAATAAAATTCCAAAGTAAAATAATAAGCAGAATTAAGAGAGACCTTATTACCACCCAATTAAAAAGAAATACACATCAGTAAATAAACAAATCTGAAAACATAAGCAGTGTGTGGCCATCTCCGAGTCCCTCGCGGCATCGAACCTCCTAACGCTGGGGATTACCTACACAATTAATAAATGGGGTGAGTTTACGAAAACTCAGTGTGTAATCCCCTTACTAGAGTAACAGTCAGTATACAGAAACAAAAATAGAAACAATCTAGGCTAGAGCCCGTTAACAGTAACAGTGCAGTCTAGTTTAGAGCATACGCGGGCCAAAGCCTATTACAATGTCATTTGGGTCACAACCCATAACAGAATCAATTGGGCCTAGCCCAAACCAATAACAGAATAAAATGTGTGAATGCATGGATGCACGCTATCCCATCCCAATAATCCAACCGTTAGACATCAACTCCGTCCCCCGATACACATAATGTGGGGATATAAATATCGACCCACCCATCTGATACACATCAATGGTAGCCCGATTACGGTACTACCTTCATTACAACAATGCTGCTAATCATATATTGGGCTTAAAAAGCCTTCAGTAGCGGTATTATAATTGACACCAAGCTATCGGTAACTGTATTATGTTTGGCACAGAGCCATCAGCGACGGTAATATAATCAACACACAGCCTTGGGTAAATATGATCCACACAGACTCATCCATAAGTATGTTAGGCACATAGCCACAGGTAAATACGTTTGGCACAAAGCCACAGTCAAGATGGCACAGAGACATTTTTAGGTTGGAACAAAGCTACAATCAAATTAAGCGGCACTAAGCCGTCGTCAATAATCATATATTGGCACATTGCCTTAGGCAAATACTTTTGGCAAACAGCCATAATCAAGTTGGCATAGAGCCATATGTAGGTTGGCGCAAAGCCATAATTAGAATAATTGGTTTCAAGCCATCGGTAGCTGTATCATGTTAGCCACATAGCCATCAGCAACAGTAATACAGTCGGCACATAGCCTCGGGTAAATATGATCGACACAGAGTTGTCAATAATCATATATTGGGCTTAAAAGCCATCGGTGGATCCACAATCGTCAAGCAACCATGCAATCCTCAATTTCTTCCTCTGTTTCACAATTCCGACCCTGTACAATATGTCGTGTATGTCATGTTCAATCATCACACGTGTATGCAAAATGGCCATGCTCAGTAACAATCATTTAAACATATATTAAAAATATATCAGTTTTACAACCATAGTCAAGTCAGTTAAAACACAATCATACAATCACAGTCAATCAGTCAAATTCATAGTCCAAGTTAGTCATTTACCCACAAAGGCAAAACAGTCATTTTACCCTACAAGGGTATTTTAGTAATTTTACACTACAAGGGTAATTCGATAATTTTACAAACTGGGGGTATTTCAGTAATTTTACAAATTGAGGGTATTTCGATAATTTTACAAATCAAGGGTATTTTGGTAATTTTACAAATCGGGGGTATTTTGGTAACTTAACAATTCGGGGGTATTTCAGAAATTTTAAAAATCGAGGGTCTTAACGACCCAACAAAAGGTCCACCGTCGCCTCGAGCGACTTAAGTAACCTAAACAGACCTAACAATGCAAATGGGCCTAAGGCCCATTACTCTGCCTAAGTGGCCCCACACGCTCGTGTGGCCCATTTAGCCCAAATTCAGTTACAGCTATGTGACCTACAAAGCCCAGTCCAACATTTATCACTTACCATGGATTTAATCTGTGTGGGGCCCACGGGCCCATTGGGCCCACACGGCCGATGCCATGCACACGACATGACAAGCCCAACTACTTCCCACCAAAAAGTTAGATTTAATCAAGTGGGCCAAAGGGCCCATCGAGGCCCATTTGGCCCAGAACAGCCCCAGCGCACGAGAATGCTCATGGCAGCCTCTACAGTCTATCGCCCATGATCTGTGGGCTCGATTTACCACACGAGCGATTGCACACTCGTGAAGCCTCAAATGCCAAAGTTTTAGCTTTTCGGCTTTTGCTGACTTCTAACAAAGAAGGGGGCGAATACACACTTGTTTATGAGAACACGCTGAAGTCCACGATCACCAACCTTGGCATATTCTGCATTGAGTCTTCCTCCCCAACAAATCTGGTTCACTCTATTAAAGCCAGCTTCTCACCAATTCTCATGTTAGCTTCCCGATGTGGGATTACTTAAACCATTAGGGAAAATTCCTCATTCTTATGACCACTTCAGCCACAGAGTTCCAGTCCAACTCCACCTCCTACACAGCTCAAATAGCAAAATGAATGCTCCACTGCGCATCCCAAGACTTGAACCTCAGACCTCACAGTTGCATAACACGCCACCTTGCCACTCCACCACAGGCTCTCTCTATGATAAAAACGTCCATAATTAACTTTAAGACATATGTGCCAGCGTCTAGATTCACTTAAGAGAAAAACCAAAATGAATTGTAAGAGCCAAGACTTGAACCCAGGCTCCTTTACAACCTTAATTACACCACAACCACTAGACCACATGCTTCATTGTGTCATTTATTTAACACAATAATTTAAAAAGCCATCATCCAAGTATCCAGGGTTTTATTCACTTAATACCAAAATTTTTGCTAAAGCCCAGGTTTGAACCCAAGATTTCTCCAACACTTCTTAGAGCCATTAACCACCAAAGTAGACATTTAATTGTGTCATATCCTTGCACAATTAAATACTTATATACAACCTCCTTATGGACCCATACTCAAGGCCCAATACTTCTAGGCCTAAATTCGGGGCGTTATAGGAAAGTACAGGTACTACGATACCTATGTGGTAGATAATACTATGTGTATGAAGCTTGATGAATTTGTATATATAAGATAAATGGTCATAGATTAGATTTGAATGTTGATATGAGAACTACTAAGTGATTATTAATTGATGATTTATATACTATGAACTGTTGAGTATTTTTGGTACGAACTTACTAAGCTATGAAGCTTACTGTGTGTTATTTGTCTGTGTTTTATAGATTATCGAAGCTAGCTCAGACTCGGGGATCATTGGGAATACGTCATCGCACTATCGATCAACTTATTGGTACTTTTAAAGTTTTGTATATATGGTATATGGCATGTATGGGCTAGTTTCATTTTGGTATGTCTTGAATTATGATATTAGCCATGAGATTTTGGCTTGTAAATGTTGGCATGTATTTAGCCATTTAATTTGGTTTGAATTATATGTTTGATGAATGATATATGTGATGTATATAATGTCCTAAGTGTTGGCTTGCTTGAAATAGTTGTATGGATGCTCTTTTGGTTAGTTATTAGTTGATGGGATAATGCTTGAAGAATGGTAAATTTTGGTATGCTTGTGGATGATGAATTGGTATGTTTGATAAGCATGATTTGGTTGATAGAAGGGTGAGAAAATGCATTTAGTAGTCATGTGAGATTGATGATTTTGGCATATTAATTTGGTATGTTTTTGAATATGGAATTAAGTAGTTGATATGGTTGGATATAGGTGACATGATATATGTATGAATTGGCATGTTTTGGCTACCTATTTATGTGTTGAATTAGTACCAATTTGGTTACTGTGTGTGCATGAGAATAGGGTGGCAAATTGGCTTTGTAAATAGCCTATTTTTGTCCATACGAACGTGTGTCTCAACCATATGCGACACAAGGTCATGCAATACGGCCGTGTGTCCCCTGGGATACCCTTCGAATTAAAGTCAATATACCCTACAGTTTTGACACGGTCTAGACACACAGGAATGTCTACTTGCCGTGTGTGGCACACGGGCTGACACATGGGCTTGTGGCTGCCCATGTGACTCAAGTTAGTAAACCCCCTTAGATTTCACACGACCTGGCACACGAGCGTGTTCTTGGCCGTGTGGTACAAGTCAGTATGTATGCCCTGCTTTCACACGGCCTGCGACATGGACGTGTCTAGTAGCCGTGTGAGGCACACGGCCTGTTCACACAGGCGTGCGACCCTGTAATTAAAGAAAATTTTCTAAGTTTCCCAAAGTTTGCATATGTTATCGGTTTAGTCCTGAACCACTTCTAAGCATGTTTTAAGGTCTCGTAGAACCTTGTAAGGGACGATGTGAATGATTTGATTTGATTTTGATTATGATTGCATATATTTATGATTTATGTTGTGATTGATCGGTAATGTCTCGTAACCCTATTCCGGCTACGGATACAGGTTATGGGTGTTATAGTTGCCCTCCATGGGTTTGTATGCCACAAGCTTGTGTCCCATGGGTATTCATTATGCTATTTCGATTTTACCTTTTTAAGCCTTATCTATAGTTTTCACAAAACACAAACATTAGTTATTTCTAGTATTTTTAGTTTCTAAAGTCTATAGTTTTATGCGGTACAATCCTAGTGTTTGTCTATAGTTTAACAGTAGCAGTGCTAATGAATACGAGATCAGAGTCTCGAAGTTTTTAATTTTGAATTTTTTAAAAATAAAAACATTATGGTAAGTTTTTCTCAAAATACCTTATTTCTAAAACATGCATGCAGTCTCATTAATTTTTTTCAAGCTGGTTTAATGAACTAGGCTCTGATACCACCAAATAGAACATCCCAAACCCGGTCTAGATGCTACGACGAAATTTTAAAGGTTACATGAGCCACCGAAATGTCCAAATAGAATTGTTCAATTTAAAAGCCTCTATTTCGACCAATTTTTAGAAAATTTAGCGTGGTTGCCTTAGGTTTATTAAAACATCAAATTATTAGGTCGGCTATGGTTTTAAACTAGATTATTAAAAAGTTGGGTCGTTTGAAAAATTCAATTGATTTTTTTACTTTGACTTTTTAAAACTCCAATTTTCATTGTTACTTAGGGGAAAAAGTGATGCCTTTAATTTTCATTTGAAAAACCATGTTCTATGCCGAATTAGGTCTGTTATCAATATTGTTTGATTTTTAACCAATGTTCCATGCATGCAAAGTCCAATTAAATTCAGCCTATGCCACAGTCCATATCTAATGAGATTACAGTCCCAAAATAAGACAATAATAAAAATAAAAGAAAATATAAAAGTACTTTATTAAATAATTCGAGAAGAGACCCGATCCTAACCTTGAGGGTTATCTGTTAAAAGTAAACTGAAGGGGTGACCTTGAAAGGTTCAGTGTGAGTCTTAGTAGAACAAATAATAGTTTTACATATATTCAAACAATCACAGTAGGGCACATAGCCAACAATACCAATGTCCATAATAGATTATGGTAATTCAGTAAACAGTGTATATGCATGGGCATGTTCAAATGTAAATCACTGCAAAGGTCCTACCTATCCATCAGCTACACACCACGAATTTTCAGAGCCCATCGTTCGAATACCAAAAATAATAAGAGTTGAAGCTAGATGTGGATAAACCACCAGTAACAGTATGCAGTTAAACTACCAATAGTTTGCAAATTAGTTCACTTTGTTATAGTGTAAATAGGTAAAAAGTATACCAAATGGTAAATAAGTACATAAAAAGCATATTTGTTTGTTTGAATTATAAGTTATTAGATTGTTAAATTTTAGTTAATTGATTCCATGAATTGAGACACTTAGGGATGACCTAAGGTGTAACGCCCCCACGCCCGAGACCATCGCCGGAGTCGAGTATGAGGTGTTACTAAGCTTAATTTAACATTTTTAGAACTTTGGATTATTTGTTTCTACATTCACAACTTTCAAGCTACTTGCATCACAGTCACAAGAAAAATCATATCTCGAGTTACAAAGCTCGAAATCAAGATCTGTAAATTTTCCCTGAATCTAGACTCATATACCTATCTACTAATTTTTTATAGAATTTTTGGTTGGGCCAATTAGTACAGTTTATTAGTAAAAGTTACCCCTGTTACAGGACTTGACTGGACTGACCTCTGTTTACTACGAACCACATTTCTCTCTGTAAAAAATTCATATTATTATGAGGTTTGTTTCTCCTAAAACTAGACTCAATAAGTATTCTGAGAATATAAAATACAGCACCTAAATATATCTGTACAATTTATGGTGAATTTTTAAAGTTGGAACAGGGGATCCAGAAATCACTCTGGCCCTGTTTCACTAAAATTCAAATATCTTCTAACATATAATTCTTTTACCTGTTTCATTTGTTTTATGTGAAACTAGACATAATAAGCTTCAATTTTATATTTAATCCATCATGTAATTCAATTTCTATGATTTTTAGTAAATTTTCAAACTCACATCAGTGTTGCTGCAATATTCTGTTTATGGCAAATTTCATCCCTTTTTATGAGTTTTCATGATTAAAGTATCCTATTAACCTTCCATGACATCAAACATAATCTAAACTAACCATTTCCATAACTTATCATTATCAAGCATTTCCTCAACCATTCCATCACCATATCATAAGATTATTTACACAAATTAGGTATATTGCTATACATGCCATACTTAAATTTACAAGCCATTTACCGAAAAGTTCTTCAGATAGTGTGACTGAGCCTTCGACCTATCCCGACTCCTGAGCTGGCTTTTCCAAAACTACAATGATTAAGAAGGAGGGAGTAAGCATAAATGCTTAGTAAGTTCATATGCAAATAATAAATAACATAACAAACAATCAAACCAATCAACATTAGCATATATCACCAAAACACATATCACATTTCTAATCATTTTTCATCATCTTATTACCTTATCGTGGTTGTATCAATACTCAACCCGAAGGTTAAATACATACCTGTCCAAAATATCCATTTCACATCACTTACCAATACGTCACTTTACATCTCGAGTATTCCTCCATTTGAGTAAAACTTTACCCGTTGAACACATCGGAATATAATTCGGATACATGGATAACTTGCACATAAGTGCCATATATGCAATCAAGCAATCATGTAACCCGCCCATAAGCGAACTCGGACTCAACTCAACGAGCTCGGGCGTTCGCATCCATAAGTGAACTCGGACTTAACTCAACGAGTTCGGATGCCTAGTTACATCTCACGAACTCGGACTCAACTCAACGAGTTTGGGCATTCGCATCCATAAGTGAACTCGGACTCAACTCAACGAGTTCGGATGCTCAACCATCCTAGTGACATGTCACTTGTATCCTAATCTATTCCTAAGGTTCAAACGGGATTTCCTCGAACGCATATCCTTGCCGTCTTCCGTAGAATGCCGAAACCAAAACTCGGTAATAATTATATTTAGCAAGTAGCACACATGATTTGCATTTTGTTTGAAAATAACCACAAAGCATATATTTCATGATAAAAATCAGCATATCACATAATTGACATCAATGACTTAAAAATAACAATTATGCTACATTATTTACACATGAACTTACCTTGGTACCAAAATACAAAGATTTTGCAATTTAGTCCACAATCTTTTCTTTTCCTCGATTGCAGTCGATTCCACGTCTTTCTTGATCTAAAATAACACACTTAGCTTATTTAATACTCACATTATCAAATTAATCCTTAATTCAAATTTTGGCAAAATTACAATTTTACCCCTAAACTTTTGCATATTTACATTTTTTCCCCTAGGCTCGGGATTAAACTTTATTCCTTATTCTTATGTTTTATAACATGCTGATCACTTTTCTATTCTATGGCAACATCAAATTCTCACTCTAACATGTACTTGTGACTATTAGGTATTTTTACTGATTAAGCCCTTTTACTCGTTTTTGCTTAAAATCGAGTAGTACAAGTTGTCTAACATAATTTAAAACTTCATATTCTATTATAAAACATCAAAATACACAAATTTCACCTATGGGTATTTTTCCAAATATAAACCCTAGGTTAAATTATTGCTAACATAAGCTTTATCGAGTTACCGGGATCTCAAAAACGTAAAAATCATTAAAAACGGGGCTTAGAATCACTTACTATGAAGCTTGAAAGTTGAAGAAACCCTAGCTATGGTGAGAGTGAAGTTTCGGCAGCAACTAAATGGGGAATATGACTATTTTGTGTTATTTTTCCCATTTTATTTCATTTAATATCCAAATGACCAAAATGCCCTTAATACCTTTCTTTGAAAATTTTCATGTACAAGCCCACTTTTGTCCAAAATTTTAGAAATTGGTAAAATTGCTATTTAAGACCTCCTAATTAATATTTCAAAGCAATTTCATACTAAAAACTTCTAGAATGCAAGTTTTGCAACTTATTCGATTTAGTCCCTAACTTCAAATTAAACTCGTTATGCATAGAATTTCTTCACAAAATTTTCACACAATCATGCAATCATATCATAAACCTCAAAATAATTATAAAATAATTATTTCTATCTCAAATTTGTGGTCACGAAACCACTATTCCGATTAGGCCCTAATTCGGGATATTACATAAGGCATTGTTTGGTGTTGTGTGTGAATGTGTAACACGAATGTACAAGTATACACGTTGAATCAAGTAATAAAGTGATGAGTGAGTATCATCTCCATAGGGATCAAAATTGACTTGGTTATGTTATTTTAATAAAACTGAATAATTAAACTGTGCAAAAGAATAAGTGATTATTTGATGAAGAGAAGTGATGATGGATTGATAAAATCAATTATGTCTAAAAATATGCTAGGTCAATAAAAATATGTGGGAATTCTCAAAGAATAAATGGGAAATAGTTTGTAATGTTGAATGATAAAGGCTGGAATTACTTGGGTTTATTTCTATAACATAATAATGCCATGGTAAAATCTTGACCATTTTATTGCTCAGAGAATCACTACTGTAGTCTGCTTCTTTCGACAACCAAACTTTGAGCTATCATTCTGAGTTTCTATATGTCTATAGAACTCAAGAATGATATCCAAATTTTTCTCCCTTTCCCTATACAGATTGCAACTTCTATGTCTAGAGTGCTACAAATATTCTTTCGAACACTTGCTTGTATCAATCGATTATAATCCAATATAATTAATGTTTTTAGAATTAAATTAGATCTAATAACATGCTACACAGTCATCTATGTCTAGAGCTTGCATGCATGCATTAAAAATAATCACAAACCAAATAAAGTAGTATTCAACTCAAAATCAAACCATGGGCATTAAAGCTAATAAAATTCACCCAAAATAATTCCAACCCAAAGAAAATTAGTTCATAGGTTGAACATTAGAATTCATAACAGAACCATTCAACGTCATTGATTAAATTCACGAATCACAAGTTTTGTAACAGCCCTGTTTTAGCTAAATCAAAACAGTGGTTTCGGAACCACAAATCTGAGACCGTAAAATTATTTTAATATTATTTTTTGTGTTTATAGTATGTTAATATGCATGTGTGGAAATTTCGTGAGCTAAATTTATCGTTTAATAGCTCAATTTGAGAAAAAGGACCAAATAGCGTAAAATGCAAAAGTTGCATTCTACAAGATAAATGTGTCTATTTGCCATGGCTTATTAAATGAAAGGTCCTTATATTGTAATTAGACCATGGATAGTGGAAATTTACATGAATAGCCATCCATTATGTGTTTTTAAATGTTATTATATAAGGTGATTTAGGTAATTTATTAATTAAAATGATAATTAAAGTAAAACAAAGCCAAATGTTCTTCTTTATTCATCTTTTTGACTGAAATTAAAAGAGAAAGAAAGAAAATATGAAGCTTTAGGGTTCGACCATGTTGGTGATCAGTTGAAGGTTCTTTTTTGTTCGATTTTTGATGATTTCTATGTTTTTATGATCGTTGCTTCGAGTACTAGCTAGTCCGTACCTCAATTTTTGAGTTTGTTAGTGATTTTGAAAAATACCATTGATGAATGCATGATTTTTATGATGTTTGATGATGAATTATGCAAGCTTGGTGTTTGATATACATGTTTTGTAAAGTGATTTTTGACAAAAATGTCAATTAGGGAATAATTTGAGAAAAGTGTAAATTGAGGGTTTAAATTATGAAATAAATGAAAAATATGGGCTTCTAGGGACCAATAGAGAATTTGGCCAAGCATGGGTCTTATTGAATTTTGACTAATTTTTATTTTTATGAAATAGGGACTAAATTGTTAAAATGTGAAACTTTAGGGGCTAAAGTGCAAAAATGCCCAAATATGTGTTTGTGAACTAAATTGAATGTGCTGATGAATCAAAGAGTTAAATTTGATTGTTTATAGATCAAGAAAAGAGGAACTTGAAGATCGAGGCAAGAATAAAGTACTCGATTAATCAGCTAGTTTCGTTGATTCTACGACCGAGGTAAGTTTGTAGGTGTTAATTTCATTATAAATGAATGTTATATGCTTTGATATTGCATAAAATGTGTTTATGAAATTGTGAATAATGTTTGAATCGTGAATACGACTATATGGAAGAGTTCAACGATGAAATCGACAAGCTAAACCTCTCGGTAAAACTTTAAGTACAGTGATGATGATAATGTAATGTCATTAAGTTAATGCATTGGCTTCGAACCATAATATCGGCACTTCGAGTGTGAATAATACCTTGATTTGGCTACGGGCCTTAGTATAGGTACTCTATGATAAGTTACCTTGATTTCGCTACGGGCCATAGTGTAGGTACTCCGGGATAAGTTACCTTGATTTCGCTATGGGCCATGGTATAGGTACTTATCGATTGTGATTCTTGAGTATTTGATTTTTTTCCCTAATGGTACAATGGATAATTAAAAGCTTTGGTTGAGAAAGAGGTTTGTACAGGGTGATACGGGTATGTACAGAACCTATTGAAGCACTATATTGAGAAAGTTTAATGAAATGGTATTTACTCATGTTTGAGACATGAATAAGGTTTGTGTTAATGTAATGTTGATTTATTAATGTGCAATTGTTGAAACTATATTATTTGATGAATTGAGTTACCTACTGACGAACTTACTAAGCTGTGAAGCTTACTGTGTGTTATTTGTCTATGTTTTATAGATAGTCAAAGCTAGCTTGGACTCGGGGATCGCCAGGAGCATCGTCACACTATCGATTATTTGTTGGTATTTTTGAAGCTTGTATTTATGGTATATGGCATGTATAGGTAAATGTCATTTTGGTCTGTTATGAGCTATGGTGATAGCCATGTGATTTGGCTTGTTAATGATGTAAATGTTGGTATGTTGTTAGCCATTTAAGTTGGCTTAAGTTATGTACTTGATAAGTGATATATGTGATGCATATAATGCCTTTATATGTTGGCTTGTTTTGGTATGTTTGCCATAGTTGTGGATATAGTTAAATGGATGTTGATTTGGTTAGTTATCAATTTTTGAGGAATGGTAAATTGTGATAGTTTTGGTATAATGATTGGGTATATTTTGAATATGGAATTGAATAGCTAAAATTGTTGTATATTGATGGCACGACATGAGTATGAATTGGCCTATTTTTGGTTGCATAATGATATATTGAAATGGTGTATTTTGGTTGCTAAGTGTTCATGAGAAAAGGGTGGCAAATTTGCTTTACGAATGACCTATTTTTGTCCACACGGGTAAAGACACGGGCGTATGTCTCAGCCGTGTGTGACACACGATCATGTTACACGGCCGTGTGTCCCTTGGGGTAACCCTACTAATTAAAGTTAGTATACCTTATAGTTTTGACACGACATAGACACACCGGCGTGTCTACTGGCCATGTGTGACACACGGTCTGGCACATGGGTGTGTGACCGACCGTGTGGTACAAGTCAGAGAGTTACATGGGCTAGATACACAAACATGTGGTTAGTAGTGTGATCCAAGTCAGTATGTATGCCCTGTTTTCACACCGCCTGCACCACGGGCGTGTCTGGAAGTCGTGTGAGGCACACGGCCTATTCACACGAGCGTATGACCCTTGAAAATAAGAAATTTTCTATGTTTCTTAAGGTTTAAAATTGTTATCGGTTTAGTCTCGAACCATTTCTAAGCATGTTTTAATGTCTTGTACGACCTTATAAGGGACAATGTGATTGAGATGAATGAATTTTTATTTTGATTGCATAAGTGTATTTGAATGATGTGTATTATCTGGTAATGCCTCATAAGCCTATTTCGGTGACGGATACGGGTTAGGGGTGTTACATTTTATTGGTATCAGAGCTATGGTTTAGTCAATTCTGGGACTAACATAGCGTGTGAGAGTCTAGCTATACATGCCATATATATAAACTGTGATAGTGTGATGATTTTTGACAACTAAATGTGTTTTTATACAGCAAATGGATCCCAAACGAGCCATAGCAGATGATGTGGAAAGCAATGCGCCCCTGGCCAATTCTAGGACTATTTCTAATAGTCAGGAAGGAGAGGCTAAGCAAGCCTTCTTCTAAATGATGACTGAGCGGTTCACAAAATTCGTACAAACGAATCTGGCTGCTCAATAACCTCCACTCCCACCTATTCCTCAGCAAGTTCTAGTTGAGCCGCAAGTGATAGATCCAATCCGATTGAGTAAGCCACTTGTTGATAAGATTTAAAAACACGGGGCTAAGAAGTTTCAGGCTACAGTTGATGATGATGCTAAGAGAGCTGAGTTCTGGCTCGAGAACACTATCAGAGTATTCGATGAATTATCTTGTACTCTGGAAGAATGTATCAAATGTGTGGTATCTTTACTCAGAGATAATACGTATCACTGGTGGAAAACATTGACATCGGTAGTTCCTAGTGAACGGGTTACTTGGGAATTCTTTCAGATTTAGTTTCGAAAAAATTACATAAGCCAAAAATTTCTCGATTAGAAACATAAAAAGTTTCTAAAGTTGAAACAGGGCCGAATGACTGTGACTGAGTACGAAAGAGAATTTGTACGGTTGAGTAAATATGCTCGAGAATATGTTTCTACTGAAGAGATTATGTGTAAACAGTTTGTTGATGGGTTGAATGAAAGTATAAAGCTATTAGTTGGAATTCTAAAAATTAAATAATTCATTGTTTTAGTTGAAAGAGCTTGTAAAGCTGAAGATCTCAGCAAAAGAAAGAGGAAAACAGATTTAGAGGCTAGAGACACCAGAAAAAGATTGATGAATAAGTCGTATCAATCTTCATCAAAGAAATCCAAAGATTCATATAATATTCTGAATCCTTCAATAGGATATTCGAAAAAGGATCGTGCTAAACAACACTCTGGTTCTAAAGCTCAAGCTACATCAGTAGCTAGTGTTGGCAGTGTGAGAGACAATAAACCTAAATGTCAGCATTATGAACGATGACATTTTGGAGAATGGTGGAATAAAAGAAATAAAGCTTGTTGCAAATATGGTTCGATGGATCATTTTATATGAGACTGTCCAGAGTTAATGGAAAAAGAGGATGTTCAAAACACGAGGCTGAGTAACACTATAATCAAAGGTAGACCACCTAGAAACACGAGAAATGTGAGTGGTAGTCAGAAAGCAACTAAAGTCTCTGCAGTGAGGTCCGAGGTGAGAGCACCTACTAGAGCCTACGCTATTCGCGCTCCTGAAGAAGCGTCATCTCCAGATGCTATCACTGGTACTTTTACTCTCTATGATACTAAAGTTATTGCATTAATAGATCCATGATCAACTCATTCTTATATATGCATGCATTTAGTATCCAGTAAGACTTTGCCTGTAGAGTCTACTAAATTTGTGATTAAAGTATCTAACCCCTTAGGCAAGTTTGTGTTGGTTGACAAAGTGTGCAAGAACTATCCATTGATGATTCGGGATAATTACTTTCTGGTCGATTTGATGTTGTTGCTCTTTGACAAGTTTGATATAATCCTGAGTATGGATTGGCTAACGTTGCGTGACTGTTGTGAATTGCAAATGAAAGACGATTGATATGAGATGTTAGAATAATAAGATTATTCGAATTGATTCAGATGATTTGAATGGATTGCCATTAGTGATTACGTCAATGTTAGCTCAGAAATATGTGAGAAAGGGTTATGAAGCTTCCATTGCTTATGTGTTTAATACTAAAGTGACTGAAAAGAAGATTGAATCAGTACCAGCTGTGTGCAAATATCCAGATGTGTTTCCTAAAGAGTTACCAAGTTTACCACCGATCTGAGAGGTTGAATTTGTTATTGAGTTAATGTTGGGTACAACTCCGATATCAATAGCTCCGTACAGAATGGCACCGATTGAATTAAAAGGGTTGAAAGCTCAGTTACAAGAGTTAACAGATAGAGGTTTTGCACGACCGAGTTATTCTTCTTGGGATGCACCGGTTTTGTTTCTGAAAAAGAAAGACAGAACTATGAGAATGTGCATCGATTATTGATAGCTCAATAAAGTGACGATCAAGAACAAATATCCACAACTGCAAATTGATGATTTGTTTGATCAATTGAAAGGGGCTACAGTGTTTTCAAAGATAGATTTAAGATCATGTTACTATCAGTTGAGAGTAAAGACTCTGATATACCGAAAATTGCTTTCGAACGAGGTATGAACATTATGAGTTTGTGGTTATGCTTTTTCGGACTAACAAATGCACTTGCTGTTTTTATGGATCTAATGAATCAGTTCTTCAGACCATATTTGGATCGATTTGTAGTTGTGTTTATAGATGACATTTGGATCTATTCTTGTGATGAATCCGAGCATGCTAAACATCTTAAAGTACTGCTACAGACTTTGCGTGATAAACAGTTGTATGTGAAGTTCAGTAAATATGAGATTTGGTTACGGGAAGTCAGTTTTTTGGGACATATTGTATCAGCATCGGGTATTCGGGTTGATCCGAGCAAGATTTCAGCTATACTAGATTGGAAGCCTCCGAGAAATGTATCTGAAGTCTGAAGTTTTCTGGGACTCATTGGTTATTACAGACAGTTCGTAAAGGGTTTCTCTATGATTGCAACCCCGATGACGAGACTACTTCAGGAAGATGTTAAGTTCGAATGGACAAAAAAGTGCCAGAAAAGTATTGATCAGTTGAAAGCTTTGTTGATCGAAGCTCCGATGCTAGCTCAGCCAGAGTCAGGTAAAGAATTTGTCATTTATAGTGATGCATCTTTGAATGGTTTGGGCTGTGTTTTGATACAGAAAGGTAAATTCATAGCTTATGCCTCAAGACAGTTAAAGCTGCACGAAAAGAACTATCCGACACATGATCTGGAATTGGCAGCTATTGTGTTTGCTTTGAAGATTTGGCACCACTTTCTGTTCAGTGAGAAATGTCATGTTTAATCCGATCACAAAAGCTTAAAATATTTGATGACTTAAAAATATCTGAATCTACAATAGCAAAGATGGTTAGAGTTTTTAAAGGATTACGAGCTAGTGATTGACTACCATCCGGGGAAAGCCAATGTTGTTCCTGATGCTTTGAGTCGTAAATCTTTGTTTGCTTTACGTACGATGAATACTCAATTAGATCTATCTAATGATGGCTTGATTGTAGCTGAATTGAAAATGAGACCGTTATTTATACAACAGATTTGCGAAGCTTAGAAAGTTGATAATGAATTGTTAGCAAAACGGGCTCAATGTGATTTAAATGTTGATTCAGAATTTTAGATTTATGCTAATGATAGTCTGAGATTCAGAGGTCGATTTTGTGTTCTGAGAAACTCAGAGTTGATTCGGATGATTTTAAATGAAGCTCATAACAGTCGGTTATCTGTACATCTGGGAAGTATGAAAATGTATAACGATCTGAAACAACTTTATTGGTGGCCTGGTATGAAGCACGATATCTTTGAATTTGTTTCAAAGTGTTTATTCTGTCAACAAGTCAAAGTTGAGCATCAGGTACTGTCTGGGTTACTACAGCCGATTATGATTCCTGAGTGGAAATAGGACAGAATCACAATGGATTTTGTTTCGGGTTTGCCTCTATCATTGAGTAAGAAAGATGCGGTCTGGGTAGTGGTTGATAGACTGACTAAATCTACCCATTTCATTCTGGTATGCACGGATTATTCACTCGATAAGCTTGCTAAGTTGTATATCTCTGCAGTTGTGAGATTGCACGGTGTACATATTTCTATTGTTTTAGATAGAGATCCGAGATTCACATTGCAGTTTTGGAAGAAACTGTAAGATGTATTAGGTTCGAAACTACATTTTAGTACTGCTTTTCATTCACAAACAAATGGTCAATCCGAGCAGATTATTCAGATACTCGAGGATATGTTAAGATGTTGCATTCTTGAGTTTGAAGGTACATGGGAACGATACTTGCCATTGATTGAATTTGTGTATAATAATAGCTTTCAATCAAGTATAAAAATGGCACCTTACGAAGCTTTGCACGGTCGAAAATGTCGAACACCATTATATTGGATTGAGCCAAGTGAGAATAAGATTCAAGGGGTTGATATGATTAGAGAGACTGAAGAAAAAGTGAAAGTGATGAAAGCAGCGCCAGATCGTCAGAAATCTTATGCAGACTTGAAACGAAAAGATATTGAATTTCAGATCACAGATAAAGTGTTTTTTAAAGTATCTCCATGGAAGAAAATACTTCGATTTGGTTGTAAAGGCAAATTAAGTCAGAGATTCATCAGGCCGTATGAGATTATCGAGGGAGTTGGACCAGTGGCATATTGGCTAGCATTGCCATCTGAGTTAGAAAAGTTCAGAATGTATTTCATGTATCGATGCTACGAAGGTACAAATCTAATACTTTGCATATTATTTCCCTGACTGAGGTTGAAATTCAACCAGATTTATCATACAGTGAAGAACCAATCTGAATTCTAGCTCGCGAGGTTAAAGAATTGAGAAATAAGAAAATTTCATTAGTGAAAGTCTTATGGCATAGACACGGGGTTAAAGAAGCTACGTGCGAGCCCGAGGATGCTATGATAGAACAATATCCAAACCTATTTGCTGGTAAGATTTTCGGGGAAGAAAATCCCTAAGGGGGAAGAGTTGTAACAGCCCGGTTTTAGCTAAATCATAACAGTGGTTTTGGAACCACAAATTCGAGGCCCTAAAATTATTTTAATATTATTTTTTGTGTTTACAGAATGTGAATATGCATGTATAGAAATTTCATGAGATAATTTTATCATTTAATAGCTCAATTTGAGAAAAAAGACCAAATAACGTAAAATGAAAAAGTTGCATTATATATGATAAAGGTGTCTATTTGCCATGGCTTACTAAATGAAAGGTCCTTATGTTTTAATTAGTCCATGGATAGTGAAAACTGACATGAATAGCCATCCATTATGTGTTTTTAAATGTTATTATATAAGGTTATTTAGGTAATTTATTAATTAAAATGATAATTAAAGTAAAACAAAGCCAAATGTTCTTCTTTATTCATCTTTTTAACCGAAATTAAAAGAGAAAGAAAGCAAATATGAAGCTTTAGGGTTCGGCCATGTTGGTGATCAATTGAAGGTTCCTTTTTGTTCGATTTTTGATGATTTCTATGTTTTTGTGATCGTTGCTTCGAGTACGAGCAAGCCTGTACCTTAATTTTTGAGTTTGTTAGTGATTTTGAAAAATTCCAATGATGAATACATGAGTTTTATGATGTTTGATTATGAATTATGCAAGCCTGGTGTTTGATATACATGTTTTGAAAAGTGATTTTTGACAAAAATGTCAATTAGGGAATAATTTGAGAAAAGTGTAAAATGAGGGGTTAAATTGTGAAATAAATGAAAAATATTGGCTGCTAGGGACCAATAGAGAATTTAGCCAAGCATGGGTCTTATTGAATTTTGAGTAATTTGTGTTTTTATGAAATAGGGACTAAATTGTTAAAATGTGAAACTTTAAGGGCTAAAGTGCAAAAATGCCCAAATATGTGTTTGTGGACTAAATTGAATGTGTTGATGAATCAAAGAGTTACATTTGATTGTTTATAGATCAAGAAAAGAGGAACTCGGAGATCGAGGCAAGAACAAAGTACTCGATTAATCGGCTAGTTTCGTTGATTCTACGACCGAGGTAAGTTCATAGGTGTTAATTTCATTATAAATGAATGTTATATGCTTTGATATTGCATAAAATGTGTTTATAAAATTGCGGATAATGTTTGAATTGTGAATACGACTATACGGAAGAGTTCAACGATGAAATCAACAAGCTAAACCTCTCGATAAAACTTTAAGTACAATGATGATGATAATGTAATGTCATTAAGTTAATCCATAATATCAGCTCTTCGAGTGCGAATAATACCTTGATTTGGCTATGGGCCTTAGTATAGGTACTCTGTGATAAGTTACCTTGACTTGACTACGAGCCATGGTATAGGTACTCCGCGATAAGTTACCTTGATTTCACTATGGGCCATGGTATAGGTACTTATCGATTGTGATTCTTGAGTATTTGATTTTTATCCCTAATGGTACAATGGATAATTGAAAGCTCTGGTTGAGAAAGAGGTTAGTACAGGGTGATATAGGTATGTACGGAACCTATTCAAGCACTATATTGAGAAAGTTTAATGAAATGGTATTTACTCATGTTTGAGACATGAATAAGGTTTGTGTTAATGTAATGTTGATTTATTAATGTGTAATTGTTGGAACTATATTATTTGATGAATTGAGTTACCTACTTACGAACTTACTAAGTTGTGAAGCTTATTGTGTGTTATTTGTCTATGTTTTATAGATAGTCAAAGCTAGCTTGGACTCGGGGATCGTCAGGAGCATCGTCACACTATCGATCATTTGTTGGTATTTTTGAAGCTTGTATTTATGGTATACGGCGTGTATAGGCAAATTTCATTTTGGTATGTTAGGAGCTATGATGATAGCCATGTGATTTGGCTTGTTAATGATGTAAATGTTGGTATGTTGTTAGCCATTTAAGTTGGCTTAAGTTATGTACTTGATAAGTGATATATGTGATGCATATATTGCCTTTATATGTTGGATTGTTTTGGTATGTTTGCCATAGTTGTGGATATAGTTAAATGGATGTTGATTTGGTTAGTTATCAATTTTTGAGGAATGGTAAATTATGATAGTTTTGGTATAATGATTGGGTATATTTTGAATATGGAATTGAATAGTTGAAATTGTTGTATATTGATGGCATGATATGAGTATGAATTGGCATGTTTTTGGTTGCATAATGATATATTGAAATGATGTATTTTGGTTGCTAAGTGTTCATGAGAAAAAGGTGGCAAATTTGCTTTACGAATGGCCTATTTTTGTCCAAACGGGTAAAGACACGGGCGTATGTCTCAGCCGTGTGTGACACATGGTCATGTTACACGGCCATGTGTCCTTTGGGGTAGCACTACGAATTAAAGTTAGTATACCTTATAGTTTTGACATGGCATAGACACACGAGCGTGTCTACTGGCCATGTGTGCCACACGGTCTGGCACATGGGCGTGTGACCGACCGTGTGGTACAAGTTAGAGAGTTACATGGGCGAGATACACGGGCGTGTGCTCAGCCGTGTGATCCAAGTCAGTATGTATGCCCTATTTTTACTCGGCCTGCGCCATGGGCGTGTCTGGTGGTCGTGTGAGGCACACGACCTATTCACACGGGCGTGTGACCCTTAAAAATAAGAAAATTTTCTATGTTTCTCAAAGTTTGAAATTGTTATCAGTTTAGTCCTGAACCATTTCTAAGCATGTTTTAAGGTCTCAGAGGACCTTATAAGGGACAATGTGATTGAGATGAATAAATTTTTATTTTGATTGCATAAGTGTATTTGAATGATATGTATTATCTGGTAATGCCTCATAACCCTATTCCGGCAATTGATACGGGTTAGGGGTGTTATAAGTTCAAATCAAAAAATAAAGGTAGAACTGCAGGAAGCTTTCACTACTCCAGCTTTGACTCTGATAATGAGATTTGATGCAAAACCCAAGGAAGATTTCTCCTCCCCTTCCTTGCGTCTGTAATTCTTCTGCTTTGTAAGTTACTACCCTCTCCACTCTTTCTCTGAGAATTCACGAGAATATGATACAGATAGATAAAAGTTGTCTTTCTCTCTTTTTCTCTCACTCTAATCCCCTCAATCTTTATTCTTTTTCCTTCTTTATAGGGTAGGTCCCTCCCTCTCAATACACATATTTTGCTTCTTCGTTTTCAAGGTAATTTATTTGGTACAAGTACAGCTAGCTGAAAGTGACATGGACTGAGTGTTGCGTCATCTTCCTAGAATTGCCATGGCCAACATTTTGTCATGGAAATATTTCACTTCCTTCATTTTCCTATCCTTTTTCTTTTCTCTTCTTCATCATGCACCTACTGCCAACAACAAACAACACCTTTCTTCCCCAATAATAGTAGTAATAAATAATAACATGTATAGCACAATCCAAGTTTTGTTATGTAATGTTCTAAAAAT
Source organism: Gossypium longicalyx (assembly GCA_025698465.1). Taxonomy (NCBI): domain Eukaryota; kingdom Viridiplantae; phylum Streptophyta; class Magnoliopsida; order Malvales; family Malvaceae; genus Gossypium; species Gossypium longicalyx. The sequence goes on from CM047003.1 coordinate 57,828,951, forward strand.
ATCTAAAAATGCAAACATATTTACTTAATTACAAACAATTAATCCAATCTAGAGGCTTAAAATATAACTCTTTTCAAGAGTTACCATTTGGTTACCATTAGAGCCAAAAATTCGACCCTATATGTAAATTTCCTAATACCTAAATTTTGAGCCTAATTCCATTTTCTTGATGAACCTCAAATGAAACCATGAGCATAATGCAAAAATTCATGATTTTTTTTCTTTTTGGTCTCAATACGAATTTAGACGTCGGGCCATTAATATTGAGGGTTAGGTAGATACATCATGGAGGTTTCAAAATAATTGAGAGTGAGAATTAAGGGATAGTATAGTATAATGAGTATAAAATTCTTACAAAGTTGTACGTAAATGAAGAAAAATCAAGTGTAAAAAAACTTTGAAAAGGCCAAATCCAAGTGACAAAATATTGAATGAACAAAAGCAAAGTGAGTAGAAAATAAAAAAGAAAGAAATAGAAAGAAAATACTTAGTTCTATACAAAAGACTCGCTAAGATGATTGTACTCGTGAATACTATATTGTACCTGAGGAATTGGAGAGAAAAGGAATGTAAGAAAAGTGGATATAAGGTGGTGAGCTAAGGGATATCATTAGGGTAGCATTGGGGTCAATATAATATGCCAAACTATTTTTGTGCTTAAGCGATTTTGTAAAGTCAATTATTCAATTTCGAACCAACTTAAACCACAGAAAGTTACAAGGCAAAATGTTCCATGTGACCTAAGCGATACAATTCATGAATGTAAATTAAACTGAATGTTAATAATTTTTGTAATAGCCCGTTTTTAGTCAAATTAGAACAATAGTTTTGGGACCACAAATCCAAATTCAGAATATTTATTTTATTATTATTTTAATGTTTATGGCATGAAAATATGATTGTGTGAAATTTTCGTTAAGAAATTTTATCGTTTGAATGTTTAATTTGATAAAAAGGACTAAACCGTGTAAAGTGTAAAAGTTGTGTTCTATTAGCTAAAGGTGTCCAATAGCTATAGAACCTTAAAGTTAAGGTCCATAAGTGGTAATTAGACCATTTCAATTGTGAGTGGACAATTATGGGCATATATTAAGTGATTTTGATGGTTATTAAATAAGGTTAAATAAGTAATTTAGTAATAAAATTAAAATTTAGTAAAACAAATGAAATTTTCTATTCATTCATCTTCTCTACCGATTTTGCTAAGGAGAAAACACAATTTTCGAGCTCTTGAACATTCGGCCTATCTCTCTTGTGCATGTAAGTCCATTTTTGTTCGGTTTTTAATGATTTCTATGTTTTTGAGATCGTTACAACTAGGTCTAGCTAGCCTAGGGACTAATTTGCAAAACTGTTAAAGATTTTAGATGTTGCCACTGATGAATACATGAATATGTTGATGCTTGATGATGGATTATGAATATTTGATGATAGTTATACAAGTTTTGTTAATTGAATTTTTGTAAAAATACAAATTAGGGATTAAATTGTAGAATGTGGAAACTTTGTGTTAAAATGTGAAATAAATGGAAAATATGGGCTTCTAGAGACCTAACTGTAATTCAGATAGCGTGCTTGTGGTTAAATTGCATGAATTTGTATTTTAATAAAATAAGCACTAAATTGTAAAAATATGAAACATTAGGGGTAAATGTGTAAAAATGCCTTAAAGTGAATTTTGGATTAAATTGAATAGAGTGATGATTAAATAAGTTAATTTTGATTACATTTAGATCAAGAAAAGTGAAACTCGGATCTAGATCGAGGGAAATACAAAGTTCTCGACTAATCGATCAATTTAGCCGTTTTTACATTCGAGGTAAGTTCGTATGTAATAAGTTTCATTGTGAATATATTTTAAATGCTTTGATATTGCATAAACTGTGAATACGAGACTACAAATATATTCGACAATGATTCGAAGATGATTCGGCATTAGAAATCTCGATTGAACCTTAGGAATAAATGAGGATACGAAGGACATGTCATTAGGAGCTTCATTGATTTGGCTTCGGGCCATGATATTAGCACTTTAGGTGCGAGCTTTATTAATTTGGCTTCGGGCCATGATATTATCACTTCGGGTGTAAGCTTCATTGATTTGGCTTCGGGCCATGATATTAGCACTTCGTGTGCGAGCTTCATTGATTTAACTTCGGGCCATGATATTGGCACCTAGGGTGCAAGACTTTCGAGTATCCGACTTTTATTCCGAATGGTTCAACGGGTAAATTGAAGATGTGAAATGGTGAGAAATAGATACGTATCGGTACATGTATGTTCGAAAATATATATGAGTAATGAATCAATGGAAGTTGTGAGTTTATGATCAAGCATGTGATTAAGTTCATGTTAGTTTGAGATTATTGTATTGTTGCATATTATGCCATTTAAATTGAAATGATAAATGAATGGTGATATTTTCTTATTATTTTCATATGAGCTTACTAAGCTATAAAGCTTACTTTAATTATTTTACCATGTTTTATAGTGATTTCAAAGCTAGCTCGAATTTGGGGATCGTCAGAGACATTGTCACACTATCCTACTATCATTTTGGTACCTTTTGAGTTTATGTTTGTATATATGGCATGTATAGGGACTTTGGACATTTTGGTATATTTGGTAATGTGTTGTGCCATTTGAATTGGCTTGTAAATGTTTATGTTTTGGTTTGTATATATAACCATGAGAGTTGGCTTAATTTGGTTGGTTTTGTGATGCTTATTGATAGTAAATGTTGTGGTTGTCAAATGATAGAAATTGGAGAAGATATATGCTTGTGAAATTGAGCATAATGATCTATGCTTAGAAATGTTTACCTAGTTGAATGGTATAAGTGTTGTTTGGTATAAATTGGATAGTATATTGTGTATTGATATGTTCTGTATTGGTTAGTGTTTGAAATGGTATAAATGATGCTTGATTGAGAGTAGTTAAATGCCTATATGTGCCATGTTTTGTGCCAATTGAGTTAATGTAGGTATATAAAGATTTCGGGTGGCAAAATGGCTTGGTAAATAGCCTATTTTTTTTCACACAGGTAGAGACATGGGCATGTGTCTCAGCCGTGTGTGACACACAGTTATGTTACACTACCATGTGTCCCCTCGTGTTGAAATTAAAATCATGTTAGTATGCTCCACATGGCCTCACGAACGGGCGTGTGACTTGGCCGTGTGGCATAAATTAGTATACCCTATAGGTTTAGCACGGCCTAGCACACGGTCAGACACACGGGCGTGTATGGCCATTTTTCGGGCACACGGGCGTGTGTGTTGGCTGTGTGACCCAATTCAGAGAGTTACACGGGGTCAGACATGGGCTGGGACACAGCCATGTGCTCTCATTTTGAATGTCCACACGGCCTGTGACACGGGCGTGTCTGTTGGCCGTGTGAAACACATGACCGGGCCACACGGGCGTGTGTCCATTATTTTGAGAAAAAAATTTCTAAGTGTTCTAAGAGTTTCCAAAGTTATTGGTTTAATCCCAAACCACTCCCAATGCATGTTTTGGGCCTCGTAGGCTTATATTAGGGACAAAATGATTGGTTATAAATGAATTGTATTTGAATTGAATAATTTTATGAGAAATGTATGTTTAAATGTGTTATAAGTCTGGTAATACTCTGTAACCCTATTTCGGCGTTCAATACAAGTGAGGGGTGTTACAATTTTGACCACTTGTATTCTTCGAACATAAATGTGTATTTGCGTACTTGTTTAGATGGAGCAATATGCTTAGCATTCTTGAATTTTTTTACTTTGTAACCTAGTGAACTAATGTGTTTGATATTGAAAATCGATAGTCAATTATATATCATTGTAGGATTATGTGTGTATGAATCATGCTTAAGCACTGTTAGTTGTTTTTATTTTCGTATTTTTTGTGATATGTTTTTCTTGAGGACAAGTAATGACTTGAGTGTAAGAGAGTTTGATCTGCCACAGTTCGTTGTGGCAAATTACAGTCTTTTTGGAACTTAATGAGGTTGTTTTTAGCAATTTTATTTTTTTTATTACATTTTAAGTATTATTACCTTAGATTTATTTTAGTGCAAAAAAATGTTTTAACACATTTTATGGTGTTTTAATGACTCGTTAGGCCAACTTAGGCCCTAGGAATGACATATAGGCTATTTAAGTGTGTAAGGTGTCAATTCAGGCCCAAGAATACAGAGGACGAAGATTGTGTCATGACATCAGCATGCAGCGTCGCGACATCAAACATCGAAGTTGCCAGGGTTGAAAAAGGGATGTTGCTACGTGGCTTTCATGATGTCGCGACAATGCAACTAAATCATGGAAAAAATGGTTGTTTTCTTTAGATGACAATTTTGAATTATTTCCTTATTTAGACCCTAAGCATTCAATAATATATTATATTAATTAGAATTAAATGGTATTTAGGGTTGTATGGGAACCAAGAAATATTTAGCCTATATAAGTCAACTTAAACTCACCTGAGAACGAGTTAGACATAGTAGACCTAGAATTAGATAATTTTATTCACTTTTTTTCCTTTTAGTTTTATTTTTATGTGCAGTTAGTTGAAACTTTTCTATTCCGATGTGAAGACGATTGTAAGCGGAGATTGTTTCGGAACCGCGCTTCAATGATTTATCGATGAGCAATTTCTTTATCTCTTTCTTTTATTCCATTGTTTATATTTCGTTAGCCTGATCAACTAATGTTTGTATAAATATTAGGATAATATCATACGCTTTCTTTTTATCTGGCATGTTTCAGTTATAAAATTGTTTAATTGATTAAGTAGTTTAATGAGTGGATGTGTGTGTAATTAGTGGATTCACAAGGGTTTCTTCTACAAATTAGTTGGTATAATTTCATGTGTGCTTAAACCCTAGGATTGACAACCCTAAGAAGTAATATAGGTAAACATATTGAGAGATGAGGTTACCGAGTAAATCGTGGATTTATCCCGGTCAAGAAAGTGAGGCTGAGAGGTAAGCGTGTACTGGTCGGTAAGGCAATAGAGGCTGAGAGGTAATAATGTCTATGTAATAATTAATTTCAAGTTCTCCTGCTAATTACAACCACTGAAGCAAGTTAATCTTCTACCTGTTAATTGGACATAGGCTGAAGCTCAGATCGTTAACACTAGGAATAGGAAATTCTATTAGGCTAATTTAGGCTTAATAATTTAATTCAGATTCACACTACTAACTTGTAAATAAATTAGACTAGTAATTATTTTTTGTAATTAATGTAATAATAAAAATTCTCCAATCTACAATCCCTTGGGTACGATCCTCGAAATACTTACTGATGTTCCGTTGTAACACTTTTATATTACAATTTGACCTGTTCACTTACAGATACCACGCTGATTTTATATCTATTTATTTGCATGATTTTTAACTTTAAATGTTTGCACGTTTTGAGGTAGTCAGACAGTTCGTGTACCCATCTGAGTCCGAGTCTAGTTAATAAGGGTTATACATTGTAAGTTTGATACCGAAAGGAAATTATATGATGCTATGAAATCAAATATGTACATATGTGAATTGTGATAGAGAAAGCATATAACCTATTATGCAAATCAATTGAATATGAGCCCTAGGGGCCAGCACAAATGTGAATAAGTCAATTGACTCCAGACAAAGATTTGATGATTAGTAAATAGTTAATTGATGCGGAATTGGGTGTAATATTGCTAAAGATATAAATGCTTGATTTATGATTAGTGTTGAGTGTTAAAAAGGCTTCAAGATAGGTGTTTGGAAAGTAATTGAAATTGGTCACTTTTATTGCAATGTTAAATGAATTGGATTTCCATTTGATATATGTAAACTTACATACTTGAATGATTATGGAATTTATTGGCATTACAAGACAGAAAATGGTTAGATTTTGAGTATATATGCATTTTGACATGTTACTAATGTCTATGTTATATCATCTTGAATCATGAAAGTACCACTAAGCTTTATCATTTAGCGTACGATTTATTTATTCCATGCGTAGGTATAGGTAATTCTCAAACCCTAGGAGGTGAAGTCGGCATGCAGGTCGTAGCTTTCGACTCAACTAAGTTTGTATAGCTCTTCTCATTTATCAAATGGCATGTACCTAGGATTATCTAGTTCTAAGTTGGAAATGGTTAAATTGTTGTAAATGAGTTGTAGATATATGGGAAAGAAAATGGTCATGCATAGATTTGGTTTTGATAACTTGAAGATTGTATATTAAGCTTGTCATGTATGTGAAATGGTCACTATGAGACTTATGATTAACTATTGATTGTTAAGTGCAGGTTGAAAACCAAAAGAAATTGAATTGGTGTATACTATCGAGGAAGCCATAAATCCACCCCTTGGATGTCACAACATCAATGTTGGAAAAAGTCTATTTCATAGACGATTTTCTTACACAGTGAAAAATTAAAATTTTAAAAATTGACCCGGTTTGTGATATTTATAGTAATAAACCTGTCTTAGACAAAAATATTCGAGTGATGTGCAAGTGTAAACAATCATTGACAAGTAATAAAGTAGTAAGTATAGAGTATCGTCTCCACAAAGATTGTATAGATAAATCTTGAACTTAGTAAATTGGCAGTGAAAACGATTAAGGGAGAATTAAACTAACTAATTTGATTAACTAAAAATTACCTACGTAAAATTAAATAAAAGGAAAATACAGAAAAAACAAGAATTCACAAAAAAAATCTCAATGAAATAAATGTGTTAGATTATTTATCTTCTTTAATTATGAATTATTAAAACCTAGTAATGATGTTATGGAAAAATTCCAAGGCAACTTTGCTTTTTATTAACCCATGAAATCATACTTGTTAAATTATTAAATTTTTCTAACACAAGTATATGATAAATCAACTTAGTAACTCTCATGAGCAGTCATTCATATTAAGTGAGGTAACAAAATATTTCTATGTTGAAACAGTTATAATAAATTTGTTTCAATATTATTACTAAATTTCACCTAATTTTATCATAAATAATATCAAACATGCACCAATCATATATTGTATCAATTAATTACAATCTAGCTCTGATTAAATAATTAATTCAATTGAATCCATATATTCACTATGCATATATAACATGTCATTGATTTTATCTGATTGAATGAACAACCATGGCAGAGAACATCATTAACAAGATTTTAACAAATCTAAGCTAAAGAACATAATCAATCTAACAACAAAAAATTTGAGTCATTATGATTAAGTTGAAAACAAAAAAAATATTCGACAATCATGTTCATCAATGCAGAATAAAATAAAAGTAAAAAGAGGAAGAATAAGAAGTCAAATCTAGTGTTTTTCTGCTTGTGCTCCCTTCTTTTTATTTTCTTTCTGTCTTACTTTCTTGCACAAATATCCTTAGGCATGCTGAAATTTTGCTACTCAACAAGCTTTTTAACTGCTTCTCTCAAATGGGAAGTACAAAAATGGAAGATAGGAGAAGAGATGGTGAGTAGGGGATGAGTGAAATGAAAGATCAACTAAGGCCTATTTATATAGGAGGAGAGTGACTATTTTTAGCTAATTCAAGCTTTGAAAACTTCTTCCCCCATGGTCATCCCTTGCTTTCAGGAAAGGGAGTTGATGGCTTTGCTAAATTTAGCTAGATACATGCATGATTCATAAGAGAGGAAGCTTGAAAGGAAGAGGGGAGTTGAACGGTCATGTGATGAGTCTGATTTTAATTTTTTTTAATTAGCCTTGGATGGCTAATTTGATCACATGCATGGACGGGTAGGCCTCTCTTCCTTAATGGACAATTTGGGCTCTTTTCTCCTTAGCAGATTGTCCAATTTTTTTGCCCAATTTTTGAGTTGGGTCAAGTATGTCACATGAACCAAAAATTAATTGATTGGGGCATCCAAATTTGATTAATAATTATCCCTTATTTGCATGGCGAGTGCTCTAGTGATGCTACAACATTTGAGCTCTAAAAGGTGACCTTCAAGATTTCCTTTTTCTTCTAATGCACCAAACTACTTCAAATTGACAAAATTATGTTAGTTTAGCATATAAATAATTAAAAATAGAGATGTATCTTTAATTTTGTCTAGCTTAGATTTTATATAATAAAAAGTAAATTATCTAATAACAAACACTTGAAATTTGCATGAATCATTGGTAAAAAAAAGCTTTAAAAGTCTATATAATTTGGAGTTATAAAAACCCTAGACAGAAATCGTACCTGTGTTTTCAAATAGATAGATCCTCTTCATTCTTAGATTTCAACCAAATGATCTTCTCTTCTATTCTCATACCATGAATTGCTTCGAGTGTGGGCTCGAACAAATCGAATCAAACACATAAACTAGAAATAATTTTCTTTTCTTTTGGGTGAAAATAAAACTTCTCTTCTCAAAATAGAAACCGACAGAATTGTTATTCTGGAAAAATATATTTAATAATTGAGAATGAATTCTCTATATTTTTTTAGCAAAGAAACAATATATTCTCGTTGGGTAAATGGGCTACTAGTGTCATCTATTTATAGGGAGAAAAGATAGAATCCTTGTTAGATTATAAAAGTTTATTTCAACTAGATAATAAAGGACTTTTGGGGGTGACAACCCTTGTTAATAATACTAGGGTTTGACATCCCCCATTATTACGTAAAGGATTTTTGGCCTCATCTGTATCGGGTCAAATTACAAGTACTTCTCGGACTTTTAATCTAATACTTTATAATTTGATCAAACCCAATATTTGTCTTTTCTATTTCCTAGAAATAAACTTCAATATATTTCCAATTAAATAATTTTCTCAACCCAATCCGTTAAAATCATGACGACTTAACCATAAAAGAATCTATAGGAAAATATATTTAAGACTTCCACATTCAATGGTTTACTATGAACAAATGATTTATTTCTATTTTCGAACTTCATTTAACTCAGAAAACCATAAATTCATTTTTTAGGTTATTTTCATGTTTTATTTCTTATTTTCATTTTCATTTTGGAGAAAACCATATTCATTTCCAAAGTATTCCATTTCTCCATCTTTAGTTTGGAGAAAATCATAATCATTTCCAAATGTTTCATATTTCTCCATTTCACCATTTCACCATTCCTATTCATTTTAGTTCATTTGATTCAACATGCAATTCATTTTTGGTTTCAATGAGCTAGCGAAGAGACCAATTAGATATATGTAATCGAGTCTCAAATGATTTATAATTAAGTTCCAGCTTCTCACCTATTAATTATTAACTCATTTAGTCACAAATTCAATCCACTATAGTATCGTGGCTGAGCTCTCCCCAATGACATATCATTACGAAGAAACTCGATTAGTGATCATCTAATGACCTTGCCATAAGTGTGTTACCCTTATAGGAAATCCTTAATTTGTTTCGGATAATATATGTTCTACTAATATGATCCTATTTTATCTCATGGTAATCATTACATATTCTTTCATGAAAAGTCAATTACTATTTAATAGTAATCAATTCATTCATTACAAAGACGAATGACCCATGACCACATTTACTTTTCATCAACCAAGTAATTCCATTGAGAGAATATCATTTACCCATGTTTTGGGCTATGAATTCCACTGTTGTGAGTGACGCTACATACAACAGAAGTCATATATGCAATGCACCAACATTCGATTCCTTATCTATTCGAAATTAGGCTTTTACTTACATCAAAGTGTATCAGTCATGCATACATAATCTATCATCCACTTAGGATTTAGGCATGTCATACTATGAACGTCACAAGTGAAAATGTAACAGCCCGATTTAGGGCCTAGATAGAACAGTGGTCTCTGGACCACAAATCTGAAGTTGGAAAAATTATTATTATTATTATTATGAGGTTATAGTATGATTACATTAGTGCATGAAAAACATTTGGTGATTGTGAGACCGAATGCGAAAAAGGACTAAATCACATAAAAGGCAAAAGTTGCATTTTAGTACCCAAATGTGTTAAATAACAAGAGAATTAAAATTATAGGTCTTTAAAGGGCAACTAGACCCTTTTTAGAGTGCTTGGCCGGCCATAAATTCAAAGGGGGACAAAATTTTTGTGTTTGGTATGTTAGGTGACTTATTTGGACTAAAATAAAGAAAAAAATGATATCATCTTCTTCCCATTTCTTTCTCCACTGAAAATATCAGCAAAAGAGGGGTTTTTGAAGCTTTGAAATTTTAGAAATTTATCACCTCAACAAGTAAGTGATTTCCATGTCCTTTGTTGATGATTTTTACATTTTTGAGATACTTGAAGCATGAGCTTTCAAATCAGGGGTCTATTTTGTAAAATGATTAAGAGTTTAGAGTTTTTCCATGAATGGATTTCTGATAGTTGCTGAGTTTTTATGGAAGAATATGAGTCCTAGTTGTGTTATAAACAACTTTTGTGAAAGGTGTTAGAATGAAAACACCTAAAGGGGATATTATGCATAAGTTGTAAAATACTTGATAAATATGTGAAATAGTGAGAATTTGAAGTTACTATAAGAGTAAAAATAGGGTCGGATAGGCCTAAAATAAGAGGAAATTCAATAAAAATTGATTTTCGAGCATAGGGGTAAATTGGTTATTTTGTCAAAGTCTAGGGGCGAAATGGTCATTTTACCAAAGACCTGAATTTTGGATTGCTTAATTTTGTATAGTGACTAAATGAGTACATTTTCCTATTATAGATCAAGACTTACTAAATTCAAACCTAGATCGAGGGAAAGCCAAGCAAATCGACTAAACCGACCAGTCAAGTACATTTTGTAATCCGAGGTAAGTTGTATTTAAGTATTACAACTAAATTGTTAATGCATGTATTTAAGTTTTCATTGAGCTAATATAGCATGAATTGCTAGATTGTGAATTGAGAATGCATATTAATAATTGAGATGGTAGAAAAATCCCATTGAAACCCTAGAAAACAAACCGGATATTCAAGCCATGACATTTGGGTTATTTGTGTGCTAGTGTAAGACATGTCTGGGGCATTCATCAGCCACATTATGAGTGCCAGTCTAAGACCATGTCTGGGACATGGCATCGGCATTGAGACGAGTGCTAGTGTAAGACATGTTTGGGACATGCATCGGTTAAGAGTTGTGCTAGTGTAAGACATGTCTGGGACATGCAACAACACGTATATGCGAGAGTTAGTGTAAGAACATGTCTGGGACATGCAACAACACGTATATGCGAGAGCTAGTGTAAGAACATGTCTGGGACATGGCATTAGCCTCGAAGATGAGAGCCAGTGTAAGATCATGTCTTGGACATGGCATTGGCAACTTACCCCACGTTTGAGGCTTATAAAATATCCGGTAGTATTCCAAAAGGTTCAACCTTAAAAGTTAAGAAAGTGAGTTAATAAGGAAAGCATAATAAAGTTGTGAGTGGTACAGGTACCTATTTGGTATGCATGAGTAATGAGCTCAATATAGAAAATGTGACTTGAGTAGACGGTAATGAGTAAGACAAGTTTATGCTTACCTTTGAACTATGAGTATGATGACTAATGGTGAAATTATTGTTGTATATTTATTTATATGCAACTTACTAAGCTTTATGCTTACTCTCTTTCCTTTCCCTTATCTTTCAGTGCCGCTAAATTAGCTCAAGGATCCCTTGAAGTCAGAGATATCGATCACACTATCAGTCGTAATACTCAGTATAGTAGGATTTATATTTTTTATTATGGCATGTATAGGACTAGACCTTATTATTTTGTGTCTTAGAGAATTGGCCATATGTGTTGGTTTGGAATAGATTCCACACTTTACATTAAGCCTTGAATGAGGATAACATTCATTTTGAGTCTATAATACATTTATCTTCATGGTTAAATAAATGTCTATCATGCTTGATTTGGTATTGGTTGGTATGGACATGAAGATAGGTATAGTAGGGTGGCAATGAGGCTTGATAAATAGCCTCATATTGTCCACACTGGTAGACACACGGGCGTGTGTCTAGGCCATGTGTGACATACAAATAGCCCCATGGGCGTGTGAGAAGGTCGTATGTCCTCTGTACTTAGAAATTTCAAGGCAGAATGCATGGTATTGGTCACACGGATAGAGACAGGACCGTTTGTGTCAGCCGTATGGAAGGGCACGGCCAAGTACACGAGCGTGTACCATGGTCGTGTGATGCTGATGTCAGGAACAGAATGATGTTAGGAACAGAATACCCAGGTTTTTACACACGGGATGCGCCACGGGCCTGTCGTGGCCGTGTGAAAGGACACGGGCATGTGTCCAGGCCGTGTGAAGTCTGCGCTTGTTTCATGAAAAATTCTGGAATTAACTTGGCCGCACGGGTTGGGGACACAGACCTGTCCTTGGCACACAGGTGTGTGCCCTATGCTCACACGGGCGTGTGAAGCCTTAAAGCATGAAATTCTCCAAGTTTTTCTTGAGCCCTCGGTTTGGTCTCGAACCACTTTAAATGTATGTTTTGGGCTCCGTAAGCCCTATTAAGGGACAAATTGTATATGAAATGAAAAGTTTTAAATTGATCAAAATTTTATGGCCTGATTTCCTAAGATTGGTTGATTTTAAGTTCGGTAGCACCTAAAACCCTGTTTCGGCATTGGATACGGGTGAGGTGTGTTACATTTAGTGGTATCAGAATTATGGTTTAGTCGATTCTAGGACTAACCTAGCTAGAGTACGAGTCTAGCTATACATGCCATAAAAATATAATGATAGTGTGAAGATTCTTGACGATTATAAAATATGTTTTTTCTTATATAGTAAATGGATCCTGATAGAACCACGACAGATGACGTGGAAAGTAATGCGCCGACTCCTGCTGAGGGGACTGCGCCAGTAGAGAGCGAACTCGTGAGTATGGGTTAAGATAGAGAGGCTAGAGAAGCCTACCTTTGAATGATGGATGCTTGGTATTCAGAGTTTATTTGTGTGAACCCGAACACTCCACCTCCCTCACCTCCCCCGATTCTTCAGTATACTCCGATAGCTCCGCGAGGTGCGAACATGTTTAGAAGAGAGAAACCTCCAGTAGACAAGATTCAGAAACAAGGGGAAGAGGAATTCCGGGCAAGATTAGATGATTACCTAGAGAAGGCAGAGTTTTGGTTAGAAAATACCTTAAGGGTGTTCGATGAATTATCATGTGCACCTAAGGAGTGCGTGAAGTGTGCAACGTCACTTCTACAGGATTCGGTATATCAATGGTGCAATACTCTCGTGTCTGTGGTACCGAGAGAAAGAGTAACTTGGGAATTTTTCCAAGAAGAATTCAAAAAGAAGTACATTAGCCAGAGGTTCATGGACCAGAAAAGGAAAGAATTTTTAGAGTTCAAACAGCGTAATAAGACTGTGATGGAGTATGAACGTGAGTTTGTGAAACTCAGCATGAACGTGAGTTTGTGAAACTCAGCAAGTATGCACGGGAATGCATATCCTCTGAAGCTACAATATGTAAGAGATTTGAGGATGGCCTCAATGAAGATATCTGAGTGTTTGTGGGCATTTTAGAAATAAGAGAATTTGTGGTGCTCGTCGAGAGAGCATGCAAGGCAGAGGAGCTAGTAAAAGAGAGGAGGAAAGCGGCCTCTGAGTTACGAGATTTGAAGAGAAGAAAGATAGGGAAAGCACATCAGTCCTCATCTAAGAGATCAAAAGAATTTACTACCCAATCAAATGCTTCAGTGGGGTATTCGAGAAGAAACAAGAATCAACATAATATTGCATTTAAAGCCCAGGCTACTTCGGTCGCTAGTGTTGGTAATGCTCGGCCAATTGGCAGTAGTGTCCACAATGTGGGAGACGTCACTTAGGCGAATGCCGAGTAAATGAGAGGGGCTGTTTCAAGTGTGGGTCACTTGACCACTTTATTCATGATTTTCCTGAGATGGATGAGAGAGGGAGAAAACAAGATATGAAAGCAAGTAGTTCTCCCTTGAGGAGTAGGCCACAAAAGAACCCTGAAAGTGGGACTAGTGGTAGAGGCATGCCAAGTGATGCCACGGTGAGGTCTTAAGGCAGAGCGCCAGCGAGGACCTATGTTATACGTGCTTAGGAAGAGGCAGAGTCTCCCGATGTGATCATGGGTACATTTTCTATCTATGATATAATTGTTGTTGCTATAATTGACCCGAGATCTACCCACTCTTATATTTTTATGGAATTAATACCTCGTATGAATATGTTAGTAGAGTCCACTAAGCTTGTAATAAAAGTGTCCAACCCGTTAGGCAAGCATGTGCTAGTGGACCAAGTATGTAGAAATTATCCTTTGATGATTAGAGGCCACTGTTTTCCAGCCAACTTGATGTTGTTGCCATTCAATGAATTCGATGTAATTCTTGGGATGGATTGGCTAACCTCCCATGGAGTTGTAGTAGACTGTGGAAGAAAAGTAATTGAGTTAAGATGTGAAAATGGGAATGTTCTTTGAGTTGGACCAGATGAGTCAGAAAATCCGCCTGTAGTAATATCGTCATTGACTGCTGAGAAATATTTGAAAAAGAAGTATGAGGCTTATTTAGCTTTTGTGCTGAATACTCAAGAGTCAGAGTTAAAAATTGAATCAGTGCTGGTAGTCTGCGAGTTTACAAACAAGTTTCCAGAGGAATTACCTAGATTACCTCCAGTGAGAGAAGTTGAGCTTGAAATTGAATTGGTTCCTGGTACGACACCTATCTCGATCACTCCATATAGAATGGCTCTAACGGAGCTGAAAGAGTTGAAAGCAGAGTTGCAAGATCTGGTAGACAAAGGCTTTACGAGACCGAGCTATTCTCTATAGGGTGCTTCGGTACTCTTTGTAAAGAAAAAAGATGGGTCGATGAGATTATACATTGAGTATAGGCAGCTCAACAAAGTAACAGTGAAGAACAAATACCCTTTACCAAGGACCGATGATTTGTTTGATCAGTTGAAGAGAGCTACCGTGTTTTCTAAGATCGATCTGAGGTCTGGTTATTATCAGTTAAGGGTTAAAGAGCGAGATGTGCCGAAGACTGCGTTTCAGACAAGATATGGGCATTATGAGTTTCTTGTCATGCCATTTGGTTTGACTAATGGCCCGACGGTGTTTATGGATTTGATGAACCACATATTCAGACCGTATCGGGATAATTTTGTTGTCGTTTTTATCGATGATATACTGATCTATTCACGTAATGACGGCGAGCACACAGAGAATTTGAGGGTTGTGTTACAAACCTTGAGAGACAAACGATTATACGCCAAGCTCAGCAATAGTGAATTTTGGCTTAAAGAGGTTGGGTTTCTAGGACATATTGTGTCGGGTGATGGAATCCAAGTTGATCCAAATAAGGTTTCCCCATTGTGGAATGGAAACTGCTGAGGAATGTAACAGAGGTTCGAAGCTTTTTGGGTTTGGCCGGATACTACAGATGGTTTGCAAATGGATTTTCTATGATAGCTGCCCTGATGACTAGGCTGCTGCAAAAAGACGTCAAGTTTGAATGGACGGAATAGTGTCAGCAAAGTTTTAAGAGATTAAAGGCTTTGTTAACGGAAGCCCCAGTGTTAGTGCAACCAGAGTCGGGCAAGGAGTTTGTGATTTTTAGCGACGCCTCCTTAAATGGTTTAGGATGTGTACTCATGCAAGAAGGCAAGGTTATAGCCTATGCCTTAAGATAGCTAAAACCACACGAGAGAAATTATCTGACCCATGATTTGGAGCTAGCGGCTGTAGTGTTCGCGCTGAAGATTTGGAGGCACCATTTGAATGGAGAGAAATGTCGGGTATTCACCGACCATAATAGCTTAAAGTACTTGATGACTCAAAAAGAGTTAAATTTGAGGCAACGCCGATGGTTAGAGCTGTTAAAAGATTATCAATTAAGTATTGATTACCATCTAAGAAAGGCTAATGTAGTTGTCGACGCCTTGAGTAGGAAGTTGTTGTTTGCCTTACGAGCCTTGAATGCTCAGTTGACTGTAGCTAATGATGGTTTGATTCTAGCCAAGTTAAGATCTAGATCGATCTTTCTTCAAGAGATCCGAGAAGCTCAGAAAGGTGATGAGGAATTGCAAGCTAAGAGAATTCAGTGTGAGTCAGAAATTAAATCAGACTTTCGTATTAATACCGATGGATGTTTAATGTTCAAAGACAGAGTTTGTGTACTGAAAGACAATGAACTTATTCAGAAGATTCTAAGTGAGGTACATGGTGGTTGTTT
This sequence comes from Gossypium longicalyx, assembly GCA_025698465.1. NCBI lineage: Eukaryota > Viridiplantae > Streptophyta > Magnoliopsida > Malvales > Malvaceae > Gossypium > Gossypium longicalyx. Next base: position 57,845,111 of record CM047003.1, read on the forward strand.
ATCCATTCACCCAGGTAGTGCGAAAATGTATAGCGTCCTTAATAAAATGTATTGGTGGTCGGGTATGAAAAGAGACATTTTTGAGTTCGTTTCTAAGTGCCTAGTGTGTTAGCAAGTAACGGCTTAACATCAACTACCTTCGGGTTTACTTCAGCCTATTATGGTCCCCGAGTGGAAATAGAATCGTATCACTATAGACTTCATGACCAGTTTGCCAGCAACCCCGAAAAAGAAAGATGCAGTATGGGTTATTGTCGACAGACTAACTAAGTAGGCACATTTCGTACTAGTGCGTACCGACTACTCCCTCGAGAAATTAGCCGACTTATATATTTTCAAGATTGTGGGACTTCATGGAGTGCTATTTTCGATTGTGTTAGATAGAGATTTAAGGTTTACCTCAAGGTTTTGGAAAAAGTTACAAAAGGCTTTGAGAACCAAGTTGAGTTTTAGCACGACATTTCATCTGCAAACTGACGGACAGTCAGAAATAGTGATATAGATCTTAGAGGACATGTTGAGATGTTGTGTTCTTGAATTTCAAGGAAGTTGGGAAAAATACATACCATTAGCTGAATTCGCTTGCAACAACAGCTATCAGTCGAGTCTGAAAATGGCGCCTTATGAGGCCTTGTACGGACAAAGGTGTCGAACCCCCTTATATTGGACCGAGCTCAAAGAAAATCAAATTCACAGGGTCGACTTGGTTAAAGAGGCTGAGGAGAAAGTTAAAGTGATTCGTGACTACCTGAGAGCCGCCTCGGATAAACAAAAATCCTATACAGATTTGAGACGGAAGGAAATTAAGTTTGAAGTCGGTGATAAAGTATTTTTGAAAGTTTCTTCGTGGAGGAAATTCCTCAGATTTGGCAAAAGGGGCAAGTTAAGTCCTCGTTTCATAGGACCTTATGAGGTTACCAAAAGAATAGGGCATGTTGCCTACCGTTTGGATTTTCTGCCAGAGTTAGAAAAGATTCACGATGTGTTTCATGTTTCCATGTTACGCCGGTACAGATCAGACCCTTCTCATGTAATTGCTCCAACTGAAGTTGAGATTCTTCCGTATATGACTTATGGTGAGGAGTCGGTCAAGATTTTGACTCGAGAGGTCAAAACGGTTAAGAAATAAGGATATACCACTTGTGAAGGTTTTATGGCATAGACATGGGGTCGAGGAAGCCATATGGGAACCCGAGGAGTCTCTGAGAGAGCAGGATCCGAACTTATTCACCGATAAGATTTTCAAGGACGAATATCCCTAAAGGGGGAGAAATGTAACAGCTTGATTTAGGGCCTAGTCAGAATAGTGGTCTCAGGACCACAAATCCGAAGTTGGAAAAAATTATTTTTATTATTATGAGGTTATATTATGATTACATTAGTGCATGAAAAACATTTGGTGAGTAAATTTTAATGTTTGTGAGCCCGAATGCGAAAAAGGACTAAATTGCATAAAAGGAAAAAGTTGTATTTTAGTACTCAAATGTGTTAAATACCAAGAGAATTAAAATTGGAGGTCTTTAAAGGGCAACTAGACCCTTTTTAGAGTGCTTGGCTGGCCATAGAGTCAAAAGGGGACAAAATTTTTGTGTTTGGTATGTTAGGTGACTTATTTGGACTAAAATAAAGAAAAAAATGATATCATCTTCTTCCCATATCTTTCTCCACCGAAAATATCAGCAAAAGAGGGGTTTTTGAAGCTTTGAAATTCTAGAAATTTATCACTTCAACAAGTAAGTGATTTCCATGTCCTTTGTTGATGATTTTTACATTTTTGAGACCCTTGAAGCATTAGCTTTCAAATGAGGGGTCTACTTTGCAAAATGATTAAGATTTTAGAGTTTTTCCATGAATAAATTTATGATAGTTGCTGAGTTTTCATGGAAGAATATGAGTCCTAGTTGTGTTATAAACAACTTTTGTGAAAGGTGTTAGCATGAAAACACCTAAAGGGGCTATTATGCATAAGTTGTAAAATATTTGATAAATATGTGAAATAGTGAGAATTTGAAGTTGCTATAAGAGTAAAAAGGGGTCAGATAGGCCTAAAATAAGAGGAAATTCAATAAAAATTAATTTTAGAGCATAGGGGTAAATTGGTCATTCTGTCGAAGTCTAGGGGCAAAATGGTCATTTTACCAAAGACCTGAATTTTGGATTACTTAATTTTGTATAGTGACTAAATGAGTACATTTTCCTATTATAGATCAAGATTTACCAAATTCGAACCTAGATCAGGGGAAAGCCAAGCAAATCGACTAAACCGACCAGTCGAGTACATTTTGTAATCCGAGGTAAGTTGTATAAAAATATTACAAATAAAATGTTAATGCATGTATTTAAGTTGTTATTGAGCTGATATAGCATGAATTGCTAGATTGTGAACTGAGAATGCATATTAATAATTGAGATAGTAGAAAAATTCCATTGAAACCCTAGAAAACAAACCGGATATTCAAGCCATGACATTTGGGTTATTTGTGTGCAAGTGTAAGACATGTCTTGGACATGCATCGACTACATTATGAGAGCCAGTGAAAGACCATGTTTGGGATATGGCATCGGCATTGAGGCGAGTGCTAATGTAAGACATGTCTGGGACATGCATCGGCCTCGATGATGATAGCCAGTGTAAGACATGTTTGGGACATGCATCGGCTAAGATTTGTGCTAGTGTAATACATGTCTGGGACATGCATCAACACGTATATACGAGAGCTAGTGTAAGACCATGTCTGGTACATGGCATCGGCCTCAAAGATGATAGCCAGTGTAAGACCATTCCTTGGACAGGCATCGGCAACTTACCCCACGTTTGAGGCTTATAGAATATCCCGCTGTATTCCAAAAGGTTCAACCTTAAAAGTTAAGAAAGTGAGTTAATAAGGAAAGCATAATAAATTTTTGAGTGGTACAGGTAACTATTTGGTATGCATGAGTAATGAGCTCAATATAGAAAATGTGACTTGAGTAGACGGTAATGAGTAAGTCAAGTTTATGCTTACCTTTGAACTATGAGTATGATGACTAATGGTGAAATTGTTGTTGTATATTTGTTTATATGTAACTTACTAAGCTTTATGCTTACTCTCTTTCCTTTCCCTTTTCTTTCAGTGCCGCTTAACTAGCTCAAGGATCCCTTGAAGTCAGAGATATTGATCACACTATCAGCCGTAATACTTGGTATAGTAGGATTTATATTTTTTATTATGGCATGTATAGGACTAGACCTTATTATTTTGTGTCTTAGAGAATTGGCCAAATGTGTTGGTTTGGAATAGATTCCACACTTTACATTAAGCCTTGAATGAGGATAACATTCATTTTGAGTCTATAATAGATGCATCTTCATGGTTAAATGAATGTCTATCATGCTTGATTTGGTATTGGTTGGTATTGACATGAAGATAGGTATAGTAGGGTGGCAATGAGGCTTGATAAATAGCCTCATATTGTCCATACGGGTAGACACACAGGCGTGTGTCTAGGCCGTGTGTGACATACGGACAGCCCCATGGGCGTGTGAGAAGGTTGTGTGTCCCCTGTACTTAGAAATTTCAAGTCAGAATGCATGGTATTGGTCACACAGGCAGAGACACGGCCATGTGTCTCAGCCGTGTGGAAGGGCACGGCCTAGTACACGGGCATGTACCATGGTCGTGTGATGCTAACGTCAGAAACAGAATACCCAAGTTTTTGCACACGGGTTGCACCCTAAGCGTGTCGTGGCCGTGTGAGAGGACACGGGCGTGTGTCTAGGCCGTGTGGAGTCTACCCTTGTTTCATGAAAAATTGTGGAATTAACTTGGCCGCACGGGTTCGGGACACGGGCGTATGCCCTATACCCATACGGGCATGTGGAGCCATAAAGCATGAAATTCTCCGAGTTTTTCTTAAGCCCTCAGTTTGGTCCCAAACCACTTTGAATGTATGTTTTGGGCACCGTAAGCCCTATTAAGGGACCAGTTGTATATGAAATGACAAGTTTTAAATTGATCAAAATTTTATGGCCCGATTCCTAAGATTGGTTGAGTTTAAGTTCGGTAGCACCTCAAACTCTATTTCGGCGTTGGATACGGGCGAGGGGTGTTACAGAAAAAATCTAGAAATGGATTTAGGATCTATTCTTATTGGGTTGAGTCTAATGTATTGTTAATCTAATCAGTCACTTCTATGTCTCTATCTTCTAAGATTCATTTGCTTTATGCCTAAGATAAAGCATCTATCCAATTGGACTTGATAGGCAACATATTAGTCTTTCAATTAGTTTGCTTATTTTTTATTAGACTACGGACATGTTTAGGTTCATCTACTAATATAAGTTGTCTTTCCGTATTACGATTCAACCATGAAATACTACTTAGTATTAGTTTAAACATTAGAGAACCAATGAGCAACATTTGCTTCCATTTTCCTTTACATGCAGAAACCATATGAGGACAATCATACAAAGCATATTAATTTTATAAATGGATTTGTTTTATTAACCAATCTATTAGAAAAAAAATTACAAGTTTACTGTAACGCCCCAAAAATCCCGAAACCTAAAAATCCTGAAATCTCAAACTTTTTTGTTTTCGATTTTGATAAAAATTGTGTTTTATATTCCTAGCCAAGTGATAATTATAGTAGGTCTTAATTAAGGCTTGAGTTCGGATCTAGGGGTAGAAGAAATTATCGTTTAGTTATTAAAAGAATTAGGGTTAACAAGCAGTTGGGGTTTTAAATAAAGATAGGGGAAATAGCATCAAAAAGCCTTGTGGTGGAGTGGTTAAGTGACACCACTTAGGAGGTAGGAAGGTGGCGCTAGTGGCTAGCAAGGAGATCCAAGGTTCGAATCCTAGCTTAGTAATTTTTGGAGTTTAATTTTGGCCTTCTAGAAGGTTGGAAGTGGCATTAAAATGGACTCCAAAGGAAGTGTTCAGGAGAGAAAATTAAGGAAAGGATCAAGGGGTTATTAGGGAGAAAAACGAGAAGATGAGAAGTGAGGAGCAAGTGGAGTCGAAATGGGAACTTGGGCTTGAGGAATTCGGCCATAGGGGTTATAAATAGGTGTCGAATGCAAGGGTATGAGGCTAATGCCGAAATCTTTTTCTCACCTTGTTGCCAGAAACACTCTTCCCTAAAAGCCAAAAACTCTTTTCTTTCTTTTCTTTCTACTGATTTCTATTCTCCTTTACAAATCTTCTTTGCCGATTTCTTCTACTACTCTTCTTCTTTTATTCGTGCCAAATAAACCTTATTCACCATACTAAGTTAAAAGCCGGAAAGGCCAAATCTCCCAAGGGACGAATACTCTTTGACCAGATCTAGTGTAAGTGTTGCTCTTCCAATCGATTTTCCTTGCTAAGTATCGATTATTGTCCCTCACTCTTTGTAATCAATTGTGGTAGGGAATTAGTATTGGATCTTGGATCTTAGCTCTCTACCAAAATTGCCTTTAGGTGTTTGCAGTTTTGGTAAGTATTCCTCTCTCATTGGCTAAGGTGGCCAAATGTTCATAGTAAGGTAAGGGGACTTGTGTTGGATACGAGTCATCTATTATTCTGGTTTTAATAGTTAAGATTGGTGCAGATCTAGAAGTTGATCGTGGTTAGTGATTTAAGAAGGCGCTAATCGCACAAGGTAAGGTTAAGGTGAGGTTTCAGTTTTAGTAAAGATATGTATTAAGCATGCGATTAATTGAGGGGTGATACCGTTTGTAGGTTGGTGACTAAGGGAATCGCAGCACGTTTGCTTACCAGGTGTGTACATACACTGCAAACACACTATGAATCGGCAAAAACTGAAAAGCCAAAAGTTTGGCTACGTTAGTCTTGCGAGTGCGCGAAGACTTGTGAGGAGGAAACCGATAGGTTGCCTGAGGCCCACGGATGATTCCATAGACTTGGGTTGTGATTTGGCCATATAGGTCGGAATGGGCTAAATGGGCCCGATGGGTTTTGGGCCCATAATAGGCAAAAACTGAATATTGATACTATGTGATAGGAATTTGTATGTGAGCATGAATATGAAACTGACTGGGCCTAACGGGCCATATAAATGTGATTTGGGCCTAATGGGCCATATAGAGGTGATTTGGGCTTAATGGGCCAGATACAAGTATGTGAATTTGATTGAGCTCTATAATGGGTTTTGGGCCTAATATATGATAACTACATAACACTTAATTAATATATTGCGATCGTGGGCAAGTCAAAGGGTTAAGGTGTGGCAACGGGTATATGCATGTCTAGGATTGGATCTAGGGAGAGCTTGGTACTTAAGCGGTCTTAATGACCCACCTCCTCTTCTTTGGAGTACTACCTGGTGCATAGTATTCGTTCATATTAGCTTACAGGATTTATTAACGAGCCAAGGTAAGTGAAAATCGTAATTAAGGGAAAATTATTAAAATGCCCCTAAGGGAAAAAATGACCAAAATACCCTTAGGTGTTGAATGTAAGTGACATGCATACATATGACATTCTGCTTAGGTTGCATAAGGATTGGGAATTATGGAACGAAGGAAGTACATGAGGATCGCATGGGATCCAACGGCAGCTTTTAAAGCCCAATACGTAAATGAAGGTAGTTCAGCAACCGGGCTACCCTTAGTGTGTCGGTTGGATGGGTCAATATTTATATCCCCACATGGTATGAGGGGGGACAGAGCTAGTGTGTAACAGATGGATAATTTGGATGGGATTGCATTACATGTTCGATGTATGATGGTTTTTGAATGCTTGTTTTTTTTTTTTTGAGGGTTGTACACACTGAGTTTGCGAAAACTCACCCCCTCTTTTGTTTTATTTTCAGGTGATGGTCAGTAGAAGGTTTAATGTTTGGAGGGACTCTGGGTGGCCAGCTAGCAACATAATTTGGACTTGGGTTTTTTTAAGTGTATAAGTTTTTATTTTATTAAGTGTGTTTCAGACCAGATTGTAGCAAGGTTTCATTATGTTATTATTACTTGAATTATTATTATTTTCATTGTCAACAAGAAAAGTTGAACATGGGTTTCCTAAATTATAGTATGTTTTCTATGTTTTCACAATTAAATTTTAAAATGGCATGTTTTCATAAATCATATGTTTTAAACAAGTGATTGAAAGCAGTTTTTTTTATGTTAATTAAGGTTTCTTTCATTTTAAGAAGAGTTTTCAATGAAAACATCGTTTTCGCTAAAACACTTCAATGTAACATGCTGAATTCGGCCATAACGTCTGGGTTGAGTTTGGGGTGTTACATTTACTGGTATCAGAGCCCGACTGCAAAACTCGAGCTGTGAAGTGGGCCTTATTATTATTTGGTTTCTTTTTTTGCTTTAGAAAAATTTTGGATCACACCATTATGGAAAAAGGGAAATCTTGCTGAACGGCACACCGAGTCTCTGACGTCGAACCAAGTAAGTACTTTTATTTAAGTTTGTTTAAACTGTTATACAGTAGATAGTTAGAGGGCTACTTTAGATGATTTTGTTAGATTAGAACCAAAGCCCGCAAGAACTTGAAACTGTAGAGGATTTTCGAAAACAACCTTCTCTTTAAATATTTCCATAAAACATCGGTATAAGTATTAAACTAACTAAAACTTCATAAAATCTCTAATCCAGATAATACGCGAATCGACGATGAGTGCTAGAAGAGGTGCAAGAGGCCGTGGTCGAGGCCGGGGAAGTATTAGGGCTGAATCGTCGGCATCGGGCCATATGCCCGATGTTGGGGTAAAAGAGGCTTCGGCCTCACTTGTGGTTGGGAATGGATCGTATGATCAGGCCGCAGGAGAAGATGTATTGTCGCAGGCAATGCTAAAAATTTTGGGAAGGGTCGCTCGGCCCAATAATGGCACTGGAAATCGAGGGTCCATTCCGGAGCGACTTCGATCGAACGGGGCTGAGATCTTTAAGGGCGTGGCTGGCGTGGCTCCTAACGTGGGCCACTGAAAGGATAATGGAGGACCTGGACTGTTCACCGAAACAAAAGCTAAAAGGAGCCGTGTCACACTTAGGGAAGAAGCCTACCAGTGGTGGCTGACAGTGAAAGAGGACACCCAACTAGAGCGGGTCACTTGAGAGTTTTTCAAAGCTGCTTTCCAAGGGAAGTATGTGCGTGCAAGTTATGTGGATGCTAGAAGGAAGGTGTTCCTGAACTTGACCCAAGGAAACAAATCGGTGGCGGAGTATGAGGTGGAGTTTCTACGCCTTAGTAGGTATGCAAGAGTAATGGTGGCAACAGATTATGAGCGTTGCATTAGGTTTGAGGACGGACTGAAAGATAGCCTTAGGGTATTGATAGCTCCACAAAGGGAACAAATTTTCTCAGAATTGGTGGAGAAAGCAGAGATAGCGGAGGAGGTTAAGCGCACTGAGTGCTTAAACCAGGAGAAAGAAAGGGGTAAGAATAAAAGGGAGGCTGAGACCCCGGGAGTTGGACAGAGGCGTAAGGCTAGGGCTAGAAATAATAGGCCAGTTAGAGCAAGGCCCCCTACTACTAATCCAAGGGTGCCACCTTGTGCTGATTGTGGAAGAAGACATGGAGGCGAGTGTTGGAAGAAAATGGGAGCTTATTTTGCTTGTGGGTCTATGGAGCATAGGATCAAGGATTGCCCCGAGTGCTAGGTCGAGAGCCAGTAGTGGGCCAAGGTAGCCACCAAGGGGTGGACCCTCAGAAAATTAAAGCGGTGTTAGACTGGAAAACACTCAAGTCGGTATCAGAAATTCAAAGTTTTCTCGACTTGGTAGGGTATTATAGGCGGTTTGTTGAGGGCTTTTCAGTAATTGTTGCACCCTTAACTAAATTGTTGTGGATGGTGGTACCATTTGTTTGGACGGACAAGCAGCAAGAGAGTTTTGGAAAACTTAAGAAGGTTTTAACTGAGGCCCCTGTGTTGATTCAGCCAATGCTTGGGAAAGAGTTTACGGTTTATAGTGATGTGTCCCATGTGGGCTTAGGTTGTGTATTGATGCAAGAAGGAAAGGTGGTTGCGTATGCGTCACGAAAACTTAAGATTCACGAGGTGCATTACCCAACCCATGACTTGGAACTAGCTGTGGTAGTTTTTGCGTTAAAAATATGGAGGCATTTCTTATACGGGGAGAAGTGCATAATTTATTTGGACCACAAGAGTTTGAAGTACCTCATTGCCCAAAAGGAGTTAAACCTTAGGTAGCATTGGTGGGTGGAATTATTGAAGGATTATGATTGCACAATAGAATACCACCCTGGCAAAGCGAATGTGGTAGCCGACGCATTGAGTCGTGGGGCTAAGTCAGACTTAAGAGCTATGCTCGCCCGTTTAAGCTTGTTGGATGATGGTAGCTTGTTAGCTGAGCTTCAAGTAAAATCGATGTGGATCGAACAGATAAGGAGTAAGCAATTAGTGGATGCGACCTTAGGTGCTCATTTTAAACAAGTGGAAAGTGGGGAGGCATCGGACATGGGGATCAATAATGAAGGAGTATTGTGTTTCCGTGGGACAATGTGTATACCAAAGGAAAATAATCTAAGGCAATCCATTCTGCGAAAAGCACATAGCGGTCTCTATACAATGCATCCTGGTGGAAACAAGATGTATCAGAGTTTGCGCGAGCTTTACTGGTGGCCTGGACTTAAGCGCGAGGTTATGGAGTTTGGTGTGTCAAAAGATAAAGGCGGAACATCAGTTACCTTCAGGGTTACTTCAGCCAGTGAAGATTCCAATTTTGGAAGTGGGAAAGGATCACTATGGACTTTGTTAGTAGGCTACCCTTGAGGCCTACTAAGAAAGACTCGATATGGGTTATAGTGGATCGGTTAACCAAGTCTGCCCATTTTGTACCGGTGCTCACCGATTACAGGTTGCAAAGGCTGGCTAGGCTGTATGTGGCGGAGATTGTAAGATTACATGGAGTGCTAGTATCCATAATATCTTATACGGACCCACATTTCACTTTGCAATTTTGGAAGAGGCTGCATAACTTCAGTACGGCTTTCCACCCTCAAACTAATAGACAGTCAGAAAGGGTGATCCAAGTATTGGAAGATATGTTGAGGGAATGCGTGATTGAGTTCCGAGATAGCTGGGAGGACTATTTGCCGTTAGCCGAATTCGTATACAATAATAGCTATCAAGCAAGCATTGGGATGGCTTCGTATGAAGCATTGTATGGGCGAAGGTGTCGAACTCCAACATGTTGGACGGAGTTGGGCAAACAAAGAGTTTTGGGCCCTGAGTTAGTAGCCGATACTGAGGATAAGGTGAAATTGATTTGGGATCGATTGAAGGAGGCCTTGGATAGGCAGAAATCGTATGCTGACCTTAAACGATGAGAGATAAAGTATGCAGTGGGAGACTTAGTTTTTCTTAAGGTCTCTTCGTGGAAGAAGGTATTAAGGTTTGGATGAAGGGGTAAACTAAGCCCAAGGCTCATTGGGCCATATCAGGTTGTAAGGCGGATTGGGCCAGTCGCTTATCAGCTGGAGTTACCTTTTGAACTAAGCCAGATCCACGATGTGTTTCATGTTTCCATGCTGAGACGGTATCGCTCAGATCCTTCGCATGTCGTGGCGGTTGACGAAATCGAGGTCAGGTCAGACGTAACTTTCGGAGAAGAGCCCATACAAATAATTGGTCGAGATGTCAAAGTATTGAGAAGGATGTCCGTTCCATTAGTCAAAGTGCTTTGGCGTAATCATAAGGCTGAGGAGGCTACTTGGGAACCTAAGGAAGCGATGCGACGTCAGTATCCTCAACTGTTTGAATCAGGTAAAATTTTGAGGACGAAATTTCTTTTAGGGGGTAAAGTTGTAATGCCCCAAAAATCCCGAAACCTAAAAATCCCGAAATCCTGAACTTTCTTTGTTTTTTATTTTGATAAAAATTATGTTTTATATTCCTAGCCAAGTGATAATTATAGTAAGTCTTAATTAAGGTTTGAGTTCGAATCTAGGGGTAGAAGAAATTATCATTTAGTTATTAAAAGAATCAGGGTTGGCAAGCAGTTGGGCTTTTAAATAAAGATAGGGGAAAATAGTATAAAAAAGCCTTATAGAGGAGTGGCTAAGTGACGCCACTTAGGGGGTAAGAAGGTGGCGTTAGTGGCTAGCAAGGAGATCCAAGGTTCGAATCCTAGCTCAGTAATTTTTAGAGTTTAATTTTGGCCTTCTAGAATGTTGGAAGTGGCGTGAAAATGGACTCCAAGGGAAGTGTTCAGGAGAGAAAATTAAGGAAAGGATCAAGGGGTTATCAGGGAGAAAAATGAGAAGATGAGAAGTGAGGAGCAAGTCGAGCCGAAATGGGAACTTGGGCTTGAGGAATTCGGCCATAGGGGTTATAAATAAGCACCGAATTCAAGGGTATGAGGCTAATGCCAAAATCTTTTTCTCACCTTGTTGCCAGAAACACTCTTCCTTAAAAGCTGAAAACTCTTTCCTTTGTTTTCTTTCTGTCGATTTCTATTCTCCTCTACACAATCTTCTTTGTCGATTTCTTCTACTACTCTTCTTCTTTTATTCGTGCCAAATAAACCTTATTCACTATACTAAGTTGAAAGCCTGAAAAGCCAAATCCCACAAGGGCCAAATACTCTTTGACCGGATCTAGTGTAAGTATTGCTCTTCCAATCGATTTTCCTTGCTAAGTATCGATTATTGTCCCTCACTCTTTCTAATAAACTGTGGTAGGGAATTAGTATTGGATCTTAGCTCTCTGCCGAAATTGCCTTTAGGTGCTTGCAGTTTTGGTAAGTATTCCTCTCCCATTGGCTAAGGTGGCCGAATGTTCATAGTTAAGGTAAGGGGACTTGTGTTGGATATGATTCATCTATTATTCTGGTTTTAATAGTTAAGATTAGTGCAGATCTAGGAGTTGATCATGGTTAGTGATTTAAGAAGGGGCTGATCACACAAGGTAAGGTTAAGCTGAGGTTTCGGTTTTAGTAAAGATATGTATTAAGCATGCGATTAATTGAGAGGTGATATCAATTGTAGGTTGGTGACTAAGGGAATCGCAGCACGTTTGCTTACCAGGTGTGTACATACACTGCACACCCACTATGAATCGGCAAAAGCCGAAATGCCGAAAAGTCGAAATGTCGAAAAGCCGAAAGTTTGGCTACGGTAGTCTTGCGAGTGCATGAACACTCATGAGGAGGAAACCGATAGGTTGCTTGAGGCCCACGGGCAATTTCGTGGTCTTGGGTTGTGATTTGGCCATATGGGCTGAAATAGGCTAAATGGGCCCGATGGGCTGTTGGGCCCATAATAGGCAAAAACTGAATATTGATACTATGTGATAGGAATTTGTATGTGAGCATGAATATGAAAGTGATTGGGCCTAACGGGCCATATAAATGTGATTTGGGCCTAATGGGCCATATACAGGTGATTTGGGCCTAATGGGCTAGATACAGGTATGCGAATTTGATTAAGCTCTGTAAGGGGTTTTAGGCCTAATATATGATAACTACATAACACTTAATTAATATATTGCGACCGTGGAAAAGTCAAAGGGTTAAGGTGTGGCAACGGGTATATGCATGTCTAGGATTGGATCTAGGGAGAGCTTGGTACTTAAGCGGTCTTAATGACCCACCTCTTTTTCTCTGGAATCCTACCTGGTGCATAGTATTCGTTCATCTTAACTCATGGGACTTGTTAACGGGCCAAGGTAAGTGAAAATCATAATGAAGGGAAAATTACAGAAATGCCCCTAAGGGCGAAAATGACCAAAATACCCCTAGGTGTTGAATGTAAGTGACATGCATACATATGATATTCTGCTTAGGTTGCATAAGGGTTAGGAATTATGGAACGGATGAAGCATATGAGGATCGCATGGTTGCTTGACAATCGTGGATCCAACGGCGGCTTTTAAAGCCCAATACATAAATTAAGGTAGTTTCGCAACCGAGCTACCCTTGGTGTGTCGGTTGGGTGGGTCGATATTTATATCCCCACATGGTGTGACGAGGGATGGAGCTGGTGTGTAGCGGATGGATAATTTGGAAGGGATTGTATTGCATGTTCGATATATGATGGTTTTTGAATGCTTTTTTTTTTTGTTGAGGGCTGTACATACTGAGTTTGCGAAAACTCACCCCCATTTTTATTTTATTTTCAAGTGATGCTCAGTAGAAGGTTCAATGTTTGTAGGGACTCTGGGTGGCCAGCTAGCAACATCATTTGGACTTGGTTTTTTTTAAGCGTATAAGTTTTTATTTTATTAAGTATGTTTCAGACCAAATTGTAACAAGGTTTCATTATGTTATTATTACTTATTATTATTATTTTCGTTGTAAACATGAAAAGTTGAATGTGGGTTTCCTAAGTTATAGTATGTTTTCTACGTTTCCGCAATTAAATTTTAAAATGACATGTTTTCATAAAATCATATGTTTTAAACAAGTGATTGAAATGAGTTTTTTTAGGTTATTTAAGGTTTCTTTTATTTTAAGAAGGGTTTTCAATGAAAACACGGTTTTCGCTAAAACACTTCAATGTAACATGTCGGATTCGGCCATAATGTCTGGGTCGGGTTTGGGGTGTTACATTTACAAATGAATATACTACACTCAGGGCACTAGATCCAACAGTCAATCCTCCCCATCATGACATCCCCTATTTTTTGTCGCAACATTGACTGTAATATTTGAAAACTTTACAATTTGGTCCTCTAGTTGGGAATCTTGCTGACTATGTTCAAGGTCACGACACCCACCTAAGATGTTTTGAAAACTTTGCAATTTTGTTTTTGTTCAACCCTAAAAGCTCTGTAAGCTCATATATGACACGTAAATGATTATATATCGTATTAAAAAAGTGCAACACTCATATATAAATCTATAAAGATCAAACTTGTGTATAATTGTTCGTAGTTGCTCTGGCAATGAATTTGGTATCTTGTAGCTCAAACTTGACAATCGGGTCAAGTATGGGGTGCTACACAGTTGCTTATAAAGGTTGTTGATCATGCTTGCTAGTATATAGCAATGGGCTATCTCATCAAACTCCCTTTAGTGTTTTCTAGCCTCAGCTTGAGTGCTCGAAGGGCATTTTTTATCAAGGACTGATTCTAGTTTCTCATAGTTCAAGACAATAATGAGGTTCCTTTTCCAATCCTTATAGTTATTTTCGCTTAGTTTGTTCTCAGTACATATGTTTAGTATGGGAGTAGGTATCATTTTCAAATTGAAAATAAAAATTTAATTTATTAATATCATTTTATTAAGAAAATATTTGAAAACTTTGGCAACATTCAATATGCATTAAGATGATGCATGTGTCTTACATTAAACCCTAAAAATATTTGTAACCCGTTGCAATGATAATTCTAATACCCATTGAATTAAGTTACTATGGGGCAATCTTAATAAACTAGAAAGAAAATATATTTCCATCCAACTAACACATGAAACTAATTTATTAGGCATTCACATGTATTAAGAATCGTTTAACATTTGGCCATCATTTTAACTTAAGTAGAACTTCGTGGGAAGTTACTTAGCTAGAAAATCATGGGACAATCTCACCAAGTGACATGCTGTGACTTGTTGTCCTTTTTAAAGAAAAACTTCTTATTATATCACATGATAATACTTATAATGTGGCCACCTAGCTATCAAACAATTAAAAGATAAGTTTTCTTTCTTTTAATAAATCTCCTCACTGAAATCCACATGAAAATCCTACCATGGGGTAGTTAAATTGTCATGCCATTACAAGAGACCATTGATGGAGGCCGTAGGTCTTATTTAGGGACCTTCTCTATAATGCCCTCAACCCGACCCAATTGTTCAGATCTAAATCTCAGGTTTTATTACTCAAATACATATTCATACCTAAATCATACATACAAAATTTTTGAAGAATACATCTATAATAATGAACGACTTATGTCTATGTGTACCACGGGTACCTACAAATAGTAAACACGTCTTTACAATTGGGAGGATCTTACAAATAGTTGTATAGTTAATGACATAGTCCTACTTGAATTGCCTTCAAATTACAGCACCGACTATAGTTACATTGTTAGCCCATTTTGTACGTACATCATGGGTTAACAATTAATTCTCTTAATCTGTTACGTAGTTCTCAAGGCTTGAACATGCCCATACAGATCTGTTCTGTATGCATAAGAGCCCAACTCATCGTTCCCTTGGGGCAGTCTTGGCATAGTTCCTCCTGGTGTGACCTTTACCTGAGACATAAAACACAGAGGGGTAAGTTCAACAGAAATTGGTGAGAGAAATCCCCCTCCTACCTAAATACACATTTGGAAATTTCTTACTTCTATTTCCCCAAACATATCATTGGCTTGACGGTTGCAATGAGTTTTCCATATTGTCCAGAACTGGCCTTTGCTTCAGAATTCATTAGGCGTAGTATTTCTCAAAAGATCACCATTCTTCCAAAACTGGTCATGCTTTTCAAATTATCCTATATGTCATTTCTTCAGAGTCTGCCACAAATGCGTTACCTTCGAACGGGTACCATGAAAGTTATTCTTCAGACCGCGCCATGAAGACGTCCATTTCCTACAAATGCTGCCACAAAGGCGGTTCTTTAGATTGCACCATGAAGGTGCTCCTTATTAGATATAGCCAGAGTTGCATCCGTAAACAATGATAGCCATAGATATGTCCTTAAACAATGATAGCCACAAAAGCTTTCCCATCATTTATGCCACAAAGGCACTCTTTAGTAATTTTCCACAAAAGCATTTCCTTTACGTCTACCATAGAGACACCCTTTAACAAAGATGGCTATGAAGGCTTCTAATAACATAGTTAGACACGAAGGCTTTCTGTAATAGAATTTGCCATGAGTTCTTTCCTTTTAACATAAGTAGCCTCAAAGGTTTCCTTCTAATAGATTTTGTTACAAAGGCCTTCTTACAAAAATTGTCACAAAGGCAGTTCCCTTACAGATTACCACAAATACATTCGTTATCAGAGATTTTCCACAAAGGCACTTCTTACGGAAACAACCATAAAGGCTCACTTTTACGAAAATTGGTGTTTTTGACTATAGGGATTTGCTTAAACTCGTCGTCATGAGGTTTGCCCCTTATCGCTTGGTACTCACTCAACTATCCTTTACCTCTTCTTCCATATGATGCCATAACCTTTTGGCTAGGTGTTACACGATATGGTCTTCAATTGCCATGGTGATGGACTTGTCCTTATCAAAGATTCATGTTTATTGTCCCGACGAACCTTTTAGACAACTTCCAAAGACAGACATAGGCTCATCATGCAAACTCATACTTGACAGACTTATTCCTTTTAGACTTTTTCATACAAATGCATTCATGCTTCCAGGCATGTAATGCATTCCTTTAAACTCCATGCATAGACCTTTTATGAAGTGATTTACTTATGACAGACATAATCATGCTTTCAGACAGAGTTATACATGCATATACTTCTTTTCCTTAATGGAATCATGTTATCATGCCTTGTTAATTTCAGTATTACGATTTAGTCATTTAGCACAGATAGAAATATACACGTAAGAGTAAGTCCAGAGACTTACTTGACTACCTTAAACCACAGCTTGAATCTTCGATCCAATAATCCTTCCTCGAAATCTCAAAGATCATTGCTTAAGATACAAGAATAACATTTAAACTCTCTCATACAACCATTTATTCTTATTTGAACCCAGATAATCACCATGCAAGGTCTTACCTCTATATCTTCTACTCATGCATGCAAATATAATTACTTGTTTTGACAACCGAATAAAGGATCAGAATACATGAACTTAGGTCTTTAGTCTTATCATAGGAAGAAAATCCCTGATCAACCTTTATAAGAAGATAAAAATGGTATCTTTAAATAGAAGGAAGAATATGACTTTCCTTCCTTTGGAAGCTTCCTTAGTAAAAATCTTTACTTTCACTAAAGGGCTTGACACGTGTCATAAATTTTCAAGGCTACTCTTATTACTAACTTATAGTTGTAGGGAAGCGTATACCAGAATCGAATATCTTTTTATATATTTTATTTGACTAACCATTCAATCTTAACTATCTGGTTAGTACGTAACTTATTCCTTACCTAGACAAACAGGGCGTACCTTAGCTGGGTGACTTCACCTACAACCCGGGGACCCTTAATATAATTTCCAATTCCTTCCACCCATACACATATCTTTTGTGGAATATTCCTTGCCTTTAAATTATACCATTGCCTATGTGCCATACTAATGCGTCGGAGTGCCAATTGGGCGAGTAGGATAATGCCAATTGGATTTCCTTGACCTATCCGGTTGTTACATTCTCTGACTCATTCTTTTACAAGAAATTTCAAGGTTTTTAATGTTTGGTTTCAATCATGAATGATTAATAAATGCATGATAAGTATATGTGGCATTCTTTTCCTAAATTATATAGCATGATTATCATAAATATGCATGAACATACTTTTGCAGTCAATTTAAATATCATCATGCCATCATATAAAAGAATAATATTAAATGACTCTGACCATCCAAAGTTTCCATTACTCCATCCTTGAAAAATAAAAAAATAAAATTTCAATGATTACCCTAAAGTATTCTTTACGTCTTCTGGTTGAAAGCCAAATATCCTGATTTTTTGGGCTTTCCCCCAAAACCACTAATGACTTATAAAACACCGAAGGGATATACTTTTGAACGGCTATGGCCACCATGGACTTCTACTATCGTCGCTGTTGAAGTCATCATTATTGGTTCGTCATCGTTTCCACAATTGGGCTGCTGCCAACCACTGGTAGCCACCGCCGCCATCCACCGCTGTCAGGCAATCAGTAGCCTTTTTTCAGTTTATTGGATCGGGTTTGCATTGTTTTAATCAGTCATGGATGCGACTCAATTCTTTGAGATTTGTCAAAAAAAATTGATTACATAATACTTACGTCTATTTCTAGCTACATGAATTATTCATAAAATAAATAAAACAATTCTTACGTGGAGATGATAGTCTCTGATCTAATTACTTATCTCAAAAAAAAAGTATTAAAATAACAATTACAACCACTTTAATTTTTAAGAATCACAACTTTGGGAAAATTACTTTATCATCTACATAATATAATAATAAAAATGTATTCATTCACATGCATAAACCAAAACATGCTAATAATTATAAGAATGTCACACCTTATTAAAAAATTAACCAAACATGAAGAAGAGAGAAAATTTCAATATCGATTTGTACTATGAACATAGCACAACCTAGCTTTTATACCAATTGATGGAAAAAATATGGTTCGAAAATGATTTTCTTGCACAATGAAAAAATATAAATTTTTAAATCAAGTTGATTTGTGATACTTATAGAAAAAATAATTTCCTGAAAAGTTCCTATGCTTTGAGCAAGACAGATCCTAGATGTTCCTAGCATTCTATCGGACAGCATTCTCTACTATTCTCATATCACGAATTGCTTTGAGTCTGGGCTCAAATAACTATGAATAAAACATAGAACCAAAAATAATTTTCTTACTTTCAATAGGAAAGAAAATCTATCTCTCCTATAGAAATCGGTTGTAACACCCCAAACTCGGCTTAGACATTATGGCCGAATCTACCAGTGTCACATTGAAGTGTTTTTTGAAACCATAATTTCATTGGAAAGCCCGTTTAAAATTTATAAATCATATTAGATTGTTATTACACTTTAAAACTATGTTTGTTGCGGAAGCTTTAAATTTATATTAAGAAGACGTGGTGTTTTTGAAAAACAGTTATCTTTTGAAAACACGTCTTCTTCCTACAACTAGCAATCTATATCAAAGCAGGTAAAAATCCCAAATTAAAAGTTAAAACCTTAGAGAGGCCTTATTACATAAATAAATATCCAATTCGAAATTTAATAGTAAATAAAAGTCAAATATAAAGCAGAAGCAGTAGTGTGGCCACCTCAAAATCCCTCGCAGCACCGATCTGTCTAAGGCTGGGGATTTCCTGTACAGATAAATAGAGGGGTGAGTTTACGAAAACTCAGTGTGTAATCTCGGAATAAACAAACAGTCAAACATATAGAGAGTAAAATACATTCTGGGCCTAAGACCATATCAGTAACAGTAATAGTCTAGGCCTAAGCCCATTTAAATAACAGTGGCAGTCTGGGCCTCAGCCCATCTCAATACAAAAGCAGTCATATATTAGGTCCTTGGCCCATTCGAAGAATAATGAAAAGCATGTAATAGTAGTAAAAAGTGCGAGATCGATGAAATGATGCAGATTAGTAAACAATATGCAAGTCCTACCCAATCCAACCTCTAGACACTATCTCCGTACCAGCCCTACACACCATGTGGGGATGAAATCGACCCACCCAGCCCTACACTCTAAAATAGCACCGGTTGCGGCACTAAAACAGTATTGTAGCAAAGCTGCCAGTAATATAAACGGCTTAAAGCCATCAGTAGTTCCACAGTCGTCTTGGGTAACCCATGCAACCTTAGGTCCACAGTCGTCTTGGGCGACCCATGCTACCATAACAGTACAGTACATTTCCTCCAAAGTAACAATCCCAGCCCCATGCAACACGTCATGCATTGTATCATAATATCTTACATGAATGCAACATACATATAACGTGGCATGCTCAAATACGGTCATACACATCGTAGGGAAAATCAGTCATTTTACCCTACAGAGGTATTACTGTAACACCCCAAACCCAGCCTAGACGTTACGATCGAATCTACAATGTCACATTAGAGTGAATTTTGAAAAATGCAATCCCGTTGAAAAATTCGTTCTATATTAAAACTTTGTTGTAATCTTTATGAAAACTTAAAGTATCTTATTCGTTGTTAAAACTCAAGTTGGTTAAGCAACATGATAATCATGTTAGGTTGTTATTGCACTTTAAAAACATTGCTTGTTTGTGGAAGCTTATTAAAATATGTTGCAATAGCGGGGTGTTTTGAAAGCATATATTCATTTTAGAAAACTGCGGCCTACTTCTAACATATATGATTTAAAATAAATAAATTCCCAAACCAAGAAAACTTTAAGAGGCCTTATTACTTAACTGAAACCCAAATTAAATTACTTATAAAAACGGAAGGTAAAAAGTGAAATCAAGTGCGGTTGTGTAGCCACCGTCGAGTCCCTCGCAACACTGGCCCGCCTAAGGATTACCTGCACAGAAAAGCAGAATTGTGAGTTATGATAACTCAGTGTGTAATCCTTTATGAACAATCAAACACACAGGAGGCAGAACAATATGGGCTTAAGGTCGATTCAGTACCAATTCAATCTCAGATAGGGCCTTTGCCCAATATAGTAAAGTATCAGTGTAGGCTTTATCCCATTACAGTAACAGTAATAGAAATCCAATCAGAGTTCTACCCAACCATCCTTTACACTCCACTCTATCCAGCCCTACACTCCATGTGGGGATAAAATCGACCCACCCATCCCTACACTCCAAAATATAGCACCGATTGCGGTACTAAACAGTATATACAGCAGAGCTGCCAGTACAGTACACTTCCTCTATATACATCAAACCCAACCCCATGTGTAACACCCCAACCCCAGCCTAGAAGTTAGGCCCAAATTCGACGTGTCACATTGAAGCATTACTGTGAAAGTCATGTTTTAACTAACATCTTTCTTAGTGTGTAAAGAGTGTTTTTTTAATAGATAAAAGTGAACGGAAGCTGTGCACCAGGTAGGATACCGGAAAAGAGGAGGTGAGTCAATTAGACTGCTTAAGTACCAAGCTCTCCATGGATCCACTCCTAGACATGCACACAACCATTGCCACACTTTAACTGAATGATTGTTCAGGAAAAACTATTTCGTTTTAAGCCATTGAAAGCACTTGTTAAATTTTTTTTAAAACGTTTTCGTTGCGGAAGCTTTGTCTTGTTTCACGATATTTTGAAATCAGATAATTTCTTTTAAAAACGCGCCCTAGAGCTATTCAATCCGAAACCTTTAAATCCATATCATGCCTAAGCTAATAATCATACTAAAGCAATTAAAAATAATTAAAGCGGCCTTATTACAACTTAAAACCCGAAAACATAAAGGAAGTAATCTAGAATAAAAGTGAAGGCATAAACACTTATTTTAAATAGCCCACATGGCCATTCTGAATCCCCTCTAGCTCCAAGTCCACTGACCTAAGGCTCACCTGCAAAGATAAAGAAAGGGGGTGAGTTTAGAAATTCAATGTGCAACAAGCCCCTTTCAGAGCCCAAAACAATATCATCCTACTGGGCCTAAGCCCGAATTTAATCTCAACATATACTAGGCCGAAGCCTTTACTATTAAACGGTATGGCCCATAGGCCCAACTCAATACCACATGCACTATTAATGGACGTATGCAAGTCCGTTTGGGGAGACTACTCAACCCACCAACAGCTACTCTCCACCCGTACCAACCAAGCTCTCCATGTGGGGAATAACTCAACCCACCCAACCAAACTCTCCACTGGCAGCATCGCTGCTTAATCATATAACTGGAGGACTAGCCTTTTTTAATAACTGGGGCAAAGCCCTTTTTGATAAACTAGGCAAAACCCTTTTTGGTAAACTGGGGCAAAGCCCTTTTACACTTCCTCCATCCATATAAAACCCAACCCATGCATATATGAATACATCATGGTATATCATGTGCATATCATGGCATATCATATAAAAAAACAGTATCACATGCATCTCAATTATAACATAACCCTAGGGGTATAATGGTCATTTTCACATTATAAGGGTAATTTCATTACTTTATCAATTATAAGGTTTTTCCATGCTCATTATCAGTTATTAAAAATTTCAAGTGTTCAAACAACGATTCTAACCCATTCTTAGCAAAACCGGGTTATTGAGCCAAAACTCTTAATGGGCCCTACATTGTCGATTTAGTCATCTAAGCCCATTTAGCCTATATTCCTTAACGGTATTAACTATCTTAACACGCAATTTGACAGGATTCCATTTTCTACCAAATTTACCCAAATGGGCCCGAAAGCCCATTGGGCCCGATTTTATCCCCTTGAGGCCCAACTTACCATCGTGCACAAAATCTTGCCCTTACCTGTTCCAATGATCCCGATCATCGAACTTAGCAAATCTAACTAACCTATGAGCGTTCGCATGCTCAAAAGTCCTCGAAATGCCAGAATTTTGGCATTTCGACTTTTCGGCACATATCGATTTAAGCTACGAAAGAGGGTTCGTTACACACCTGTTTTGGTAACGGTACACTGGCATGATCCACTCACGAGTTGCCCACAATCGAGTTACTAAACGTCAGTCTACATACTGAATACAAACTACGTACTTTTCCCTTACCAAAATCGGCCAACATCCCTTAAACCTTAGAGTTCTTACCTTTTTGCGAAAATATGGATTAGACCTAGAGATCCAATCCAAATCAGTCTTCAAACCCTCCAAAGCACATCCCCTTGTTCACGCTAATGCTTACACAATGAAAAAAGAAAGAGGCACCAACACCCTTAGTCCAAACGTTAACCACCCTTAAGGGGTTTCGGCTTTTATCTTAAATAAAAATTTAACGAAAGCTATTCGACAAACTTACCAATTGTTGTTCGGTCCAGAAAAGTACTCCTATCTATGATTTTAACTCCAATCAACTGTTGTTACGAGAAGAAGCAGATTCAAGTAGCAAAAGGTTCAGCTTTTTAAGGAAGAAAAGAGTAGAGATTCGGCTATGATAAAATTCAGCTATTGAGAAATAATGAAGAAAGAAAAATAAGAGAAGAGACAGAGAGAGTAGAGTATGGGTTCGGCTATGGAGAAAAGTAAAAATGGAAGAAAAGAAAAGAAAATATGATTGAAAGAGAGGGGAGAAGGGAAATAATATTCGTCAAGGGAAAATAAAAATCATAATAAAACACATAGACTTAGCCGAATTGCCTATACTAAAGACCCTTAGCCGACCAACTCTTGCCCCTCAAGAGTCCAACATTCGGCCAACACTAAGTCCTTGATCAGGCTCCTAAATTTCCTCCCTTATCTTATCCTTACCCAATCCCTTTGTAATATCTCGAATTAGGGCCTAATCGGAATAGTGGTTTTGTGACCACAAATCCGAGATAGAAATAATTATTTTATAATTATTTTTAGGTTTATGATATGATTGCATGATTGTGTAAAAATTTCGTGACGAAATTCTATGCATAAAGTGCTTAATTTGAAATTAGGGACTAAATCGAATAAGTTGCAAAACTTGTATTCTAGAAGTTTTTAGTGTGAAATTGCTTTGAAATATTAATAGGAGGTCTTAAATAGCAATTTTACCAATTTTAAGTTCATGGACAAAATTAGGACATGGAAGGAATTTTTGAAAGTTTAGTAGTAAGGGTATTTTGGTCATTTAGGGGTAAAATGAATTAAAATACAAAATTAAAAGCCAATTTTGCTCATCTTCAACCCCATGGCCGAATATAGCAAGGAGAAACCATGGCTAGGGTTTTTCAAACTTCCAAGCTCGATTAGTAAGAAAAACTAAAATTCGGGCTAAAATGGGGAAAATACCAAGTTGTGGACGAAAGGGTAAAAGTAGCCATTTTCGCATACTAGGTAAGTTCATATGTAAATGTTGGTAACATAGTTATTATTTTAAATGTTTTTATGTTATTTAAATGATATGATAATTATATGAAATATTATACTCGTGATAATTGTTTGATAATATGTCAAATTATGTGATATACTTGGAAAATGTGAAATACTACCGAGTATCGGTATCGGCATTCCGTAGAAGATGGTTGAGACACATGATTGGGAAAAAGGTCCCGTTGAACCTTAGGAATGGAGTAGGATACAAGTGACATGTCACTGGGATATTTGGGCATCCGAACTCGTTGAGTTGAGTCCGAGTTCACTTATGGATGCGAATGTCCGAACTCGTTGAGTTGAGTTCAAGTTCGTGAGATGTAACTAGGCATCCGAGCTCGTTGAGTTGAGTCCGAGTTCACTTACGGATGCGAACGCTTGAGCTCGTTGAGTTGAGTCCGAGGTCGCTTATGGGCGGGTTACATAGTAGCTTGGCTACATATGTGGCACTTATGTGCAAACTTTCCATGTATCCGAATTATATTCCGATGTGTTCAACGGGTAAAGTTCTACTCAAATGGAGGAATACTCAAGATGAAAGGGACGTATTGGTAAGTGTTGTGAAATGGATACTTTGAACAGGTATGTACTTAGCCCTCGGGTTGAAAAATCGATATAACAACAATATGGTAAGATGATAAATGAAAATATGATATGAATGTCTTGGTGATGATTATGCAAATGATGTTTTATGTTTGCTTATATGGTTATGTTACTTGCTATTTGCATGTGAACTTACTAAGCATTTATGCTTACTCCCTCCTTTTCATTCCTTGTAGTGTTGACAAGCCAGCTTGGAAATCGAGAACGGTTGGAGGTACGCTCACACTATCCGTATACCATCTTGGCATAATGGCTTGTATATTTTGAGTATGGCATGTATAGCATTATAATTATTTTGTATATATGGTCTTATGATATGGTTGTTGAATAGTATAAAAATGCTTGGTAATGATTAGCCATTGGAATGGCTAATTATGATCATATTTGGTGTTATGTATGTCAAATTGCTAGTTAATCCATGGAAACCATGAAATAGGTAAATTTTACCATAAAATAGATTCAGACAGCAGTAGTGACGTGAATTTGAAAAATCTTTAAAAATAGTAGGGATATAATTAGATGATGAATAAAATATTGAATTGAAGAATTATGAGTCTATTTTCATATGAAAGAAACAAAACAAGTATATGAGTTATATTTTATGAGATGTTTAAATTTTTGTGAAACAGGGCCAGAGAGATCTCTGAATCTCCTGTTCTGATTTTAAAAATTCACTATAAATTGTATAAAAACAATTAGGATTTTTTCCTTACATATATGAAATCCTTATTGAGTCTAGTTTTATGTGGAACAAATGGCATAGTCATTGAAATTCTGTACAGAGAGATAACTGATTCGTAATAGATAGAGGTCAGAGCAGTCGAACCCTGAAACAGGGGAGACTTTAACTAATAAA
Source organism: Gossypium longicalyx (assembly GCA_025698465.1). Taxonomy (NCBI): domain Eukaryota; kingdom Viridiplantae; phylum Streptophyta; class Magnoliopsida; order Malvales; family Malvaceae; genus Gossypium; species Gossypium longicalyx. Next base: position 57,870,124 of record CM047003.1, read on the forward strand.
CTGTACTAATTGGCCCAGAAAAAAATTCTAGAAAAATATTAGTAAATAGATATATGAGTCTAGTTTCAGGGAAAATTTACGGAATTGGATTTTGAGTTTCAGAACTTGAGATATGAATTTTTAAGCGACTGTGATGCAGTTAGCCAGCTTGTCTAGAATTTCTAAAATTAAATTGTTTGAGCTGTTTAAGCAATGAATTAAGTCTGTTAACACCTCATGTTCGACTCCGGCAACGGTCTCGGGTAGGGGCATTACATTTGGTGGTATCAGAGTAGGTTTAGTCGGTTCTCGGACTAACCTAGCATGTGTAAAAGTTTAGCTATACATGCCACTGATCTGTGATAGTGTGATGTCTTCCGACGCGTATGAGTACCGTCTTATTTAGACAGGGTACTCTCCAACCGAGCTGCACCGACCATGTTCAATGTTATGTGTAGGTATTTGAGTAAAATTATGATTATGATAAGTATCGGTTCAGAAAAGTATGAATAAAGGTTTATGATACATATGTGATAAATATTCATATTTGCTTAATGCTCATATGATGTAGTGTATATGGCTTACTTGATAAGATGAACATAATAGATAGAAAGTAGTAGAGGCATGAATAAAAGTCATAATATTATGATACGAATGAAAATGTCCTTGTTTTGATTTGGACGTCGAATGTTGATGAATCCTAATGATATATAATTTTTATGAGATAAAGGATTATAATGAAATGAACTTATCTATGTTAAATTGTTGGACTAAATTATATGATTGTAATGATATGTACATGATGATGCACGAAATGAAAGTTATGATTGTGGTACAAATATCTATGTTTGTTTGGCCTTATATGATGTCATGAGCATGACTTAATTTAATTAAATGAATGGATAAGTAAAGCTATCTAGAAAACATAGAATGTATGCATAAGTATATTGTCTAAATGGGACAATAGGAAAATTGGTGTAAGCCAACATGAATGAATGATATGATTTTGATGATGTTGCTATGATGATGGAAGTTGTGTCATATGTGTATGTATAAGAAAGTCGAGTCAGAGGTCCTACAACCCCTCCCCCTTACCGAAATGGTACTTATAATGGAATTTCATGAGATTTGTATTGAATAAGTTTCCGGTTGAGAACCCAAAGAGTTAGTGATAGAATAATTATAAGTATGATCAGAGATTGGAAATGAGCTGATAAAGTCAGAGCCAGTAAAGTATCGGATTGACGTAAAGATTATTGGAATTATGCACCTTTGTCCCGATTAGAAAAGGAATTCTCCTTGGTAAACCGAATTACTCAGTGCAAGGTCGAGAAAAGTGTAAATCGAAATTTATTCAGAATCGCCTTCTTTAGTGAATGGTTTAATATGAAATTTGTGACGGCAGAACTAGTTGGGGAAATGATATTTCAAATGTGAACTATCCGAGTGTGATAGTTATGATTGGGACAGATTTAGAGTCTCTTTTGAGATGTTCTATGTGTTTACCCGTTCTCGTAAATATTTCTATGGCTATTGATCTTGAAGAAATTCTTGTTATATGGGAATGTCTTTTAATCTCGGTGTTGGATGAAAGCATTGGTACTGACTGGTTTATAATTTATATTGCTCTATTTCACCGGGTATTCTATTTCATTTAAATTCGATAAGAATTGATGAGAGAATACATATGATATTATGATTCTGCTTTCTTCTACTTGATGCTTCATCCGATATATATGTATGGGAAGATATATTGTTCTTGTTATATTTGATTCCAAAGTGGGATTAAATGATGTTTTCTTTTGGACTTTCTTTCTTTGAAGAATTATCGGGTATTCCGTATTTTCCTATAAGTTTGGTTTTTGATTCTCCGGCTTGGTTTTCGATTCTCCAAAGCATAGTATCGTATCTTGGGTTTCTTTATTCGGATTTTCTATTTTGGATTTCTTTATTCGGTTTTCTTGTTATCTTTGTTCCATAATTTGTCAATTATGACTCGTGTTCGAAGTGCATTCTTCAGCTCGTGATAATCATTTCAAATATGACTATACTTCTAATTTCATCTTGGTAATATGGTGATTTTAGTATTGGGGTTTTTTTTTCTAATTTCTGTGAAAGGATTTGACATCAGTAAAGGCATAAGTGATAAAAGCGCGAGTTTCAGTTGGTATGGTGAATTATCTATTTGAAAGATTTCATGTGACAATTATTTCAGGATTATTTTTCCCAAGTCTGATAATAGAATTTCATTTTGTACGGATAAAAGAGTAAATAGTCTGAACGAGAAGTGTATATTTATTAGAAAAAGTTTGATATTAGTTAAAGTCACTACGAATGATAAGGTTTTCATTTTGTGAAAGCTGAAAAGTTTATTACATGTTGACAAAGTTTGGATAGATGAGAATATTGGTAATCAAGCTTCGAACTAGACTAGTCTACATTGAGTAAAGACTTCCGACTTTTTCAAGAATGTCTTGTGGTATGAATTGTGATGTGTTTCAAGACGGTGAGGTAATGTGATAGTTTAGAGCATTCGATGTTACATAAAATCGGAATTGTTAATGGGGTTAAAGCCGAGCATTGGGATCTATCAAAATTATCCTTGTCAGTGTTGATATTGGGATGGAAATGAGAAGGATTATTCTTGAGGCCATATCAGAATTATTTCCATGGCGGAAAGAGGAAAATGTGATGTATCCTATTGTTAAATGTTTGGCGAGATCTATAAATCATATTTGTATTGAATGAATTCCAACTCATCAGATTCATGGAAATTCAGGTCTCTTTGATTGTTGGATTTCTTGGAATTCCGATCTCGATTAATCAAGTTAAGATCCGGGTTTTATGTCATGATATCATGAGAAACTGAAAAGGGTTGAAAATTTAAGAACAGTTGAGAGTTGAGACTGTAAGCTTTCAGATCATATGAGAAATTAAAGAGATGTATTGGAGGTACAGTCTAAGTGAAAGTTCTTCGGCACCGAATATGAGATTAAAAGTGAAGACCACTTTTCTGGTAAGATTTTCGAGGACGAAAATCCCTAAAGGGGGGGAGAGTTGTAATATCTCGAATTAGGGCCTAATCGGAATAGTGGTTTTGTGACCACAAATCCAAGATAGAAATAATTATTTTTAGGTTTATGATATGATTGCATGATTGTGTGAAAATTTCGTGACGAAATTCTATGCATAAAGTGCTTAATTTGAAATTAGGGACTAAATCGAATAAGTTGCAAAACTTGCATTCTAGAAGTTTTTAGTATGAAATTGCTTTGAAATATTAATTAGGAGGTCTTAAATAGCAATTTTACCAATTTTAAGTTCATGGACAAAATTAGGACATGGAAGGAATTTTTGAAAGTTTAATAGTAAGGGTATTTTGGTCATTTAGGGGTAAAATGAATTAAAATACAAAATTAAAAGCCAATTTTGCTCATCTTCAACCCCATGGCCGAATATAGCAAGGAGAAACCATGGCTAGGGTTTTTCAAGCTTCCAAGCTCGATTAGTAAGAAAAACTAAAATTCGGGCTAAAATGGGGAAAATACCAAGTTGTGGACGAAATGGTAAAAGTAGCCATTTTCGTATACTAGGTAAGTTCATATGTAAATGTTGGTAACATAGTTATTATTTTAAATGTTTTTATGTTATTTAAATGATATGATAATTATATGAAATATTATACTCGTGATAATTGTTTGATAATATGTCAAATTATGTGATATACTTGGAAAATGTGAAATACTACCGAGTATCGGTATCGGCATTCCGTAGAAGATGGTTGAGACACATGATTGGGAAAAAGGTCCCGTTGAACTTTAGGAATGGATTAGGATACAAGTGACATGTCACTGGGATATTTGGGCATCCGAACTCATTGAGTTGAGTCCGAGTTCACTTATGGATGCGAATGCCCGAACTCATTGAGTTGAGTCTGAGTTCGTGAGATGTAACTAGGCATCCGAGCTCGTTGAGTTGAGTCCGAGTTCACTTATGGATGCAAACGCCCGAGCTCGTTGAGTTGATCTGAGTTCGCTTATGGGCGGGTTACATAGTAGCTTGGCTACATATGTGGCACTTATGTGCAAACTTTCCATGTATCTGAATTATATTCCGATGTGTTCAACGGGTAAAGTTCTACTCAAATGGAGGAATACTCAAGATGAAAGGGACGTATTGGTAAGTGTTGTGAAATGGATACTTTGAACAGGTATGTACTTAACCCTCGGGTTGAAAAATCGATATAACAACAATATGGTAAGATGATAAATGAAAATATGATATGAATGTCTTGGTGATGATTATGCAAATGATGTTTTATGTTTGTTTATATGGTTATGTTACTTGCTATTTGCATGTGAACTTACTAAGCATTTATGCTTACTCCCTCCTTTTCATTCCTTGTAGTGTTGACAAGCCAGCTCGGAAATTGGGAACGGTCGGAGGCACGCTTACACTATCCGTATACCATATTGGCATAATGGCTTGTATATTTTGAGTATGGCATGTATAGCATTATAATCATTTTGTATATATGGTCTTATGATATGGTTATTGAGTAGTATAAAAATGCTTGGTAATGATTAGCCATTGGAATGGCTAATTATGATCATATTTGGTGTTATGTATGTCAAATTGCTAGTTAATCCATAGAAACCATGAAATAGGTAAAATTTACCATAAAATAGATTCAGACAGCAGTAGTGACGTGAATTTGGAAAATCATTAAAAATATTAGAGATATAATTAGATGATGAATAAAATATGGAATTTAATAATTATGAGTCTATTTTCATATGGAAGAAACGAAACAAGTATATGAGTTATATTTTATGAGATGTTTAAATTTTTGTGAAACAGGGCCAGAGCAATCTCTGAATCCCCTGTTCTGATTTTAAAAATTCACCATAAATTGTACAAAAACAATTAGGATTTTTTCCTTACATATATGAAATCCTTATTGAGTCTAGTTTTATGAGGAATAAATGGCATAGTCATTGAAGTTCTGTACAGAGAGATAACTAATTCGTAATACACAGAGGTCAGATCAGTTGAACCCTAAAATAGGGGAGACTTTAACTAATAAACTGTACTAATTGGCCCAGCCAAAAATTCTAGAAATAAATTAGTAAATAGAGATATGAGTCTAGTTTCAGGGAAAATTTAAAGAATTGGATTTTGAGTTTCAGAACTCGAGATATGAATTTTTAAGCGACTGTGACGCAGTTAGCCAGCTTGTCTGGAATTTCTAAAATTAAATTGTTTGAGCTGTTTAAGCAATGAATTAAGTCTGTTAACACCTCGTGTTCGACTCCGGCAACAGTCTCGGGTACGGGGCATTACACCCCTGATCAGATCAAACTCCCCCACCGATTAGCAGCATCCTTATCCACCCCTTGCACCGTTTCAGCATGCTGCCAGGAGAGTCCGGATTAGACTCCAACTCCTTCCCCACGTAAGCAGCAAAAACCCAAGCCTTCTGTGCGCGAGGTGAGACTCGAACCTCAGACCTCCGTCCGCCCTTGCACCTACGCCCGTGCTGCTGGCCACTGCACCATTCTTTCTTCCTTACGAATATACGGTCACAGTTAATTGCTGAAGCTCCAGTCCGCTTAAAAATAAAAGGGGAATTCCACCTTTCACGCCACTCGAACCTTCAACCTCCAGAACACTCAGCCACACTGCTTGCCGCTGCGACACAACCTCGCTTTTGTTATAATACGACTGCATTTACTTATAAGCCTTATTCGCTTCAGTCACGGGCTACTTAAAAATAAAACAAGTTTCGTTGTCCCCTGCATTCGAACTCGTGATCACTGGGTCTCCTTAGCGCGCTACTGCCACTGCGCCAAGGCACTCTTTGTGTTAAATTATACTCGCAACTCCTCTTAACCCTTATTCTAGCCGCGATCTGCATATTAAAAAAACACCCAAATTACGCACGCCGCGCCTTGAACCCAGGCACATCCCACGCCCTCCTAGCGTCCTTAGCCACTGGGCCAGATGCCTGATTGTGCTAAAACTCAGTCCTAATTTATTAATGAAGCCTACTGCCCAGATTCCCTTAAGAGGCAAAATTTAAGAATTTTGCTAAAGCTGTGGGCCGAGCCCCGGACCTTTCCCCACACTATAAACCCTTCGTTACTTATTTAATTACCAATAATAATAATATCCAATTTATTCGGGCCGTCTTCTACCTGATCCCAGACTCAAGGCCCAATACTTCCAAGCCCAAAAATCGGGGCGTTACAACTCTACTCCCCTTAAAGAAATTTTGTCCTCGAAATTTCAAACTACCTACTAACCGTATTACTTAAGTCAAACCACAGTGCTTCCGCTGCACACTCTATTTAATTTAAAATTTAAAAAAAAATAAGATTCTTAGTACGACCTAGAAAATCTAATTACCAAAGTAAAGAAACATTTATCAAGCACGCATACAATTCGTAACACACACTTAAATAGAATAAGCTTGGCAATCCCGAGCTCGATGCTCCTTGAACCCACATCTAAAGCATGCTCCTGTCTTCCTATGGCATTCACCTGGATGACGCCCGTTGCAGTTCTTGCAGGTTGGAAAGTTTGGTCATGTCTTAACATGTTTCACAGAACGAGGCTTAGTCTTCTGAGAACTAGAATCCTTCCTCTTCTTACACTCCAAGCACCCTGCTTGAAGCGTTTCCCTAATTTTCTTAACCTTGGTCTCCAATACTTCGCTACCACTTTCCCATCGACTCGGTTAGTGCCTCGGTCCCAAGCTCCGAAAGTTACCGCTACCCGAAGTTGGCGGACTTTGCTTACCCTCGTAATCCATATCAATACTCTACATTACCAAGTACATATATCAAATAACTACAAAGATCTCAAAATTTTACTATTCATTCATATGTCTTATGCAGAGATAGTATTTTAGAGTTTTTGTTCTTTACAGAATCATAGCCTAGCTACAGTCTCAATCTTTTTGGGTTTTTAGTTCCTATTGCCTCAGTCTCTATGGTTTTAGTATCAACCTACCTACAGCATCATAGTAAAGTCTCAATCCTATCTACAGTAAGGTTTTAGTATAGTACAGTATTTAAGGAGAAAGTACTTACAAACTTGGTGCCGGGGATTCAGTCTGCCACTTCTTTCTTTTAACCATTTAAAACAAAAACATGTATTTGGTCACAGAGAATAGAAATTCTTAAAAAAAATTGATTTAAAATACCCTTATTTTGAAATTCTTGATTTTAAACCCGTTTAAAAACCCACAGTCGAGTTGTTGCAATCGGGCTCTGATACCACTAAATGTAACACCCCAACCCCGGCCTAGAAGTTAGGCCCAAATTCGGCGTGTCACATTGAAGCGTTACTGTAAAAGTCATGTTTTAACTAACATCTTTCTTAGTATGTAAAGAGTTTTTTTTAATAGATAAAAGTGAATGGAAGCTGTGCACCAGGTAGGATGCTGGAAAAGAGGAGGTGAGTCAATTAGACTGCTTAAGTACCAAGCTCTCCATGGATCCACTCCTAGACATGTATACAACCATTGCCACACTTTAACTGAATAATTGTTCAGGAAAAACCATTTCGTTTTAAGCCATTGAAAGCACTTGTTAAATTTTTTTTAAAACGTTTCCATTGCGGAAGCTTTGTCTTGTTTCACGATATTTTGAAATCAGATAATTTCTTTTAAAAACGTGCCCTAGAGCTATTCAATCTGAAACCTTTAAATCCATATCATGCCTAAGCTAATAATCATATTAAAGCAATTAAAATAATTAAAGCGGCCTTATTACAACTTAAAACCCGAAAACATAAAGGAAGTAATCTAGAATAAAAGTGAAGGCATAAACACTTATTTTAAACAGTCCACATGGCCACTCTGAATCCCCTCCAACTCCAAGTCCACTGATCTAAGGCTCACCTGCAAAGATAAGGAAAGGGGGGTGAGTTTGGAAACTCAGTGTGCAACAAGCCCCTTTCAGTGCCCAAAACAATATTAGCCTGCTGAGCCTAAGCCCAAATTCAATCTCAACATATACTGGGCCGAAGCCTTTACATTATTCATATCACTGGGCCTAAGCCTTTACTGTTAAACGGTATGGCCCATAGGCCCAACTCAATACCACATGCACTATTAATGGACGTATGCAAGTTCGTTTGGGGAGACTACTCAACCCACCAACCGCTACTCTCCACCCGTACCAACCAAGCTCTCCATGTGGGGAATAACTCAACCCACCCAACCAAACTCTCCACTGGCAGCATAGCTGCTTAATCATATAACTGGAGGCCTAGGCTCTTTTAATAACTGGGGCAAAGCCCTTTTTGATAAACTGGGCAAAGCCCTTTTCGATAAACTGGGGCAAAGCCCTTTTACACTTCCTCCATCCATATAAAACCCAACCCATGCATATATGAATACATCATGGCATATCATGTGCATATCATGGCATATCATATAAAAAAACAGTATCACATGCATCTCAATTATAACATAACCCTAGGGGTATAATGGTCATTTTCACATTATAAGGGTAATTTCATTACTTTATCAATTATTAGGGTTTTCCATGCTCATTATCAGTTATTAACAATTTCAAGTGTTCAAACAGCGATTCTAACCCATTCTTAGCAAAATCGGGTTATTGGGCCAAAACTCTTAATGGGCCTTACATTGCCGATTTAGTTATCTAAGCCCATTTAGCCTATATTCCTTAACGGTATTAACTGTCTTAATGCGCAATTTGACAGGATTCCATTTTCTACCAAATTTACCCAAATGGGCCCGAAAGCCCATTGGGCCCGATTTTAGCCCCTCGAGGGCCAACTTACCATCGTGCACAAAACCGTGCCCTTACCTGTTCCAACGATCCCGATCATCGAACTTAGTGAATCTAACTAACCTATGAGCGTTCGTATGCTCAAGAGTCCTCGAAATGCCAGAATTTCGGCATTCTGACTTTTCGGCATATATCGATTTAAGCTACGAAAGAGGGTTCATTACACACCTGTTTTGGTAACGGTATGCTGGCACGATCCACTCACGAGTTGCCTACAATCGAGTTACTAAACGTCAGTCTACATACCGAATACAAACTACGTACTTTTCCCTTACCAAAATCGGCCAACATCCCTTAAACCTTAGAGTTCTTACCTTTTTGCCGAAATAAGGATTAGATCTAGAGATCTAATCCAAATCAGTCTTCAAACCCTCCACAGCACGTCCCCTTGTTCACGCTAATGCTTACACAATGAAAAAAGAAAGAGGCACCAACACCCTTAGTCCAAACGTTAACCACCCTTAAGGGGTTTCGGCTTTTATCTTAAATCATAAATTAACGAAAGCTATTCGACAAACTTACCAATCGTTGTTCAGTCCAGAAAAGTGCTCCTATCTATGATTTTAACTCCAATCCACCGTTGTTATGAGAAGAAGCAGATTCAAGTAGCAAAAGATTCAACTTTTTAAGGAAGAAAAGAGTAGAGATTCGGCTATGATAAAATTCCGCTATTGAGAAATAATGAAGAAAGAAAAATAAGAGAAGATACAAAGAGAGTAGAGTATGGGTTCGGCTATGGAGAAAAGTAAAAATGGAAGAAAAGAAAAGAAAATATGATTGAAAGAGAGGGGAGAAGGGAAATAATATTCGTCAAGGGAAAATAAAAATCATAATAAAACACATAGACTTAGCCGAATTGCCTATACTAAAGACCCTTGGCCGGCAAACTCTTCCCCTCAAGAGTCTAACATTCGGCCAACACCAAGTTCTTGATCAGGCTCCTAAATTTCCTCCCTTATCTTATCCTTACCCAATCCCGATCAGCTCAAACTCCCCACCGATTAGCGAGCATCCTTATCCACCCCTTGCACCGTTTCAAACATGTCGCGGGAGAGTCCGGATCAGACTCCAACTCCTTCCCCACGTAAGCAGCAAAAACCCAAGCCTTCTGTGCGCGAGGTGAGACTCGAACCTCAGACCTCTGTCTGCCCTTGCACCTATGCCCGTGCTGCTGGCCACTGCACCATGCTTTCTTCTTTACTAATATACGACCACAGTTAATTTTAAACCTTACCTGTTGAAGCTCCAGTCCGCTTAAAAATAAAAGGGGAATTCTGCCTTCCACGCCACTCGAACCTTCAACCTCCAGAACACTCGGCCACACTGCTTGCCGCTGCGACACAACCTCGCTTTTTTTATAATACGACTGCATTTAGTTATAAGCCTTATTCGCTTCAGTCACGGGCTACTTAAAAATAAAACAAGTTTCGCTGTCCCCTGCATTCGAACTCGTGACCACTGGGTCTCCTTAGCGTACTGCTGCCACTGCGCCAAGGCACTCTTTGTGTTAAATTATACTCGCAACTCCTCTTAACCCTTATTCTAGCCGCGATCTGTATATTAAAAAAACACCCAAATTACGCATGCCATGCCTTGAACCCAGGCACATCCCACGCCCTCCTAGCGTCCTTAGCCACTGGGCCAAATGCCTACTTGTGATAAAACTCAACCCTAATTTATTAATGAGGCCTACTGCCCAGATTCCCTTAAGAGGCAAAATTCTTAAGCTATGGGCCGAGCCCCGGACCTTTCCCCACACTATAAACCCTTCGTTACTTATTTAATTACCAATAATAATAATAATAAATCCAATTTATTTGGGCTGTCTTCTACCTGATCCTAGACTCAAGGCCCAATACTTCTAGGCCCAAAAATTGAGGCGTTACACCATGCAACATGTCATGTCATAATATCATATGTGTATGCAAAAATGTCATGCTTGAATACAGTCATACAAATCATAGGGGTATATTAATCATTTCATTAGTATGGGGTCTAGGTGTACTTACTGACCCAACAGTAGGTCCACAGTTATCTCGGGCAACCCGTGCAACTTTAACAGTCAATCAATGAAAATGGGCCCAAACCCCATAACTCGGCCTATATGGGCCCGCATGCCCGTGTGGCCCAATAAGCCCAAAACTGGCCTTGGCCATGCAAACTACATAGCTTGGCTCAATAATCTCCACATGTTCATGTGGTTTACTCGTGTGGGGGCCCACACGGCTCATTTTGGCCCAACGTGGCCCAAAGTGGCATGAGCCCATGAAATCGCTCATGGTGGCCTCTACAACCATACGTCTATGATTTATGCATCCAGATTAGCAAACGAGCGAGCGCATGCTCGTGTAACATCAATAGACATATTTTTCGGCTTTTGCCAATTAACAGTTATTGCAGTGTTATTACACACCTGTTGTGAAACATGCGTCTAGCTCAATAGTTTCCCAAGCCTACATTCAATTAAGATATTTTATTAATCACATGATACTAGGGTTAATCACTCTCTTCTTTAACACCTAATCCCAAATATTAGATACTTGCCTTGATTGAATGAGTGTGACTTAATTCGCTAATCCACAGAAGAAGATCGATTACACCCACCTTGTCGAATGTCTGCGTTACCAATAAAATTAATTAATGAAGATTATAGAAACATATAGCTTGAATCATTATATGCTGGCTTATAAAAAACCAAAAATAAAGATAAGGGGCAATAAGAAATCGGTCAACATTCTATAACACAAATCATGCACCAAGATCAACATGTGCTAAACAAGGGTCACGTTATCTATAATCAAGTGCAGAGAGGAATACGATCTCTTCCAATAACCCCTGTTATCACCTTCACTCCTCGAGAACTTCTAAAAACCGAAAGAGCACTTCCAAGAATGGAGAGGAGGTGAGAAATAGCCAAAAGAGAAGAAGAAGGAAGAAGAACCAAAAAGGCAAAAGGGACTTACCACACAATGTCAGACCTACGAATGCCTGCTATGGGAAAGAGGAAGAATGGAGAAAGGAAATCAGCAGAGGAGTTTAGCAAGATTTCCCACAAACCGAAACCAGAAGGAGAGGAAGAACTAATAGTTGGCAACACAATAGACCCAAAAGAAAAAAGATGGTGGTGGAAGAAGACAAAGATTTGAGGAAGAAGCAACACGAAATAAGCCTTACAATATTCGGCCAAAGTATGGGAAGATAGAGAAAGGAAATGAATCGATTAATCCAGGAGCAAAAGCCGAATAATTGAGAGAACAAAAGGGAGAAAAGTGGAGAGAAAAGAAAAATTCGAGAGAGTAGCAACGCAGGTGTAACACCCCTTACCCGTGTTTAACACCGAAACAGGGTACGAGGTATTACCGGAACATAACACATACCATTAAATGAAACTGAGATAGAAATATGTCATCCAATTAGATAATGCATTGTTATAACATATGTCTTGAACAATATTAGCCAACTTCAATGGCTTTGTACAAAATGATTGATCAAATACTGTAACCAATATTTTAAACGTAGGCAATTATGACACGTAACAAAATAACTAAGCCTATTATACATGCCATAATTCAAAATGTTTAGTTCAAATACCCTAAAGTATTGATAGTGCGGGCAGATCTTCACGATCTTCAACTCCTGAGCAAGCTGGACGACACTATAAGACAAAAGAGAGAAAAGAAAGTAAGCGTATAGCTTAGTAAGTAAGTATATAAATAATAATTAAAGAATCTAATATATATACAATAACTCAAGTATATCTACTTAAATTTTTCTATTCACACCACTTTGATTAAGCTGTCTCTCCTGCGTCACGTTCACTAAATAAATCATAACTCGAGTTAGAAAACTCAAAATTAAAATCCGTAAATTTTTCCTGAAACTAGACTCATATTACTTCTTACTAATTTTTTCTCTGGAATTTTTGGTCCAGCCAATTAGTACAGTTTATTAGTTAAATTTCCCCTGTTACACAGCTCGACTGATCTGACCTCTTTTCACTACGAATTGATTTTCTCCCAGTACAAAAGTCAAATAGCCACGAAATTTGTTTCATTTAAAACTAGACTCAACAAGAAATTTATGCATGTAAATTATATTTCTTAATTATTTTTGTACAAGTTTTAATTATTTTCAAAGTCAAAACAGAGGATCACATAGTCATTCTGAACAAGTCACACACAAATATAAATATCTCAAAATATAGAGTTCCTTTACTTGTTATGTTTCTCTTACATGAGAATAGGCTCACTAATATTTAATTTAATATCTCATTCAGCCTCTAATTAAATTCCTACTATTTTTCGTGATTTTTCAAATTCACGTCACTGCGACTGTCCACAAACAGTATTATTGCAAATTCACTCTTTTACACTTTCTTTGTATTAATCTCATTTTAACGTACATGTCACAATTCATTTTCACCACATTTCATACATCGCAAGTATAGGTCCATGATTAAAATGTCACTATAAAATCATCCAGTTGAACACTTCGGATCAATTCTCGATATTTGGTGGTTTCAGCACACAGTTCCACCGATCATCATTCATATAATTCGGCTCTCTTGTACACATGGTGAAGACTTAGTACCACCCGTGTGACCTAGCCAATTTATCTCGTAGCTCTATTGTCTACATGGTGTCCTTCACTTGGAATCACCCATGCGACCTAGCTACATTTACCTCTCCCGTAGCTCTCTTGTCTACATGGGATACATCCCGTATCACACATGTGACCTAGCTACTACATAGTATCTCGTAGCTCTCTTGTACACATAAGGTGCACTCAGCACCATACATGTGACCTAGCTACGTTCCATCTATATTATTAAATCTTTCCGAATGTTCAACCGGGATTTCTCTCTCTATTACTTATTTCCATTCTTCCAATAGTCGATTTATGCTTCAAAATCAACTAAAATATATATAATAGGCTGAAATATAAAAATGTAAATGAAGTTAAGGTATTATTTACATACAAACTTACCTCGGTGCAAAATATGGAAATTTTGCAATTTAGTCCAAAATCCTTTCCTTCCCTCGTTCGAGTTCGATTCCACGCCTTTCTTGATCTATAACAACACATTTAGCTCATTTAACATTCGTAATATTTATTTCAATCCAAAAATCAAATTATGAAAAAATTACATTTTTGCCCCCTAACTTTTACAAAATTATGATTTTGCCCCTAGGCTCGGAAATTTAATTTCAGCCCTTATTCTTATGTTTTATGACATGCTGATCATTTTTTCCTTCTATGGAAACATAAAATTCTCACTCAAACACATAGTTATGAACAATAGGTATTTTTACCGATTATGTCGTTTTGCTCGTTTTCGCTAAAAATCGCTTAGAAAAGATCGTTCTCCTAACTTCAAACATTCATATTCTACCATAAAACATCAAAATACATGCATATCATTCATGGGTAAATTTTTAAACATAAACCCTAACTCGAAATAATGGTAGAAATAGGTAGACCGAGCTACGAGGATTTCAAAAATGTAAAGAACATTAAAAACGGGGCTTGAATGCACTTACTATTGAGCTCGAAAGCTTTGGAAAAACCCTAGCTATGGAGAACATGCAAGTTTCGGCCAAGCTTAATGAAGATGAACACATTTTTGTGTTATTTTTCCCATTTTATTTCATTTAATACACAAATGACCAAAATACCCTTACTACTAAACTTTCTAAAAATTCCATCCATGTCCAAATTTTGTCCATATAAGGTATAATGGTCTAATTTCCATTTAAGGACCTCTACTTAAAACCCCCATTTCAATCAAGTACTTATGAACTAGAACACACACATTTTTCACCTATTTCAATTTAGTCCTAAACGTCAAATTAAACACCCAATCGATAAAATTTCGCAACGAAATTTTCACATAATTATGCAATCATAATATAAACACTAAAACTTAATCAAAATATTATTATTATTATTATTATTATTATTATTATTATTTTATTTTATTTTATTTTTTTAACCTCGGATTCGTGGTTTCGAAACCACTATTCCATTTTGGCCCTAAATCGGGATGTTACAGTAGGTTTGGCAAGAGATCACAAAGAATTCAGCAAATGGGGGAAGCATGACCGAATGGCTAGAGACTCCCAAGGCAACCGAATGGTTGAGAGGAATCCTATTTCGGCACCACTACTCCCCCATCCCACAATCCATTCCCCAAATCCCTCCTACAATCTCTCACCCTACCAATTTGAACCTCTTTCAAGCTGCTCAGAGTTTTGGCCAACCTCAAACACCTCCATCACGCATGTAACAAAATAAAAACACACTACCGCCCTCTACTTAGGTTCGAACCCCTGAACTTTGGCCACATCAACATGCCACACATCCCCTTAACCAGCAGGCTTTTTATGCCAAGAATTAACCATATTAATATAAGAAACCTACTGACTAAAGATAGTGTTAATTCCTAAAAAAAGAAAACTTTTGCTCATGCCTAGGCTTGTACCCCAGACTTCACAGACAACTCCCAAAGCACTTAACCATTAAAGCAAGCAAGCCAATATGTAACATAATATACAAATTTAATTGCTTAAGATTTGGGGCGTTACAACTGTACCCCCTAAAAGAAATTTCGACCTTAAAATTTACCTGATCAAAACAAATGAGGGTATTGTTGTCGCATCGCCTCCTCCGGTTCCCATATGGCTTCCTCCGAGCTGTGATTACGCCAAAGTACCTTAACCAATGAAACAGACTTCCTTCTTAGCACCTTTACATCATGCTCTAAAATCTAAACTAGTTCCTCCTTAAAAGTTAGATCTAACCTAACCTCAATCTCGTTAGTCGAGACAACATGCATGGGATCAGAGCAATAACGCCTCAGTATGGAGACGTTAAACACATCATGAATCCGATCCAACTTTGCAGGTAAGTCAAGTTGATAGGCAACCGGTCCCACACGTTTCAATATGCGGTAAGGTCCAATAAACCTAGGGCTTAACTTACCCTTCTGTCCAGACCTCAGTATCTTCTTCCATGGCGAGACCCTAAGAAAAACTAAATCCCCCACAAAATACTCAATCTCTTTACGCTTCAGATATTCATACAACTTCTATCTGTCTGATGCTACCTTCAGTTGATCCTGAATTAGTCTAACCTTATCCTCAGTATCAGAAATCAATTCAGGACCCAGAACACGCCGCTCACCCAACTCAGTCCAACACGAAAGAGTAAGACACCTACGACCATATAATGCCTCGTAAGGTTGGTAGCTATTATTATACGCAAACTCAGCTAACGGCAAATAGTCCTCCCAACTGCCTCGAAAGTCAATCACACAACTTTTTAACATGTCCTCCAGTATCTGAATCAACCTCTCCGACTGAGCATCTGTTTGAGGATGGAATGCAGTACTAAAGTCCAACCTTGTACCCAAAGCCTCGTACAACTTTTTTCAGAACTGAGACATGAAGCGAGGATCCATATCAGATATTATGGAAACCAGTATCCCATGTAGTCTCACTATTTCAGATACATACAGCTTACTCAGCTTTTGTAACGAGTAATCGGTATGAACAGGTATGAAATGAGCAGACTTGGTCAATCGATCCACGATGACCCATACTGAATCCTTCTTAGTAGGCGTTAAGGGTAGCCCACTAACGAAGTCCATAGTTACTCTCTCCCACTTCCAAAGCAGAATCTTAATTGGCTGAAGTAACCCTAAAGGTAACTAGTGTTCAGCCTTAACTTGCTGACAACTAAGGCATTTACCTACGAAGTCGGTAATTTCTCGCTTAAGACCTGGCCACCAATACAACTCACGAAGGTCACGATACATCATATTCCCGCCAGGATGCATAGCATAAGGACAACTGTGTGCCTCTTGCAGTATAGACTGCCTCAGATTAGCATCCTTTGGTACATAGACTCTCCCACAAAAATAGAGTACCCCTTCGCTATTCAATCCAAAATCTGAAGTTTCTCCCCTCTCTATCTGTCGAAAATGAGAACCCAAGGACTAATCCTCCAACTGTTTTCCCTTAATCTATTTACTCCATGTCAGTTTAATCTGAAGCTTGGCCAATAGACTACCATCATCGAATAAGCTAAGACGAGCGAACATCACCCTTAGATCAGTCACAACCCTACAGCTCAGTGCGTCAACCACCACATTGGCCTTACCCAGATGGTATTTAATCAAATAGTCATAATCCCTAAGCAGCTCAATCCATCTACGCTGCCTAAGGTTTAGCTCTTTCTGAGTGAGGAGGTACTTGAGGCTCTTGTGATCCGTGTAAATAATACACTTCTCACCATACAGGTAATGTCTTCAGATTTTCAATGCAAATACCACTACAGCCACCTCCAAGTCATGATTTGGATAGTTTGCCTTATGCGTCTTAAGCTAGTGAGATGCATAAGCCACCACCTTACCTTCTTGCATTAACACACAACCCAAATTAACGTGTGATACATTATTGTAGATAGTGAATTCTTTCCCAGACTCTGGTTGTATTAAGACGGGGCCTCAGTTAGAACTTTCTTAAGCTTCTCAAAACTCTCTTGCTGTTTATCAGTCCAGTTAAACGGCACCCCTTTACGTAACAATTTAGTCAAAGGTGTCGCAATCAACGAAAACCCTTCCACAAAACGTCTATAATACCTGTTAGACCCAAAAAACTTCGAATCTCAGATACCAACTTAAGCTGCTTCCAATCCAAAACAACTTCAATTTTTCGAGGGTCAACCTAATCCCTTCAACAGATACCACATGTCCCAGAAAAGTTACCTCTCGTAGCCAGAATTCACACTTGCTAAATTTAGCGTACAATTGTTTTTCCCTCAGAATTTGCAGAACCACTAGGAGATGTGCATCATGTTCATCTTCAGTTCTCGAATACACCAGTATGTCATCTATAAACACCACTACGAACCAATCCAGATAAGGCTGGAACACTTGGTTCATCAAATCCATAAAAGTCGCTGGTGCATTCGTCAATCCAAATGGCATCACTAGGAACTTGTAATGACCATAGCGGGTTCTAAATGCTGTCTTATAAACATCAGTCTCTTTCACCCTCAGTTGATGATACCCCGATCGGAGATCAATCTTAGAGAAGACTGAAACTCCTCGAAAATGGTCTTAATAGATCCTCAATTCTCGGTAAGGGGTACTTGTTTTTAATAGTCAATTTGTTTAGCTGCTGATAGTCGATACACATATCCGTCCTTTTTTTTCACAAATAACACCGGTGTACCCCACGGAGACACACTAAGGTGGATGAACCCTCGATCCAGAAACTCTTGAATCTGAGCTTTATGCTCCTCAAGCTCTTTCGGTGCCATTCTCTAAGAGGCGATGGACACCGGAGTTGTACCAGGCAGGAGCTCAATCCCAAACTCAACTTTACAATTTGGAGGTAACCCAGGTAGTTCATCGGGGAAGACATCCGAAAAGTCCTTAACTATTCTGATATCTTTAATAGACGAGACTTCAGAACTAGAAGCACTGATGTAAGCTAGATATGCCTCACAACCCTTACGAACCAATTTCTCAGTCCTAAGTGCAGAAATCATATTTGACAGATAATTTCGACGTTTCCCAATCACAACTATCTCATCACCCTTTTCAATTTTCAGTACCACTCGTTTTGTAGCACAGTTCAAGTTCACCTGATGCTTAACCAGCCAGTCCATTGAACCCGCCGAAAAAATTACTCCCTGAACCTCCAAGGGTACATCCTTAAACAGTTTATTCACTCTCACTGGCTGCCCTAATAGACTTAACACAGTAACCTCACTCGTAGTGTTTTCAACCATCACACCCAAGGTCTCAAATACTGTGCATGCTATATAAGATTGCATAGACCCAACATCAACCAATGCAGTATAAGGTACATTATGGATAGAGATTGTACCCGTAATAACATCTAGGGCGTCTCCATCCTCTCGGCGACGTGCAGCATAAACCAGTCCCGACTACCTTGCCTCAATATGACCAGCACCTCTGCCCGGTGCTCCACGACCACAGGCCATACCATTTCCACCTCTGGCCTGACCACGGCTTCTCGGTGGCTACTGAACCCCTCTCGGCGGCTGAACAATACCCATACCAGTAGCTTGCATCTGATTGGGCCTTCGTGGACAATCTTTGATGCGATGCTCCAAAGATCTGCACCTCAAACATGCCCTTACCCATTTCTAGCACTCGCCCTGATGGCATCTCCCACAATCCGTACAAGGCTGCGGCCCAAAAGCAGCAATAGGGGGCCCAACTCTGACTGGCCCATCAATTTTGGCCTTTTTCATAGGCCTTACAGTTGAACCTGAGGGCTCTCACACCGTCTTTTACCTTCTCTCATCTGACTCATGATTCTGGCACTCAACGCGCTTCGTATCCTCGGTGATCTTTGCCTTTTCCACTAGTACAGTAAAATCTCACTCCCTCTGTGGAGCTATCAGAACACGTAGATTATCTCTGAGGTTGTCCTCAAAACGAACACAACACTCATATTCAGTTGCCACCATCCCACGTGCATAACGGCTAAGTCGCAAAAACTCAGACTCATATTCAGCTACTGATTTATCTCCTTAAGTCAAATTTAGAAACTCTCTCTTTCGAGCATCCACATAATTAACGCCCACATATTTCGCTTGGAATACAATTTTGAAAAATTCCCAAGTCAACCGGTCGGGCTAAGTACCTTCTTTCACTGTAAGCCACCACTGATAGGCTTCATCTCGCAACAATGACACTGCACCTTTTAGTTTCTGCTCTGGGGAACAATTGAGATCATCCATGATCCTCTCTATGGCCTCAATCCAATATTCAGCCACATTAGGTGCAACTCCAGCGATACCCTTAAAAATCTCAGCCCCATTAGATTGGAGTCATTCTGTAACCGACCCACGACCCACAGTACCAGTATTAGGCCCAACGACCCTTTCTAGAATTTGCAACATAGCTTGGGATAGTGCGTCATCCCCAGCTGCCCGATCGTGTGACCTAGTCTCAGTCATAGGTGAAGCCGATGCCTCTCTAGTTTCATTGTTAGGCATATGGCCCGATACTGACGACTCAGCCCGAGCATCTCCACGGCCTCCGTCGCAGCCTCTTGTACCTCTTCCACAAGTACCTCTACTTTTCATTATCGATTTGCGTATTATCTGTATTAAAAATTTTATGCATCAGTTTAAATTTCTAGTGTTTATAACAGGATATCTTATGGAAAATATTATTAGTAGTTCAGAGTTTTGTTTTTGCAGATCGCTATCTTACTACCGTTTTAGGTTACCCTAAACAGAGTATTTTAGTACAGTCTACTACCTATAGTAGTCTCAATATTTCAATTTAAACAAGCAGTAGCTTCAGAAAACTTACAAGGTCGGCATCGGGCACTCGTTGTACCACACATTTAGTAAAACACTCTCAAATATCTCAAATCATTTGAAAACAAATTTTTTTTGAAATTTTTAAGTTTTTAAGGATACCCAAATCCACAGTCGAGTTTTGCAACTTGACTCTGATACCACAAAATGTAACATCCGAAACCCGGCCTAGACGTTACAGTCGAATCTGTGATGTCACACTGAAGTGAATTTCGAAAAACGTAGTCCCATTGAAAAATTCGTTCTATATTAAAACTTTGTTGTAATCCTTATGAAAACTTAAAGTATCTTATTCGTTGTTAAAACTCAAGTTGGTTTAGCAAGATGATAATCATGTTAGGTTGTTATTGCACTTTTAAAACATTGCTTGTTTGCGGAAGCTTATTAAAATATGTTGCAGTAGTGGGGTGTTTCGAATCCATATATCCGTAGCCTACTTCTAACAGATATGATTTAAAATAAATAAATTCCCAAACCAAGAAAACTTTAAGAGGCCTTATTACATAACTGAAACCTAAATTAAATTACTTATAAAAATAGAAGGTAAAAAGTGAAATCAAGTGCGGTTGTGTAGCCACCTTCGAGTCCCTCGCAGCACTGGCTCGCCTAAGGATTACCGGCGTAGAAAAGTAGAAGAGTGAGTTATGATAACTTAGTGTGTAATCCTTTATCAACAATCAAACACACAGGAGGCAGAACATTCTAGGCTTAAGCCCGATTCAGTAGCAGTTCAATCTCAAATAGGGCCTTAGCCCAATACAGTACAGTATCAGTGTGGGCTTTAGCCTATTACAGTAGCAGTAACATAAATGCAATCAGAGGTCCTACTCATCCATCCTCTACACTCCACTACGTCCAGCCCAACACTCCATGTGGCGATAAAATAGACCCACCCATCCCTGCACTCCAAAATATAGCACCGGTTGAGGCACTAAATAGTATATGCAATAGAGCTGCCATGCAAAAATATCATGCTTGAATACAGTCATACAAATCATAGGGGTATATTAATCATTTCATCAGTATGGGGTCTAGGTGTACTTACTGACCCAACAGTAGGTCCACAGTCGTCTCGGGCGACCTGTGCAACCTTAACAATCAATCAATGAAAATGGGCCCAAAGTCCATAACCCGGCCCATGTGGGCCTGCACGCCCGTGTGGCCCAATAAGCCCAAAACTGGCCTTGGGCATGTGAACTACATAGCCTGGCCCAATAATCTCTAGAAGTCTGTGTGGTTTACTCATGTGGGGCACACGAGCCTATGGGGCCCACACGTCTCACTTCGGCCCAACGTGGCCCAAGCTGGCCTAAGCTCATAAAATCGTTGACGGTGGCCTCTACTATCATGCGCCCACGATTTATGCATTCAGATCGTCACACGAGCGAGCGCACACTCGTGTAACGTCAATAGACATATTTTCGGGTTTTGCCAATTAACAGTTATTGCAGTGTGATTACACACCTATTGCAAAACGTGCGTCTAACTTAACAGTTCCCTAAGCCTACATTCAATTAAGATATTTTATTAATCACTTGATACTAGGGTTAATCACCCTACTCTTTGAAACCTAATCCCAAATATTAGATACTTGCCTTGATTGAACGAGGGTGACTTAATTTGCTAATCCAATGACGAAGATCGATTACACCCTCCTTGTCAAATGATTGCGTTACAAACAAAATTGATTAATGAAGATTGTAGAAACATATAGCTTGAATCATTATATGCTGGCTTATAGAAAACGAAAACTAAAGATAAAGGGAAATAAGCAATCGGTCAACATTCTATAACACAAATCATGCACCAAGATCAACATGTGCTAAACAAGGGTCATGTTACCTATAATCAAGTGCAGAGAGGAATACGATCTCTTCCAATAACCCCTATAAGCACCTTCGCTCCTCGAGAACTTCTAAAAATCGAAAGAGCACTTCTAAGAATGGAGAGGATGTGAGAAAAGGCCAAAAGAGAAGAAGAGGGAAGAAGAACCAAAAAGGCAAAAGGGACTTACCACACAATATCAAACCTACGAAAGCCTGCTAGGGGAAAGAGGAAGAATGGAGAAAGGAAATCAGCAGAGGAGTTTAGCAAGATTGCCCACAAATCGAAACCAGAGGGAGAAGAAGAACTAATAGTCGGAGAAGAAGAACTAATAGTCAGCAACAAAATAGACCTAAAAGAAAAAAGATGGTGGTGGAAGAAGAGAAAGATTTGAGGAAGAAGCAACATGAAATACGCCTTACAATATTCAGCCAAAGTATGGGAAAATGGAGAAAAGAAGTGAATCGGTTAATCTCGGAGAAAAAGCCGAACAATTAAGAGAACAGAAGGGAGAAAAGTGGAGAAAAATGAAAATTTTAAGAGAGTAACAATGCAGGTTCGGCAAGAGACCACAAATAATTCGACTAATGGGGTAAGCATGACCGAATGGCTAGAGACTCCCAAGGCAACCGAATGGTTGAGAGGAATCCCATTTCGTCACCACTATTCCCCCATCCTACCATCCACTCCCCAAATCCCTCCTACAGTCTCTCACCCTACCAATTTGAACCCCTTTCAAATTCCTCAGAGTTTCGGCCAACCTCAAACACCTCCATCATGCATGCAGCAAAATAAAAACACACTACCGCCCCCACTTGGATTCGAACCCTTGAACTCTAGCCTCATCAACACGCCACACATCCCCTTAACCAGTAGGCTTTTTATGCCAAGAATTAACCACTTTAATATAAGAAATCTACTGACTGAAGACAAAGTTAATTCCTAAAAAAAATAAAACTTTTGCTCATGCCCAGGCTTGAACCCCAAACTTCACAGACATCTCCCAGAGCACTTAACCATTAAAGCAAGCAAGCCAATAAGCAACATAATATACAAATTTAATTGCTTAAGATTTGGGGCGTTACAATTACAGTCATTTTACCTTATGGGGGTATCTTGGTCATTTTACCCTATGAGGGTATTTCGGTCATTTTACCCTATGAGGGTGTTTCAGTCATTCCATCAAATTGGGGTCTAGGTATACTTATCGACCTAACAGTAGGTCCACAGTAGTCTCGAGCAACCCATGCAACCTTACCAATCGAACAGTGAAAATGGGCTTAAAGCCTATAGTACGGCCCATGTGGGCCCACATACTTGTGTGGCCCACAAAGCCCAAAAATGGCCTTGGCCATGTAAACTACACAGCCTGGCCCACAATCTCCACACGTCCGTGTGCTTTACATATTGTGGGGCTCACACGGCCCATTTTAGCCCATCGTGGCCTAGAACGGCTTCAGCCTATGAAATCGCTCATGGTGGCCTTCACGATCAAACGCCCATGTTTATGCATTTAAGATTACCACGCGAGTGAGCGTACGCTCGTGTAGCATCAATGGTCATATTTTTTCGTCTTTTGCCGATCTACGTTTAAAACAGTATGGTTACACACCTTGTTCACGAAGACATGCGAATAGCCCACGAGTACTCCACCTATTTCAATTACATGCTTCGGTTAATCACATACTAATCGAATAAACAAAAACCCCCATCAAGACATTTATCCAAACTTACCTATCACTTGCTTTGATCGATCACATTGGAACCGTTGCAAAAGAGCTAATCACAAGGCCTTAGGGGTTTTCCGCACTCTAATAAACCTTATCAACCATAAAAAAATAGAACAGTTTGAACTAGTTGAACAATCACTTATCGAAAACGTAATGTCCAGACTAGAAGGAAGAATATTCGACCTACACCCACCAGAGCTGGAAGCACTCAATTGATAGTGGCAAAATGGAACATTTGTACTCTTTAAACAACAGCGGCGTAGGGAGACATTAGATGAAACTATAAGTGCGACAGAAGAGAGAAAGAGAGAGAAAGAATAACCACATACCCTCACACTTAATTAGTTGAATAACAATAGTCTAGAACTAAAGGTTTAGAAGGAGAGAACAGGGTATTTGGCTACCATAACTAAGATGAATAGAGGAATGAAAGCAAAAAGCAATCGGTCAAGGTAGCAATGTGAAAAGAGTGGGGATCTGTAAATACAATAGAATTGAATAAGGGGAAGGAGCAATGAAGAGAAGGGAAAAGGTTCAGCTAAAGCAAACCGATTTTGAAGAAAGGAAGAAGAAGAGTGTTCGACCAAGGTTTGAGAGAGGAAGAGAAGAATGCAATCGGTAGCAAAAGACTTTAGGGAATAACTAACCCGAAATGAATTAGTTTAAGAAAAACCCCGACTGGTCTCTAGAAACAATTCGCCCCTAAAAGAAAGATATCGAGTAGAAAAACCAAAAGAAGCAATTCGGCACCAAAAGCAAAAAGAACCAAAATGTCCAAAAGGAAATATGAGCATCCAAAACCGAAAATTTTGAGAGAATGGATAACTCAGGTGAAATTCCTGAGTAGCCACATACCAAAGCCGAGTTCCCCTTGATTAGAGTACCAATTCGGCACAACTCCTGCCCCAAATTCGAATTCCCTAATTTCCTCCTAAAAACCCTCCTACTCACAAACCTCAACAATAAAAAATCCCCCTTTTCACTCCCCAAATTCGCCCAACAACAACCCCATTCAAACTCATTCAAACTCCTCGGTGTTTTAGTCAAACACAACTTCCTCCCATGGCCACCAGCAAAAATAATCTCCATTTGCACAAGCAGGGATTCAAACCTCAAACCACTAACACACTCCACATGCCACTATCCACTAGACCAGTAGGCCCATTCTGTCATGTTTTTACTAAAATAAACTTATAACCCTACTGGCCAAAGATAGGGGTTTTATCCTTAAAAAGAATTTTTTTTGTGGAAGCCAAGGCTTGAACCCATGACTTCCCAAACACTTCCAGAGCACACAACCACTAAGTCAGACATACAATTGTGTCACTTTCTTACACACCTAAACTTTTATGTGCAGCCTCCTAACTGTTCCCATGCTCAAGACTTAATACTTCTAGGCCAAAAATCAGGGCGTTACACTAGTAGAATTGTTATTCCCGAAAAACTGAATTTATACTTAGAAATAAATTCTGACAATTTTTGGGGAGAATAAAAATATCTCACAGTTGTGTGTTTTTAGTCCTACCACTTTCATCTATCTATAGGAGAGGTAATGAAGCCCTAGTTATATTAGTAGAATACAAATAATATTTATTTAATAGAAAAATAATCCCCTAGTTGAATTAGGAGAGAGAGGGGTGGTTAAATTTGTTAGCCACCTCTCATTCTTTTTGTGAGGGGTTTTGAGCCTCTTTTGTATCGGGTCCAATTTTGTGTAATTTGTGAACTTTTAACCTTGCACCTTGCAATTTAATCTAACTCAATACATGTTTTTTTATTTCCCAAAATATATATTATTTATCAAATTAATTTAAATTAATTAATTTTCTAGTTAAATAATTTTCTCAACTAAATTCTAATTCCATTAAAATCATGGCAACTTTACCGCTAAAGAATCAATGAAAAATATATTTAATTTGTACATTAAACGGATTCAAAATGACAAATCAATTTAGATCTATTTTCAAAATTCAATTAATTAAATAATAATTCAAAAAACATAAATTGTTTCTTATGTCATTTACATACTTAGTGAGAAACCACATTCATTTTCGAATGTAACTTATTTCTCCAGCTTTATCATTTTTATCCACTTCTATTCATTTGATTAAACATTTAATTCATTTCTAGTTTCAAACAAGCTAGTGGATGGATCAATTGGACATATAATTAAGCTCTAGCTTTTCATCTATTAATTATAATATTATTTTTTCACGAAATCATTCCACTATAGCATCATGACTGATCTCTCCCTAATAATATTCCATTATGAAAGCTACTTAATCAATACTCGTCCAATGACCTCGTCATAAGTGTGTTACTGATAACTCTAAAATATAGAGTCGTCTTCTATACTTTTAGACTAATAATTCATTAAAATTTTGAGCAATTGATAACAAATTTTGTAGTTTTTATAATAATTTTGTCCTATCAGATAATGTTGAGCAATTTTTTTATCTAGATTAATTGATATGCTAAATGCATAATTTTTTCAGTTTTGAAGTTAGTTGGTGCACTAAAAGGAAAGACGAACTTAAAACTAACCTATTAATGCTTAGTGTTGTAGCATCTCTATAGCAAAACCCATGTAGGATTGGGCTAATGTGGTGCCATACTTAGACACCCCAAATAGGCTTACTAGACCTTGGAAACACAATTGACCAAACTCTTAAGTTGGGTTAACAAAACTGGGCAACCAACTAAGGAGGAAAGAGCCCAAACCATCCACTAGGGAGGAAGAAGCCCAACTACCCATAAAGGTGCCCAAAATCATCCATAAGGACTTGGTAAACACTTGAAATTCAACAAGGATTTTCCTCTCAACAATTTAAGGTGACTTTCCACCTTCCCTCTAAAATTAAAGAGAACTTCTTCCATAATTCAAGCAAGCTTCCTCTACATTTCAAGCTCTCTCTCCATGCCATCCACTCCTCTTTCATAAAGCAAAGGCCGACCACCTACCAAGAGGGTTTAAACAAGTATAAATAGGAGTATGTTATTGGTTCACTGATCGCTCACTCATCATTCCTTCTCCCGTATTCCATTCATTCACTTATCATTTGAGATAGCAACACACGATTTCAAGATAGCAATTTAGAGGTCCCTTTTTAGCAGCAAAATTTTGCACTTTAAGAGTAATTGTGCATAAGAACAAAGGAGAAGAACGGACAAAAAGCAACACAAGTTGTGCCACAGAAAAAACACCAGATTTGGCTTCTAGTTTCTTTCCCTTTAATCTTTTAATTTTGTTGAAAGTTGATAAACATGTTTACCAATTATTTTTTTTCTTTCAATTTAATTACAATGAATTAATTCTGTTGATACTAGATTGATTGCATATCCTTAGCTTTTATTATTAATACTTTGTTGATGTTGATATGTGCTTTGGTTGTTTATTCATTCAAATAAAATCATGATCATGTTACTCATGCATAATTAATGTAAGGAAGCATATGTACTAATTATTTAATCCAAAAAAGATGGTAATTATTAGACACAATATTTGAATGGTGCATGTTTGATCTACTAATGATTAAATTAGTATTGTTATAGAGAAATAGGGTTACCTTGCATACCTCATTTATAATGTCTGTTTAATAAACTTTAAAGTTAATTGAACATAGAAGTATGCTAAAGAAATATAAAGGTTTAATAAGTATGACTTCTTAACTTATTGTATATGGGTTAGCAAATTGCCAAATTGCCATGGTTTTTATCATAACATCATTAACGTTGTTTTTAATAATTTTAAGTAAAAGGAAGCAATTAATCTAACTACATCATGTCTAATAGGTGCTAAAAATAATATGTTTTAATCCCATTCTTAATGCATTTTTGAATGATTGTTCAATGTGAAATGGATAATTTTATGCTTCTGATCCTTTAAATTCATTTTTTTTATACTTAAGAGAGCATTTGGGAGTAAAATGAGCGAAAAACAAAAAATTTGAGCAAGTTTCAGAAGCCACATGGGTTGGATACATAACCGTGTGAGCCACACGAGCTGCCTCACGACCATGTGCTAAGCTATGTTAAAATCACAAATCGCACTCCAAAAATGTGGGAAAACATATTTTTTTTAGGTTTTTCGAGCATTCTGAGACCTATATATGAAAAAAATAAGAAGATAGGAGGGAGCCGTCATATATTATTCAAGAAAACAACTTGAAAAAAACCATTGAAGCCGACTCTGAAGCAAATTTCCATCAAGATTGAAGATCTCCTCTTGATTTCTTTGAAGTTTATTCTAAGTTTCTGTAACACCACTTACCCATATCTGACGCCGTGACAGGGTTCGAGGCGTTACCAGACTTAAAACATTCACAAACATGTAAAACCAGGCCATAAAATTTCATTTAAATTAAAAACATTCAATCACATGCATAATGCCCCTTACATGAGCTATCGAGGCTCTAAACATGCATTAAAGGCGGTTTAGGCCTAAATCGATAACTTTAGAAAGTTTTGGGGAAACTTAGAAAAATTTTCCTAAAATAGGGTCACACGCCCATGTGGACACAGGGACACGCCTGTGTGTCTCCAACACGCCCGTGTCCTCAGGCCATGTAACTCTCTATTTATGACGTCAGCAAAACAAATTGAACCACACGGCCAGGCCACACGCCCGTGTGCTAGGCCGTGCCCTCCACACGGTTGAGACACATGGTCGTGTCTCTGCCTGTGTGACTAGTACTTAGGCTATTTTCCAAGCCATTTGTTACCATTATTCCCTCACATCTTTACACACATCAAAGATATATATCATGGCATCATTTTAATGATTTAACATACTTCACTAAGGTATATTCTTAACTTTAACATGCTATCATTCACTTATTACACGTACTCATATAATATCAAACCTAAACACAACAATTCTATATTCATTGACCTTGTCATTTGATGACCATTTTTACTAAACTTTCATAACCATCAATTTATCAAGTAGCTTCAATCAACATCAAGTATTCATGTCCAAACATTATCAACTTATTTCCATATTATACATTTACCACGTGGCTATGACCATTTCGACCGGTCAAGAAGCACCCATCATGCATATATGTCACAATACCAACTATACATATCCCACAAGCATAAACACATCATCGCATCACGAGCATTAGAACTTATCATGGATACTTAGGCTTACAAGCTACAATCATTATAAGCCACATCTCATGGCTATATACAATGAATCAATATAAGCCAATATATATGGCTAATCATAACAACATCTATCATAAAACTAAGTCCCTATACATGCTACTCACTTGAAGACATTAAGATTCATCAATACTCCAAAAGAGGTAGCTTGATAGTGTGAGGTTGCCTCCGACGATCTCTAACCCTGGGCTAACCTATCAACACTAAAGGATTGGAAAAGAGGGAGTAAGCTTAAAGCTTAATAAGTCTATATGAAAATAATAAGCAAATTATCAACATGATTCTATGGAAATATAATCATAATTACATTTTTACTTATTTTCTGGTCATGTTGTTTTCTCGAGTCATATTTACTAAATTATTTATATCTGGAGCTACGGAACTCCAAATTTAGATCCGTTAATTTTTCCTGAAACTAGACTCACATATATTCTTATCATAAAATTTTATGAATTTTTGGATTAGCCAATAACTACAGTTTATTCTTTGAAGTACCCCCTGCTCTGCTGTTTGACAGCCTTGAACTTTCCCTACTAAAATAGACTCATTAAGAATTTAATCATATGAATTCTAGTCCATAATAATTTTTGTAAAATTCTTAGGGATTTTCCAAATTTAAGATAGGGGAGCCCGAAATCACCCTGACCTTATCTCACAAAAGTTCAAATATCTCATAGTATAAATGTAACACACCAAACTCGGCCTAGACGTTATGGCCAAATCTGGCGTGTCACATTGAAGTGTTTTTTGAAAACTTTGTTTTCATTGAAAACCTTGAGTAAAGTCTCAGCTTGTATTTGTTGCTTTCAAAGCGAGATGTATTTAAAAAAAACTATTCCTTCTTGTATGACAATGATTACTTTGGAAAATCTCTTTTGTTGTGGAAGCTTTATTTAAGATAGATGATCTATGAAAACTTGTCATTTAAAAATTAAGTTGCGGAAACATAGTATTTAAAACAGTTATGGTTTAGGAAAACCATTTTCTACTTCTAACAAGTATAAAGCATAAAAATAATAATGATCTTAGTTTGAAATAATATCTAGTGAATAGGCCTTATTACAATCTAGATTGCAATAACTTTAAATACTAGAAATCATAGGCCTAAGAAAACAAGTCCAAGTCGTCTTGCTAGCTAGCCACCTCAGAGTCCCTCCAACCGTCGAACCACCTACTGAAGATCACCTGAGAAAAATAAAAGAGGGGGGTGAGTTTTCGAAAACTCAGTGTGTACACCCCTCGGTAGAAAAGAAAAGCATGCAATAGCAAGTCTTTTTGGGCTCGAGCCCAATTCAATATCAGCACAGATGTAAAGCAATCAAATATGCACGAACCCCACCCATCCAACTACTACACACCATCTCCATCCCCCGATACACTCCATGTGGGGATAAAAATATCGACCCGCCCATCCGATACACTCTAATGGTAGCCCGGTTGCGGTACTACCTAACGTTGCAGCAAAGCTGCTAATCATATATTGGGCTTAAAAAGCCATCGGTAGGTCCCCAGTTGTCAAGCAACCAAGCGATCCTCATATACTTCCTCCATTCCATAATTCCCAATCCATATGCAACCTAAACAGAATATTATATAAATGCAGCAAATATACATGTAACATCCATAAATCTTACATTCAACACAAAGGGGTATTTTAGTCATTTTTGCCCTTAGGGGAATTTCGGTACTTTCTCTTTATGATGGGTTCATTACTTACCTTGGCCCGTTAACAAGTCCTTGATAGCTAAAGTGAACAGATACTATGCACTAGGTAAGATTCCAGAGAAGAGGAGGTGGGTCAATAAGACCACTTAATTACCAAGCTCTCCCTAAATCCAATCCTAGACATGCATATACCCATTGCCACACCTTAACCTTATGAATTGTCCATGGTCACAATTAATTAATTATTTAAGCTTTATGTCTGATTGGGTAGTCACCCAAAAACTAGGTCCACAACCCCTTACTAAACACGAACAGATCCACACCTATCCATTCGGCCCATCAGGCCCAATCTCATTCATTCGACCCATCAGGCTCAATCACATTCATATGGCCCATCAGCCCCAATCACATTCATATGGTCCATCAGGCCCAAATCAATTCTAGGCCATCCAACCAACATGACTATTACAACACTTAGCATCAAATCGTCAATTATGCCTATCATGGGACCATAACCCATTAGGCCCATCTAGCCCATTCTGGCCCAGTTGCCTGAAACACGACCCAAGACCGTGAGGTCGCTCATGGGACTTCTGATAACGTATCGGTTCCCTCCCTTATGAGTGATCGC
The DNA here is from genome assembly GCA_025698465.1 of Gossypium longicalyx. Classification (NCBI taxonomy): domain Eukaryota; kingdom Viridiplantae; phylum Streptophyta; class Magnoliopsida; order Malvales; family Malvaceae; genus Gossypium; species Gossypium longicalyx. Next base: position 57,901,311 of record CM047003.1, read on the forward strand.
GCACTCATAGGACTACCGTAGCCAAACTTTCAGCATTTCAGCATTTTGGGATTTGCTGATCTACTCTCTGTGTGTAGTGTATGTACACACCTGGTACTAAAACGTGCTACAATCTCCTTAGCCACGAACCTACAAATGATGTCACTCAATAATTAATCACACACTTATCAAATACGATCACCAAAAACCAAAAATCTCACCTTTGCCTTACCTTGAACGACAAGCCTTAACAGCCCTTCCTTGATCACTAATCACGAGTATTTCTTAAATCTGCATCAATCTTAATCATTAAGAACTAAACAACAAGTGACTCGCAATCATCTTAAGTCACTCTTAAATCATCCATGACCATTCGTCCAACCTTAACCAATAAAAGACAAATACTTATCCAAAACCCCAAAACACCTAAGGAGCAATTCGGCAGAGATCTGAACTCCGAGATTCGATACTAATCCCCTACCAAACCGATTTAGAAAGAGTGAGGGAGAGAAGAAATCAGTACTAGGAAAGTCAACTGAAAGAGCAAAGCACTTACACAAGAATCAGCCAAAGTAGAGGGAGTAGTGGCAGCACAGAGGGTCTTTAGCAAAAGAGGTATTCGGCTTTTGAGATTTGTATGGTGAAAGGGCTTATTCGGCACAAATAAGAAGAAAAGAAAGAATGGAAAATTGGCAAGCAAGGAACAAGGAATTCATCTCCTGAGCAGTTAGAGAGAAAAAGTGTTTCGGCACCAAAAAAATGAGGAATTTGGCAAAAGGAAGAGAAACAATTTCAGCAATACCCTAGAATCCCAAAAATCGGCACCTATATATACTATAGCCGAATTTAACTATCTCCAAATTCCCAATTCGGCTCCACTTCTTTACACCCCTCATCTCCTAACTTTTCTCCCTGATAACTCCTTAATCGCTTCCTTAAATTTCTCCTCTGATCACTCCCTTCAGAGTTCACATCCAACGCCACCACTGGCCATTCATTGAGCAAAAATAAACCCTTCTTTTGAGCAAGGAGGGATTCGAACCCCAAACCTTCTTGCCATGCATGTGACACCACCTCTAAGCCCCATATGTGATGCTACTTGTCACTCCAACACAAGGCTCCTTGTGTCCAATTTCTCCTTCATTTATTTAAAAACCAAACTACTTGCCAACAAGGTTCTTCTAATTATTAAACTATAATCTCCTTCACCCCAAAGTTCGAACTCAAAACTTAACCAAGGCCTATTATCACATAAATAAAACTTGACTTGGAATATTAAACACACTTTTTATCACAATCGAAAAAAAGTTCAGGATTTTTGGGGCGTTACAACTCTACCCCCTAAAAGAAATTTTGTCCTCGAAATTTTACCTGATCCAAAAAGTTGAGGATATTGATGTCGCATCAGTTCCTCAGGTTCCCAAGTAGCCTCCTCAGCCTTGTGATTATGCCAAAGCACTTTGACTAATGGGACGGACTTCCTTCTCAATACCTTAACATCACATCCAATTATTTGTATGGGCTCTTCCTCGAATGTTAGGTCTGGCCTAACCTCGATCTCCTCAACTGACACGACATGTGAAGGATCCGAGTGATTCCATCTTAGCATGGAAACATGAAACACATCGTGGATCTAGCTTAGTTTAGAAGGTAATTCCAGTTGATAAGCAACAGGCCTAATCCGCCTCACAACCCGATATGGCCCAATGAACCTTGGGCTTAGCTTCCCCTTCCATCCAAACCTTAATACCTTCTTCCACGAAGAGACTTTAAGAAAAACTAAGTCCCCCATTGCATACTCTATCTCTCGGCACTTAAGGTCAGCATACGAATTCTGCCTATCCGAGGCCTCCTTCAACCGATCCTGAATCAATTTTACCTTACCCTTAGTATCTGCTACTAACTCAGGGCCCAAAACTCTTCGTTCGCCCAATTCTATCCAACATGTTGGAGTTCGACACCTTCGCCCATACAGTGCTTCATACGGAGCCATCCCAATACTTTCTTGATAACTATTATTGTACGCAAATTTGGCTAACGGCAAATACTCTTCCTAGCTCCCTCGAAACTCAATTACACATCCCCTCAACATATCTTCCAAAACTTGGATCACCCTTTCTGACTGTCCATCAGTTTGAGGGTGGAATGCCGTACTGAAGTTCAACCTAGTACCCAACACCTCAGCTTCTTCCACAATCACAAAGTGAAACGTGGGTCCCTATCAGATATTATGGAAACTGGCACTCCATGCAATCTTACAATCTCCGCCACATACAACCTAGCCAGCTTTTGTAATGAGTAATCGATGTGGACCGGTACAAAATGGACAGACTTGGTTAGCCGATCTACTATAACCCATATCGAGTCTTTCTTAGTAGGCGTCAAGGGTATCCCACTAACAAAGTCCATAGTAATCCTTTCCCATTTCCAAAGTGGAACCTTTACTGGCTGAAGCAATCCTAAACGCAACTGATGTTCCGCCTTCACCTTTTGACAAATCAAGCATTTACTTACAAACTCCATAACCTCGCGCTTAAGTCCAGACCACCAATAAAGCTCACACAAATTCTAATACATCTTGTTTCCGCCAGGATGCATAGCATAGAGACTACTATGCGCTTCCCGCAGAATAGACTGCCTTAGATCATTGTCTTTTGGTAAACACATCCTCCTATGAAAACACAACACTCCTTCACTATTTATCCCAAAGCCTGACGTCTCCCCATTTTCTACTTATCTAAAACGAGCACCCAGAGTCTCATTCACTAACTGCTTACTCTTTATCTGCTCGACCCACACCGGCTTTACCTGAAGCTCAGCCAACAAGCTACCATCCTCCAACAAGCTTAAATGGGCGAGCATAGCCCTCAAGCCCGACTTAACCCTACGACTCAACGTGTCGGCTACCATATTTGCTTTGCCAGGGTGGTATTCAATCGTACAATCATAATCCTTCAATAATTCCTCCCACCTATGCTGCCTAAGGTTTAGCTCATTTTGGGTAAGGAGGTACTTCAAACTCTTATGGTCCGAATAAATTATGGACTTGTCTCCGTATAAGTAATGCCACCATATTTTTAGCGCGAAAACCACCGCAGTTAGTTCCAAGTCATGGGTTGGGTAATTCACCCCGTGAGTCTTAAGTTGACGTGATGCATACGCAACCACCTTTCCTTCCTGCATCAGTACACAGCCCAAGCCCACATGCGACGCGTCACTATAAACCGTAAACTCCTTTTCAGGATTTGGCTGTATCAACACTAGGGCCTCAGTTAAAACCTTCTTAAGCTTTCCAAAACTCTATTGCTACTTTTCTGTCCACTCAAACAGTACCCCCTTCCTTAACAACTTAGTTAAAGGTGCAGCAATTAATGAAAAGCCCTCAACAAATTGCCTATAGTACCCTGCCAAGCCTAGAAAACTTCAGATTTCTGATGCTGACTTAGGTGTTTTCCAGTCTAACACTGCTTCAATTATCTGGGGATCCATCTTAATCCCCTCAGCTGACACCACATTTTCATAGAAAAGTAACCTCCCTTAGCCAAAATTCGCACTTACTGAATTTGGCATACAACTGCTTCTCCCTCAAAATCTGCAACACAATCCTTAAGTGTGGGCCATGCTCATCCTCATTTCTTGAGTACACTAAGATGTCATCTATAAAAACCACCACGAACCGATCCGGGCAGGGTTGGAAGACCCGATTCATCAAATCCATGAAAGCGGCAGGTGCATTCGTCAGCCCGAATGGCATCACCAAGAACTCGTAGTGCCCATATCGAGTTCTGAAAGCTGTGTTATAAACATCCGCCTCCTTAACCCTCAATTGATGATACCCCGAACGCAGATCAATCTTCCAGAAAATGGAAGCTCCCCTAAACTGATCAAAAAGATCCTCGATTCTCGGTAAAGGGTACTTGATTTTAATAGTTAACTTGTTCAACTATCAGTAGTCAATGCACATTCGCGACGTCCCATCTTTCTTCTTCACGAATAACACCGGTGCTCCCAATGGAGACACATTTGATCGGATGAATCCTCAATCCAACAATTCCTGAATCTATGCCTTAAGTTCTACCAACTCCTTTGGTGCCATCTGATAAGGGGTGATGGACACCGGAGACGTACCAGGTAACAACTTGATTCCAAATTCTACTTCTCTGTTGGATGGCAACCCTGACAGCTCATTGGGAAAAACATCAGGAAATTCCCTAACTGTTCTCAACTCCTTAACAGTAGGGCTCTTAGCCTCCTTATCGCTAATATAAGCCAAATGGGCTTCGCATCCCTTTCGTACCAAATTCTCAGCCCTTAATGCCGAAATCACATTCGACAGATAATTTTGGCGTTCACCAATCACCACCACCTCCTTATCCTTTGTCTTAACACCATTCGCTTTACAGCACAATCCAAGGTTGTTCGGTGTTTCACCAGCCAATCCATACCCAAGATTAAATCAAACTCGCTAAACGACAGTTCCATCAAATTCACTAAAAAGGTAACCCCTTGGACTACTAAGGGTACCTCCCTAAACCACTTATTCACTCCCACTGACTGGCCTAACGGGCTTATCACAGTAATCTCATTGGCAGTAATTTCAAACATATCGCCCAAAGGTTCAGTCATATTGCATGCAACATATGAATGTGTCGATCTAATATCAATCAATGCAGTGTAAGGTAACTCATGTATAAAGAACATACCCGTTATCATATCTGGGGCATCCCCGTCTTCTCAGCGACGAGCAGCATAAAACAAAGTTGGCTGCCTCGCCTCAGTATGGCCTGCATTTCCTCCTAGTGCTCCACGTCTACGTCCATTGCCATTACTGCCCCTGGCCTCTCTACGGCCCCTTGGCGGTAGCTGACCACCCCTTGGTGGCTGGACACCATCTCGGCCCACGACTGGTACCTGACTTGGCCCTCTAGGGCAACTCTTGATCCTATGCTCCATAGATCCACAAGCTAGGCAAGCTTCTGTCCTCTTCCAAAACTCGCCTACATGACCTTTCCCACAATCAGCATAAGGTAGCACCCCTGGATTAACAGCAGGGGGCCCTGCTCTAACTGGCCAATTAACTCTGGCCCTAGGCCTAGGCCTCTGTCCAACACTAGAAGTCTCAACCTCCCTTTTATTCTTACCCCTTTCTTTTCCCGATTTAGGCACTCAGTGCGCTTCACCTCCTCTGATATCTTTGCTTTATCTACCAATTTCGAGAAAACTCGCTCCCTTTGCGGAGCTATCAATACTCTGAGGCTATCTTTAAGACCATCCTTAAACCTAATGCAATGTTCCTAGTCCGTTGCCACCATAACTCTTGCATACCTACTAAGGCATAGAAATTTTTCCTCATACTCCGCCACAGATTTGTTTCCCTTGGTCAAGTTCAAGAACTCCTTCCTCCTAGCATCCACATAACCCGCACCCACATACTTCCCCTAAAACGCAGTTTTGAAGAACTCCCAAATGACCTGCTTAGATTGGGTGCCCTCTTTCACCGTCAGCCACCACTAGTAAGCTTCTTCCCTAAGCAATGACACTACCCCATTCAACTTTTGTTCAGGTGAACAATCCAAGACCTCCATTATCCTTTCGGTGGCCTCCAACCCATATTCAGCCACATTAGGAGCCACACTAGCCACGCCTTAAAGATCTCAGCTCCATTTGATCGAAGTTGCTCTGGAAATGACCCCTGATTTCCTATGCCATTATTAGGATATTGGGTATATGGCCTGATGCCGACGATTCAGCCCTAACACTTCTGCGGCCTCAGCCACAGCCTCTTGCACCTCTTTTAGCACTCATCGTTGATTCACGTATTATCTAAATTAGAAGTTTTATGAAGTTTTAGTTAGTTTCAATTAATTAAGCCAATGTTTTATGAAAGTATTAAAAAGAAAGTTGTTTTCGTAAATACTCTACAGTCTCAAGGTCCTACGGGCTTCAGTTTCACTCCAACTAAAAGCCTTAGTATAATCATCTAAAGTATCCAACTATTTACAGTATATCAAATTAAACAAGCTTGATAATAAAAGAACTTACTTGGTTCGATGTCGGAGACTCGGTGTGCCGCACAACAAGATTTTTAAAAAAAATAAACCCAAATAATAAGGCCCACTTCACACCCCGAGATTTGTAACTTGACTCTGATACCACTAAATGTAACACCCCAAACTCAGCCTAGACATTATGGCTGAATCTGGCGTGTCACATTGAAGTGTTTTTCGAAAACCTTGTTTTCATTGAAAACCCTTCTTTAAAATAAAAACCTTGAGTAAAGTCCAAGCTTGTATTTGTTGCTTTCAAAGCGAGGTGTATTTAAAAAATACTATTCCTTCTTGTATGACAATGATTACTTTGGAAAATCTCTTTTGTTACGGAAGCTTTATTTAAGACAGATGATCTATGAAAACTTGTCATTTAAAATTTGAGTTGCGGAAACGTAGTATTTAAAATAGTTATGGTTTAGGAAAACCATGTTCTACTTCTAACAAGTATAAAGAAAAAATAATAATAATCCTAGTTTGAAATAATATCCAACGAATAGGCCTTATTACAATTCGGACCATAATAACTTTAAATACTAGAAATTATAGGCTTAAGAAAACAAGTCCAAGTCGTCTTGCTAGTTGGCCACCTCGGAGTCCCACCAACCATCGAACCACCTACTGAGGATCACCTAAGAAAAGTAAAAGAGGGGGGTGAGTTTTCTAAAACTCAATGTGTACACCCCTTGAAAAAAAAGAAAAGCATGAAATAGCAAGTCTTTTTGGGCCTGAGCCCAATTCAATATCAGCACAGATGTAACACAACCAAATATGCACGAACCCCACCCATCCAACTACTACACACCATCTCCATCCCTCGATACACTCCATGTGGGGATATAAATATCGACCCACCCATCCAATACACTCCAATGGTAGCCCGATTGTGGTACTACCTAACGTTGCAGCAAAGCTGCTAATCACATATTGGGCTTAAAAAGCCATTGGTGGATCCCCGGTCGTCAAGCAACCAAGCGATCCTCATATACTTCCTTCGTTCCATAATTCCCAACCCATATGCAACCTAAACAGAATATCATAAGAATGCAGCAGATATACATGTAACATCCATAAACTTTACATTCAACACATAGGGGTATTTTAGTTATTTTTGCCCTTAATGGCATTTCAGTACTTTCTCTTTATGATCGGTTCATTACTTACCTTGGCCCGTTAACAAGTCCTCGTTAGCTAAAGTGAACAGATACTATGCACCAGGTAGGATTCCAGAGAAGAGGAGGTGGGTCAATAAGACCACTTAAGTACCAAGCTCTCCCTAGATCCAATCCTAGACATGCATATACCCATTGCCACACCTTGACCTTATGAATTGTCCATGGTCACAATTAATTAATTATTTAAGCTTTATGTCTGATTGAGTAGTCACCCAAAAACTAGGTCCACAACCCCTTACTAAACACTAACAGATCCACACCTATCCATTTGGCCCATCAGGCCCAATCTCATTCATTTGCCCCATCAAACCCAATCACATTCATATGGCCCATCAGACCCAAATCAGTTCCAGGCCATGCAACCAACATGACTATTACAACACTGAGCATCAAATCGTCAATTATGCCTATCATAGGACCACAAGCCATCAGGCCCATCTAGCCCATTCTGGCCTAGTTGCCCGAAACACGACCCAAGACCATGAGGTCGCTCATGGGGATTCTAATAACGTATCAGTTCCCCCTTAAAAGTGTTCGCGTACTCGCACGACTTCTGTAGCAAAACTTTCAGCTTTTCAGTATTTCGAGATTTGCCGATCTACTCTTTGTGTAGTGTATGTACACACCTGGTACTAAAACATGTTATGCTCTCCTTAGCCACGAACCTTCAAACGATGTCACTCAGTGATTAATCACACACTTATCAAATACGATCACCAAAAACCAAAAATCTCACATTTGCCTTACCTTGAACGACAAGCCTTAACAGCCCTTCCTTGATCACTAATCACGAGTATTTCTTAAATTTGCATCAATCTTAATCATTAAGAACTAAATAACAAGTGACTTGCAATCATCTTAAGTTACTCTTAAATCATTCATGACCATTCGGCCAAACTTAACCAATAAAAGAGAAATACTTATCCAAAACCCCAAAACGCCTAAGGAGCAATTCGGCAAAGATCTGAACTCCAAAATTCGATACTAATCCCCTACCAAATTGATTTAAAAAGAGTGAGGGAGAGAAGAAATCAGTACTAGGAAAATCAACTGAAAAAGCAAAGCACTTACACAAGAATCGGCCGAAGTAGAGGGAGTAGTGGCGACACAAAGGGTCTTTAGCCAAAGAGGTATTCGGCTTTTGAGATTTGTATGGTGAAAGGGGTTATTCGGCACAAATAAGTAGAAAAGAAAGAATAGAAAATCGGAAAGCAAGGAACAATGAATTCAGCTTCTGAGCACTTAGAGAGAAAAAGTGTTTTGGCAACACAAAAATGAGGAATTCAGCTAAAGGAAGAGAAACAATTTCGGCATTACCCTAGAATCCCCAAAATCGACACCTATATATACTATAGCCGAATTTACCTATCCCCAAATTCCCAATTCGGCTCCACTTATCTACACCCCTCATCTCCTAACTTTTCTCCCTGATAACTCCTTAATCCCTTCCTTAAATTTCTCTTCTGATCACTCTCTTCAGAGTTCACATCCAACGCCACCACTGGCCATTCATTGAGCAAAAATAAATCATTCTTTTGAGAAATGAGGGATTCAAACCCCAAACCTCCTCACCATGCATGTGACACCACCTCTAAGCCCCACATGTAACGCTACTTATAACTCCAACACAAGGCTCCTTGTGTCCAATTCCTCCTTCATTTATTTAAAAACCAAACTACTTGCCAGCAAGGTTCTTTTAATTATTAAACTATAATTTCCTTCAACCCAAAGTTCGAACTCAAAACTTATCCAAGGCCTATTATCACATAAATAACACTTGATTAGGAATATTAAGCACACTTTTTATCAAAATCGAAAAAAAAGAAAGTTTGGGATTTTTGGGGCATTACAATAGAACTCTTTTGCTTACACTGTTTCCTCAATGTGAAACTAGACTCAATAAGCTTTAATCTCATATCTTATTAAGTTCCTAATTCAATTACCACAATTTTTTGGTGGATTTTCAAAGTCACACAACTGCTGCTGTCCTACACTGTTATAGTGCAAATTCATAATAACTAACATAAGTTCATTGTCACATTGATCATGGACTCATCATTTCATGGATCCTATATTCAATTACACAATGTAAATTAACATGATATTTCAACAAAATTCATAATCATAAGCATAAGGATGGTTAACCATTCAACCCTTTTTACTTGTTCATCATATATACATATACATATGCTTCCTCATCAGAAGTTATCATTTACCAAAGTATTACTCGTGAATTTAACGTACATACCTATGCTCATCGTAGTATATCATATAACCATACCTCTTAACATGCCCTTCTCGGGAATTTTATCACATTCATTGTATATCAATACCCGTTGAACACTTGGAATACTATTGGATACATAGAACCTTGCACATATAGAAACCAATCGAGGTGTAACTACACGGGCTGCTCACAAAAGCTGACAGGTATCCGACCAGTCAAGGATTACCTAGCCACCGGTAGAACACTCAAGACCATTGCTCGGAACTCAGTCATAGGCATCGCATCCATAATGAACTCGGACCACTCAACGAGCTCACATGCTAGCATCCATAACGAACTCAAACCACTCAACGAGCTCGGATTTCTTAAGTCCTAGTGACATGTCACTTGTATCCTAAACTATTCCTAAGGTTTAAAGGGGATTCTTTCTCACTTGTACATGGCATACTTTATAATACTTGCTCGTGATGTCGTATGCAACGACCATATGTCATTCGGGCTTACAATAGTACCAATTGCCTATTCATAGCATCAATCACATATTCATGGGATAATTAAAGCACATCCCATAATAAAAATTTAAGCATTAAACACATGGTACAATATTACATTACATTAATTATGTATACACACCATATTATAATCAATTCATCACAACTAAATTAACATAGAAATTTAGATTTCAGCCATAAACAACAATAACATTAACAACTTGCTTATTTCATCATACGAACTTACCTCGAATGCGAACACGGCTATTTATTCCAATTTAGTCCATAATCTCATTCATTCCCAATCTATGCCCGAATCTTATTTTACTTGATTTATAATATCACAGTTAGCTTACTAATTAGTCACAATATTCATATGGGTCAAAAAATCATATTTTTACAAATTTGCATTTTGACCCCTAAACTTTCACATATTTTCACTTTTGCCCCAAGGCTCGTAAAATGATTTTTATTCAATTTCCTTGAATTTTAAGCCTCGATGAATCATTTTCATAACTATACCAGCCCATAATTTCCACTAAATCACACTTTTATGAAAATTTTTATAACTTTTACAAAACGGTCCTTTTAAGCATTTTCACCGAAAATCACTCAGTAAAAGTTGTTTATTAAACACTGAACATTTATTTTCTACCATTAGACATCAAAAAACATGCATATCATTCATGGGTAAATTTTTAAACATGAACCCTAGCTCAAAATAATGGTAGAAATAGATAGATCGAGTTACTAGGACTTCAAAAATGTAAAGAACCTTAAAAACGGGGCTCGGGATTACTTACAAATGAGGTTGGAAGGTTGAACCAAACCATAGCCATGGCTTCCATGCAAAATTTCGGCCAAAGGTTGAAGATGGACAAAAATTGGCTTATTTTGGCTTTTTAATTTCTTTAATTATTAGAGTACCAAAATGCCCCTAACTTAAAAATATTCTATTTCACCCATTTAATGTCCATTTTTGTCCAACAAATTATCCAATGGTCTAATTACCATTTAAGGGCCTTCAATTTAAAATTTCATAACAATTAGACACCTCTAACATGTAGAACTCAACTTTTACACTTTTTATAATTTAGTCCTTTTGACCAAATTGAGTGTCCAAATGTCAAAATTTTCGAACGAAATTTTCATGAAATCATCCTGTGAAATTGAAACCTGTTAAAATATAATAAAAATAAGTTTTATTACATCGAATTTGTGGTCCCAAAACCACTGTTCTGACTAGGCCCTAATTTGTGATGTTATAGTTCTATAATAGCCAAATTTCGATGAAATCGGAATAATGGTCCCGAGACCACAAATTCGAGCCGAAAAATATAATTTATTTTTATTTTTATTTTTATTTTATTTTTATTTTTATTTTATTTTTATTTTATTATATGGTCCGTATTAGGATAGACATGTCATGTGAAAATTTTGATAAGAAAATTTTATCGATTAAGTGTTTAATTAAAGGAAGGACCAAATCGCATAAAATACAAAAGTTAGATTCTAGTAGCTAGAAGGATCAAATAGCTATGGAATTCAAAACTTAAGGTCCTAATATGGTAATTAGACCATTAATAAAAAATATGTAGGTATTTTGGTGACTCATACATGTAAATTTAGAAAAAGGGCAAGGACTAAATTGGAAAGATAAAAAGTTATTAAATGACAATTTAATTAAATGATAAATGTCATATATTCACCGATTATAAAAGTTTGAGGTATCTCATGTTGCAAAAAAATTTGAATCTGAGATAGCGTATATGACTTGAATTATTGAAAGATTTTAATTTGATAATTGAATATCATTCGAAAAGAGCGAATGTGGTTACAGATATTCTGGGTAGAAAATTTATGTTTGCTTTACAAGCCATGGATACCAATTGCTATTGTCTGATGAAAGATTAATTTTAGCTGAGTATAGAGCTAAACTGATGATTCTACAACAGATCAATGAAACTCAGAAAAGTGACAATGAGTTGTAAGCTAAATGAGTATAGTGTGAATTAATTTCTGATTCAGAATTTTAGAATAAATCTGATGACCGTCTATTATTCCGACACAAAGTCTGTGTACTGAAGAATTTGGAGCTTGCACAGAAAATTATACATGAATGATCACAGTAGTATTATGTCTATTTATCTGGGAAATGATGAAATGCACAACGATTTGAAAAAGATGTATTCGTAGCCGGAATGAAATGTGGTATTTTTTAAATTGTATTTAAATGTTTGATATATTAGCAAGACAAAGATGATACTTACAGGATGGTTATAGCCATCGACGATACCGAAATGAAAATGGAAAAAGGTTACTATGAATTTTATGTCGAGATTTTCCCTCTCTATAAAAAAAAGATACCATTTGAGTCATTGTTGATTGTTTGACAAAGCCTGCACATTTTATTCTAGCATGAATGGATTTCTCACTTGATAGATTGCTTGAATTATTTGTTTTTGAGATTTTTAGACTATATGATGTGCTAGTTTCTGCTATGTCTAATAGAGATCTACAGTTTAAATTCCAGTTTTGAAATAAGTTACAAGAAACCTGGGTATACGGTTACATTTTAGTACTGTATTTCATTCTCAGACGGATGATCAATCTAAACATATGATTTAGATTTTTAAAGATATGTTTCAGTCCTATATTTTAGAATCTAAAGGCAACTAAAAAAGAAATATTTGCCGTTAGTTGAATTCGTCTACAGTAATAGTTATAGCCAAGTATAAAATTGTACTGAATGAGGTTTTATATGGTCACAAATGTAAAACTCCGATGTTTTGGACTGAGTTCAGTGAGAAAAGATACATGCAGTTGGTTTGATTCTTTGAAATCGAAGGAAGATGAAAATGATCTAAGACAGTTTAAAGGCAATATTTGATTGTCAAAAATTCGATGTGAATCTAAAATGAAAAGAACTAGAGTTTCAGATGGGCTATAAAATATTTTTGAAAGTTTTGCCATGGAAGAAAGTTCCCCGGTTTGGCCGTAAAGGCAAATCAAGTTTGTGGTTTATCGGGTCATATAAGATTATTAAAAAGAATTGGAGTCGTTGCATGTTTATAGGTATTATTATCAGAGTTCTACATAATTCACAATGTTTATATGAGTATATGTGTTATGACAGTATCAATTAGACCCATCATCTGTTATTACTTTGATAAATGTTAAATTCAGCCTCACACAACTTACAACAAGGGATTGATTGAAATTCTGGCACTTGAAGAGAAAAACTGAGAATTAAAAAGGTAGCTTTAGTAAAAGTTTTTTGACAATAACATGATATAGAAGAAGCAACCTAGGAACTGGAGGAAACTATGAGAAAATAATGTTTGAATCTCTTTATTGCTAAAATTTTCGTGGACGAAAATTTCTTAAGGGGAAGAGTTGTAATAGCCTAATTTCAGTGAAATTAGAATAGTGGTCTTGGGACCACAAATCTGAGCCAAAAAATAAAATTTATTTTTATTTTATTATATGGTTCGTATTATGATAGGCATGTCATGTGAAAATTTTGATAAGAAAATTTTATCGATTAAGTGTTTAATTAAAGGAAGGACCAAATCGCGTAAAATGAAAAAGTTGGATTCTAGTAGCTAGAAGTATCAAATAGCTATGGAATTTAAAACTTAAGGTCCTTATATGGTAATTAGACCATTAATAAAAAGTATGTAGGTATTTTGGTGACTCATCCATGTAAATTTAGAAAAAGGGCAAGGACTAAATTGGAAAGATGAAAAGTTTTTAAATGAAAATTTAATTAAATGAAAAAGAAAACAATTTCACATCATCTTCCCCAAATATTTCCATGGAAACCCTAGGAGAGAGGAAGAAGACTTATCAAGCTTATTTGGGTAAGTAATCAAGCTCCGTTTTTCGTAATTTTTATAATTTTGAAATCGGGATAGTCTAATCTATCTATTTGGGGGATCAATTTGAGAAGTTATCAAAGTATGAAAACTGGTTATGGATGTATATGCTAAAAATTAGAAATTTCTGATAGAAAGTGAAAATTTATTCATAGATAAACAACTTTTACAAAGCAATTTTTGATGAAAACTTGATTTAGGGACTAAAATGAAAAAGTGGTAAAAACCCATGGAAAATTCTGAAATTTGTGAAATGTATGTGCTGTAAATGTAGAATATAAATTTTGGCTAGGCTTGGAAAAAGGGTTAAATTTCATGAATTTCATTTTCTGAGCCTAAGGACGAAATGAGAATTTTGGAAAAGTTAGAGGCAAAATGGTAATTTTTCCTAGGATGTAAATTGAGTCCAAATGTATATGAGATGTGTGAATTTGATGTTAAATTTTACTCGTATAGATCCGGATAGACCAAAATCAAAGTTAGAACGAGGAAAATCTCGGATAAGTAGATGTTTGTACACAAACCTTGAGTGTACACATATCGACCTGAAACACACAAAAAAGATGATATGTGATGATTGATATATGGAAAGATGAAATGAAGATATTGTACTTGGAATTATTTAATGAGTATGTACATCCTTGATTATAGACTTGTACACCTTGAGTGTACTAATTGTGACCTTGATATTCCGAGTAATATGGTTAAAGTTCTGATATGAAATGATCTGAATTTGAGATGAACTATTATGAAATTATACTTTTAATATAAATAGATGATTTATACAGGTTAAATATATACATTTTGTGGAAAGCATATGTGTGACAACCCGAATTAGGGCCTAATCGGAATAGTGGTTTCGTGACCACAAATCCGAGATAGAAATAATTGTTTTATAATTATTTTGAGGTTTATGATATGATTTCATGATTGAGTGAAAATTTCGTGATGAAATTCTATGCATTAAGCGCTTAAGTTGAGATTAGGGACTAAATCAAATAAATTGCAAAACTTGTGTTCTAGAAGTTTTTAGTATGAAATTGCTTTGGAATATTAATTAGGAGGTCTTAACTAGAAATTTGACCAATTTCTAAGTTTATGGACAAAAATTGGACATGGATGGAATTTTTGGAAAGTTTAGTAATAAGGATATTTTGGTCATTTGTATATGAAATGAAATAAAATGACAAAAATAACACAAAAATGGTCATCTTCTCAATTAGTTGCTGCCAAATTTTTCTCTCCTCCATAGCTAGGGTTTCTTCAACTTTCAAGCTTCATAGTAAGTGATTTTAAACCTTGTTTTTAATGATTTTTATGTTTTTGAAATCCCGGAAGCTCGATTTAGCTTATGTTAGCAATAATTCAACCTAGGGTTCATATTTGGAAAAATACCCATAGGTGAAATCTGTGTATTTTGGTGTTTTATGATAGAATATGAGGTTTTAAATTATGTTAGACAACTTGTGCTACTCGGTTTTGAGTGAAAACGAGTAAAAGGGCTTAACTGGTAAAAATACCTAATGTTCATAAGTACATGTTAGAGTGAGAATTTGATGTTTCCATAGAAGATAAAATTGTTTAGCATGTCATAAAACATAAGAATAAGGACTGAAATTAAATTTCTGAGCCTAGGGGCAAAATTGTAATTTTGTAAAAGTTAAGGGGCAAAAATGTAATTTTTCCATAATGTGATTTTTGGATTGAAATAAATAGTATGAGTGTTAAATGAGCTAAATGTGTTGTTATAGATCATGAAAGACGTGGAATCGATCGTGATCAGGGAAAAGAAAAGCTTTCGGACTAAATTTTGCACCGAGGTAAGTTCGTACATGAATAATTTATCAATTTTTTTTATGTTATTTTATGTTGTTATCATATGAATTGGTGACTGTCCATAGAATGATTAAATGATGGAAATTTGCAAATTTAATTAGATTATGAATAAGTATTTCCCGGTTGAACCTTCGGAACAGGAACAATACGAATGACCCATTGTGAATACACGTGTGTAGTACTAAGTGTAGGCTACTACATGTACCATATTAAGTCGCATGTGTAGTACTAAGTGCAGGCTACTATGCGTACTCAATGACCTCGATCATGTGTGTAGTACTAAGTGCAGGCTACTATGTGTATCAGATGGTGAGGTCACGTGTGTAGTACTAAGTGCAGGCTACTACGTGTACCGGATTGTTGGTCGCATGTGTAGTACTAAGTGCAGGCTACTATGCGTATCAGATAGCTTCGGCTATAAGTTTGGAAAGGGGGAAATATGTGTAAACAATAGTATATTTGTTATTTTTCCGTTGAGTTCAACGGGGAAAATCGATAAATTGGTAATATGTGAAAGTTATTATAAGGTGGTTATGTGAAAATTTATGTTTATGAAAAGTTAGGAGCTATGTGCTCGATAATTGAGTGAATTCTGGTATAACAAAAAGGACTAGGTGAAATTATGCAAGAATGAATGTTAGAAATAAAACAGTGTTGGACAGTAGCAGTTACATGATTTTAAAAATTTACCAAAAATCGTGAAAGTTAAATAAAAATGCCAATGATATATGAAAATAAAGCTTGATGAGTCTACTTTCACATAAAAGAAACAGGGGAAGCAAAAGAATTCTATATTGTGTAATATTTGAATTCTTGTGAAACAGGGTCTGAATGAATTTGAGATCCCTTGTTCTGACTTTAGAAATTCACCATAAATTGTAAAAAAATTATTAAGAGTCATACCTTACATGCATGGATTATTTATTGAGTCTATTTTTAGGTGAAACAAGCAGAATGGTCGTTGGAATTCTCTACAGGAAAAAATTTGGTTCGTAGTTCACAGGGTTCAGAGTAGTCATACCCTGAAACAGGGGAAACTTTAACTAATAAACTGTACTAATTCTCCAGACAAAAAATTCTAGAAAAAAATTAGTAAGTGGAAATATGAGTCTATTTTCAGGGAAAATTTACGGACTTGCATTTTGAGTTTTTTAGCTCGAGATATGAATTTTTTTTAAACCGGGACTCCAAAAAACAGCCTGTCCTGAATATGTGATTATATACTAGTATGATTGTTTTACTTTGAAAATTTGAATATCAATTTTGTACTTACTTACTAAGCTATATGCTTACCTTCTTTTCTTTTTCTCGTCTTATAGAATTACTAAGCCAGCTCGAGATTTGGAGATCGTCGGAGACCCATCCACACTATCAATACTTTTTGGTACTTTGTAAACACTATTTTGGAATTATGGCATGTAAAGAGGGCTGAATCATTTTGTTATATGTCATAATTAATTTGTTTTAAAATATTACTTTTCAAAATTTGATAATTTACTTGTACTTATGTAGACCTGTTAATGTTATCTATTTCGTTCAAGCTAGAGGAATTAATTATGTAAGATCAGGTAAATGTGTGATTTCATGTTTTCGTGATCTATAATATTCCGTACCTTGTTCCGGCTTAGAATATGGGTAAGGGGTGTTACAAAATGTTCATGGAAACTTGATTGTTGTTGAGCCCATATATGTTTTGATGTTATTATGGAATATATGACTAACAAGGGCAATGAGGATAAGTGTAGGGCTTGCGGTAAAATTAATTAAATATGCCTTACATAATTATCTCTGAGTTTGTAGCAAAATGCTTGATTTGCCAGCAAGTGAAAGCTAAACACCAAGTACCTTCAGGTTTACTTCAACCAGTGATGATTCCCAAGTAGAAATGGGACAGAATTACGATGGATTTTGTGATAGGGTTGCCTTTGACTCCGAAAAAGAAAAATGCCATCTGGGTAATAGTTGACAGACTGACTAAATCAGCTCATTTTATTCTAGTACGTACGGACTATTTTCTAGATAAGTTGGCTGAATTATATATTTCTGAAATTGTGAAATTACACGGAGTACCTATGTTTATTATTTCAGATAGAGATCCGAGATTTACTTTGAGGTTTTAGAAAAAGTTGCAAGAAGCTTTAGGTACAAAATTGAATTTCAGTACCGCATTTCATCCACAAACTGACGGTCAATCCGAAAGAGTAATTCAGGTACTCGAGGATATGCTCCGATGTTGTGTTTTAGAATTTCAGGGTAGTTGGGAGAAATATTTACCTTTGGTCGAATTTGCCTACAACAACAGTTTTCAATCGAGTATACAGATGGCACCGTACGAAGCATTGTATGGTCGCAAGTGTCGGACTCCTTTGTATTGGACCGAGCTCAGTGAGAAACAGATTCACGGAGTTGATTTGATTAGAGAAACTAAAGAGAAAGTGAAAGTGATTCGTGATTGTCTGAAGCTGCTTCAGATCGACAAAAGTCATATACGAATTTGAAGAGAAAAGATATCGAGTTCCAAGTGGGTGATAAAGTTTTTCTAAAGGTATCTCCGTGGAAGAAAATTTTAAGGTTTGGCCGAAAAGGCAAGTTGAGTCTGCGTTTCATTGGGCCTTATAAGGTTATTGAAAGAGTTGGACCAGTGGCTTATCAGCTAGCCTTGCCAACTAAGTTGGAAAAGATTCATAATGTGTTTCATGTGTCAATCTTTGCGACATTATCACATTCGATCCTTCACATGTGATTCCTCTAACAGAAATTGAAATTCGACCGGATATGACCTATGAGGAGGAACCAATAAAAATTTTGGCTCGGGAAATTAAACAATTAAGAAATAAAAGTATAGCCTTAGTGAAAGTATTGTGTTACAGACATGGAATAGAAGACGCTACGTGGGAACCTGAGGAAGCTATGAGGAAACAGTACCCGAACCTCTTTACCAGGTAAGATTTTCGGGGACGAAAATCCCTAAAGGGGGGAGAATAATTGTGACAACCCGAATTAGGGCCTAATCGGAATAATGGTTTCGTGACCACAAATCCGAGATAGAAATAATTGTTTTATAATTATTTTGAGGTTTATGATATGATTTCATGATTGAGTGAAAATTTCGTGATGAAATTCTATGCATTAAGCGCTTAAGTTGAGATTAGGGACTAAATCGAATAAATTGCAAAACTTGTGTTCTAGAAGTTTTTAGTATGAAATTGCCTTGGAATATTAATTAGGAGGTCTTAAATAGCAATTTGACCAATTTCTAAGTTTATGGACAAAAATTGGACATGGATGGAATTTTTGGAAAGTTTAGTAGTAAGGATATTTTGGTCATTTGTATATTAAATGAAATAAAATGGGAAAAATAACACAAAAATGGTCATCTTCTCAATTAGTTGCTGAAAAATTTTCTCTCCTCCATAGCTAGGGTTTCTTCAACTTTCAAGCTTCATAGTAAGTGATTTCAAGCCCCGTTTTTAATGATTTTTATGTTTTTGAAATCCCAGAAGCTCGATTTAGCTTATGTTAGCAATAATTCAACCTAGGGTTCATATTTGGAAAAATACCCATAGGTGAAATCTGTGTATTTTGGTGTTTTATGATAGAATATGAGGTTTTAAATTATGTTAGACAACTTGTGCTACTCGGTTTTGAGTGAAAACGAGTAAAAGGGCTTAATTGGTAAAAATACCTAATGTTCATAAGTACATGTTAGAGTGAGAATTTGAGGTTTCCATAGAAGAGAAAAATGTTTAGCATGTCATAAAACATAAGAATAAGGACTGAAATTAAATTTCTGAGCCTAGGGGCAAAATCGTAATTTTGTAAAAGTTAAGGGGCAAAAATGTAATTTTTCCATAATGTGATTTTTGGATTGAAATAAATAGTATGAGTGCTAAATGAGCTAAATGTGTTGTTATAGATCAAGAAAGACATGGAATCGATCGTGATCGGGGAAAAGAAAAGCTTTCGGACTAAATTATAATAATTCTAAAGTTTGCACCGAGGTAAGTTCGTACATGAATAATTTATCGATTTTTTTTATGTTATTTTATGTTGTTATCATATGAATTGGTGACTGTCCATAGAATGATTAAATGATGGAAATTTGCAAATTTAATTAGATTATGAATAAGTATTTCCCGGTTGAACCTTCGGAACAGGAACAATACGAATGACCCATTGTGAATACACGTGTGTAGTACTAAGTGTAGGCTACTACATGTACCATATTAAGTCGCATGTGTAGTACTAAGTGCAGGCTACTATGCGTACTCAATGACCTCGATCATGTGTGTAGTACTAAGTGCAGGCTACTATGTGTATCAGATGGTGAGGTCACGTGTGTAGTACTAAGTGCAGGCTACTACGTGTACCGGATTGTTGGTCGAATGTGTAGTACTAAGTGCAGGCTATTATGCGTATCAGATAGCTTCGGCTATAAGTTTGGAAAGGGGGAAATATGTGTAAACAATGGTATATTTGTTATTTTTCCGTTGAGTTCAACGGGGAAAATCGATAAAGTGGTAATATGTGAAAGTTATTATAAGGTGGTTATGTGCAATTTTATGTTTATGAAAAGTTAGGAGCTATGTGCTCGATAATTGAGTGAATTCTGGTATAACAAAAAGGACTAGGTGAAATTATGCAAGAATGAATGTTAGAAATAAAACAGTGTTGGACATCAGCAATTACATGATTTTAAAAATTTAACAAAAATCGTGGAAGCTAAATAAAAACGCAAATGATATATGAAAATAAAGCTTAATGAGTCTATTTTCACATAAAAGAAACAGGGGAAGCAAAAGAATTCTATATTGTGTGATATTTGAATTCTTGTGAAACAGGGTCTGAATGAATTTGAGATCCCTTGTTTTGACTTTAGAAATTCACCATAAATTGTAAAAAAATTATTAAGAGTCATACCTTACATGCATGGATTATTTATTGAGTCTATTTTTAGGGGAAACAAACGAAATGGTTGTTGTAATTCTGTACAGAAAGAAATTTGGTTCGTAGTGCACAGGGTTCAGAGTAGTCGTACCCTGAAACAAGGGAGACTTTAACTAATAAACTGTACTAATTTTCTCGAAAAAAAATTATAGAAAAAATTAGTAAGTATAAATATGAATCTAGTTTCCGAAAAATTTTACGGAATTTGATTTTGAGTTTTTTAGCTCGAGATATGATTTTTTTTAAACCGGGACTCCAGAAAACAACCTGTCCTGAATATGTGATTATATACTAGTATGATTGTTTTACTTTGATAAATTGAATATCAATTTCATACTTACTTACTAAGCTATATGCTTACCTTCTTTTCTTTTTCTCGTCTTATAGAATTACTAAGCCAGCTCGAGATTTGGAGATCGTCAGAGACCCATCCACACTATCAATACTTTTTGGTACTTTGTAAACACTATTTTGGGATTATGGCATGTAAAGAGGGTTGAATCATTTTGTTATATGTCATAATTAATTTGGTTTAAAATATTACTTTTCAAAATTTGATAATTTACTTGTACTTATGTAGATCTGTTAATGTTATCTATTTTGTTCAAGCTAGAGGAATTAATTATGTAAGATCAGGTAAATGTGTGATTTCATGTTTTCGTGATTTGTAATATTCCGTACCTTGTTCCGGCTTAGAATATGGGTAAGGGGTGTTACGATATGTGCATGGAAACTTGATTGTTGTTGAACCCATATATGTTTTGATGTTATTATGGAATATATGACTAACAAGGGCAATGAGGATATGTGTAGGGCTTGCGGTAAAATTAATTAAATATGCCTTACAGAATTATCTCAAAATAGGATGAATGGTAACTTAAGTACCATGTTATACGAACTTACTAAGCATTTTATACTTTCTTTGTTTTATTTCCCTCTTTTATAGTAAATTAGAATCACGTTGGATAGGAAGCTTGGCGGAGATCACTCACACAATCCATTGGCCTATTTCAGTATAATATGGTAAATAAATTATGGTTGTAATGGCATGTATAGGATGTAATGGTCATAATGGCAAGTAAATGTAAAGAATGCTTGTAATATAGACATTGGAATGGCTAGTAATGGTTTGTTTTGATATATTTGTAATGTCATACTGTGATAGCTACATATGTGTTAAGTAGTTGATTAAATTATGTCTATCATATGGGCTGAAGCAAGGCAAGAATATGAACATGTATGCATGTAATGGAATGTCATGTTGAATGATAGAGTTTGCTTAACTTGAATGCTTGAAATGGTTGGTACTTGGATGTGAGTTTAAGTGCAAGTCATTGGTGTGATTTTGGGTGAGAAATGAAGCTAGAAATGGCTTTATTTTGACCACGTGACCTGGTATATGGGTATGTGGTTAGGCCGTGTGTCCCCTGCACCTTAAACTTGAGAAAAACAGAATGCTCAGAATTGAGATACGGGTAGAGACACATGCATGTGTGTCAGCCGTGTGGGAGAGACGGCCTTGAACACGGGCATTGTCTTGGCCGTGTGAAACCTACACCTAATTTTGAAAAGAAATAATTAACCACACGACCTAGCACACGGTCATATGGTACGGCCATGTGCACAAGTCAGAGAGTTACGCGAGATCGAACACGGCCTCCAACACGGGCGTGTTCCTTGGACCACACCGGCGTGTGAGCCCTGCACCTTGGAAAAATTGTATAATTTTGCAGAAAATTATTAGAGGTCCTGATTAAGTCCCAACTCGATTCTGATGCTGGTATTGGACCTCGAGGGTCCATTAAAGGGACATTATGAATAAATCCCGATTAATGAATAGTAATTTACACAAATTATCTGAAAATGTTTTGAAAGTTTTGGTAATGCTCCAAAACCCTGTTCTGATGACGGATACGGGTTAGGGGCATTATAGTTTCTTTGTTTCTTGTGGTTATATTGTCTTTGAGATGTTTTTATTTGCTATCTTGAACTAATTTTCCAAATACATAGGGAGATGAACCCTAGGATGGATTTTGTTATTTGATTTCTATTTTTACATAATAAATACTTGGATCTTGTTCTCAATTATGTGTGCTTAAATATTGGTTTAATATTTCTAGGCTATTATTCTAGGTTTGATATGCTTAAATCAGAGGAGGAATAGACCTTTTTTAATAGTAGATCTAGCGTAATTTAGTGGAGTTGCATGCAATCCTAGAAATATGACGACATCAATCTACTGGTTTAGAGTCAAATCTAATAGTGGAATCCATATATCGAGTTAATGCAATAATAGGGGATTTAATTAGAAAGAAATTTCAATTAATCAACCTAGAGTCAGTTGCTCTTAGTATTGAAGAAAGATATTAGCATAATTTAGGGATTTCTACGGATCAAGATACTGAGTGAAGAAATTGTGTAATTTAGATTGATAGTGACAAATGAAGTATAGGTGAATTCTTTCCTAGGTATTGTTGTGCTTCTGGGTTATTATTTGATTATTTTCCTACTTTGTTCTTTGTCGTGCTCTTTAGTTAATTTTAGTTTTAATCAATCATTCTAATTTTTCGATTAAATAATAGAAAGATAGTAATTACTAGTACTTTTAGTCCTCGTGGGAACGATATCTTTACTCATCATAGCTATACTATTAATTGATAGGTGCCCTTGGCTTAATTAGATTTTTAATTGGTTTAGTACTGCAATCAAGTTTTTGGCGTCATTGTCGGGGACTGAAATATTCGAAAAACTTTATTTCTATTAATTTAGCTATTTTAATTTTTATTTTAATATTTTTGTTTTTAATTTAATTTTTATATTCTAATATTTTCGTTTATTTGATTTTGACAGGTTCTTTTGGTTTAAGACTAGAGGGAACCCGTTAAAACCGTTACTTTTTTACAGTGAGATTGAAAAGATTGTTCGCAAAAATCGTAGAAAGGTTAGAGAAGTAAGGCAAAACCAACAGAATATAGTAGACAATTAAGAGGAAAAGGATATTACTGTAGAGATGGGTGATAATAAAAATAATTAGCTAGTCCTACAGGTCTTACTCCTCGTACTATGTATAATTATGCTAAGCCCACTCTGATTAGGGCTAAATCCAGTATTGTGAGACCAACCATTACTGCAAAAAATTTTGAGCTGAAGCTGAACACAATTCAGATGAAACAATAGTATGTTCAATTTGATGGTTTGCAAGATAAAGATTCAAATACTTATTTGGTTAACTTTCTAGATATTTGCAACACATTTAAGATCAATGGTGCTATTGATGATGCCATACGCTTATGGTTGTTCCATTGTTTTTTAGGAGCAAGGAAAAACAATGGTTGAATTCATTGTCATAAGGTTCCATCACGACTTAGGATCAAATGACCAAGAAGTTTCTGTTGAAGTACTTCCCACCGGCTAAAATAGCTAAGTTGAGGAACAACATCTCTTCTTTTGCTCAAATTGATTTGGAGACATTATATGATGCATGGGAGAGATTTAAGAATCTTTTAAGAAGGTGCCCTCATTATGGGTTACCTTTTTGGATACAAGTTCAAACATTTTATAATGGTTTGAATACCTTGACTAGGAATCTAATTGATGCAGTCTGGCGGAACATTGAATAATAAGACACGTGAGGCAGATCAAGAATTTATTGAGGAGATGACAATGAATAACTATCAATGGCAAGTCATGAGAACGATATCGATTAAAGCAACCAATATTTTTAATATCGATGCAGTTTCTATGTTAGCAAATCAAGTTGAAGCTCTTGGTAAGAAAGTTGATGGTTTAAATTTTTCTAAGTAGGTAAATCCAGTAATGTAATGTGATGCGAATGGAGCGGGGATGATTAATTCAGAATGTTTTCCCTTCGGTTCTAGCATGGAACATGAGCAAGTCAACTTTATGGGTAATAATTCTAGACCTCAAAATAACCCCTATAGCAATAACTATAATACAAGTTAGAGGAACCATTCAAATTTCTCTTGAGGTGGTTGTAATATCCTGATTTTGGGCCTAGTCGGAATAGTGGTTTTGTGACCACAAAATCTGAGATAGAAATAATTATTTTATAATTATTTTTAGGTTTATGATATGATTGCATGATTGTGTGAAAATTTCGTGATGAAATCCTATGCCTAAAGTGCTTAAATTGAAATTAGGGACTAAATCGAATAATTTGCAAAACTTGCATTCTAGAAGTTTCTAGTATGAAATTATTTTGAAATATTAATTAGGAGGTCTTAAATAGAAATTTTACCAATTTCTAAGTTCATGGACAAAAATTGGACATGGATGGAATTTTTAGAAAGTTTAGTAGTAAGGGCATTTTGGTCATTTAGGGGTAAAATGAATTGAAATACAAAATTAAAAGCCAATTTTGCTCATCTTCTTCACCATGGCCGAATATAGCAAGGAGAAACCATGGCTAGGGTTTTTCAAGCTTCCAAGTTCGATTGTAAGTCCATTCTAGCCCCGTTTTTCTAGTTCTTTACGTTTTTGGAGTCCCGGTAGCTCGATTTAGCTTATGCTAGCAATAATTTAACCTAGGGTTTATATTTGGAAAAATACCCATAGGTGAAATTTGTGTATTTTGGTGTTTTATGATAGAATATGAGGTTTTAAATTATGTTAGACAACTTGTGCTACTCGGTTTTAAGTGAAAACGAGCAAAAGGGCTTAATCGGTAAAAATACCTAATAGTCATAAGTACATGTTAGAGTGAGAATTTGATGTTTCCATAGAAGGGAAAAATGATCATCATGTCATAAAACATAAGAAAATAGGCTGAAGTTTAATTTACGAGCTTTGGGACAAAAGTGTAAATATGCAAAAGTTTAGGGGCAAAATTGTAATTTTTCCAAAATATCATTTTGGATCAATTTGAATAATGTGAGTCCTAATTAGACTATATTTTAAATGATAGAGCAAGGAAAACTGAAATTCGGGCTAAAATGGGGAAAATACCAAGTTGTGGACGAAATGGTAAAAGTAGCCATTTTCGTATACGAGGTAAGTTCATATGTAAATGTTGGTAACATAGTTATTATTTTAAATGTTTTTATGTTATTTAAATGATATGATAATTATTATGAAATATTATACTCGTGATAATTGTTTGATAATATGTCAAATTATGTGATATACTTGAAAAATGTGAAATACTACCGAGTATCGGTATCGGTATTCCGTAGAAGATGGTTGAGACACATGATTGGGAAAAAGGTCCCGTTGAACCTTAGGAATGGATTAGGATACAAGTGACATGTCACTGGGATATTTGGGCATCCGAGCTTGTTGAGTTGAGTCCGAGTTCACTTATGGATGCGGAAGTCCGAACTCGTTGAGTTGAGTCCGAGTTCGTGAGATGTAACTAGGCATCCGAGCTCGTTGATTTGAGTCCGAGTTCACTTATGGATGTGAACGCCCGAGCTCGTTGAGTTGAGTCCGAGTTCGCTTATGGGCGGGTTACATAGTAGCTTGGCTACATATGTGGCACTTATGTGCAAACTTTCCATGTATCCGAATTATATTTCGATGTGTTCAACGGGTAAAGTTCTACTCAAATGGAGGAATACTCAAGATGAAAGGGACGTATTGGTAAGTGTTTTGAAATGGATACTTTGAACAGGTATGTACTTAACCCTCGGGTTCAAAAATCGATATAACAACAATATGGTGAGTGATAAATGAAAATATGATATGAATGTCTTGGTGATGATTATGCAAATGATGTTTTATGTTTGCTTATATGGTTATGTTACTTGCTATTTGCATGTGAACTTACTAAGCATTTATGCTTACTCCCTCCTTTTCATTCCTTGTAGTGTTGACAAGCCAGCTCGAAAATCGGGAGCAGATCGGAGGCACGCCACACTATCCGTATACCATCTTGGCATAATGGCTTGTATATTTTGAGTATGGCATGTATAGCATTATAATCATTTTGTATATATGGTCTTATGATATGGTTATTGAGTAGTATAAAAGTGCTTGGTAATGATTAGCCATTGGAATGGCTAATTATGATCATATTTGGTGTAATGTATGTCAAATTGCTAGTTAATCCATGGAAACCATGAAATAGGTAAAATTTACCATAAAATAGATTCAGACAATGAGTAGTGATGTGAATTTGAAAAATCATTAAAAATAGTAGAGATATAATTAGATGATGAATAAAATATGGAATTGAAGAATTATGAGTCTATTTTCATATGGAAGAAACGAAATAGGTATATGAGTTATATTTTATGAGATGTATAAATTTTTGTGAAACAGGGCCAGAGCGATTTTTGGATCCCCTGTTTTGACATTGGAAATTCACCATAAATTGTATAAAAATAATTAGAAGTCATAATTTATATGTATAGATTTCAATATTGAGTCTATTTTTAATAGAAATAAACTTCATAGTCATTGAAATTCTGTACAGAGAGATATCTGATTCGTAATACACAGAGGTCAGAGCAGTTAAACCCTAAAATAGGGGAGACTTTAACTAATAAACTGTACTAATTTGCCTATCCAAAAATTCTATAAAAAAAATTAGTAAATAGATATATGAGTCTAGATTTAGGAAAAATTTACGAATCTTGATTTCGAGTTTTGTAACTCGAGATATGATTTTTCTTGTAACTATGATGCAGGTAGCTAGAAAGCTGTGAATGTAGAAACAAATGATTCGAAGTTCTTAATTTGATAAATTATGTTCGGTAACACCTCAAGCTCGAATCCAGTGACAGTCTCGGGTGTGGGGGCGTTACATTTAGTGGTATCAGAGCAGGTTTAGTCGGTTCTCGGACTAACCTAGCATGTGTAAAAGTTTAGCTATACATGCCACTGATCTGTGATAGTGTGATGTCTTCCGACGCGTATGAGTACCGTCTTATTTAGACAGGGTACTATCTAATCGAGCTGTGCCGACCATGTTCAATGTTATGTGAAGGTATTTGAGTAAAATTATGATTATGATAAGTATCGGTTCAGAAAAGTATGAATAAAGGTTTATGGTACATATGTGATAAATATTCATATTTGCTCAATGCTCATATGATGTAGTGTATATGGCTTACTTGATAAGATGAACGGAATAAATAGAAAGTAGTAGAGGTATGAATAAAAGTCATAATATTATGATACAAATGAAAATGTCCTTGTTTTGATTTGGACGTCGAATGTTGATGAATGCTAATGATATATAATTTTTATGAGATAAAGGATTATAATGAAATGAACTTATCTATGTTAAATTGTTGGACTGAATTATATGATTGTAATGATATGTACATGATGATGCACAAAATGAAAGTTATGATTGTGGTGCAAATATCTATGTTTGTTTGGCCTTATATGATGTCATGAGCATGACTTAATTTAATTAAATGAATGGATAAGTAAAGCTATCTAGAAAACATAGAATGTATGCATAAGTATATTGTCTAAATGGGACAATAGGAAAATTGGTGTAAGCCAACATGAATGAATGATATGATTTTGATGATGTTGCTATGATGATGGAAGTTGTGTCATATGTGTATGTATAAGAAAGTCGAGTCAGAGGTCCTACAACCCCTCCCCCTTACCGAAATGGTACTTATAATGGAATTTCATGAGATTTGTATTGAATAAGTTTCCGGTTGAGAACCCAAAGAGTTAGTGATAGAATAATTATAAGTATGATCAGAGATTGGAAATGAGCTGATAAGTAAAGTCAGAGCCAGTAAAGTATCGGATTGACGTAAAGATTATTGGAATTATGCACTGTCCCAGTTAGAAAAGGAATTCTCCTTGGTAAACCGAATTACTCAGGTGCAAGGTCGAGAAAAGTGTAAATCGAAATTTATTCAGAACTAGCCTTCTTTAGTGAATGGTTTAATATGAAATTTGTGACGGCAGAACTAGTTGGGGAAATGATATTTCAAATGTGAACTATCCGAGTGTGATAGTTATGATCTGGACAGATTGTGATCTCTTTTGAGATGTTCTATGTGTTTACCCGTTCTCAGAAATATTTCTATGGCTATTGATCTTCTGAAGAAATTCTTGTTATATGGGAATGTCTTTTCATCCTAGTGTTGGATGAAAGCATTGGTATTCTGACTGGTTTATAATTTATATTGCTCTATTTCATCGAGTATTCTATTTCATTTAAATCGATAAGAATTGATGAGAGAATACATATGATATTATGATTACATTTCTTCTACTTGATGCTTCATCTGATATATATGTATGGGAAGATATATTGTTCTTGTTATATTTGATTCCAGTGGGATTAAATGATGTTTTCTTTTGGACTTTCTTTCTTTGAAGAATTATCGGGGTATTCCGTATTTTCTCTATGACTTGGGTTTTGATTCTCCGGCTTGGTTTTCGATTCTCCAGCATAGTATCGTATCTTGGGTTTCTTTATTCTGGATTTCTTTATTCTGGATTTCTCTATTTTGGATTTCTTTATTCAGTTTTCTTGTTATCTTTGTTCCATAATTTGTCAACTATGACTCGTGTTCGAAGTGCGTTCTTCAGCTCGTGATAATCATGTCAAATATGACTATACTTCTAATTGGATCTTGGTAATGTGGTGATTTTAGTATTGGGGATTTTTTTTCTAATTTCTGTGTAAGGGTTTGACATTAGTAAAGGCATAAGTGATAAAAGCGCGAGTTTCAGTCGGTATGGTGAATTATCTATTTGAAAGATTTCATGTGACAATTATTTCAGGATTATTTTTCCCAAGTCTAATAATAGAATTTCATTTTGTACGGATAAAAGAGTAAATAGTCTGAACGAGAAGTGTATATTTATTAGAAAAAGTTTGATATTAGTTAAAGTCACTACAAATGATAAGGTTTTCATTTTGTAAAAGCTGAAAAGTTTATTACATGTTGACAAAGTTCGGATAGATGAGAATATTGGTAATCAAGCGTCTGAACTAGACTAGTCTACATTGAGTAAAGACTTCCTAACTTTTTAAAGAATGTATTGTTGTATGAATTGTGATGTGTTTCAAGACGGTGAGGTAATGTGATAGTTTAGAGCATTCGATGTTACATAAAATCGGAGTTGTTAAAGGGGTTAAAGCCGAGCATTGGGATCTATCAAAATTATCCTTGTCGTCGGTGTTGATATTGGGATGGAAATGGGAAGGATTATTCTTGAGGCCATATCGAATTATTTCCATGGCGAAAGAGGAAAATGTGATGTATCCTATTGTTAAATGTTTGGCGAGATCTATAAATCATATCTGTATTGAATGAATTCCTACTCATCAGATTCATGAAAACTCAGGTCTCTTTGATTGTTGGATTTCTTGGAATTCCGGTCTCCATTAATCAAGTTAAGATCCGGATTTTATGTCATGATATCATGGGAAACTAAGAAGGGTTGAAAATTTAAGAACAGTTGAGAGTTGAGACTGTAAGCTTTCAGATCATATGAGAAATTAAAGAGATGTATTGGAGGTACAGTCTAAGTGAAAGTTTTTCGGCACCGAATATGAGATTAAAAGTGAAGACCACTTTTCTGGTAAGATTTTCGGGGACGAAAATCCCTAAAGGGGGGAGAGTTGTAATATCCTGATTTTGGGCCTAGTCGGAATAGTGGTTTTGTGACCACAAAATACGAGATAGAAATAATTATTTTATAATTATTTTTAGGTTTATGATACGATTTCATGATTGTATGAAAATTTCGTGATGAAATCCTATGCCTAAAGTGCTTAAATTGAAATTAGGGACTAAATCGAATAATTTGCAAAACTTGCATTCTAGAAGTTTCTAGTATGAAATTGTTTTGAAATATTAATTAGGAAGTCTTAAATAGCAATTTTACCAATTTCTAAGTTCATGGACAAAAATTGGACATGGATGGAATTTTTAGAAAGTTTAGTAGTAAGGGCATTTTGGTCATTTAGGGGTAAAATGAATTAAAATACAAAATTAAAAGCCAATTTTGCTCATCTTCTTCACCATGGCCGAATATAGCAAGGAGAAACCATGGCTAGGGTTTTTCAAGCTTCCACGACTGTAAGTCCATTCTAGCCCCGTTTTTCTAGTTCTTTACGTTTTTGGAGTCCCGGTAGCTCGATTTAGCTTATGCTAGCAATAATTTAACCTAGGGTTTATATTTGGAAAATTACCCATAGGTGAAATTTGTGTATTTTGGTGTTTTATGATAGAATATGAGGTTTTAAATTATGTTAGACAACTTGTGCTACTCGGTTTTAAGTGAAAACGAGCAAAAGGGCTTAATCGGTAAAAATACCTAATAGTCATAAGTACATGTTAGAGTGAGAATTTGATGTTTCCATAGAAAGAAAAAATGATCAGCATGTCATAAAACATAAGAAAATAGGCTGAAGTTTAATTTACGAGCTTTGGGGCAAAAGTGTAAATATGCAAAAGTTTAGGGGCAAAATTGTAATTTTTCCAAAATATCATTTTGGATCAATTTGAATAATGTGAGTCCTAATTAGACTATATTTTAAATGATAGAGCAAGGAAAACTGAAATTCGGGCTAAAATGGGGAAAATACCAAGTTGTGGACGAAATGGTAAAAGTAGCCATTTTCGCATACGAGGTAAGTTCATATGTAAATGTTGGTAACATAGTTATTATTTTAAATGTTTTTATGTTATTTAAATGATATGATAATTATTATGAAATATTATACTCGTGATAATTGTTTGATAATATGTCAAATTATGTGATATACTTGAAAAATGTGAAATACTACCGAGTATCGGTATCGGTATTCCGTAGAAGATGGTTGAGACACATGATTGGGAAAAAGGTCCCGTTGAACCTTAGGAATGGATTAGGATACAAGTGACATGTCACTGGGATATTTGGGCATCCGAGCTTGTTGAGTTGAGTCCGAGTTCACTTATGGATGCGAAAGTCCGAACTCGTTTACTTGAGTCCGAGTTCGTGAGATGTAACTAGGCATCCGAGCTCGTTGAGTTGAGTCCGAGTTCACTTATGGATGCGAACGCCCGAGCTCGTTGAGTTGAGTCCGAGTTCGCTTATGGGCGGGTTACATAGTAGCTTGGCTACATATGTGGCACTTATGTGCAAACTTTCCATGTATCCGAATTATATTCCGATGTGTTCAACGGGTAAAGTTCTACTCAAATGGAGGAATACTCAAGATGAAAGGGACGCATTGGTAAGTGTTGTGAAATGGATACTTTGAACAGGTATGTACTTAACCCTCGGGTTCAAAAATCGATATAACAACAATATGGTGAGATGATAAATGAAAATATGATATGAATGTCTTGGTGATGATTATGCAAATGATGTTTTATGTTTGCTTATATGGTTATGTTACTTGCTATTTGCATGTGAACTTACTAAGCATTTATGCTTACTCCCTCCTTTTCATTCCTTGTAGTGTTGACAAGCCAGCTCGGAAATCGGGAACAGTCGGAGGCACGCTCACACTATCCGTATACCATCTTGGCATAATGGCTTGTATATTTTGAGTATGGCATGTATAGCATTATAATCATTTTGTATATATGGTCTTATGATATGGTTATTGAGTAGTATAAAAATGCTTGGTAATGATTAGCCATTGGAATGGCTAATTATGATCATATTTGGTGTAATGTATGTCAAATTGCTAGTTAATCCATGGAAACCATGAAATAGGTAAAATTTACCATAAAATAGATTCAGACAGTAGTAGTGACGTGAATTTGAAAAATCATTAAAAATAGTAGAGATATAATTAGATGATGAATAAAATATGGAATAGAATAATTATGAGTCTATTTTCATATGGAAGAAACGAAACAGGTATATGAGTTATATTTTATGAGATGTTTAAATTTTTGTGAAATAGGGCCAGAGCGATTTCTGGATCCCCTGTTTTGACTTTGGAAATTCACCATAAATTGTATAAAAATAATTAGAAGTCATAATTTATATGTACAGATTTCTTATTGAGTCTAGTTTTAAGAGAAATAAACTTCATAGTCATTGAAATTTTGTACAGAGAGATATCTGATTCGTAATACACAGAGGTCAGAGCAGTCAAACCCTGAAACATGGGAGACTTTAACTAATAAACTGTACTAATTGGCCTAGCCAAAAATTCTATAAAAAAATTAGTGAGTAGATGTATGAGTCTAGATTGAGGAAAAATTTATGGATCTTGATTTCGAGTTTCGTAACTCGAGATATGATTTTTCTTGTAACTGTGGCGCAGGTAGCTAGAAAGCTGTGAATGTAGAAACAAATGATTCGAAGTTCTTAATTTGATAAATTATGTTCGGTAACACCTCAAGCTCGAGTCCGGCGACGGTCTCGGGCGTGGGGGTGTTACAGTGGTCAAGGTAATAAAAGGTCACAACCCCCTTCGGGTTTTCAGCAACCTTATTAGCAAGAGAAGAAACCGAACCTTGAGGAAATGTTGGCTAAATTTATTTTGGTGTTAGAAACTTGATTTCAAAACATTGAGACAGCTCTAAAAAAATCAGCAAGCATCGATTCAAGGGCTTAAAAATCAAATTGGATAGCTTTCCAAACTTGTTTCGGAAAGACCACAAGATAGCTTACCTAGCAACACTGAAACTAACCCAAAGGAGACCATCCACACAATCATAAGTGATGAGGTTAAGGAAAGTCGTGCCTGAAATGAAATCGAAGCTAGAAGCTGTTGTGGAAAGTAATGAGGTTGAGGAAAGTAAGAAAGAGCATAAGTTGATAATTAAATACTATAAGCCACGAGTTCCATATCTAGCAGCATTGAAGAGAGACCACATAAAAGAACAATATGGTAAATTTCTTGATCTCTTAAAAAATTGCACGTTAACTTACCGTTTGTTGAAGCCCTTTCGCAGATGCCAAAGTAAGTAAAATTTTTAAATAAGCTGTTAACAAATAAAAGGAAGTTAGAGGACTTATCGACTATAGAGATCAATGCAGTTTGCTAGGTCATTCTCTAAAATAAACTAGGCCATTCTCTAAAATAAACTACTCAACAAACTTAAAGATCTAGGGAGTTTTACTATTCCTTGTCTCATTGGCAGTTTAAATGTTGAAAAAACTTTGGCTAATTTGGGGGCTAGTATAAATGTCATGCCTTATAAGATGTTCAAAAAACTTGGTCTTGGGGAACCCAAACCCATTAGGATGAGTATTCAATTAGCGGATAGATCAAATAGATATCCTAGGGCTATTATTGAGGATGTACTTGTAAAAGTCGATAAATTTATATTCCTTGTTGATTTTGTTGTATTGGACATGCATGAGGATATTGAGGCACCTATGATCTTAGGTCAACCCCTTTTAGCCACTGTTAGAACTATTACTGATGTGGGTACTAGTGAAAAGATTATTCTTCAAGCACGTTGTAACACCCTAACCCGTATCCATCGTCGAAATAGGGTTACGGAGCATTATCATAAAATCGCATCATTAAAACATTCATTTTTAAACATTTCATTAAGCATTGAAAATTCCATTCATACACATGCATATTGTCCCTTAATCAAGCCTTTGAGGCCCTAGAAACACTTTAGAAACAATTTGGGACTAAATCGAAAACATTTGAAACATTGAGGAAACAGTTAGAAAAATTTAAACTATAGGGGTCACACGACTATATTGTAACAACCCGTTTTTAGTCAAATCAAAATAGTGGTTTCGGGACCACAAATCCAAAGTTAAAATAATTATTTTATTTTATTTTAATGTTTACAGGATGATATTATGATTGTGTGAAAATCTCGTTGAGAAATTTTATTGTTTGAGTGGTCAATTTGATAAAAAGGACTAAATCGCATCAAGTGCGAAAGTTATATTTTATTAGTTGAAGGTGTCTAATAGCTATAGAAATTTAAAATGAAGGTCCTTATATGGGTATTAGCCCATTTATAACTTAGTGGATGATAATGGCATGGCATTTGGTGTAATTAATAAATGTTTTAAAGGTTAAATAAGTAAATTGGTAATTAAAGGTAAACTAAATAAAACCAAATGAAATTATTCATTCATTTCATCTTACCCAAATCGATTCTTCTTGATAAATAGGGATAGGGATTTAGATATCTTCAATTCCTTCATTTAGGTATGATTTTTGCCCCGTTTTTAATTATTTCTATGTTTTTGAGATCGTTGCAGCTTATTCTAGCTATCTAGGAACTATTTTGCAAAACAATTAAAGGTTTAAGGTTTTTTCATTGATGAATATTGGTGTGTTTTGATGTTTAATGATAGATTATAAATGTTTGATGATAGTTATATAAGTTTTCTTAAGTGATTTTTAGTGAAAATGCAAATTAGGGATTAAATTGTGAAATATAGAAATTTTGTGGTTAAAATTGAAATAAATGAAAAATATGGACTGCTAGGGACCTAATTGAAATTTAACTAGCATGGGTTTGGGTTAAATTGCATGAATTTGTAATTTCATGAAATAAGGACTAAATTGTAAGAATTGTGAAATACTTGGGGCAAAAGTGTAAAAGTGCCTTAATGTGAGTTTTGGACTAAAATCAATAGAGAGATAATTAAATAAGTTAATTTTGATTACATATAGATCAAGAAAAGCGAAATTCAAATTTACATCGGGGAAAAACAAAGTACTCGACTAATCAACCTATTTCGCCGTTTTTACATTCGAGGTAAGTTCGTATGTACTAAGTTTCGTTATAAATGGATTTTAAGTGCTTTGATATTGCATAAACTGTGAATACAAGACTACGGACATGTTCGACGATGTAACAGCCTTAACCCGTACCTGTCGTCGGAACAGGATTTCGGAGCATTACCAGAACATTCAGGACATTTTTCCATTAAACTATGTAAATTACTATCCATTTATCGAGGTCTTCCATAACGTCCCTTGGTCGGGCCCTCGAGGCCCAATACGAGCATTAGAATTGAATCAGAACTTAATCCTTTATACCATTTCAAGCATACATAAAGATTCTCATTATAACATTCGAGTAATGTACATCAATATAAATCACATTCCATACAACACAACATTCAATTAAACATATTTACATGCCGAATTAAGTTACGCGAACTTACCTCGACACTTGTTCGCGTAAAAGTCTATAATTCGAAATCTTTTCTTTTCCTCAATCTAACCTCGAATTAGTGTTGTCTGAATCTATATAAATCAATTTAACCATCAATTTCACATATTTCATATTTAAATGGACTCAATTTACGTCCTAACTTTTCTGTAAATTCTAATTTTGTCCCTAGGCCCGAAAAATGAAACTTCTATAAATTACTCCCTATTCCAAGCCTAACCAAAGCCCCATTACAAATTTTCAAGCACATGTATTCATAAAATTTCAAAATTTTTCATCAAATTTTACAACTTTTCATTTTAGTCCCTAAATCATGTTTTCATCAAAAATTACTTTGTAAAAGTTGTTTATCTATTAATAATCTTTCATTTTCTACCATAAATTTCTAATTTTCAGCATAATACATCCATGACCCATTCTTATACCTTGATAACTTTTCAAATTAATCCCTCAAAAATAGAGCAAGAGAACTTACCCAATTAAGCCTTGAAAGTTTCCCCTCTCTCTCTTAGGGTTTCCATAAAATTTTTGGTTGAAGATGATAATAATAAGATGATATTTTCTTTTATCATCTTTTAATTAATTAAGTATTTTACTATTTCCAATTTAGTCCTTGCCCTTTTTCTATAATTTCATGGATGAGTCACCAAGAAAAATCTACATATTTTTCTTAATGGTTTAATTACCATATAAGGACCTTAAGTTTTGAATTTCATAGCTATTTGATCCTTACAGCTACTAGAATTCAACTTTCACATTTTATACG
Source organism: Gossypium longicalyx (assembly GCA_025698465.1). Classification (NCBI taxonomy): domain Eukaryota; kingdom Viridiplantae; phylum Streptophyta; class Magnoliopsida; order Malvales; family Malvaceae; genus Gossypium; species Gossypium longicalyx. The sequence goes on from CM047003.1 coordinate 57,937,710, forward strand.
ATTTAGTCCTTCTCATAATTAAGCATTAAATCGATAAAATTTTCGTATCAAAATTTTCACACGACATATCTACCATACTACAGACCATATAATAAAATAAAAATAAATCATATTTTTGGGTCAGATTTGTGGTCCCGAAACCACTGTTCCTATTTCACTAAAAAATGAGTTGTTACAACTCTCCCCCATTTAGGGATTTTCGTCCTCGAAAATCTTACCAGTAAAAAGATTCGGGTAATGGTTCCTCATAGTATCCTTCAACTCCCAGGTAGCCTCTTCTATACCGTGTCGTTGCTAAAGAACTTTTACTAAAGCTACCTTTTTATTTCTTAACTCTTTTGTTTCCCAAGCTAAGAATTTGATTGGTTCTTCACCATATGTCATATTAGGCTGAATCTCTACCTCTGTCCGAGCGATAGCATGTGAAGGATCGGATCGATACTGCCGTAGCATAGACACATGAAAAACATTGTGAATTCGATCAAGCTCTAGTGGTAAAGCTAACAGATATGCAACTGGTCCAATTCTTTCAGTAATCTCATATGGTCCAATAAACCATAGACTCAGTTTTCCTTTACGACCAAACCAGAGAACTTTCTTCCAAGGCGACACTTACAAGAACACTTTGTCACCGACTTGAAATTCTATTTCTTTTTGTTTCAAATCAGTGTAGGACTTTTGACGATCAGAGGCTGCTTTCAAGCTGTCTCGAATTACTTTCACTTTTTCCTCGGTCTCTCGGACCAAGTCAACTCTGTGTAACTTTTTCTCACTGGGTTCTGTCCAGTACAATGGATTTCTACAATTGTGTCCATACAAGGCTTTATACGATGCCATTTTAATACTAGATTGATAACTGTTATTATAAGCAAATTCAACCACAGGAAAATACCTTTCCTAGTTACCTTCAAACTCAAGTGTACAACATCGAAGCATATCTTCCAAGATCTATATTACCCGTTCAGATTGACCATCTGTTTGGGGATGAAATGTAGTGCTAAAGTGTAACTGAGTTCCCGAAGCTTCTTGCAATTTGATTTAGAATCGAGATGTAAACCGAGGACCTCTATATGAAATAATGGAGACAGGCACTCCATGCAATCTGACAATCTCAGAAATATATAATTCAGCCAATCTATCCAAGGAATAATCCATACGTACTGGAATAAAGTGTGCAAACTTTGTCAACCGATCAAAAATTACCCAAATGGCATCTTTCTTCCTTGGAGACAAGGGTAATCCCGTTACAAAGTCCATTGTAATTCTTTCCCATTTCCATTTCGGTATCGTAACTAGTTGTAATAGTCCAGAAGGCAACTGATGTTTAGTTTTTACTTGCTGACATATCAAACACTTAATACGAATACAAAAATATCTCGTTTCATTCCCAGCCACCAGTACATCTTTTTTCAAATCATTATACATTGTATTACTACCAGGATGTATAGACATGTTACCATTGTGAGCTTCATTTAAAATATTCTGTACTAGTTCTGAATCTTTCGGTACACATACTCTGCCTCTGAATAACAAACAATCATCGGTCCCAATTTGAAATTTTGAATCAGGAGTTGATTCGCTTTGCACCCGTCTTGCTTGAAACTTACTATAATTTTTCTAAGCTTTAGAGATCTATTGCAAAAACATTGGTCTAGCTTTTAGCTTGGCTATAATTGAACCATCATCAGATAACGATAACGGGTATTCATTGCTCGCAGAGTATACAAGGATTTTCTGCTCAAAGCATCAAGGATTTTCTGCTCAAAGCATCTGCTACTACATTGGCTTTTCCCAGTTGGTAGTCAATAACAAGATCATAATCTTTCAATAACTTAAGCCATCTGCGTTGTCTCAAATTCAAATCTTTCTGTCACATCAAATATTTTAGACTTTTATAATTAGTGAATATAAGACATTTTTCCCCAAACAAGTAGTGCCGCCAGATTTTCAATGCAAACACTATGGTTGCCAATTCAAGATCGTGTGTCGAGTAGTTCTTTTCTTGTGGCTTTAGCTGTCGTGAAGCATAGGCTACTACCTTAACATCTTGTATCAAAATACAGCCTAAACCATTCAATGACACATCACTGTAAACTACAAATTCCTTACTCGTTCAGGATGGACTAACACTAGAGCTTCTGTTAATAAAGCTTTTAATCTAACAAAACTCTGCTGACATTTATCAGTCCACTTAAACTTTACATCTTTCTGTAGTAAACGATTCGTTGGAGAAGTTATCATTGAAATTTTTTTTATAAACCTCAGATAATAACCAGCTAGTCCCAGAAAACTTCGGACTTTAGACACATTCTTCGGTGGCTTCCAATTAACAATGGCTGAAATTTTATTCCGGTCTACCCTAATGCCTTCAGGAGATACTATATGCCTAAGAAAACTAACTTCCCGTAACCAAAATTCACATTTACTGAATTTGGCGTCAATTGTTTCTCTTGTACAGGTTGCAACACTATTCTCAAATGCTCAGCATGCTCATTTTCATTCCGAAAGTAAACCAAAATATCATCTATAAATACCACCATAAACCTGTCTAAATACGAGCTAAAAATTCTATTCATCAAATCCATAAACACTGCAGGTGTATTTGTCAAGCCAAATGGCATCACAAAAAACTCATAGTGTCCAAACCTGGTCCTAAAAGTTGTCTTAGGTACATCTAATTCTTTTACTCGTAGCTGATAGTAACTAGAATGGAGATCAATCTTCGAAAATACAATAGCACACTTTAACTGGTCAAACAAGTCATAGATTCGAGGCAATGGATACTTGTTCTTTATTGTAACTTTGTTGAGCTGTCTATAATCAATGCACAGCCTCAACGATCCATTTTTCTTCTTTACAAATAGAACCGGTGCATCCTAAGGTAAGAAACTAGGTTGAGCAAAACCTCTATCAATTAATTCTTGCAACTGTACTTTCATCTCTTTCAATTCAGTAGGAACCATTCTGTAAAGTGCTATGGATATTAGTGTCGCTCCCGGAACGAAATCTATAGAGAATTTCAATTCTCTATCCGGTGGTAAACTAGGTAATTCTTCTGGGAATACATCAGGAAATTCACATACAATCGACACTGACTAAATCTTTAACTCAAATACTTTAGTATCCAACACATACAAAAGATAAGCATCATACCCCTTTCTAACATATTTTTATGTTGATATTACTGAAATCACATTAGGTAGTCCATCTAGTTTATCAGATTCAACATAAAGCAGTTCACCTTTCTTAGATTTCAATACAATATATTTTTGTTTACAGTTCACCACTCCATCATATTGGGTTAACCAATCCATTTCCAAAATCACTTCAAATTCATCAAATGGCAATAACATCAAATCAGTCGAAAACCAATAACCTTTTACCATCAACGGACAATTCTTACAGACTTTATATACCATAACACACTGGCCTAAGGGGTTTAAAACTTTAACCACAAATTTAGTGAATTCAACAAGTAAATTTTTAACGGACACTAGGTTCGTGCATATGTATGAATGTGTGGAACTAGGATTAATGAATGCAGTAATATCAAGATCAAGTAGAGAAAATGCACCAGTAATGTAACGCCCTAAAAATCCTTAATATTTATTTTTGTATGTTTGGGTTACACAAATTTGTATCTGCTTCAGTGGTTAAGTGTTCTGGGTGTGTGTGAGCGGTCCCAAGTTCAAGCTTCAGCTTGGGCAAATTTTTTTTCTTAATTGAATAAACCCCTAACTCTAATTAGTGGGCTTATTATTAAATATTGGAAAAACATGACAGAATGGGCCTGTTGGTTTGGTGGTTAAAAGAAGTGTTAATGAGCAGGAGGTTTGGAGTTCGAGTATTGCCGCAAGTAGGGAATTTATTTTTACTGTTGGCCATGAGAGAATTGTAGTTGATTGAAACTCTGGGAGTTTGAGGGCTGTGGGAATGTGTGGCAAATTCTTTGGGAGATTTTGGGGGGAATTTGGGTTGTTAAGGGATGTGAATAAGTGGGGATTTGGTTGAGTGATTTTATGAGTGATTTTGGGTGATAGAATTTGGGTTGAACCGAATTGTGTACGGGGACTTCGGCTGTAATTCTATTTTGTTATTTCTCTTCAAAAATTAGCTGAAAACTTTTCTCTCTTAGCTGAACTTCTCTTCTAGGGCGCCTTACATTTCTTTTTGTCTTTTGCTCCCTTTTCGCTAGTCAATTTTGGGTTTTATTTTCTGCTCTGGAGCTGGTCATCTTCTTTTTTCTTCTTCTGTTCTTGCTGAATTTCTATGAAGTGTGGGTTGGGTTAGACCATTGTTCTTTCAGTTTTTCCATTTCTTTTTCACGTTAGCCAATTCTTCTCTGCCGAATACTTATTCAGTTTTTCTACAGTGATTGTGTTGTGGGCGAGCGTTCTCTACTTTGTTCCAGGTCAAATCTTTTCCTTTTCTCCATCCATCTCTTCCTCTTCTTCATTGCCAAACCTTTTCCCTCCTTTTGGGGGCCGTCCGTATTCCCCTTTGGTTTCTGATAAGTATTCTATACTTGCTGTTAATCTGGCTCTTCATCATTGGTAAGCGCTTTTGGTATATGGTTATCTTGTTGCTTGGAATCAATGCCTATCTGGTTGCGATTGATGCCTAGGAACTATTCGAGGAGTGAAAGATATTTCATTGGTATTGAAGTGAACGAAACCTCCCTCTTTACACGATCAAAGGTAACATTGTCATTAGTTTAACACGTGTCCAACTCATGTGTTTCGATTAAGTAAAAGTTTAGGAGATTAATTTGTAATGGTTCAGTCAAATGTAGGTTTGGAGTGCTCGTGGGCTATTTGTGCACTTTCGTAAACAAGGTGTGTATGAACACGACTTCGATTATAGAAAATAGAAAAAGCCAGAATAAGTGAACATCGACGCTACACGGGCATGCTCGCTCCCGTGATTAAACATGGGCATATGATCGGTGAGGTCGGCCATGAACGATTTCATGGGCTGGGCCGTATTGAGTAGTATTGGGCCGAATTGGGCCATGTGGGCCACATGGGCATCTAGAAATTACTAGGCCAGGCCGTGTGAACCACACGGCCAATGTCATTTTGGGCCACACGGGCGTTTGGGCCCACATGGGCCCGTAATATAGGCTATGAGCCCATTTCACAGTTTGACTGCTACGATCGCAAGGGTCGCCCGAGACGACTTTGGACCCACTATAGAGTCGGTAAGCTTACCTAGAACCCTTAATTGATTGAATGACTGTTATGCCCCTATGTGATGTATGAATCTATATTCATGTATGACTATATTTTAGCATGTTATTTTTAACTATATGGAGTGCAAGTATAATATTATGATATGACATGACATGTTTGCATGATGCATTACATGGGGTTTGGTATATTACGATTGGAGGAAGTGTATTGTGCTAGCAGCTCTGTTGCATATCACTGACAGCTTTAAGCTTATTATATTACTGGTAGCTCGGCTGCAAATACTATTTAGTGCCACAACCGGTGCTAATTTGTAAGTGTAGGGATGGGTGGGTTGATTTACTCCCCATAGGAGTGTAGGGTTGGACAGGAGATAGTGTATGGTGGTTGGTTGGGTAGGACTAGCATGCTATACAATGCTTACTGATTTTTGATACTGTAATGGGCTTAGGCCCTACTACTACTGTTACTGGTACTACTATACTGTAATGGGCTAAGGCCCAACTGATTACTGTTACTGAAAAGGGCTTAGGCCCAAATTATTATTTGTTTGCATATTGTCTATTTGACTGCTTGGGGTTACACACTGATTTTTTGTAAACTCACCCCTTTTGTTCACTATACAGGTAATCCTCATGCATAGGCAGATCGGTGCAGCGAGGGACTTAGAGGTGGCTACACGACCGCGTATTTATACATTTTCGTATCTATTTATGATTTTTAAGTATGGTTATTTGGGGTTTTACTTTTATAATATGGCCTTTTTGGATTTTTATTTTTAATTTGGGGGTTTTTACTGTTTTGGTTTATAACTGTTAGTAATAGAGAGAATCGAGTTTTAAAAAAAAATCAAAATATTTTAACAAATTGCACACGAATATGCAAACTATTTTAAAAGCTTTCACAAAAAGAGATGTTTTGAAAATTAATAACGTTCTGAAAGTAAACAACTTTTGATAATGATCCATGTTTTGGAAATGAGCGGAACATCTTAGAATCAATGAAAGGTGATAAAAAGAGGACTAATAGAAAAGAGGGTTTTACTTTAATGATGACTTGTTTTATGAAAAACACTTCAATGTGACATCGCTAGATTCGACCATAACGTCTAGACCGGGTTTAGGGTGTTACATTTAGTGGTATCAAAGCCAGGTTGCAAAACTCGGCCGTGGATTTAGGTTTTAAAACTTTAATTTTTAAAGAATTACTTTCAAATGATTTGAAATGTTTTGAAATATTTTACTGAATATGTGGTACACTGAGTCTCCGGCGCCGATCCTGTAAGTTTTCTGTAACTTTTATGCATTTTGGTTAAAATGCTATAGATAGTAAATACTGAGCCTATTATAGATAGCATACTATACTGAAAATACTTTAGTAGTGAACACTAAGACAATAGTAAAATTGTAGAGAGACTACGATCTAAGAAAATGAACTTTGAATTACCAAATACCATTTTCCATAAAATATCTGTTAATAAACAATGGAACTATAAATTGATGCGTAAAATTGTTAACATAGATAAAATGCAATATGATAATGAGCACTAAAGGTACTCGGGGACAGGGTTCAAGAGGCCGCGGCAGAGGTCGTGGAGGTGCTCGAGCTGGGCCTTCGTCATCTGGCCACATGCCTAATGTAGAAATTAAGGAGGCACCGACTTCACCTGTGACTAAGACAGGGTCTCATGATCATGCGGCTGGGGATAACGTACTGTCTTAAGCCATGTTACGGATTCTGGAGAGGGTCACTGGGCCCAATACTAATGTTGTAGGCCGAGGGTCGATTACGGAACGACTCTGGTCTAATGGAGCTGAGATTTTTAGGGGTGTTGCTGGAGTTGCCCCTAATGTAGCTGAGTATCAGATTGAGGCCACAAAAAGGATCATGGACGATCTCAACTGCATCCCTGAGCAAAAACTAAAGGGTGCAGTGTCACTGCTGAGATATGAGGCTTACTAGTGGTGGCTTACAGTTAAAGAGGGCACTCACCCCGATCGACTGTCTTGGAAGTTTTTCAAGACTACTTTTTAGGAAAAGTATGTGGGTGCTAGTTATATGGATGCCTGGAGAGGGAGTTTCTGAATCTGACCCAGGGGGATAGATCAGTGGCCGAATATGAGGCTGAATTTTTGGGACTAAGCCGCTATGCATGTGGGATGGTGAAAATTAAGCACGAGTGATGTGTTTATTTCGAGGATGGTCTCAGGGATAGTTTGCAGATTCTGATAGCTCTACAAAGGGAGCGAGATTCTGCTGCATTAGTTGAAAAGGCGAAGATCACCGAGGAGGTGAAGCGCGCTGAGCGTCTAAACTGTGAGAAGGAGAGAGGAAGGAATAAGAAGGATTCGGAGCCCTCGAGTTCCTTTCTGAGGCCTAAGAAAAAGGCCAGAGTTGATGGGCCGGTCAGAGTTGGGGCCCCTATTGCTGTTACTGGACCGTAGCCCTATGCTGATTGTGGGAGATGCTATCAGGGCCAGTGCTGGAAAAGGACTAGAGCATGTTTGAGGTGCGGTTCATTGGAGCATCGTATCAGAGAGTGTCCACGGAGGCCCGATCAGATGCAAGCTACAAGTTTGAGTACTACACAGCCGCTGAGGGGTGTTCAGCAGCCACCGAGAGGCTGTGGTCAGGCCAAAGGTGGTAATGGTTTGGGTCGTGGTCAGAGAGCACCAGGCAGAGGTGCTGGGCATATTGAGGTGAGGCAGCCAGCTCTAGTTTATACTGCATGTCACTGAGAGGATAGAGATGCTCTGGATGTTATCACGGGTACATTCTTTAACTATGATGTACCTTATATTGCACTAATAGATATAGGATCTACTCACTCCTATATAGCTTGTACTATGTCTGAGACTTTGGGTATTTTAGTGGAGAGCACTACGACTGAGGTTACTATACTAGGTCCATTGGGGTAGTTGGTGAGGGTAAATAAACTATTTAAAGATGTTCCTTTGGAGGTTCAAGGGGTTATCTTTTTGGCGGATTTGATAAAACTTCCTTTTGGAGAATTTGATTTAATACTGGGAATAGACTGGCTGGTTAAACATCGAGTGAGCTTGGATTGTGCTACTAAGCAGATGGTACTGAGAACTATGGAGGACGACAAGGTAGTTGTAGTTGGGGAACATTGGAACTACTTGTCGAATGTAATTTCTGCATTAAGGGCCAAGAAGTTGGTTCGTAAGGGATGTGAGGTGTTTCTGGCCTATATTAGTGTTCCAAATTCTGGGGTTTCTTCTATTAAAGATATCAGAATGGTTAAAGACTTTCCGGATGTCTTTTCTGATGAGCTACTTGGGTTACCTCCAAACTGTAAAGTTGAGTTTGGGATGGAGCTCTTACCTGATACAGCTCCGGTGTCCATCGCCTATTATAGAATGGCACTGAAGGAGCTTGTGGAGCTTAAAGCTCAGATTCAAGAATTGTTAGATCGTGGGTTCATCCGCCCTAGTGTATTTCCGTGGGGAGCACTAGTTTTTTTTTGTGAAAAAGAAGGATGGATCTATGCGTATGTGCATCGATTACCGGCAATTGAATACATTGACCATTAAGAACAGGTACCCCATACTGAGGATAGATGATTTGTTCAACCAATTTCGAGGAGCTTCTGTACTCTCTAAGATTGATCTCCGATCTGGGTACCATCAACTGAGGGTCAAAGAGACTAATGTATACAAGACAGCATTTAGGACTCATTATGGTCATTACGAGTTCCTAGTGAGGCCATTTGGACTGACGAATGCACCTGTAACGCCCCGTACCTGAGACCGTCGTCGGAGTCAAGCACGAGGTGTTACTAAACTTAATTTCATCAATTAAACAGTTTAAACAATTTATTTTTAAAATTTCCAGACAAGCTGGTTAACTGCATCACAGTCACTTAAAAATTCATATCTCAAGTTCTGAAACTCAAAATCCAATTCTGTAAATTTTCCCTGAAACTAGACTCATATATCTATTTACTAATTTTTTTCTAGAATTTTTGGCTAGGCCAATTAGTACAGTTTCTTAGTTAAAATCTCCCCTGTTTCAGGGTTCGACTGCTCTGACCTCTGTGTATTACGACTCAGATATCTCTCTGTACAAAATTTCAATAACTATGAAGTTTGTTTATATTAAAACTAGGTTCCATAAGTAACCTGTACATATAAAGCATAAGTTCTAATTACTTTTATACAATTTATGGTGAATTTCCAAAGTCAGAACAGAGAATCCAGAAATCACTCTAGCACTGTTTCACAAAAATTCAAATCTCTCATAAATTATAATTCATATACCTGTTTTGTTCAATTCATATGAAAATAGACTCATTAAGATTCAATTTCATAACTTACTCATCATTTAATTCCATTTCTACTATTTTTAGTGATTTTTCAAATTTACATCACTACTGCTGTCAGATTCTGTTTTATGGTAAATTTCACTTTACTAAGGATTTTCATGGACTAAATATCATTTTAAACATACATAACATCAAATATGGCTTAGATTGGCCATTCCAATGGCTAATCATTTACAAACCCTTTTCTTGCCAAACCATAGCCATATCATAAGATCAATTACACAAAGTGAGTATTTTGTCATACATGCCACATTCAAAATATATAAGTCATTTTACCGTTTTAAGCCTTCGGATAGTGTGAACGAGTCTTCGACCTATCCCGATTCTCAAGCCGGCTTGTCAAAACTACAATGAAAGAAAAGGAGGGAGTAAGCATAAATGCTTAGTAAGTTCACATGCAAATAGCAAGTAACATAATCATGCAATTCCACATAAAAACATCATTTGCATAAACAACACCAAGACATTCATGTTACATTTGCATTTAATATCACGCTACGATTTCATCATACCATGTTCTCAACCCAAAGATTTAAGCACATACCTATCAAATTTTCTCATTTACCACACTTACCAACATGCCACCTTCATTTTAGGCATTCTCCTTATTCTCTTAAGATTCACCCGTTGAACACATCGGAATATAATTCGAATACACGGAAAGTTTGTACATAAGTGCCACATATGTAGCCAAGCTACCATGTAACCCGCCCATAAGCGAACTCAGACTCAACTCAACGAGCTCAGGCGTTCGCATCCATAAGTGAACTCGGACTCAACTCAACGAGCTCGGATGCCTAGTTACATCTCACGAACTCGGACTCAACTCAACGAGTTCGGACATTTGCATCCATAAGTGAACTCGGACTCAACTCAACGAGTTCGGATGCCCAACCATCCTAGTGACATGTCACTTGTATTCTAATCTATTCCCAAGGTTCAAATGGGCTTTTTCCTCGATTACACATCTTTGCCGTCTTCCACGGAACATCGAAACCGATACTCGGTAGCAATTCATAATTTACATATTATTCAATAATAACCATAAAGCATAATAGTTCATGATATTAATCATCATATCACATAAATAATATTAAATTACTTAGAATGGCAATTATGTTACTACATTTACACATGAACTTACCTCGGTATAAAATTATTAACAATCGAGGCTATTCTTCGTAAACTTTGTTTTTCCCTCAATCACGACTTGAATCTCGTTTCTCTTGATCTATAATGCCAAATTAATCTTATTTAATACATACATTCATCAAAACAGCATTTAATACGAACTTTGTCAAAATTACATTTTTGCCCCTAAACTTTTGCATAATTACACTTTTGCCCCTAGGCTCGGGAATTAAACTTCATCCCATTTTCTTATGTTTTATGACATGCTGATCATTTTTCCCTTGTATGGCAGCATCAATTTCACACTCTAACATGTACTTATGACTATTAGGTATTTTTACCGATTAAGCCCTTTTCTCGTTTTCACTTAAAACCGAGTAGCACAAGTTGTTTTAGCATAATTTAAAGCCTCATATTCTATCATAAAACACCAAAATACACAAATTTCACCTATGGGTATTTTTCCAAATATGAACCCTAGGTTGAATTATTGCTAGCATAAGCTAAATCGAGCTACCGGGATTCCAAAAACGTAAAGAACATTAAAAACGGGGCTTGGAATCACTTACTATAGAGCTTGGAAGCTTGAAACAAACCCTAGCTGTGGGGAACCCTTTAATTTTCGTCCTAATGAAGAAGATGGACATATTTTTCCATCTTTTTCCTTTTTTTAATCTTTTAATTACCAAATGACCAAAATACCCTTAATACCTTTCTTTGAAAATTTTCATGTACAAGCCCATTTTTGTCCAAAATTTTAGAAATTGGTCAAATTGCTATTTAAGACCTCCTCATTAATATTCCAAAGTAATTTCATGCTAAAAACTTCTAGAATGCAAGTTTTGCAACTTATTCGATTTAGTCCCTAATTTCAAATTAAGCACTTTATGCATAGAATTTCGTCACGAAATTTTCACACAATCATGCAATCATATCATAAACATCAAAATAATTATAAAATAATTATTTCTATCTCGGATTTGTGGTCACGAAACCACTATTCCGATTAGGCCCTAATTCAGGATATTACAACTCTCCCCCCTTTAAGGATTTTCGTCCTCTAAAAATCTTACCAGAAATGTGTGGGTATTGATTTCTCATAGTTTCCTCGGGTTCCCATGTAGTCTCTTCTACCCCGTGCTTTTGCCACAATACTTTCACGAGAGCGACACTTTTATTTCTTAGTTGCTTGACCTCTCGAGCTAAAATCTTAATCGGTTCTTCTTCGTAAGTCATATCCGGTCGTAGCTCAATTTCTGTCGGTGAAATTATATGTGAAGGATCCGAACGTTACCGACGTAACATAGATACGTGGAACACATCATGAATCTTCTGTAATTCAAATGGCAATGCTAACCGATAAGCTACTGGTCTAACTCTTTCAATTATTTCATACGGCCTAATAAAACGCGGACTCAACTTGCCCTTCCGTCCAAATCTAAGAACTTTCTTCCATGGAGACACTTTCAAAAATACCTTATCACCAATTTGAAACTCGATTTCTTTTCATTTCAAATCCGCATAAGATTTCTGTCTATCCGAAGCAGCTTTCAAACAATCTCGAATCACTTTAACTTTTTCTTCGGTTTCTTTTATTAAATCAACTCCATAAATTTGATTTTCCTTGAGTTCAGTCCAATACAATGGTGTCCGACATTTACGACCATACAATGCTTCATAAGATGCCATCTTCAAACTCGTCTGATAACTATTATTATAAGCAAATTCTACTAACGGTAAATACCTTTCCCAACTACCTTGAAATTCCAATACACAACATCTGAGCATGTCTTCAAGAATCTGAATTACTCTCTCTGATTGTCCATCAGTTTGTGGATGAAAGGCAGTGCGAAAATTTAACTTTGTACCTAATGCCTCTTACAACTTTTGCCAAAACCGTGAAGTAAATCTCGGATCTCTATTCGAAGTGATTGATAAAGGTATTCCATGAAGTCTAACAATCTCACGGATATACAATTCAGCCAACTTATTAAGAGAATAATCCGTACGTATCGGAATAAAATGAGCCGATTTAGTCAGTCTATCAACTATTACCTAGATGGCATCTTTCTTCCCCGGAGTTAATGGCAATCCTAATACAAAATCCATAGTAATCCGATCCCGTTTCCATTCAGGAACCATGATAGGCTGGAGTAGTCCCGAAGGTACTTGTTGTTCAGCTTTCACTTGTTGACAAACTAAGCACTTTGATACAAACTCGGAAATATCTCTCTTCATTCCACTCCACCAGTACATTTTCTTCAAGTCATTATACATTTTCGTACTGCCCGGATGAACCGTCAAACAACCATTATGTGCTTCATGCAAAATCTTTTGAATCAACTCATTATTTTTCGATACACAAATCCGATTTTTAAACATCAAACAACCATCAGAATCGATTTTGAAATCTGACCCCGTATCAGCTTCACACTGTTTTCTCTTGGCTTGCAAATCTTCATCGCTTCTCTGAGCTTCAGAAATCTCTTGTAAAAACATCAGTCTTGCTCTTAACTCTGCTAGAATCGAACCATCATTTGATATCTTTAACCGAGTGTTCATAGCTTTCAAAGCAAATAGTAATTTTCTACTTAAAGCATCGGCAACCACATTCGCTTTTCCCAGATGGTAATCAATAACAAGCTCGTAATCTTTCAATAACCCCAACCATCTTCGCTGTCTCAAATTCAAGTCTTTTTGTGACATCAAGTACTTAAGACTTTTGTGGTCGGTATATACTCGGCATTTTTCACCATACAGATAATGTCGCCAAATCTTCAAAGCAAATACTATAGCAGCCAATTCCAAATCATGAGTCGGATAATTTCTTTCGTGAGATTTTAACTGCCTCGAAGCATAAGCCACCACTTTTCCTTCTTGTATAAGTATACATCCTAAGCCATTTCGAGAAGCATTACCATACACCACAAACTCTTTACCTGATTCGGGTTGTACCAACACTGGTGCTTCAGTTAATAACTTTTTCAATTCTTCAAAACTCTGTTGACATTCTTCCGTCCACTCAAACTTAACATCCTTTCGGAGTAGTCTAGTCATAGGAGCAGCAATTATAGAAAATCCATTTACAAACCACCGATAATACCCAGCTAGCCCCAAGAAACTTCTAATTTCAGTTACATTTTTCGGTGGTTTCCAATCAACAATGGCCAAAATTTTACTAGGATCAACCCGTATACCATCACTTGAAACAATATGACCCAAAACTCCAACTTCCTGAAGCCAAAATTCACTTTTACTAAACTTGGAATATAACTGCTTATCTTTCAAATTTTGCAAAACTATCCTCAAATGCTCAGCATGCTCTGTCTCATCTTTTGAATAAATTAAGATATCATCAATAAACACCACAACAAATTTGTCCAAATATGGCCAAAATATACGATTCATCAAATCCATAAACATAGCAGGAGCATTTGTTAATCCGAATGGCATGACCAAATATCCATAATGACCGTACCTTGTTCTAAAAGCAATTTTAGGCACATCCGACTCTTTTACTCGTAGCTGGTAATACCCAGATCTCAAGTCAATCTTTGAAAACCATGTTGCTCCTTTTAGCTGATCAAATAAATCATCAATTCTCAGCAACGGATACTTGTTCTTGATTGTCACCTTGTTTAGCTGCCGATAGTCAACACACAATCTCATAGAACCATCCTTCTTTTTCACAAATAACACGGGAGCACCCCAAGGTGAAAAACTCGGTCTTACAAAGCCTTTGTCAGTTAACTCTTGCAACTGCGACTTTAATTCCTTCAACTCTACTGGTGCCATTCTATACGGAGCAATCAAGATCGGAGCTATTCCCGGTATCAAATCAATACCAAATTCTACTTCTTCGATCGAGGCAAACCGGTAATTCTTACGGAAATACGTCGCAAATTCACACACAACCTAAGACTCGATTCAACTTTCTTTTCAACTTCTTTTGTATTAATTACATATGCCAAATAAGCTTCATAACCCTTTCTCAAATATCTCTGAGCCGACATTGAAGAAATCATACTAGATAATGCCTCTGATTTGCTTAGTTCAACCCGTAGAATTTCACCACTTTCACACTTTAGTTCTATAACGTTTTCTTTGCAATTTATTATAGCATCATGCAATGTCAATCAATCCATACCCAAAATAACATCAAATTCATCAAACGGCAACAACATCAAGTCGGCCGAAAAGTAATGACCCCGAATCATTAAAGGGCATTTCTTGTATACTTTATCAACTATCACACATTTGCCTAACGGATTCGATACTTCAATCATAAATTCTATGTTCTCAACAGGTATATTCATACTAGATACCAGTTTCATGCATACATATGAATGAGTAGAACCAGGATTAATCAAAGCATTAACATTAACATCATAAAGAGAAAATATACCAGTAATCACATCGGGCGATGAAGCATCTTCACGTGCCTTTATGGTATAAGTTCTAGCTGGAGCCCTTGCTTCAACTCAAGAAACTCTTTACGCTTTTGATCAACAAATCTTTCACTGATGTATTTCTTTCTAAATTCTTCTTGAAAGAATTCTCAAGTCACCTTTTCTTTCGGTACCACTGAAATCAATGTCTTTCACCAATGATAGGCTGAATCCCTTAACAATGATATAGCACATTTCAAGCATTCCTCAGATGTACACGACAATTCATCAAATACTCAAATAGAATTCTCGAGCCAAAACTCTGCTTTCTCAGCATCATCATCAACATTTGCCCTGAATTTTTTAGCCCCTTGCTTACGGATTCTGTCAACTGGAGTTCTGTGAAGTTTCATCAGATCCACACCTTGAGGCATCGGGGGTACAGGTTGAGGAATCGGGGGAGGTAGGGGAGGTTGTGCATTCGGGTTCGTATGAACGAACTCAGTATACCAGACACTCATTATCTGGATAAAGGCTTCTCGAGCCCCTTCTCCTCCTCCTTGACCAATAGTAGGAGGTGGATTTTCGGTTGGCACCGCCCCTTCAGCCGGAGCTGGTGCATTACTCTCTACATCATCAGCCGCAACTGGATCAGGATCCATTTACTATAAAAAAAATCATTTAAAAGGTCAGAAGTCGTCACACTATCACAATATATATATGGCATGTATAGCAAAACCCGTACATACAGCACATTAGTCCGAGAACCGACTAAACCTGCTCTGATACCACCAAATGTAACGCCCCGTACCCGAGACCATCGTCGGAGTCGAGCACTAGGTGTTACTAAACTTAATTTCATCAATTAAACAGTTTAAACAATTTATTTTTAAAATTTCCAGACAAGCTGGCTAACTGCGTCATAGTCACTTAAAAATTCATATCTCAAGTTCCAAAACTCAAAATCCAATTCTGTAAATTTTTCCTAAAACTAGACTCATATATCTATTTACTAATTTTTTTTCTAAAATTTTTGGCTAGGCCAATTAGTACAGTTTCTTAGTTAAAATCTCCCATGTTTCAGGGTTCGACTGCTCTGACCTCTGTGTATTACGAATCAGATATCTCTCTTTACAGAATTTCAATGACCATGAAGCTTGTTTATATTACAAATAGACTCCATAAGGAACCTTTACATATAAAGAATGACTTCTAATTATTTTTATACAATTTATGGTGAATTTCCAAAATCAAAACAGGGGATCCAAAAATCACTCTTGCCCTGTTTCACAAAATTTCAAATGTCTCATAAATTATAATTCATATACCTGTTTTGTTCAATTCATATGAAAATAGACTCATTAAGATTCAATTTCATAACTTACTCATCATTTAATTCCATTTCTACTATTTTTAGTGATTTTTCAAATTTACATCACTACTACTGTCAGATTCTGTTTTATGGTAAATTTCACTTTACTAAGGATTTTCATGGACTAAATATCATTTTAAACATACATAACATCAAATATGACTTAGATTGGCCATTCCAATGGCTAATCATTTACAAACCCTTTTCTTGCCAAACCATAGCCATATCATAAGATCAATTACACAAAGTGAGTATTTTGCCATACATGCCACATTCAAAATATCTAAGCCATTTTACCGATTTAAGCCTTCGGATAGTGTGAACGAGTCTTCGACCTATCCCGATTCTCAAGCCGGCTTGTCAAAACTACAATGAAAGAAAAGGAGGGAGTAAGCATAAATGCTTAGTAAGTTCACATGCAAGAAGCAAGTAACATAATCATGCAATTCCACATAAAAACATCATTTGCATAAACAACACCAAAACATTCATGTTACATTTGCATTTAATATCATGCTACGATTTCATCATACCAAGTTCTCAACCCGAAGATTTAAGCACATACCTGTCAAATTTTCTCATTTACCACACTTACCAACATGTCACCTTCATTTTAGGCATTCTCCTTATTCTCTTAAGATTCACCCGTTGAACACATCGGAATATAATTCGAATACACGAAAAGTTTGTACATAAGTGCCACATATGTAGCCAAGCTACCATGTAACCCGCCCATAAGCGAACTCGAACTCAACTCAATGAGCTCGGGCGTTCATATCCATAAGTGAACTTGGACTCAACTCTACTAGCTCGGATGCCTAGTTACATCTCACGAACTCGGACTCAACTCAACGAGTTCGGACATTTGCATCCATAAGTGAACTCAGACTCAACTCAACGAGTTCGGATGCCCAACCATCCTAGTGACATGTCACTTGTATTCTAGTCTATTCCCAAGGTTCAAACGGGATTTTTTCTCAATTACACATCTTTGCCGTCTTCCACGGAACATCAAAACCGATACTCGGTAGCAATTCATAATTTACATATTATTCAATAATAACCATAAAGCATAATAGTTCATGATGTTAATCATCATATCACATAAATAATATTAAATTACTTAGAATGACAATTATGTTACAACATTTACACATGAACTTACCTCGGTATAAAATTATTAGCAATCGAGCCTATTCTTTGTAAACATTGTTTTTCCCTCGATCACGACTTGAATCTCGTTTCTCTTGATCTATAATGCCAAATTAATCTTATTTAATACATACATTCATCAAAACAGCATTTAATACGAACTTTGGCAAAATTACATTTTTGCCCCTAAACTTTTACATAATTACACTTTTGCCCCTAGGCTCGGGAATTAAACTTCATCCCATTTTATTATGTTTTATGACATGCTGGTCATTTTTTCTCTTGTATGTCAGCATCAATTTCACACTCTAACATGTACTTATGACTATTAGGTATTTTTACCGATTAAGCCCTTTTTCTCGTCTTCACTTAAAATCGAGTAGCACAAGTTGTCTAGCATAATTTAAAACCTCATATTCTATCATAAAACACCAAAATACACAAATTTCACCTATGGATATTTTTCCAAATATGAACCCTAGGTTGAATTATTGCTAGCATAAGCTAAATCGAGCTACCGGGATGCTAAAAACGTAAAGAACATTAAAAACGGGGCTTGGAATCACTTACTATGGAGCTTGGAAGCTTGAAACAAACCCTAACTATGGATAACCCTTTAATTTTCATCCTAATGAAGAAGATGGACATATTTTTCCATCTTTTTCCTTCTTTTAATCTTTTAATTACCAAATGACCAAAATACCCTTAATACCTTTCTTTGAAAATTTTCATGTACAAGCCCATTTTTGTCCAAAATTTTAGAAATTGGTCAAATTACTATTTAAGACCTCCTCATTAATATTCCAAAGTAATTTCATACTAAAAACTTCTAGAATGCAAATTTTGCGCAAGTTTTGCAACTTATTCGATTTAGTCCCTAATTTCAAATTAAGCACTTCATGCATAGAATTTCGTCACAAAATTTTCACACAATCATGCAATCATATCATAAACATAAAAATAATTATAAAATAATTATTTCTATCTCGGATTTGTGGTCACGAAACCACTATTTCGATTAGGCCCTAATTCGGGATATTACAGCACCAACGGCTTTTATTGATCTGATGAACTGAGTGTTCTAGTCCTATCTAGATCAGTTTGTAGTGGTTTTTATTGATGATATCCTGGTGTATTCAAGGAATGAGGATGAACATGATGAACATCTATTCTGAGGGAGAAACAACTGTACGCCAAGTTTAGTAAATGTGGATTCTAGTTACGAGAGGTAACATTTCTGGGCCATGTGGTATCTGCTGAAGGGATTATGGTTGATCCTTGAAAGATTGAGGCTGTGTTGGATTGGAAGCTGCCTAAGACTGTATCTGAGATTCACAGTTTTCTGGGACTGGAAGAGTATTATCGATGATTTGTAGAGGGGTTTTCATTGATTGCAGCACCTCTGACTAAGCTGTTATGTAAGGGTGTGCCATTTAATTGGACTGATATGCAGTAGGAGAGCTTCGAGAAGCTCAAGAAGGTACTGACTAAGGCTCCTGTCTTAATACAGCCAGAATCAGGGGAAGCGTTCACTGTCTACAGCGATTCATCACATGTTGGTTAGGGATGTGTGTTTATGCAAGAGGGTAAAGTGGTAGTATATGCTTCTCGTCAGCTTAAGACTCATGGGACAAATTATTCGACACACAACTTGTAGTTGCCTGCAGTGGTATTCACACTGAAAATGTGGAGGCATTACCTGTACGGTGAGAAGTGTATCATTTACACTGATCACAAGAGTCTCAAATATCTCCTCACTCAGAAGGAGCTAAATCTTAGGCAGCGTAGATGGATTGAGCTGCTTAAAGACTATGACTGTAGGATCGAATACCATCCTAGAAAGGCCAATGTGGTGGCGGATGCACTGAGCCGTAGGGCTATGATTGATTTGAGGGCGATGTTTGCTCATCTTAGTTTATTTGATGATGGTAGTTTGTTGGTCGTACTTCAAGTTAAACCGATGTGGATTGAGCAGATTAGGGGTAAACAGTTGGAGGATGAGTCACTGGGTCTTTGTTTTCGACAGGTTAAGAGTGGGGATACAGTGGATTTTGGACTGAATAGCGAAGGGGTGCTCTGTTTTCGTGGGAGAATTTGTGTACCAAAGGATACTGATTTGAGGCAGTCTATACTGCGAGAGACGCATAGTAGCCCTTATGCTATGCATCCTGATGGAAATAATATGTATCGAGACCTTCATGAGTTATATTTGTGGTCAAGTCTTAAGCGTGAAGTTACCAACTTCGTGGGGAAGTGTCTGGCTTGCCAGCAAGTTAAGGCTGAACATCAATTACCTTCTGGGTTGCTTCAGCCAGTTAAAATTCCACTTTGGAAGTGGGAGAGAGTTACTATGGACTTCGTTCTGGGCTGCCCCTAATGCCTACTAAGAAGGATTCAGTATGGGTCATCATGGATCGATTGATCAAATCTGCCCATTTTATACTAGTTCGTACTGATTACTCTTTGCAGAAGCTGGCTAGACTGTATGTGTCGGAGATAGTGAGACTGCATGGGGTACTGGTTTCAATAATATCTTATAGGGATCCTCGCTTCACATTCCGGTTCTGGAAGAAGTTACATGAAGCTCTGTGTACGAGACTGGACTTCAGTACTGCGTTCTATCCTCAGACAGATGGTTAGTTAGAGAGGGTGATTCAGATACTGGAGGACATGTTAAGGAGTTGTGTGATTGATTTCCAAGGCAGTTGGGAGGATTACTTGCCGCTAGCAGAGTTTGCTTATAACAATAGCTATCAGTCTAGCATACAGATGGCACCTTATGAGGCATTATATGGTCGTAGGTGTCGCACTCCTTCGTGTTGGACTGAGTTGGGTGAGCAGCGTGTTCTGGGCCCTGAATTAGTTTCTGATACCGAGGATAAAGTTAGACTGATTTGGGATCGACTGAAAGCAGCACCAGATAGACAGAAGTCATATTCAGATCTGAAGTGTAGAGAGATTGAGTATTCTATGGGGGACTTCATTTTTCTCAAGGTCTCGTCATGGAAGAAGGTACTGAGGTTTGGACGTAAGGGCAAGTTGAGTCCTAGGTTTATTGGGCCTTACCGCATACTGAAACGTGTTGGACCGATTGCCTATCAGTTGGAGTTACCTCCAGAGTTAGATCGGATTCATGATGTGTTCCACATCTCTATGTTGAGGCGCTAACACTCTGATCCCGTGAATATTATTTCGGTTGAGGAGATTGAGGTAAGGCCAGATTTGACCTTTAAAAAGGATTCGGTTCAAATATTAGAACATGATGTCAAGGTTTTAAGGAGGAAGTCTATTCCACTAGTGAAGGTTCTGTTGCGCAATCATAGCTCGGAGAAGGCCACATGGGAACCTGAGGAGGTGATGCGATAACAATACCCTCATCTATTTTGATCAGGTAAAATTTTGAGGCCGAAATTTCCTTTTAAGGGGTAGAGTTGTAACGCCACAAAAATCCTTAATTTTTATTTTCGTATGTTTGGGTTACACAAATCTGTATCTGCTTCAGTGGTTAAGTGTTCTGGGTGTGTGAGAGAAGTCCCAAGTTTAAGCTTCAGCTTGGGAAAATTTTTGTTTATTAATTGGATAAACCCCTAACTCTAATTAGTAGGCTTATTATTAAATATTCGAAAAACATGACAGAATAGGTGATAAGCCATAAAAGTAACATGTTTTTAATCCCATTCTT
This sequence comes from Gossypium longicalyx, assembly GCA_025698465.1. Lineage (NCBI taxonomy): Eukaryota > Viridiplantae > Streptophyta > Magnoliopsida > Malvales > Malvaceae > Gossypium > Gossypium longicalyx. The sequence goes on from CM047003.1 coordinate 57,958,969, forward strand.
GATGCGTTTTTGGATGATTTATTATATGAATTAGTGAATTTGATGCTCCTAATCTTTTAAATTCATGTTTCTATACTTAGGTGAGCATAGGGGAGCAAAAGGAGCAAAAATGAGTCAAAATCAGGCAAAAAGAGCTGTTTCCAATATCCACACGGCCTGGGCGCTTCCACACGGGCTGGCAACACGCCCATGTGCCAGTCTGTGTCTATTTCGCACCCTGCTTCCTTGTTACGCAGAAAAACCCTATTCTTAGGGTTTCTGAGCATTCTAAAGTCTATAAATACACACTAGAAGAGGACCTAAAAGGGAGAACAGAGAGCAGAAAGCATAAATTACTCGAAGGAAGCCATTGGAATCATCTCGAAAGTAGATCCACTTCAATATTGAAGATCTCCATTCAAATTTCTCTCAAAGTTTATTTGGGTTTTTTATGTCTTGTTGTTTTTCTAAATTTGAGATGTTTTCCTTTTTCATTATGAACTAAATTCCTTAGATACCTAGGGAAGATGCAACCTATGACAGATCTTATTATTTAATATTTTAAATTTAATGATAAATACTTGTTCTTGTTCTTAATTATGCGTTTTTAGTTCTTGAATCTAATATTTTTAGGATATTAATTCAAGTAGATGTGCTTATTCAGTGGAGCAAAAGCCCCTGTTTGAGAGTAGAACTACCATAATTAAGCAGAGTTGCATGCAACCCTAGAAATAGGGTGACGTAAATCTACCAGATTAATGTCAAATCTAATAAGGGAATCCATAGATTGAGTTAATGTGATAATAGGGGTTTTAATTAGATAAATATTTCAATTAATTAACCTAAAGTCAGTTGTTCTTAGTCTCGAAAGAGATATTAACATAATTTATGGATTTTTCAGATCAAGACAAGTGAATAAATCGTTTAATTCAGAGTCAGTATAATAAGTGAAGTCTAGGTGGATTCTTCCTTGGGTATTGTCTTTATTATTGGTTTATTCGATTATTTTCTTCACTCTCGATCGTGTTCATTAGTTAATTAGTTTAGTTAATTTTAGATTAAAACAAATCCCTTTTATTTTAGGCTAAATAAAAGAAAGATAGTTAATACTAGTACCTTTAGTCCTTGTGGATACAATATTCTAGACACACCATAGCTATACTACCATTCGATAGGTGTGCTTGCCTTAGTCGTGATCGTAGTCTAGTTTAATGATTCGTAAAACGATCATCAATGGGCCTATTGGCCTTGTGGTTAAAAGAAGTGTTAATGAGCAGGAGGTGTGGAGTTCGAGTATTGGCACAAACAGGGAATTTATTTTTACTGTTGGCCATGGAAGAGCTGTAATTGACTGAAACTCTGGGAGTTTGAGGGGTGTGGGAATGTGTGGCCAATTCTTTGGGAGAGTTTGGGGGAATTTGGGTTGTTAAGGGATGTGGATAAGTGGGGATTTGGTTGAGTGATTTTAGGAGTGATTTTAGGAGTGATTTTGGGTGATAGAATTTGTGTAGAACCGAATTGTGTAGGGGGGATTTCGGCTGTAATTCTATTTTGTTATTTCTCTCTAAAAATTGGCTAAAAACTTCTCTCTTAGCCAAAATTTTCTTTTAGGGTGCCTTATATTTCTTTTCATCTTTTGCTCCCTTTTTGCAAGTCAGTTTTGGGATTTGTTCTCTGCTCTGGAGTCGGTCATCTTCTTTTTTCTTTTTCTGTTCTTACCGAATTTCTGTGAAGTGTGGGTTGGGCTAGATATTGTTCTTTCCGTTTTGCCATTTCTTTTTCATGTTAGGCAATTCTTCTCTGCCGAATACTTATTTGGTTTTTCTACTGTGATTGTGTTGTGGGTGAAGGTTCTCTACTTTGCTCCAGGTCGAATCTTTTTCTTTTCTCCATCCGTCTCTTCCTTTTCTTCAATACTGAACCTTTACCTCCTTTTGGGAGTCGTTTCTGTTCCCTTCGATTTCTGGTAAGTATTTTAGACTTGCTATTAATCTAGCCCATCATCGTTGGTAAGTGCTTTTAGTATATGGTGATCTTGTTGCTTGGAATCAATGCCTATTTGATTGCGGTTGATGCCTAGGAACTATTTGAGGAGTGAAAGATATTTCATTGGCATTGAAGTGAACGAAACCTCCCTCTTTACTCGATCGAAGGTAACATTGTCATTAGTTTAACACGTGTTCAACTCGTGTGTTTCGATTAAGTAAAGGCTTAGGAGATTAATTGGTAATGGTTCGGTCAAATGTAGGTTTGGAGTGCTCGTGGGCTATTTGCGCACTTTTGTAAACAAGGTGTGTATGAACGCAACTTCGATTATAGAAAATGGTAAAAGCCAAAATAAGTGAACGTCGACGCCACACGGGCGTGCTCGCTTCCTTGTAGGTAGGCCATGTGATTAAACTTGGGCGTATGATCGATAAGGATAGCCATGAGTGATTCCATGGGCTGGGTCGTATTGAGTTGTATTGGGCCAAATTGGGCTGTGTGGGCCCCAGAGGCAAGTGGGCCCCACACGAGCAAGCCACATAGGCATGTGGAAATTATTGGGCTAGGCCGTCTAAACCACACGGCCAAGGCCACTTTGGGCCACACGGGCGTTTAGGCCCACATGGGCCCGTTATATAGGCTATGAGCCCATTTTCACTGTTTGACTGCTACGGTTGCAAGGGTCGCCCGAGACGACTTTGGACCCACTGTAGGGTCGGTAAGCTTACCTAGACCCCCTAATTAATTGAATGACTGTTATCCCCCTATGTGATGTATGGATCTATATTCATGTATAACTATATTTTAGCATGTTATTTTTAACTGTATGGAGTGCATGTATAATATTATGATATGACATGACATGTTTGCATGATGCATTGCATGGGGTTATGTATATTATGATTGGAGGAAGTGTATTGTACTGGCAGCTCGGCTGCAAATACTATTTAGTGCCACAGCCAGTGCTAATTTGTAAGTGTATGGATGGGTGGGTTGATTTATTCCCCACAGGAGTGCAGGCTTGGACAGGAGATGGTGTATGGTGGTTGGTTGAGTAGGACTTGTATACTATACACTGCTTACTAATTTCTATTACTGTAATGGGCTTAGGCCTTACTACTACTGTTACTGGTACTACTATACAGTAATGGGCCAAGGCCCAGCTGATTACTGTTATTGAGAAGGGCTTAGGCCCAGATTGTTATTTGTTTGCATATTGTCTGTTTGACTGCTTGGGGTTACACACTGAGTTTTTGTAAACTCACCCCTTTTGTTCACTATACAGGTAATCCCTAGGTATAGGCGGAATAGTGCAGCGAGGGACTCAGAGGTGGCCACACGACCGCATATTTATACATTTTCGTACCTATTTATGATTTTTAAGTATGGTTATTTGGGGTTTTACTTCTGTAATATGGCCCTTTTGGATTTTTATTTTTAATTTGGGGATTTTTACTGTTTCGGTTTATAACTGTTAGCAGTAGGGACAGTTGAGTTTAAAAAAAATCAAAATATTTTAACAAATTGCACACGAATACGCAAACTATTTTAAAAGCTTCCGCGAAAAGAGATGTTTTGAAAATTAATAACATTCTGAAAGTAAACAACTTTTTGATAATGATCCACGTTCTGGAAATGAACGACACATCTTAGATCAATGAAAGGTGATAAAAAGAGGACTAATAGAAAAGAGGGTTTTACTTTAATGACGACTTGTTTTATGAAAAACACTTCAATGTGACATAGCCAGATTTGGCCATAACGTCTAGGCCGGGTTTGGGTGTTACATGTAATGACGTCTAGTATAGAGGCATCTTCTCTAGCATGAATAGCATATATCCTTGTAGGTGCTCATGCCTCTGATCTAACTATTGTATCATTGGTAGCACCTCGACTACTGCTAACATTGCCGGGATTGCGGGGTGGTTGCCCCATGAGACAGGATTACTCGGCTTTGGATCTGGTACTATTTCTTTTTCAACTATTTCAGGACAATCCCTGAGAAAATGATCAAGTGAACCACATCTGAAACAAGCTCTACTTCTAGACTGACATTCCACATGATGGAATTTGTTACAATGTTTACATTTCGGTTTGGGATTACCAAAACTATCCACACTGGTCATAGATGGAGATGAAGACCTCGGGTTAGAACGTTGAGAGCCCTATCCTCTTCCAGAATATCCCGTAGAGGTGGTCACACGATCATAATACTTTTTTAATTTCTTAGAAACAAATAATTGTGACTTACTCATAGTTCTTTTTCCAGAAATTTGAGCCTCTCTTTCAACTTGTCTCTTTTCTTTACTCAATTCCTCAACTTTGTGTGCTTGGTCGGCTAGCGTCACAAATTCCCTTATTTCGAGAATCCTAATCAATAACTTGATATCTTCATTCAGGCCCTTTTCAAAGTGTTTACACACTTCAGCCTCGGTTAAAACCCATTCCTCAGCATACTTGCTCAACCAAACAAATTCCCGTTCATTTTCAGATACGATCATCTTTACTTTTCTAAGTTCTAGAAGTTCATTTTTTTCTGATACATGAATCTCTAACTAACATACTTCTTCCTAAATTCAGCCTGGAAGGATTCCCAGGTAACATTTTCTCTTGGTACAACTGAAATTATGGTATTTTACCAATAATAAGTTGTATCTTTCAGTAAAGATACCGCACATTTTAGACATTCAGCAGGTGTGTAGGATAGTTCATCAAAAACCTGAATAGTATTTTCCAACCAAAACTAAGCCCTTTCCGACTCATCATCTGCGGTAACTCTAATTTCTTCCACCCCACGCTCGCAGATTTTATCTATCGAAGGCTTACCAATTCTAACAGGTCGGCACCCTATGGTACCTCAAGAATCGGTTGGGGAGCAGGTGGGTGAGGTCATTGTACAGCAGGGTTTGTTCTCAGATACTAGGTAAACCATTCATTCATCATTCAAAAGAAGGCTTCTTTTGCCTCCTCACTTTGGCCCTCAAACACAGGCCTTTCACTACCAGACGCAAACGCAACTCTTTGAACCGAAGCTGAAGCATTGCTCTCAGCTTTCTCGGATTCAGGTTTAGTTCGGTTGGATGATATTACCATATGAAAAACACATTTAAAATGATCAGGAGTCATCACACTATCACAATTTATAAAATGGCATGTATAGCTAAACTCGTGTTTGCTATGTCAAATCCAAGAATCGGCTAAACCGTAGCTCTGATACCACTAAATGTAACACCCTTAATCCGTACCCATCGTTGAAGCAAGATTTTGGAGCATTACCAAAACATTCAAGACATTTTTCCAATAAACTACGTAAATTACTATTCATTTATCAAGGTCATCCATAACGTCCCTTGATCAGGCCCTTGAGGCCCAATACGAGCATTAGAATTGAATCGAGACTTAATCCTTTACCACTATTTCAAGCATGTATTAAGATTATCGTTATAACATTCAAGTAATGTACATTAATATAAATCAAATTCCATAAAACAAAACTTTCAATTAAACATATTTACATGCCGAATTCAGTTACACGAACTTACATTGACACTTGTTTGCGTAAAAGTCTACTAATCCGAAATCTTTTTTTCCTCAATCTAAACTTGAATTAGTGTTTTCCGGATCTATATAAATGAATTTAATCATCAATTTCACGCATTTCATATTTAAATGGACTCAATTTATGTCCAAGGCAAAATTATCATTTTTCCCCCAACTTTACCGTAAATTTCGATTGTCTCTAGGCCCAGAAAATGAAACTTCTGCAAATTACTCCCTATTCCAAGCCTAACCAAAGCCCCATTACAAATTTTCCAGCACATGTATTCATAAAATTTCAGAATATTTTGTCAAATTTTACAACATTTCATTTTAGTCCCTAAATCATGTTTTCATCAAAAATCACTTTGTAAAAGTTGTTTATCCATTAATAATCTTTCATTTTCTACCATAAATTTCTATTTTCCAGCATAATAAATCCATGACTCATTCTCATACCTTAATAACTTTTCAAATTAATCCCTCAAATAGAGAGATTAAGCTATTGTAAACTGAAAAATATATAAGATTTTTCCTATATAAATTATCACCTTTTTACTTAAATTTGTTGTTAAAACCAAATAATTGATTAATTAATTAATGAAATATGTGAAAATATGAAAACATGACATAGAAATTATTAAAATGTGATTTTATGCTTTATTATATAGTTTTCATGCAAAAAATGGCTTATTTTATATTAAATTGAGCATATTATATTTTTATGACATAAAGTGGGCCATGCATGATTAAATTAAATAATAAAATATAAAATTATATTTAATAATTCATTTTAAAATATTTCATTAATAATTTGGGTTTTAATTAATTTAATTAAGTTGATAAAGTTTAATTATTTGCTCCTCTAACTTATTGATATATTTTTGGACAGGTCTGAGAGCTTTAATTTGCTTACAAAACCGTCCAAAAGGAGGGCCAAGTCAACCCGAAATTCGGCTAAGTATGGAGATTCATAAACCACCTTTTGGTTTAATTACACAAGGTCCTTGAAGAGTTGAAGAAATAAGATATTTGCCCGAAGATTTGCTGGTGACCGAGTCTTAGTCCTGAGTTGTTGTGGCACTCAAATTGACCATGAATCAAGCAAAATCAGCCACATTCCCTCAATTCATGGCCGACCGCCCTTGGAAAGAGTTTTGAAAGATGGACACTCCTATTTTTAGCAAACTAGCTCCCATGCCTCACCTATAAATAAGAGCCACTTTCTCACTTTTTGAATCATCCCTGATCCCTCATCCCTCATTCATCCTTCACTCATTCATCATTCTCTCCTCTCTCAATCTCTTAGCTTTCTTAGCCCTCACGCCTATCATCATCTTTGCATAAAGATTTTGAGCAAATTAGCCTCTTAAAGAACCCTTGGTCGGCTACCTCAAAGAGCTATCAATAAAGGAGCAAAGCAAAGGAACGAAGGAACCCTCATCAGTCAGAGTCTTGGGTGACAGCCACTCTGAATTGGGTTTAATCTTTCTTACTTTAATTTAATTCAAGAATGTTTGCTATGTGTTCTTTGTTCTTGTTTACAACAATGATAGCTTAATTTTATTTAAGCTAGGATGATTGCTTTGATTTAATAATAATGATTTGATTCATGCTTATAATATTTGTGCCTCAATCGATCATGTTTTCAATTAAAATCAAGCCTGTATTTCATTCATACGTGATTGAAATGCACTTGAATTAGCTGAGTGATCCTAGCCAGACGGACGCATAATTGAAATGTGCATGCTCAATTTAGATCTTAACCCGATTAAACTGCAGGTTGCATAGCATCCTTAACCAGGCAATGTTATCTGCATAGTTTTTAGATTTGTGTGAATAAACTGTTTCAGACCTAACACATCCCTGTTACCTCGCACGAATACTAAGAAACCCTTCTTAAATAACGATCAGTAAAATGCGTATTTACTAAGTAAAGGATTCCGAAAGGACCTAACATGGTTTCCAAACTCATGAAAGATCGAGTTACCATGGAATGTTTTTCTGAATATTGATAAGCATGTTTATAATAATTTGAATTTAATTAAAGTAATTTTCGTTGCTTATTTATGTTATAATCGTTGCTTATTGTGTTAATTCTACTAAAATCTATCACATTCATAAAGTTTGCATACTTAGGATAAATTGCATTAGGGATCATTGCATTTAGTTTCATATACTTAATTTTTCATCACTTCTTAATTATATTGTTTTTATTTATCAAATTGTTAATACACTTTTACAAATTAAGTGACTTAGCACAAATACAATCCCTGTGGAGACGATAACTCGATACTTACTTATTACTTGATAATGACTGTGTACACTTGCACAAACCCAAGCGTTACAAGTTTTTCGCGCCGTTGCTGGGGATTGTCAACTGTTGCCATAGTCATTTTTTGTGAAATTATTTATTTTCAATTTGGTTATTTCTAGCAGTACTAACTTATTCTTTTTAATTTTGTAATTTTCTTTCCAGGTGTTAATGACCATAGATCAGTTATCGATTTACTCCCAGTAGACCCTGAAATTGAGTGAAATTTTACACAAAGAAGACGTGAATGAATAGCTCAGAGAAAGAACGAGATGAACCTTGGAAATCAAAATCAAGACCAAGGTAATGAAGCTGAACATGTATGAAATCCTATCCTCATTGCCGATGATAGGGATCGATGCATCAAACAATATGCTGTGCTGCTTTTCAATGAGTTAAATCCAGGAATTAGAAGGCCAGATATTGAGGCAACCTAATTCAAATTGAAACCAGTAATGTTTCAAATGCTACAAACGGTGGGCTAATTTAGTGGTATGCCCATGGAAGATCCACATCTCCATCTTCGATTATTTATGGAGGTGAGTGACTCATTCAAGATAGCCGGTGTGACTGAAGATGCACTGAGGTTGAAGTTGTTTCCATACTCATTGCGAGATTGAGCACGAGAATGGCTCAATTCATTTCCACCAAGTTCTATATCTACATGGCAAGAATTAGCAGAGAGATTTTTGGTTAAGTATTTCCCACCTAGCAAAAATGCTAAGTTGAAGAACGAGATCACAACTTTCTAAAAATTGGATGACGAGTCTTTGTATGAGGTTTGGGAGGGATTCAAGGAGTTACTTCGTAAGTATCCTCATCATAGGATTCCTCATTGTATCCAGTTGGAGACATTCTATAATTGTCTCAATGCACATGCAAGATTGATGGTAGATGCTTCTACGAATGGTGCAATTTTGTCTAAGTCTTATAATGAGGCTTATGAGATCATCGAGAGGATCGCAAGCAACAACTATCAATGGCAACAAATCGAATAGCTTCAAGAAGATGTGTAGCTGGAGTTCATGAAGTTGATGCTCTCACTTCATTATCAGCTCAGGTATCGTCTATTTCCTCTATGTTAAGACAGTTTACCGCTAATGGTGCTAATAATTTTACAGCTCAGCCACCAAGTCCGTTTGAAGTAGTTTCCTGTGTGTACTGTGGGGAAGGTCATTCTTTCGAGAATCACCCATTGAATCCCGAGTCAGTATACTATGTGGGGAACCAATATCAAAATAGGAGTGGACAAGGACCCCAGTCCAACTTCTATAATCCTTCATGGCGTAATCACTCCAACTTTTCTTGAAGCAACCAAGGAAATGGACCAAACAACAACTTTATGCAGCATAGACCCAACCAATCTAAGGGGTTTAATTAGCAAGCTCAAAAACCACCTCAAGCTAAATCATCAAATAGTTTGGAGAACTTGTTGAAAGCATACATGGCGAAGAATGACGCTTGGATCCAGAGTCAAGCAGCAACACTGAAAAATATGGAAAACCAAATGGGTCAATTAGCTACAGAGCTTCGTAATAGACCACAAGGAACCTTGCCAAGCGATACTGAGAATCCAAGAAATTTGGGTGAAGAACATATCAAGGCAGTGGCATTGTGAAATTGTAAAATTCTAGAACCCCGACTGATTGATGTTGAGGACGAGCATGTTGAAAAGGGAGAAAGTCAACCAGCTATTGAAGTCCCTACACCAAAAGAGTCAAAATCTGCAAAGACTGACAAGGTAAATCCTAACTTAGTGAATTCAAATACTTTAACATCTTCTTTGGATGCAGATTTACCTACCTAGAAGAGTTGTTCGGTTCAACCGAAAGTTCCATCACCTCAATATCCATAAAGATTGCAGCAACACAAGCAGAAATAGGAGGTGCAATTCAAGAAGTTTTTGGATGTTCTGAAGTAATTACACATCAATATTCCATTGGTAGAGGCTTTAGAACAAATGCCAAATTATGTGAAGTTTATGAAGGATGTACTATCTAAGAAGAAATGACTGAGTGAGTATGAGACTGTCGCTCTGAGAAAGGAGTGCAGTGCATTCCTACAGAACAAGCTGCCATCGAAATTGAAGGATCCAAGAAGTTTTACGATACCCTATAACATTGGTGAATCTTATTGTAGTAAAGCTTTGTGTAACTTAGGAGCAAGTATCAACTTGATGCCTAAGTCAATTTTCAAGATGCTAGGGACAAGAGAAGTAAGACCTACAATTGTGACGCTCCAGCTAGCGGATGGATCTTTAGCATACCCCGAAGGAAAGATCAATGATGTTTTGGTAAGAGTCGATAAATTTATTTTTCCTGTTGATTTCATTATTCTCGATTTTGAAACAGATAAAGAAGTGCCAATTATCCTTGGGAGACCTTTCTTAGCCATGGAAAGAACGTTAATTGATGTGCAGAAAGGCGAACTCACCATGCGAGTTCAAGACGATTAAGTAACTTTTAACATTCTTAAAGTGATGAAATTTCCCGATCCAACAGAAGAGTGCTCAGTTATGGAAGAAATAGAAACCTTGATTTCTATGGAAAGCCATCTTAAAGAAGATCCATTGGAGAAAGCCTTAGGGTTTGACCCTTTGGAGGATGAAGAAGGTGAAGAAAACATGGTTGTGATGGAAGCCAACCCGAGGAATTTTATTCAATCCAAACGATTTGAACCGTTGGAGTTGGAAGTTAGAGAATTTGTGCAACCCAAATTGTCAATCGAAAAACCACTTACACTCGAACTAAAGATACTTTCTTCCCATTTGAAATACGTTTATTTAGGTAATTATTCTACTTTGCCTATGGTTATTTCAGCTGAACTGACAAAAGATCAAGAGGAGCAATTAATTTCCGTTCTAAAGAAATTTAAGAAAGAAATTGGTTGGACTACAACTGATATTCGAGGTATAAGCCCTTCATTTTGCATGCACAAAAGTATTCTAGAGAAAGGTGAAAAAGCTCGAATTGATGGGCAAAGGAGGCTTAATCCTATTATGAAGGAAGTGTTCAAATGGCTAGATGCAGGAATCATCTATCCTATTTCAGATAGTTCGTGGGTATGTCTGGTACAGTGTGTGTCGAAGAAAGGTGGAATTACGATTGTTGAGAATGAGCGTAACGAATTGATCCCAACAAGAACTGTTACTGGTCGGAGAATTTGTGTTGACTACAGAAATTTGAATAAAGCCACTTGAAAGGACCATTTTCTGTTGCCTTTTAAGGATCAGATGTTAGATCGACTAGGAGGTAATGAATTCTATTGTTTTTTAGATGGTTATTCAGGATATAACCAAATAGTTGTCACTCCGGAAGACCAACATAAAACAACCTTTACTTGTCCGTACAGTACGTTTTCTTTTAGCCGAATGCCTTTTGGTTTATGCAATACACCTGCAACATTCCAACGATGCATGATGGCAATATTCACTGATATGGTTGAAAATTTTATTGAGGTTTTCATGGTTGATTTTTTTTTGTTTTTGGTAACACTTATGATATTTGTTTGAGTAAGTTAGCTAAGGTACTGAAAAAATGAGAAGAGACGAATCTAGTCCTTAACTGGGAGAAATGTCATTTTATGGTTAAGGAAAGGATTGTCTTAGGGCATAGAATTTCAAAGAAAGGAATTGAAGTCGACAAAGCAAAGGTGGACATAATTGAAAGATTACCGGCCCCAATGAATGTGAAAGGAGTCAGAAGTTTCTTAGGCCATGCCGGTTTTTACCAAAGGTTTATCAAATATTTTTTAAAAATTTTTAAACCATTGTGTTCGTTGTTAGAGAAAGATACAGTGTTTGATTTCAACAACGCATGTTTAGAAGCTTTTGAAGAGCTAAAAAAATGGTTAATCTCAGCCCCAATAATCATTACACCCGATTGGAGCACACCTTTTGAGTTGATATGCGATGCAAGTGATTATGTTGTTGGAGCTGTGATGGGTCAAAAAAGGAATAAAGTGTTCCACCCAATTTACTATGCAAGTAAAACCTTGACGGGAGCCAAACTCAATTATACGGTAACTGAAAAGGAACTATTTTCTATAGTTTTTGCTTTTGACAAATTTCGCTCATATCTTATAGGTACCAAAGTTACAGTAATTACTGACCATGCGATCATTAAATACTTGCTCACGAAGAAAGATGCAAAATCAAGGCTAATTCGTTGGATACTTTTACTCCAAGAATTTGACCTTGAGATCCAAGATAGAAAAGGTGTTGAAAATCAAGTAGCTGATCATCTATCGAGGTTTTAGCAAGATGAGGTAACTCGATCACATGTGCCTATCAACGAGAATTTCCAAGATGAGTACTTATTTGAGGTGAGTCGGTTTCATGAAACACATTGGTTTGATGATTTTGCTAATTATCTTGCATGTGGAATAATTCCACAAGAATTAACATACCAACAAAGGAAGAAATTCCTTCATGATAGTCAGTATTATTTCTGGGAGGACCCGTTCTTGTTTAAACAGTGTGCAGATAATATAATCCAAAAGTGTGTAGTTGAAAGTGAGATTGTTGAGATCTTACATCATTGCCATTCATCTCCAAGTAGGGGACACTTTGGTGGTGTACATACCATAGCAAAGATTTTGCAAGCAGGTTTTTTTTGGCCTACACTATTTAAAGACGCTTATACTTATGTGAAGAACTGTGATAGATGCCAAAGGAGTAGAAACATATCACGGAGGAATGAGATGCCCTTAACAAACATTTTAGAGATTGAATTATTCGACGTATGAGGCATTGACTTCTTAGGATCGTTTCCTTCTTCATATGGGAACAAATACATCTTAGTTGCTATGGATTATGTGTCCAAGTGGGTTGAAGCTGAAGCATACCCTACAAATGATGCTAAAGTAGTCATGCGATTCCTACATAAGCATGTGTTTACACGATTTGGGACACCAAGAGCTATTATTAGTGATGAAGGTTCTCACTTTGTGAACAAATGGCTTAAGTGGTTGTTTGACAAATATGATGTGAGACACAAGATTGCTACTACTTATCACCCTCAGTCTAATGGGAAAGCTGAAAGAGTAAATCGTGAGATCAAAGGTATCCTTGAAAAGGTAGTATGCCGTAGTAGAAAAGATTGGTCTTGAAGGCTCGATAATGCATTACAGGCCTATCGAACATCATTTAAGACACCGTTAGGAATGACTCCTTATCGGTTGGTTTTTGGGAAGGCATGTCATTTGCCATTAGAGTTGGAGAATAGAGCTCACTGGGGTCTGAAGAAATTGAACTTTGATCTTAAGCAAGCCGGTGAGAGAAGGATGTTACAATTGGATGAGTTGGAAGAGTTGAGATTGTTGTCCTATGAGAATGCCAAAATGTGTAAAGAAAGATAAAAATGATGGCATGATAGTCATATACGACCTCGCTAGTTTAAAGAAGGTCAGAAGGTTTTATTGTTTAATTCAAGGCTAAAGTTATTTCCTGGGAAGCTGAAATCCCGATCGAAAGGACCTTATACCATCTATCGAGTTTATCCTTATGGAGCTGCTGAATTATAAGACAATCACGAAGGTACGTTTAAAGTTAATGGTCAACATCTCAAACATTATTGGGATGGTGAAGTTGAGCGAGTTGAATCCTCGTTCAAATTAACAGACCCTTGATTTTTTCACAAACTTGTTTTGTAAATAAATAAATAATTAGGATTTATTTTCTAAATTTAGTACATTTAATTAATTCTGTCTAAGGAGATTGGAACTTAAGTAGGACCGCTGTGACCCCTCCAATCTTTCCTGGGAATTAATTTAATGTAATTTGTTGAGAAGAAATTTTATAATTAAGATTTAAAATTTCTTTTAGTTTTATTTGATTTGTTTTGTTTTGTTTAAATTTTAAATTTTTATCTTAATAAAGGGGGTCAAATTTGGCCCAAGTACTAATCAATTTCTTTAGTAAGATACAGTCTGAATTTGAGGCCCAAGACAACAAAAAAAGGAAAAATTCCACACCTATTGCCCCCACTTCCATTGCTTGCCGCCCAAGTAACCCTAATGTAGCTGAGTTTTTGCTACATGTTGCCCTAAATTTGCTTAAACCTCAAAAAAATCCCTAAACTTTTCTCTTGTGTCGTCAACCTCAAATTCCGAAAGAAACCCTAGTTTTTTCCCCTTTGCTGAAATCTCCTATTGCCGCTGCAAAGAAATCACCGGGCCATTAACGTCGCTGTCGCACGTAGCCATTATCGCTGCCATACACCACCATTACTGTCGAACATTGCCTTCAACGCTGCAACCTCTTCGCCGTCACCGCCGCAACCTTTTCGCCGTTGCAAGGTTTTCCAAGCAAGTCCTACCCACTTTCTGATTTCTCTTCTTCCTTTGTAAGTAGAACTTTGCTGAATTTTCGAGAAAATACCATGTCTCGGAAAAGAACTAGATCATCAAAGACTACTCTTGAAAACCCGATTGTGATCAATGAAGAAGTGAAAGAGAGACTTGATTCAATTTTCAAGCATCAACCTATGATGCTGGAAAAAGGTTTTAACATGAAGAGTAATGATTTAATGGTTGTCCCTGTGCCAATTAGAAAGACAATCAATGCTCTCAAGTGGGAATTTGTGATACTCATTCACTTTCTAATGATGAACTAGTTCAAGAGTTCTAGGCAAGTTTGACCACACAAGATGTCACTAAGGTCATCATTCGGAAGAAAAAGGTACCTCTTACCTCTAAGTTCATTAATGATTTGTTTAACTTACCTGATGTTGAAGAAGATGAGTACTACCCTTTGATGAACAACATCAATTGGGATTTTCTTCAACAAGTGCTTGATGTTGTAAGAAATCTGGGATCCCAATGGATTATAAGAAAGTATGGGAGCCATTCTTGCTGAAGGCAATACCTAAAACCAGTAGCAAAGGTATGGTTACAGTTTTATGCGTATCTCACACAGTTCCACCATCTCGATGGAACGAATGCTCTTGTTATATGCAATCTTGACAGAAAATTCCATTAATGTTGGGAAAGTTATTCTCAAGGAGATTTATGACTGTGCTAAAAAGAAGACAGGACGTGCTTATTTCCCATCATTAATCACTTCACTTTGCTTAAGGGCTCATGTTAAAACACAAGAGAATTTGAAGGGGCAGTATGTCCAAGGGTGCATTAGAAGTCATGATCTAGAAAGGTTAATAGAGAAGGTGCATGAGCTGAAACAAGGTGAGCAAGAAGAACCAACTGAGCCAAGTACTGAGGAGTCAATGAACGAAACTAAAACTAAATCAGTTTCAAACACTAAAGAAGAAAATCTGATAAGGAACCAGTTGAAAACCCTGAACCAAGAGTTGAGCTAGAAGAAGAGCCAGTCAAGCTAAGTGTTGAACCTGAATATACAACTCCCTTGCTGACTTCTGCAAGTACTTCAAGGAATCAGAGTTGTCAATGTTGATGGATATGTGCAAGTTCATGCACAATCAACAACAAACTTACTAGAAATATACAAAAATTAGAGATGATTCGATTCAAAATACTTTTAAGAATATCTCTAACACTTTTGTTCCTAAGTTCCCAGATACTATCTTTGAGACATGGATGAACGATACTGATTATACAAGCGGAGAAGGAGCTAAAGAAGACAAGGGGAATGAGTCAAAAGAATAAAAAGGGGGGATTCTTGTCTTTTTATTTATTTATTTTAGGTCTTTAGGAATTTGTTTCTTTAGTAACTAGGATTTAATTTCTGCAAAATAAAACATAGCAAGCATGAATAAATGTTTCCTTCAAAAAGAAAAAGACTAAGTTGTAACACCCCTAACCCGAATCCGATCGCCGGATTAAGGCTAAGAGGTAGTACCGAACTAAACATTTAATTATCTCATTCACATTGTCAATAAACATAAACAGAGATCGAGCTGAAATACATACTGATATTTAAGTTATACACTATTTTCGTATGGCCAAAATATTTACAATTTCAAAACATCGTTATCACCAGCCTAACCTATACATGCCATATCGAGTCCAAAATATAATTGTACCAAAAAGATCGATAGTGTGATGAACTGCTGATGATCCTCGAGTCGGTGGCCAAAATTAACAATCTATAAAACAGAGAAATAAAGAACAGAGTAAGCTTTCAAAGCTTAGTAAGTTTTAAACATCACAAACAATTAAAGACTTATTGAAAATCGAAACATTCATTTAAACAGACCTATTCTCAATTCAAATTGCTTCATGGCCGAATACACATAAACATAAACATAGATTCTCAGCACATATTTTTCTTTTATTTAAAGTTCATACGATGCATTTAAATCAAATAATCTCATATATTAACAACATTTGACTGAATAGGTCATTGTTTTACTCGTAGATATAACAATCATTCACACTTAAGTATCATTCTTTAATACTAATAATTCACAAAATCATTGACTGAATGTACATAAGTACATAAAGTAATTTTAACATATGATTCATATACAAATATACCATGACCGATTAAATCATTCTCATATTCACAAATATAACCATCAATCACATTTATATATATATTCTGCTTTGATGCTAATGATTCACTTCGAAATCAATTCACCGATGTGTAAGTAATAAGTACCTGAACATCTTAAATGTATAGTACTTACTTGACGATGGTTTACTGCAAACATTCAATATCGTAATCTTACTTAACTTACTGGCATTAAGCCTATCAGGTCTTAGAACTTGAAACCAATTACTAAAGACAAGCTGCGGGAATTTAAACCCGGTATAATACCAGCTCGAAGCCTGCGGGACTTTAGCCCGGACATATTTCCAGCACGTAGCCTGCGGACCTTAAGTCCGATTATAATTCCAGCACATAGCCTGTGGACCTTAAGTCCGGATATAATTCCAGCACATAGCCTGCGGACCTTAAGTCCGGATATACATCACTGAATGTCATGCATACTTATTCGCAAGAAAATTCAATCCACATAACATCTCACAATCATAGTTCATTTATTTCATTCGAATAATAGCATAACATAGGCACCATTCATATAACTTTTGGCTCAATAACATACATAAGAATATATGTCCATTTTACTTTCCAAGCTTAACTTCTAATGTCTATTCGGCTTTAAGCCTTAAACATAAATTATTTGTCACTCAACTATATTCAAATAGAATCAATAGATTGCAGTACAGTTATCATACACATATCAAGACATTATCAATTACGTACTAAATGTGACTATTCAAAACTTACCTCGGATATACTTGAACGGTTGCGGAAAGGCTACTCAATTACTTTCTCCTTTCCTCTATCCAACTTCGACCCTCTTTGCTCTTGAGCTTAAATTCAACAATTTTAAACTAGTCATTATTCGACTATTCAAGCATTACTTCAAAAATATAATATATATATTCGACTTTCACACATATAGATCATAGTAAGTTTATAAGAAAACAATAAGCAAATCATTAACAAATTTTTATCAATGTTTGCCACATAATCACTAATTCACTATAAGTTGTCTTCCTGAGCAACAGTCACTAAATTATTTATAACTGAAGCTACGAAACTCCAAATCAATTGCCATAAAATTTCCCTGAAAATAGACTCATATATCTTTTATCCATAAAATTTTCAGAATTTTTGCTTTGGGCAATCAATACCAGATTTTTCTTAAAGTTTCCCCTGTTTCACTGTTTGATTAATCTGACCACCCTTTACTAAGAATCAAATTTCTAATTGTACAGAAGTCAAAATATGTTCTCGTTGATTTCATTTGAAACTAGACTCATTAAGCTTTGTTTACACAATTTATTCAGCTTCTAATTCCACTCCCACAATTTATGGTGATTTTCCAAAATCACATTACAGCTGCTGTCCCAAGTAGATTTACTACAATTTACTCTTTCACAACTCTTTGCATTCATATTATTTAAACATGTATATCAACAATCAATTTCATCACATATATCTATAATTTCACTTAAGCATAATATCAGTACAATACATCATGCTCAAATCATTATTCAGGTTCAAATTCGGCTAACACACATATAAACATTAGCAACTAAATATTAACATTGTATTTCACCATAATAGCCAATTGCCATTAAAAAATTAAGCCACAATTATTCAATTTTACCAAGCTTCGACTTAATTTATAACTATCTAAATCATTTAAAACATTCAACAACAAACTCTTCTTTAAATAAGCACATATTCGGCAATGACAAAGGTAATTTAGCAAACGTTAAATTAACTTATAATTGTTCATAACATATTTAAAGCATCCACTCCATTCCATCATTTTAAACACAAACACTACTCAACTATTATCTATGTTCACATTCGGCATTTTCACAAATACACATGCCGATTTCATCTTCTCATCAAATGCACCTATATGAACATTTAACTAGCTCAACTTCACCTATCTACCATTATTCATAAAAAGAACATGAAACAACAACCATTTCCTTCATTTCAATTCATGATCGAATGCTCACAACACAACCAAAAATAAAAAATATACTTCATGGGTTAAGGTAGAATCAAGAAAGGGACTCATAACATCAAGATATAAGCAAACTACCATGAACTTACCTTCAATTTTCTTCCCCCTAGTGACCGAATATTCAAGAACTTCACTTCTCCTATTTGCTCTCTTAAGTTTCGGCCAAGTGATAGAAGAAAAGGAATAAAACTCACTTTGTTTTTATCACCCCATTTTATGATATAAAATAGCATATATTAATTTGCACCATAACTTTAAGTTATAAATTATTAATATTTAGTGCACATGTTGCTTATCATCAACATGATGGCCGGCCACTACACATAAAACTGGGAAGTTTGACATGCAAATCCTCCTATTTTGCACTACAATTTATTTGGCCACTACAAATTAACCTATAGCATTTTCAAAAAATTTCACATAAGTCCTATTTAATAAATTTCACATACAAATGACAAAATCAAAGCATGAAATTTTCACACATGCACTTTCACATATATTAAGCACAGAATATAACATCTAATTATTTTTGTGACTCGGTTTTCTGGTCCCGAAACCACTTTTCGACTAGGGCCAAAATTAGGGCTGTCACATAAGTGATGTGGTAATGGGAATGAATATGTTTATGATTGGATTATGAGGAAAGACTTGGTATTTAAGCAGTCTTAATGACTCACCTCCCTTTCTTTTTAACCCCACCTGGTGTTCAGTTTTCAATCATTACTTTGTTCTTGCGATGAGGACATTGCTTCTTTTTAAAGGGGGTAAGGCAAATAATTGCTGCTCAAATTTTCAAGTATGTTTCAATTATTTCTTTCATGAGTATTGTAACGCCCCGAAATTGGGCCTAGAAGTATTGGGCCTTGAGTATGGGTCCGTAAGAAGGTTGTATATTAGTATTTAATTATGCAAGGAAATGACACAATTAAATGTCTACTCAAGTGGTTAAGGGTCCTGAGAGGAGTTGGAAAAGTCCTTGGTTCAAACCTAGGCTTTAGCAAAAATTTTGGTTTAAGTGAATAAAACCCTAGATGCTTGGATGAAGGCCTTTTAAATTATTGTGTTAAATAAATGACACAAGGAAGCATGTGGTCTAGTGGTTGTGGCGTCATTAAGGTTGTAAGGGAGCCTGGGTTCAAGTCTTGGCTCTTGAAATTTATTTTGGTTTTTTTTTAAGGAACCTGGACTTTGGCCTATAGACCTTTTATTTAATTGAGGATATTTTGTGGCATAAAAGAGCTTGTGGCTTGGTGGCAAGTGGCGTGTTGAGCTATTGAGGGGGGCTTGGATTCGAATCCCCTTGCAAGCAAAATGCAATTATTTTGTTACATGCGGATGTTAAGCGGTTGAATTGGATTGAAACTCTGGAAGGTTGTTGTGGACTTGGAAAAATGGGGAAGTTTGAACTGGTGATGGTTGTTGAGTTGAATTTGAATTAGGGGGAAGCTGGAGTAAATCAATGAGGGATAAGAGGAGAGATTTGAGGAGATTTTCAAGGAATTTGAAAGTAGGGTGTGTTGTAGCCAAATTAGGCAGCTTGTTGGTGCAAAATTCGGCCAAAGGGGTTTAGGGAGTGTACTTCCGGCAATTGGTGTGGGAATCGGTGCCAATTTTTTTCTCTTCTGTTTTGGGTTTTTTCCCTTTTTGACGTTTTGGTATCTTTCTCCCTAGTGCCAATTTCTCTTTCGTGCCTTCCGGGATTTAAGCCGAAATTCCTTATCTCAACTTTTTCTTTTCCACTTTGTGTCGAATGACATGACCTTTTCCTCTCTTTTCTTCTAAGGCTTTGACCGAATTATTCATTTCTCTAACATCCATTTCTTTTCTCTTTTTCTCCTCTTCACACTCCTGTTTGGCCGAACGTCTCCACCTCTCCCCTCATTCATTTGTTTGCTTGGACGAATATCTCTCTGATCTTTCTTCATTCTCCTTCTTACTCTTAGCTATATTTTACTTCTTGGAGTCTTGACCGAATCCCTCTTGTCTCCTCTCCCTCTCAACTCATTTGGGCTTTTCTCTGTGCTAGTCGAATCTCTTCTTGCTTGATCAAGGTAATTAAGTTTCCTTTTGGATTGCCAAATTCCTAGCATTAGCTGAGCCTTGCTATCGCTATCTTCAATGTGAAGGTTCACGATTGTGCCACTTCTCTTTCTTTTTGCTATACTATAATAGTCTCCCTCTCTAATCCCTTTCTTTTTATTGAATATTGTCAGAGGTGAATTCGTGGCATCGTGTGCTCAATTGTAACATGTGCTGGGGTAGGCTGAATACTACTACTCTCCTCTCTTAGTCCTTGTTTCGGTAAGAGATACACTTGGTTTAAGTGAATTTTGTTTAAGGTTATGTACCTAAGTGGACTTTAATACAGAACGTTGCCAATAAGTGGGTGATCATGAGTTAGGGGTGGTTTGAACCCTACTTGTTTTATCAAGGTAAGAGACACGTGATGTTGGAGATTAAGAGATTTTACTAGGGTGGTTAACCCGAGTAACTGAAGCCTTACATTGGATCGTTGTTTTGGATTTAGGTTGGGCGCGTGGTGGCTGTCGTTTTCCTCCCCAAAAAGGTGTGTAACGGTATGCCTTGCTTTGATAATCGGCTGAAAAGCCGAAAATGTGTGTTGTTACTCTACTATGACTGTAATCAGTAAAATACCGAAAAGCTAAAAATATGGCGTATGACGCCACACGAGCGTGCGATCGCGCGTGTACTGAACTGAGCTCACGAAACATGGGCGTACGATAAGGAAGGCCACCATGAGCGAATTCATGGGCTTAGGCCGTAGTGGGCCACTTGGGCCACGAAATGGGCTGAATAGGCCCAATGGGCCCGAGGGCTCGCTTGTGTCAAATCAGCTGCTAGGTGGAATATGGTTGGGTTTGTCATGTCGCGTACATGGCATAGGTTGTTCTGGGCCACGTGGGGCCGGACTGGACCGTGTGGGCCCAATAGGCTTATGGGCCCACACAGATAAAATGTATGTAATATGGTAAGTTTTAGACTGGGCTACGTCATTTGTACAACCGTGAATAGTTCTGGGTAAAATGGGTCGTATGGGCCTAATGGGCCTATGGGTCCACGTGGGTAAATTTCACTATTAAGCGGGAAGTAGATAGACTTATCATGTCACGCACTTGACTTAGGTTATTTTGGGCCTCGATTGGCCGTGTGGGCCCTACAGGCTCGTGGGCCCATACAGTTAAAATCTGGGGTAAGTGACAAATAATGGACTAGGCTATGAGGTTCACATAGCCGTGACTGAATTTAGGCTAAATGGGCCACAGGAGCGTGTAGGCCCATTTGGGCCGAGTAATGGGCCTTGGGCCCATTTACACCGTTTTGACCATTTAGGTTACCAGTGTTGCTCGAGGCGACTGTAGACCTTCTGAGAGGTCACTAAATGTACTGAGACCCCAGCTAGGCAAAATGACTGTAATACCCTTATAGGGTAGAATATACCCCTATAGGGTAGAATGATCGTAATACCTTTATAGGTCAGAATGACTATAATACCCTTATAGGGTAGAATGACCGTAATACCCTCATAGGGCAGAATGACTGTAATACCCTTATAGGGCAGAATGACCGTAATACCCCTGTATGGTAAAATGACGATTATGCCCTTATGTTCTATATGACTGATGTGCTTATGATTTACATATATGATTGTACTGGTATGATTTTGCATACACGTAATATTTATGATATGACATACTGCATGGGATTGGGATTTTGATATGGAGGAAGTACTGTACTGGTGACTATGTCACATTCACTATTACTGGTGGCTATGCCACAATTACTGATACTGGTGGCTTTGCCATATTTATTGTTTCTGGCAGCTATGCTGCATTATTATTACTGGAAGCTTTGCTGCGATTTTAGTGTGCTGGCTGGGTGGGTTGATTTATATCCCCACATGGTGTGTTGGTTGGTATGGGTGGTGTGTTGGTTGGATTTGGGAGGGATGCATAATTGCATTACACTGTTCTGATAATGTATTGGGCTTAGGCCCACACTATTACTGTATAGGGCTAAGGTCCGCATCAGCATCGACATCTTTGAATAGGGCTCGTGCCTGCATCATTATCGCATGCATTGTTTACTGTTTGACTGGTAGGGGATTACACATTGAGTTTTCTTAAACTGACCCTTTCTTTTCAACTGTACAGGTAATCCCCAGCCTTAGATGATTTGGAGCCGCGAGGGACTCGGGGTGGCCACACGATTGCTAATGTTCTACTTTTGACTTTATTTATTTAAATTTCATATTGGGTTTTTAGTTATGTAATAAGGCCATTTGTGGTTTTAACTTTTATTTGGGCTTTGATTTCTTACCTTAAACTGCTAGGTTAGGAAAAGATGAGTTTTCAAAATAACAACTGTTTTCAAGGAAAACATGCATTTTAAACTTCAAGGTTTTTAAAAGCTTCCTTCATTTTATTCAGTTTAAGGAATCAACGGTGATAAATATGGAAATCGTTTTGACAAATTGATTTTAACTAGTAACAACTTAATTTGCAGAATTTTCTCAAGCAATAAAACCTAAAAGGGTTTTAACTTAAATTTGGATTCTTAATGAAAAGTCCTATTTCCAAAAAGCACTTTGATGTGACACGCCAGATTCGGCCATAACGTCTATGTCGGGTTTGGGGTGTTACAAGTATGTTTTAATAAATGAATGTTTAAAGAAATTCTTTGTTAATAAGATAGCTTGTATGTAAGCATGAATGATGATTTTAACTAAATGACTGTATGTTATCATGAAGAAAAAAATGATTGCATGATATTAGTCTTTGGTAATGTTTGCCATGAAAACTTAGTTTCTTTTGAGATTAGACATGCATGAAGGTTTATATCTTTAGAATTGACTTAGTAACTTTCTTGAGGCGAAATCCTAGGAGACATAGAAATCTAAAATGATATAGGCACCATTTTCTTTGGATCGTTTGAGCCTTTTCAAGCCCACCTTATGATATTAGAGCCTTGAAACTATAATTTTGAGCTTAAAGGCCTGTTTATTGCAATGAACCTACATTACAAGCCACATTACCATCTTTGTAAGTTATCCTAATTTTGTGCACCTATCTTAAATTAAGTTGTCTTGGTAATCAACATTTGAGGAAATTTTTATAAAGATGTATGTGGTCATGCTTATAAAAAAAAAGGGGCGAAGAAAAGTTTGCTCAATCTTCAAAAAGGAAAAAAAATGTATAAGCTTATGTTCAAAATAAGTTTGGGGGTATTCCAAAGGTTCACGTAAAGAAAAAGGTTGTATTACGAGAAAACCAAGACAAAGTTAAAGGTTAAGATTTTGAAACCGAAATATCCCATCTCTTAAAATCCTTACCTTTAACTGAGCCCCATTACAACTTTATAAAAGACCTATTGATTTGATGATTATGTCACCTACATTAGTGGAGAGGAAGTCCTAAGTTCAACATATGAAGATTATAAATAAGACTTATGATTGTTTTGCTTGATTGATGAGAAATTATGTTGAATAAAATAATATTATCTATGGCTGTGACGTATATACATACTATGATTCAAGTTGGCATACTGTGAAACTTAGTATAAAATTTTCAAAATGAATTACTTGTTAATAAAGAAGATCGATGAGCATGAATTTATTAATACATGATTGTGGGGAAATGATTCATGTTGCTTACACTTTTAGCAATTTTGCTTTAGCGAGACCTTGTGTTGTGCATGAACATTACTCGGGACGAGCAATGATTTAAGTTTGGGGGTGTGTAAACTGAAAAATATATAGGATTTTTCCTATATAAATTATCACCTTTTTACTTAAATTTGTTGTTAAAACGAAGTAATTGTTTAATAAATTAATGAAATATGTGAAAATATGAAAACAGGACATAGAAATTATTAAAATGTGATTTTATGCTTTATTATATGGTTTTCATGCATAAAATGGCTTATTTTATATTAAATTGAGCATATTATATTTTTATGACATAAAGTGGGCCATGCATGATTAAATTAAATAATAAAATATAAAATTATATTTAATAATTCATTTTAAAATATTTCATTAACAATTTGGGTTTTAATTAATTTAATTAAGTTGGTAAAATTTAATTCTTTGGTCTCTAACTTATTGATTTCTTTTTGGACAGGTCTGAGAGCCTTAATTTGATTACAAAACCGTCCAAATGGAGGGCCAAGTCAACCCAAAATTTGGCTGAGTATGGAGGTTCATAAACCATCTTTTGGTTTAATTACATAAGGTTCTTGAAAAGTTGAAGAAATCAGAGATTTGCCTGAAGATTTGTAGGTGACCGAGTCATAGTCCTGAGTTGTTGTGGCACTCAAATTCACCAAGAATCAAGCAAAATCAGCCACATTCCCTCAATTTATGGCTGGCCACCCTTGGAAAGAGTTTTGAAAGATGGACACTCCTATTTTTAGCAAACTAGCTCCCATGCCTCACCATAAATAAGAGCCCCTTTCTCACTTTTTGAATCATCCCTGACCCCTGATCCCTCATCCCTCATTCATCCTTCACCCATTCATCATTCTCTCATCTCTCAACTCTTAGCTTTCTTAGCCCTTCCACCTATCATCATCTTTGTGTAAAGATTTTAAGCAAATTAAACTCTTAAAGACCCTTTGGTTGGCCACCTTGGAGAGCCATCAGCAAAGGAGCAAAGTGAAGGAACGAATGAGCCCTCATCAGTTAGAGTCTTGGGTGACAGCCACTCTGAATTGGGTTTAATCTTTCTTACTTTAATTAATTCAAGAATGTTTGCTATGTGTTCTTTATTCTTGTTTACAACAATGATAGCTTAATTTTATTTAAGCTAAGATGATTGCTTTGATTTAATAATAATTATTTGATTCATGCTTATAATATTTGTGCCTCAATCGATCAGGTTTTCAATTCAAATCAAGTCTGTATTTCATTCATACGTGATTGAAATGCACTTGAATTAGCTGAACGATCCTAACCAGACAACGACTAATGGACGCATAATTGAAATGTGCATGCTCAATTTAGATCTTAACCCGATTAAATTACAGGTTGCATAACATCCCTAACCAGGCTCTGTTATCTGCATAGTTTTTAGATTTGTGTGATTAAACTGTTTCAAACCTAACACGTCCCTGTTACCTCGCACGAATACTAAGAAACACTTAGTAAATAAGGATCAGTAAAATGCGTATTTACTAAGTAAAGGATTCTGAAAGGACCTAACATGGTTTCCAAACTCATGAAAGATCAAGTTGCCATGGAATGTTTTTCCGAATATTGATAAGAATGTTGATAATAATCTGAGTTTAATTAAAATAATTGTCCTAGCTTATTTATGTTATAATTGTTGATTATTGTATCAATTCTGCTAAAATCTATATTTATGTTATAATTGTTGATTATTGTATCAATTCTGCTAAAATCTATCACATTCATATAGTTTGCTTACTTAGGATAAATTGCATTAGGGATCATTGCATTTAGTTTCATATACATAATTTTTCATCACTTCTTAATTATATTGTTTTTATTTATCAGATTGTTAATACACTTTTACAAATTAAGTGACTTAGCACAAATACAATCCCTGTGGAGACGATAACTCGATACTTACTTATTACTTGATAACGACTATGTACACTTGCACAAACCCGAGCGTTACAGCTATCCCGGTTTCAAAAATACCAAAATTACTAAAAACAGGACAAGAGAACTTTCCCAATTAAGCCTTGGAAGTTTCCCCTCTCTCTTTTAGGGTTTCCATAAAATTTTAGGTTGAACATGACAATAATAAGATGATATTTTCTTTTATCATCTTTTAATTAATTAAGTATTTTGCTATTTCAAATTTAGTCCTTGCCCTCTTTCTACAATTCCATGGATAAGTTACCAAGAAAAATCTACATACTTTTCTTAATGTTCTAATTACCATATAAGGACCTTAAGTTTTGAATTCCATAGCTATTTGATCCTTATAGCTACTAGAATTCAACTTTCGCATTTTATGCGATTTAGTCCTTCTCGTAATTAAGCACTAAATCGATAAAATTTTCGTATCAAAATTTTCACAGGACATATCTACCATATTACGGACCATATAATAAAATAAAAATAAATCATATTTTTGGGTCGGATTTGTGGTCTCGAAACCACTGTTCCAATTTTATTGAAAAATGGGTTATTACAGACAATGATTCGACAAACGTGAAAATCCCAGTTGAACCTTAGGAATAGATTAGGATACAAATGACATGTCAATAGGGGTTATTGTGATTATGTTATCCATGGGCTGGCCTGTATGTCCTACCGGTGGCTGAGTATACCAGCATGTGTTACAATTACTTGACAACTTGTGTGAGCAGCACCGTGTAGCTATGTCTTGACTAATAGCTTGTGTGAGCAGGCCCGTTGATAGCTCGAGAGTGAGCATATATGTGATATGAGATTGAGATAGCATTAGCTATGTATGTGGCACTTCGGTGCGAGTTTCTCGATTATCGGATAGTATTCCGAATGGTTCAATGGGTAAGTGAAAGACGTGGTTTAGTATGAGATTGATAGGAGATGGTACAGGTATGTACATGGACTGTATAAGCTTTAAATCAAAGAAATTGTGAAGTTTGTATATAATCTTATGATTAAAGATGTGAAAGGTTTGTTAGATAATATGAGCTACATGTTGATATATTCAATTTGTTAAATTGTATATTTATGATTACATTGAGTTTACTTCATATGAGCTTACTAAACTATAATGCTTACTTTGTTTATTTTTTCGTGTTTTATAGTGATTTTTTTATTTTATCGTGTTTTATAGTGATTTCAATACTAGTTTGGATTCAGGAATCGTCAGAGACTTCGTCACACTATCCGACTATCACTTTGGTACTTTGAGCTTATGTTTTGGTTATATGGCATGTACAGGATTATGGTTATTTTGGTTATGACTCAATATTGATTTTGGTCATTTGAAATGGTTTGTAAATGTTAAATGTTTTGGTTTGTATATAGCCATGAGAGTTGGCTTATTTTGGTTGATGTGGTTATGTATATATCTATGTGCATATGGCTTGGTTATGTGATTAAAGATGAATATGTTATGCTTGTTGATATTTGGCCATTGGGGGTACTAAATGGTTGAGAATTGGATTTGGTATAATATGATATTAAGCTAGATGATGCAAATTTGAAAGTGTTCATATTGATGTTTGAGATTAGGAGATTTGGTATGAATTGAATGGTACATTGTGATATTGATAAGTTTGGTATTTTTTAGTTTTGAAATGGTATAAATGATGCTTGGTTAAGTATGTATGAATGACTATTTATGCTTTGTTTTGGTGCCAATTGTTGTGGCGTAGGTGTATGCAAGTTTGGGTGGCAAAATGGCTTGCTAAATAGCCTATTTTTGTCTACAAGGGCAAAGACACGGGCGTGTGTCTCAGCCGTGTGTGATACACGATTATGTTACACGGCCGCGTGTCCCCTAATGTTGTAATAGAAAGCAAGTCAGTATGCTCTACACGACCTAGCACATGGGTGTGTGATTGGTCGTATGGCCTAAGTCAGTATACCCTACAGGTTTGGCACGGCCTAGCACACGGACGTGTATGACTATTTTTAGGGCATACAGGCTAGTCACACGGGCGTGTGTGTTGGCCATGTGACCCAAGTTAAAGAGTTATACGGGGTTGGACATGGGCTGGGACATGGCCATGTGCTCCCATTTCGAATGTCCACACGGCCTGCAACACGAGCATGTCTTTGGCCTTGTGAGATACACGGCTGGGTCATAAGAGCATATGTCCCCTATTTTTGGAAAAATTTTCTAAGTGTTTCAAAAGTTTCTAAAGTTATTAGTTTAGTCTTTAACCACTCCGAATACATGTCTTGGGCCTTGTAGGCTCGTATTAGGGATAATATGATTGGTTGTGAATGAATTGTATTTAAATTGACTAATTGTATAAGAAATATATGTTTAAATGTGTGAAAAGTTTAATACTGCTTCGTAACCCTATTCTGGCATTGAATATGAGTGAGGGGTGTTACATTTATTGGTATTAGAGCTACGGTTTAGTTGATTCTAGGACTAATGTAGCATATGTGAGAGTCTAGCTATACATGTCATATATAAACTATGATAGTATGATGACTCCTAACAATTTAAACTGTGTTTTCATATAGTAAATGGATCCCAATCAAGTTATAGTTGACAATGTTGAAAGTAATGCACCTGCCTCCGTTCACATGATAGCGCAATCCAAGTCTAGACCAGTACCGGGTAGCCAGGGAGGAGAGGCTAAATAATCCTTCTTCTAGATGATGAATGAGTGGTTTACAAAGTATGTTAGAACAAATTCGGCTGCTCAACAACCTCCACCCCCACCTAATCCCCAGCCAGTTCCCATAGCTCCTCAAGGTATAGATATTTTATGATTGAATAAACCGCTAGTTGATAAGATTAGAAAACAGGGAGCCGAAGAGTTTAGAGCTAATGCGGATGATGATCCCGAGAGAGTCGAGTTCTGGCTTGAAAATACTATTCGAGTGTTTGATAAACTTTCTTGCAAACCGGCAGAGTGTTTAAAATGTGTCGTATCATTTCTGAGAGACACTGCATATCAATGGTGGAATACTTTGGTGTCTGTGGTACCGAGAGAAAGAGTTACCTGGTAATTCTTTCAAGCTGAGTTCAGGAAGAAATATATCAGTCAACGGTTCATTGATTAGAAACACAAAGAGTTTTTAGAGTTAAAACAGGGCCGTATGTCTGTGACAGAGTATGAGCGAGAGTTCGTGAGACTCAATAAATATGCTCGGGAATGTGTTTCAACTGAGGCCATTATGTGTAAGAGATTTGAAGATGGGTTAAACGAAGACATCAGACTGTTATTTGGGATTCTAGAATTAAAAGAATTCGTTGTGTTGGTTGACAGAGCCTGTAAAGTCGAAGAACTTGGCAAAGAAAAGAGAAAGGTAGATTTTCAAGCTAGAGATTCGATAAAAAGATTGATGAATAAACCATATCAATCCTCGTCAAAGAAATCACGAGATTTGTATAATCATTCAACTTCTTCAGTGGGATATTCCAACAGAGATGGTGGGAAACAACACTCGAATTCTAAAGCCCAAGCTACGTCAAAAGCAAGCGTTGGTAATGCTAGGTTCAATAGACCTGAATGTCAATAATTTGGAAGACGACAT
The DNA here is from genome assembly GCA_025698465.1 of Gossypium longicalyx. NCBI lineage: Eukaryota > Viridiplantae > Streptophyta > Magnoliopsida > Malvales > Malvaceae > Gossypium > Gossypium longicalyx. The sequence goes on from CM047003.1 coordinate 57,988,457, forward strand.
CCTGGTGAGTGTAGAATGAATGACTAGGCTTGTTTCAAATGTGGCTACAAGATCACTTTATCTGGAATTGTCCTGAGTTAAATGAGAAAAATATGCCTAAGAATGCAAGATCAAGCAATACAATTGCTAGAGGAAGACTAACCCGAAACACTGGAAGTATGAGTGGTAATCGCAGTACTATGAGAGATTCTATTGTGAGATCAGAGGCTAGAGCACCTGCTAGAGCTTATGCGATTTATGCTTGTGAAGATATGTCATCACTCGATGTTATCACCAGTACATTTTCCCTTTATGACACAAATGCGATTGCTTTGATTAATCCTGGATCAACTCATTTGTATATTTGTATGAATTTGGTGTCTAATAAGAGTTTCTCTGTTAAGTTTACTGAATTTGTGATTAAAGTATCAAACCCCTTAGGCAAGTATGTTCTAGTTGATAAAGTTTGCAAGAATTATCCTTCAATGATTCGGGGTTACTATTTTTCGGTTGATCTGATGTTATTATCGTTTGATGAGTTCGATGAAATTCTAGGCATGAATTGGTCGATGCTACATGACGCTATTGTGAATTGTAAACGAAAAATTATTGAATTAAAATGTCAGAATAGTGAAATTCTTAGATTGAATCAGATGATTCGAGTGGGTTGCTTGTTGTGATTTCGTCTATGTCAGCTCAGAAATGTGTGAAAAAAGGTTGCGAACCTTATCTTGCATATACTTTAGAGACAAAAGTGTCTGAATCTAAGATTGAATCAATGCCGGTTGCCTGTGAATATCCAGATGTGTTTTCAGAAGAATTATCAGGGTTACCACCGATTAAACGGGTTGAGTTTGCCATTGAATTAGTGTTGGGAACATCACCGATATCAATAGCTCCGTATAGAATGGCTTCGACAGAATTGAGAGAGTTGAAATCTCAGTTGCAAGAGTTAACCGATAGAGGTTTTGCACAACCTATTTTTTTGCCCTTGAGTGCACCAGTGTTGTTCATAAAGAAGAAAGTCGAATCAATGAGAATGTGTATTGATTATCAACAACTAAAAAAAGTTACGTTAAATAACAAGTATCCTTTATCAAGAATAGATGACTTATTTGATCAGTTGACAGGGGCAATAGTATTCTCGAAGATTGATTTGAGATCTGGCTATTATCAATTGCAAGTTAAAGATTCAGATGTGCCGAAAATTGCGTTTAGAACAAGGTACGGGCATTATGAATTTCTTTTTATGCCTTTCAGATTGACTAATGCTCCTGTAGTTTTTATGGATTTGATGAATCGGATTTTTAGACCGTATTTAGATAGATTTGTTGTTGTGTTCATTGATGACATTCTAATCTATTCATTAGATAAGTCTGAGCATGTCGAGAATTTGAGGATTGTGCTGCAAACCTTGAGTGATATGCAACTGTATGATAAATTTAGTAAATGTGAGTTTTGGCTTAGAGAAGTCAGATTTTTGGGACATATTGTTTCAGTTAAAGGCATACGAGTTGATTCAAGCAAGATTTCTGCAGTTGTTAACTGCAAACCACCTAGAAATGTATCTGAAGTTAGAAGCTTTCTGGGCTTAGCTGGTTATTATCGACATTTTGTTAAAGGATTACCGATGATTGCTACACCGATGACCAGATTGCTACAAAAAGATGTGAAATTTGAGTGGTCCGAGAAATGTCAACAGAGTTTCGAATAGTTGAAAGCATTGTTAATCAAGGCACCAGTTTTGGTTCAACCTGAATCGGGTAAAGAATTTGTGATTTTTAGTGATGCATCATTGAATGGTTTGGGTTGTGTTTTGATGCAAGAGGGAAAAGTGATAGCTTATGCCTCTAGACAATTGAAGCCCCTTGAAAAGAATTATCTGACGCATGATTTAGAGTTGTTCACTATTGTATTTGCATTGAAAATTTGGCGACATCATTTGTACAGCGAGAAGTGTCATATCTTTACCGATCACAAGAGCTTGAAATATATAATGACTCAGAAAGATTTGAATTTGCGACAACGAAGATGGCATGAGTTGTAGAAAGACTATGAGTTAGTGATTGATTATCATCCTGGGAAAGCAAATATAGTCGCAGATGCTTTGAGTAGAAAATCATTATTTGCTTTGAGAGCAATGTATACTCAGTAATCATCATTTGATGATGGTTCGATCCTAGCAGAGTTGAAAGCTAAACCGATTTTTCTTCAACAAATTTGTGAAGCTCAGAAGTGTGATATCGAGTTGCAAGCTAAAAGTGTGCAATGTAAGTCGACTAGTGATTCAGACTATTATATTGGATGCGACGATTACTTAATGCTTCGAGATAGAATTTGCGTACCAAAGATTTCTGAGTTCATTCAGAAAATTCTGAACAAAGCACACAGTGGCTATCTATCTGTCCACGTGGGGAGTGCCAAAATGTACAATGACTTGAAGTAGTTGTATTGGTGTCCGGGTACAAAATGAGACATTTTAGAGTTTGTATCGAAATGTTTGGTTTGTCAACAAGTAAAAGCTGAGCATCAGGTGCCTTCGGGATTACTACAGCCTATGATGATACAGAGTGGAAGTGGGATAGAGTTACGATGGATTTCATGTTGGGTTTGCCCCTATCTCCTAAAAAGAAAGATGCTATTTGGGTTGTCATTGATTGACTGACGAAATCAGCACATTTTTTCTGGTACATACAGATTATTCACTTGATAAATTGGCTAAGCTAAGATAATTAGCACGGGGTGCTAGTTTCGATTATTTTGCATAGAGATCCGAGGTTTACATCGTGATTTTAAAAGAAATTGCAAGAAGCTCTAGGTACAAGGTTGAATTTTAGTACCTCTTTTCATCCACAAACCGACGGTCAGTCTGAAAGAGTAATATAAATTCTTGAAGATATGCTTCGTTGTTATGTTTTAGAATTCGAAAGCAACTGGGAGAAATATTTACCATTGGTTGAATTTGCATATAATAATAACTTTCAATCGAGCATAAAGATGGCACCGTATGAAGCTTTTTATGGTCGCAAATTCCAAACTCCATTATATTCGACCGAGTTGAGTGGGAAAAAGATTCACGGGGTTGATTTGATTCGAGAGACTGAAGATAAAGTGAAAGTAATTTGCGATCATTTGAAAGTAGCTTCAGACAGACAGAAATCATACATGGATTTGAAACAGCAAGACATTGAATTTCAAATAGGCTAAAAAGTATTTCTAAAAGTCTCACTGTGGAAGAAAATTCTACGATTTGGTCGCAAAGGCAAATTGAGTCCGCGATTTATCGGACCGTACGAGATTATTGAACGAATAGGGCCAGTGGTATATCGACTAGCTTTACCGTCAGAGTTGCAAAAATTCACAATGTATTTAATGTGTCGATGTTACAACGGTATCGATCAGATCAATCGAATATCATTTCTTCGATTGAAATAGAAATTCAACCTGATATGATGTATAACGAAGAACCGATCAAAATTTTAGCTTGAGAGGCTGAAGAACTGAGAATTAAAAGCATAGCCTTAGTGAAAGTGTTGTGCCAACGTCACGGGATTTAAGAGGCTACGTTGGAGCCCGAATAAGCTATGAGAAAATAGTGCCCTAACCTTTTTGCTGGTAAGATTTTCGGGGACGAAAATCCCTAAGGGAGGAGAGTTGTAACAGACCATTTTTAGTCAAATCGGAACAGTGGTTTTGGGACCACAAATTCAAATTCAAAATAATTAATTTATTACTATTTTAATGTTTACAATATGATATTATGATTATGTGAAAATCTCGTTGAGAAATTTTATTGTTTGAGTGGTCAATTTAATAAAAAGGACTAAATCGCATAAAGTGAAAAAGTTATGTTTTATTAGTTAAAGGTGTCTAATAGCTATAGAACTTTACAATAAAGGTCCTTATGTGGATATTAGCCCATTTATAACATAGTGGATGTTAGTGGCATGGCATTTGGTGTAATTAATAAATGTTTTAAAGGTTAAATAAGCAAATTGGTAATTAAAGGTAAATTAAATAAAACCAAATGAAATTATTCATTCATTTCATCTTCCCCAAACCGATTCTTCTTGAGAAATAGGGCTAGGGGTTCGGCTATCTTCAATTCCTTCAATTACGTATGATTTTGTCCCCTTTTTAATGATTTCTATGTTTTTGAGATCGTTGTAGCTTATTCTAGCTAGCCCAGGGACTATTTTGCAAAACTGTTAAAGGTTTAGGGTTTTTCCATTGATGAATATTGGTATGTTTTGATGTTTAATGATAGATTATGAATATTTGATGATAGTTATACAAGTTTTGTTAACTGATTATTAGTGAAAATGCAAATTAGGGATTAAATTGTGAAATGTGGAAATTTTGTGGTAAAAATGTGAAATAAATGAAAAATATGGGCTGCTAGGGACCTAATTGAAACTCGGCTAGCATGGGTTTGGGCTAAATTGCATGAATTTGTAACTTCATGAAATAAGCACTAAATTGTAAGAGTTGTGAAATACTTGAGGCAAAAGTGTAAAAGTGTCTTAATGTGAGTTTTGGACTAAATTGAATAGAGAGATAATTAAATAAGTTGATTTTGATTACATATAGATCAAGAAAAGCGAAATTTTGATCTAGATCAAGGGAAATATAAAGTACTTGACTGATTGACCTATTTCACCGTTTTTACATTCGAGGTAAGTTCGTATGTAATAAGTTTCATTATAAATATATTTTAAGTGCTTTGATATTACATAAACTGTGACTAAAAGACTACGGACATGTTCAACGATGATTCGACAAAAATGAAAATCCTGGTTGAACCTTAGGAATAATTAGGATACGAATGACATATCATTAGGGGTTATTGTGATTATGTGATCCGGGTGCTGGTCTTGTACATCCTACCGGTGGCTGAGTTTACAGGCATGTGTGACAATTACTTGACAACTTGTGTGAGCAGCACCGTGTAGCTACGTCTTGATTGAAGCTTGCGTGAGTAGGCCCGTTGATAGCTTGAAAGTGAGCATATATATGATATGAGATTGAGATAGCATTGGCTATGTATGTGGCACTTCGGTGCGAGTTTCTCGATTATCAGATAGTATTCCGAATGGTTCAATGGGTAAGTGAAGGACGTGGTTTAGTATGAGATTGATATGAGATGGTACAGGTATGTACATGGACTGTATAAGCTTTAAATCAAAGAAATTGTGAAGTTTGTATATAATCTTATAATTAAAGATATGAAAGGTTTGTTAGATAATATGAGCTACATGTTGATATATTCAATTTGTTAAATTGTATATTTATGATTACATTGAGTTTACTTCATATGAGCTTACTAAGCTATAATGCTTTCTTTTCTTATTTTACCGTGTTTTATAGTGATTTCAAAGCTAGCTTAGATTCGGGAATCCTCAGAGACTTCGTCACACTATCCTACTATCACTTTGGTACTTTGAGCTTATGTTTTGGTTATATGGCATTTATAGGATTATAGTTATTTTGGTTATGACTTGATAATGGTTTTGGTCATTTGAAATGGTTTGTAAATGTTAAATATTTTGGTTTGTATATAGCCATGAGAGTTGGCTTATTTTGGTTGATGTGGTTATGTATATATCTATGTGCATATGGCTTGGTTATGTGATTAAAGATGAATATGTTATGCTTGTTGATATTTGGCCATTAAGGGTACTAAATGGTTAAGAATTGGATTTGGTATGTTATGAGATTAAGCTAGATGATGCAAATTTGAAAGTGTTCATATTGATGTTTGAGATTAGGAGATTTGGTATGAATTGAATGGTACATTGTGATATTGATAAGTTTGGTATTTGTTAGTTTTTAAATGGTATCAATGATGCTTGGTTGAGGATGTATGAATGACTATTTATGCTTTTCTTTGGTTCCAATTGTTGTGGTGTAGGTGTATGCAAGTTTGGGTGGCAAAATGGCTTGGTAAATAGCCTATTGTTGTCCACACTGGCAAAGACACGGGCGTGTGTCTCAGCCGTGTGTGATACACGATTATGTTACACGGCCGCGTGTCCCCTAATGTTGTAATAGAAAGCAAGTCAGTATGCTCTACACGACCTAGCACACAGGCATGTGATTGGCCGTGTGGCCTAAGTCAATATACCCTACAGGTTTTGCACAGCCTAGAACATGGCCTGACACACAAACATGTATGGTCATTTTTAGGGCATACAGGCTAGTCACACAGGCATGTGTGTTGGCCGTGCGACCCAAGTCAGAGAGTTACACGGGGTCAGACACGGGCTGGGACACGGCCATGTGCTCCCATTTCAAATGTCCACACGGCCTACAACACAGGCGTATCTTTGGCCGTGTGATACACATGACCGAGTCACGCGAGCGTGTGTCCCCTATTTTTGGAAAAATTTTCTAAATGTTTCAAAAGTTTCTAAAGTTATCGATTTAGTCCCGAACCACCCCGAATGAATATTTTGGGCCTCGTAGACTCATATTAGGGATAATATGATTGGTTATGAATGAATTGTATTTAAATTGACTAATTTTATGAGAAATATATGGTTAAATGTGTGATAAGTTCAAGAATGCTTCGTAACCCTATTCCAGCATTAAATACGGGTTAAGAGTGTTACACGTATGGCCAGGCTGTGTGACTCACACGTTTGAGACACACTCCCATGTCTCAGGTCATTTAACATTCAAAATAGAGACACACGACCATGTCTCAACCCTTGTCCATGCCTGTAACGCTCGGGTTTGTGCAAGTGTACATAATCGTTATTAAGTAATAAGTAAGTATCGAGTTATCGTCTCTACAGGGATTGTATTTTTGCTAAGTTACTTAATTTGTAAAAGTGTATTAACAATTTGATAAATAAAAACAATATAATTGAGAAGTGATGAAAAATTAAGTATATAAAGCTAAATGTAATGATCCCTAATGCAATTTATCCTAAGTATGCAAACTATATGAATGCGATAGATTTTAGCAGAATTAACACAATAAGCAACAATTATAACATAAATAAGCTAGGACAATTACTTTAATTAAACTCAAATTATTATCAACATGCTTATCAATATTCAGAAAAACATTCCATGGCAACTCGATATTTCATGAGTTTGGAAACCACGTTAGGTCCTTTCAGAATCCTTTACTTAGTAAATACGCATTTTACTGATCCTTATTTAGTAAGGGTTTCTTAGTATTCGTGCGAGGTAACAAGGACGTGTTAGGTTTGAAACAGTTTAATCACACAAATCTAAAAACTATGCAGATAACAAAGCCTGGTTAGGAATGTGATGCAACCTGTAATTTAATTGGGTTAGGATCTAAATTGAGCATGCACATTTCAATTAAGCGTCCATTAGCCGTCGTCTGGTTAAGATCGTTCAACTAATTGAGGTGCATTTCAATCACGTATAAACGAAATACAAACTTGATTTTAATTGAAAACATGATCGATTGAGGCACAAATATTATAAGCATAAACCAAATAATTATTATTAAATCAAAGCAATCATCCTATCTTAAATAAAATTAAGCTATCATTGTTGTAAACAAGAACAAAGAACACATAGCAAACATTCTTGAATTAAATTAAAGTAAGAAGGATTAAACCCAATTCAGAGTGGCTGTCACCCAAGACTCTGACTGATGAGGGCTCCTTCATTCCTTCGCTTTGCTCCTTTGCTGATGGCTCCCCGAGGTGGCTGACCAAGGGTTATTTAAGAGGCTAATTTGCTCAAAATCTTTATGCAAAGATGATGATAGGCATGAGGGCTAAGAAAGCTAAGAGAATTGAGAGAGGAGAGAATGATGAATGAGTGAAGGATGAATGATGGATGACGGATGAGGGATGAGGGATGATTGAAAAAGTGAGAAAGGTGATAATTTATATAGGAAAAATCCTATAATTTTTCAGTTTACACACCCCAAACTTAAATCATTGCTCGTCCTGAGTAATGCTCATGCACAGCACAAGGTCTCGCTAAAGCAAATTTGCTAAAAGTGTAAGCAGCATCAATCATTTCCCCATAATCAAGTATTAATAAATTCATGCTCATCGATCTTCTTCATTAACAAGTAATTCATATGCAACCATTTTTAAAATTTTACACTAAGTTTCACAATATGCCAACATGAATCATAATATGTATATAGGTCACAGCCATAGATAATATTCTTTCATTCAACATAATTTATCATCAATCAAGCAAAACAATCATAAGGCTTATTTATAATCTTCATATGTTGAACTTAGGACTTCCACTCCACTAATGTAGGTGACATAATTATCAAATCAATAGGTCTTTTATAAGGTTGTAATGGAGCTCGGTCAAAGGTAGGGATTTTAAGAGATGCGATATTTCGGTTTCAAGATCTTAACCTTTAACTATCTTGGTTTTCTCGTAATACAACCTTTTTCTTTACGTGAACCTTTGGAACACCCCCAAACTTATTTTGAACTTAAGCTCATACATTTTTTTCCTTTTTGAAGACTGAGCAAACTTTTCTTCACCCTTTTTTTTATATATAATCATGAGCACATACATCTTTATGAAAATTTCCTCAAATGTTGATTACCAAGACAACTTAAGTTAAGAGAGGTGTACAAAATTAGGATATCTTACAAAGATGGTAATGTGGCTTGTAATGTAGGTTCATTTCAATAAACAGGCCTTTAAGCTCAAAATTATAGTTTCAAGGGTCTAATATCATAAGGTAGGCTTGAAAAGGCTCAAACGATCCAAAGAAAATGGTGCCTATATCATTTTAGATTTTTATGTCTCCTAGGATTTCGCCTCAAGAAAGTTACTAAGTCAATTCTAAGTATATAAACCTTCATACATGTCTAATCTCAAAAGAAACTAAGTTTTCATGGCAAACATTATCGAAGACTAAGATCATACAATCATTTCATTCTACATGACAACATACAATCATTTAGATAAAATCATCATTCATGCTTGCATACAAGCTATCTTATTAACAAAGAATTTCTATAAACATTCATTTATTAAAACATACTCATGAAAGAAATAATTGAAACATACTTGAAAATTTGAGCAGCAATTATTTGCCTTACCCCCCTTTAAAAAGAAGCAATGTCCTCATTGCAAGAACATAGTAATGAATGAAAACTGAACACTAGGTAGGGTTAAAAAGAAAGAGAGGTGAGTCATTAAGACTGCTTAAATACCAAGTCTTTCCTCATAATCCAACCCTAGACATGTTCATTCCCATTACCACATCTCTAATTTTTACATATTTCCAGTAAGTTTGATGTTGATTGTGCATGAACTTGTACATATCCATCAACATTGACAACTCTGATTTCCTTGAAGTACTTGTAGAAGTCGGCAAAGGAGTTGTATATTTAGGTTCAACACTTAGCTAGACTAGTTCTTCTTCTGGCTCAACCCTTGGTTCAGGGTCTTCAACTGGTTCCTTATCAGATTCTTCTTCTTCAGTGTTTGAAACTGATTCAGTTTTAGTTTCGTCCGTTGACTCCTCAGTACCTGTCTCAGTTGGTTCTTCTTGCTCACCTTGATTTAGCTCATGCACCTTCTCTATTAACCTTTCTAGATCATGACTTGTAATGCACCCTTGGACATACTGCCTCTTCAAATTTGCTTGTGTTTTAACACGAGCCCTTAAGCAAAGTGAAGTGATTAATGATGGGAAATAAGCACTTCCTGTCTTCTATTTAGCACAGTCATAAATCTCCTTGAGAAAAATTTTCCCAACATTAATGGACTTTTCTGTCAAAATTGCATATAACAAGAGCATTCGTCCCATCAAGATGGTGGAACTGTGTGAGATAGGCATAAAATTGTAGTGAAAAAAATAAAACCATACCTTTGCTACTGGTTTTAGGTATTCCCTTCGGCAAGAATGGCTCCCATACTTTCTTATAATCCATTGGGATCCCAGATTTGTTACAACATCAAGCACTTTTTGAAGAAAATCTCAATTGATGTTGTTCATCAAAGGGTAGTACTGATCTTCTTCAACATCAGGTAAGTTAAACAAATCATTAATGGACTTAGAGGTAAGAGGTGCCCTTTTCTTCTGAAGATAACCTCAGTGGCATCTTGTGTGGTCAAACTTGCATAGAACTTTCGAACTAGTTCATCATTGGGAAGTGAGCGAGCATTACAAATTCCCACTTAGTTCATCATTGAGAAGTGAGCAAGCATCACAAATTCCCACTTGAGAGCATTGATTGTCTTTCTAATTGCCACAGGGACAACCATCAAATCATTACTCTTCAAGTTAAAACCTTTTTTCGGCATCATAGGTTGATGCTTGAAAATTGAATCAAATCTCTCTTTCACTTCTTCATTGATCACAATCAGGTTTTCTGGAGTAGTCTTTAACGATCTAGTTCTTTTGCGAGACATGGTATTTTCTCAAAAATTTGGAAAATTTCTACTTATAGGGGAAGAAGAGAAATCGGCAAGTGGGTAGGACTTGCTCGAAAAACCTTGCAATGGCGAAGAGGTTGCGGCAGCGAAGGCAACGTTCGGCAGTAGTGGTGGTGTACGGCAGCGATAACGGTTACGTGCGACAGCGACGTTGATGCCCCGGTGATTTCTTTGCAGCGAAAATAGGAGATTTAGGCAAAGGGGAAAAGAACTAGGGTTTTTTTCAGGATTTGAGGTTGACGGCACAAGAGAAAAGTTTAGGGATTTGAGGTGATTTCACTACTAATAGCTCTTGGTGTCCCAAATCGTGTAAACACATGCTTATGTAGGAATCGCTTAACTACCTTAGCATCATTTGTAGGGTATGCTTCAGCTTCAACCCACTTAGACACATAATCCACAGCAACTGAGATGTATTTTTTCCCATATGAAGAAGGAAATGGTCCTAAAAAGTCAATGCCCCATACATCGAATAATTCAATCTCCAAAAATTTTTGCTAAGGGCATCTCATTACTTCATAATATGTTTCTGCTCCTTTGGCATCTATCACAGTTCTTCACATAAGCATAAGCATCTTTAAATAGTGAAGGCCAAAAAAAACCTGCTTGCAAAATGTTTGATGCGGTACGAGCACCACCAAAGTGCCCCCCACTTAGGGATGAATGGCAATGATGTAAGATCTCAGCAATCTCACTTTCAGCTACACACTTTCGGATTATATTATATGCACACTGTTTAAACAAGAACTAGTCCTCCTAGAAATAATACCAACTATCATGAAGGAATTTCTTCCTTTGCTGGTATGTCAATTCTTGATGAGTTATTCCACATGCAAGATAATTAGCAAAATCAGCAAACCAAGGTGTTTCATGAATTCGACTCACCTCAAATAAGTGCTCATCTAGGAAATTCTCGTTGATAGGCACATGTGATCGAGTTACCTCATCTTGCTCCAACCTCGACAGATGATCAGGTACTTGATTTTCAACACATTTTCTGTCTTGGATCTCAAGGTCAAATTCTTGGAGTAAACGTATCCAATGAATTAGCCTCGGTTTCGCATCTTTCTTCATGAGCAAGTATTTAATAGCCGCATGGTCAGTAAATACTGTAACTTTGGTACCTATAAGATATGAGTGAAATTTGTCAAAAGCAAAAACTACAGCAAATAGTTCCTTTTTAGTTACCGTATAATTGAGTTGGGCTCCCGTCAAGGTTCTACTTGCATAGTAAATCGGGTGGAACACTTTATTCCTTCTTTGACCCATCAAAGCTCCAACAACATAATCACTTGCATTGCACATCAACTCAAAAGGTGTGCTCCAATTGAGTGTAATAATTATTGGGGCTGAGATTAACCATTTTTTCAACTCTTCAAAAGCTTTTAAACATGCTTTGTTGAAATCGAACACTGTATCTTTCTCTAACGACGAACACAGTGGTTTAGAAATTTTTGAAAAATCTTTGATAAACCTTCGGTAAAAACCGGCATGGCCTAAGAAACTTTTGACTCCTTTCACATTCATTGGGGCCAGAATCTTTCAATTATGTCCACCTTTGCTTTGTCGACTTCAATTCCTTTCTTTGAAATTCTATGCCCTAAGACAATCCCTTCCTTAAACATAAAATGGCATTTCTCCCAATTAAGGACTAGATTCGTCTCTTCGCATCTCTTCAGTACCTTAGCTAAATTACTCAAAAAAATATCATAAGTGTTACCAAAAATAGAAAAATCATCCATGAAAACCTCAACAAAATTTTCAACCATATTAGTGAATATTGCCATCATGCATCGTTGGAATGTTGCAGGTGCATTAGATAAACCAAAATTCATTCGCCTAAAAGCAAATGTACCGTACGGACAAGTAAAAGTTGTTTTATGTTGGTCTTCAAGAGCGACAACTATTTGGTTATATCCCGAATAACCATCTAAAAAATAATAGAATTCATTACCTGCCAGTCGATCTAACATCTGATCCATAAAAGGCAACGAAAAATGGTCCTTCCGAGTGGCTTTATTCAACTTTCTATAGTCAACACAAATTCTCCAACCAGTAACAGTTCTTATTGGGATCAATTTGTTATGCTCATTCTCAACAATCGTAATTCCACCTTTCTTCGGCACTCACTGTACCAGACTTACCCACGAACTATCTAAAAGAGGATAGATGATTCCTGCATCTAGCTATTTGATCACTTCATTTCTCACAACTTCCTTCATAATAAGATTAAGCCTCCTTTGCCCATCAATTCGAGCTTTTTCACCTTCCTCTAGAATAATTTTGTGCATGCAAAATGAAGGGCTTATACCTCGAATATCAGCTATATTCTAACCAATTGCTTTCTTAAATTTCTTTATAACAGAAATTAATTGCTCCTCTTGATCTTCTGTCAGTTCGGCTAAAATAGTCACAGGCAAAGTAGAAAAATTACCTAAATAAACGTATTTCAAATGGGAATGAAGTACCTTTAGTTCGAGTGTAGGTGGTTCTTCGATTGACAATTTGGGTTGCACAAATTCTCTGACTTCTAGCTCTAACGGTTCAAACCGTATGGATTGAATAAAAATCCTCGGGTTGGCTTCCATCACAGCCATGTTTTCTTTACATTCTTCATCCTCTAAAAGGTTAAACCCTAAGGCTTTCTCCAATGGATCTTCTTCAAGATGGCTTTCCATAGAGATCAAGATTTCTATTTCTTCCATAACTAAGCACTCTTATGTCGGATCGGGAAATTTCATCGTTTTAAGATTGTTAAAAGTTACCTGATCGTCTTGAACTTGCATGATGAGTTCACCTTTCTGTACATTAATTAACGTTCTTCCCGTGGCTAGGAAAGGTCTCCCAAGGATAATTGACACATCCTTATCTACTTCAAAATTTAGAATAATGAAATCAGCAGGAAAAATAAATTTATTGACTCTTACCAAAACATCATCGATCTTTCCTTAGAAGTATGCTAAAGATCGATCTGCTAGCTGGAGCGTCACAGTTGTAGGTCTTACTTCTCCTATCCCTAGCATCTTAAAAATAGACTTAGGCATCAAGTTGATAATTGCTCCTAAGTCACACAAAGCTTTACCACAATAAGATTCACCAATGTTACAGGGTATCGTAAAACTTCCTAGATCCTTCAATTTCGGTGGCAGCTTGTTCTGCAGGAACGCACTGCACTCCTTTGTCAGAGCGACAGTCTCATACTCACGCAGTCGTTTCTTCTTGGATAGTACATCCTTCATAAACTTCACATAATTCGGCATTTGTTCTAAAGCCTCCACCAATGGAATATTGATGTGTAATTGCTTCAGAACATCCAAAAACTTCTTGAATTGCACCTCATGTTTCTTGTGTTGCTACAATCTTTGTGGATATGAAGGTGATGGAAATTTCGGTTGAATCGGACAACTCTTCTGAGTAGGTAAATCTGTATCCAAAGAAGATGTTAAAGTATCTGAATTCATTAAGTTAGGATTTACCTTGTTAGTCTTTGTAGATTCTGACTCTTTTAATGTAGGGACTTCAACAGCTGGTTGACTTTCCCCCTTTTCAACAGGCTTGTCCTCAACATCAATCAATCGGGGTTCAAGAATTTTACCACTTCGCAATGCCACTGCCTTGATATTTTCTTTACCCAAATTTCTTGGATTTTCAGTATCACTTGGCAAGGTTCCTTGTGGTCTATTACGAAGCTCCGTAGCTAACTGACCCATTTGGTTTTCCAAATTTTTCAGTGTTGCTGCTTGACTCTGGATCAAAGTGTCATTCTTCACCATGTATGTTTTCAACAAGTTCTCCAAACTATTTGATGATTCAGCTTGAGGTGGTTTTCGAGCTTCCTGATTAAACCCCCTGAGATTGGTTGGGCCTATGCTACATAAAGTTGTTGTTTGGTCAATTTCCTTGGTTGCTCCAAGCAAAGTTGGGGTGATTACGCCATGAAGGATTATAGAAGTTGGACTGGGGTCCTTGTTCACTCTTATTTTGATGTTGGTTCCCCACATAGTATATTGACTTGGGATTCAATAGGCAATTCTGGAAAGAATGACCTTTCCCACAATACACACAAGAAACTACTTCAAACGGACTTGGTGGTTGAGCTACAAAATTATTAGCACCATTAGCGGTAAACTGCTTTAACATAGAGGAAATAGAGTATACTTGAGCTAATAACGAAGTGAGAGCATCAACTTCATGAACTCCGACTACACGTCTTCCTGAAGCTATTCGATTTGTTGGCCATTGATAGTTGTTACTCGCGATCCTCTCGATGATCTCATAAGCCTCATTATAAGACTTAGACAAAATTGCACCATTCGTAGAAGTATCTACCATCAATCTTGTATGTGCATTGAGACCATTATAGAATGTCTCCAACTAGATACAATGAGGAATCCCATGATGAGGACACTTACGAAGTAACTCCTTGAATCGCTCCCAAGCCTCATACAAAGACTCGTCATCCAATTGTTGGAAAGTTGTGATCTCGTTCCTCAACTTAGCATTTTTGCTAAGTGGGAAATACTTAACCAAAAATCTTTCTACTAATTATTGCCATGTAGATATAGAACTTGGTGATAATGAATTGAGCCATGCTCATGCTCGATCTCACAACGAGTACGGAAACAATTTCAACCTCAGTGCATCTTCAGTCACACCAACTATCTTGAATGAGCCACACACCTCCATAAACAACCGAAGGTAGAGATGTGGATCTTCCGTGGGCATACCTATAACACCCCTTACCCATGTCCGACGTCGAAACAGGGTATGAGGCATTATCAAACTTAAACATACACCATCATGCAAAACCAGGCCATAAAATCTTTTTTTATTCAAAACCTTTCAAACACATGCATGTCCTCCCTTATTTGGGTTTACAAAACCCAAAACATTCATCAGAATCAATTCGGGACTAAACCGAGAACTTTAAGAAGTTTCAGGAAAACTTAAAAAATTTTCCCATGAAACAGGGTCATAGGCCCGTGTGGACATAGGGACACGCCCGTGTGCCATTGGCACGCCCTTGTCCTCAGGCCATTTAACTCTCAATTTATAATGTCAGAATGCATATCGAACCACACGGCTAAGCCACACGCCCGTGTCTCTAGGCTGTGTCCCTCACACAGTTGAGACACACAACCGTGTCTCAGCCCGTGTGGCCAACACTTAGGCTATTTTCCAAGCCTTCATGTTACCCATAATCTTTTACAACCTTATGCACATCAACATCGCAAATCATGTCATCATTTTAGTGATTAAATACTCTTTATTAAGACATATCCTAAACATTAACATGTCCTCTTACAAGTAATGCGTCTACTCATGCAATACCAAGTCTAGACTCCTTATTTCATATTCATATGACTTATCATTTTGATAATCACTTTTATCATTATACTATGGTTACCAACTTATTCATCAAGCATTCATGTTCAATCATTATCATGTTGTTTTAATATCGTGCAATTACTACATGGCTATGACCACCTCAATTGGTCATAGCGCATACCTCCAACACACATGTCATAGTACTAACCATGCATGGCAACCAAACATAATCACATTATAAACATTAGACATGACATGTAACGCCCTAATTTTCGGGACTTCTGTGAATTTTGGTGAATTTTTGAATTTCTGTGTTTTGACTGCTAGGCGTAGGTCTAAGTATGTTAGTGGGCCTCTAGAAGCCCAAGTTTGAGATGAAATCCGGAAGTTTTAACTAATTTTAATTTTTAGGGAAAAAGAGGTTCTGGTAAGTTGGGCTTTTAAGATTTAATGGGTAAAATAAGCCACAATAAGGCAGGTGGCAAAGTGGCATGTGACGCCACTAGGGTGTTAAAAAGGTGGCGTGTGGATGGCTAGGGAGAGCTAAGGTTCAAGTCACAAGGTGAGCAAATATTAGTATTAATTTTTATGTTCAGAAAAGGGATGTGATGGAACTCAGTTGGAACTCTGTTAGGAAGAGTTTGAGCTGCTCAGGAGATCGAGTAAGGAGGGGATAAGGGAGAATATTTAGGAGCTGATTAGGGAGTGTAGTATTGGCTAAATGGTGGACTCTCGAGGAGCAAGAATTGGCCGGCCAAGGGTTTCTGTAGAGGGCAAAATTCGGCATTTGGGTTCTGACCATTCTCTTTTCTTTTACTTTTCTCCTCTCATCTCCTATTCTCTTTTCTTCTTCGTTGCTTCTTTTTCTATAGCCGAACCTTTCCTACCATTCTACTCAACTCCACTTCCTTACCATTTGTTCCTAAGCCTTATAGCTGATTGCCATAAAAGCCGAAATCCCGAAAGCTTGTTTTACTTCTATGTCGATTTCTCCTAGCCAAACCCTCTGATTCTTCTCCATATTTTTGGCCGATTCTCTCATCCTCTGAACCCCAAAGTCTTGTCGACAAAACCACCGCAAAACCCTCATATTTCATCTTTCTCTTCACTATTTCAAAAAGTCGAAAACCCTATAGTCTTAGGGGCATAGCCGAATCTTTAGACCTTTAAAGATTTGATTTCTGCTAACATTTAAGGGTTTAGATCTGTATCAGAATTGTATAGGAACTAAAGTGGAATCTTTAACTAAAGGAACCGGTGGTAAGTTTTCGAATCTATTCTTTATTTCGGGTTTTAGAAAAGCCGAAACCCATAAAGGCTTAGGGAGGCTGTCGATTGGGACCTATGGCTCTAAGGGTTGTGACAATTGTTTTTATTATGATGTTAGTGTGATCTAGAGGTTACTGATCGAAGGCTTGGACAAGTGGAATGACTGGATCTAAACCTAGTCGCTAGTTTTGGAAAAAGGTAAGAACTCTAAGGTCTGAGGGTTGGTTGGCCGAATATGGTAGGAGGATAGGTCTGTAGTTTGTTTTCAATATTTAGATTGACGTGTTGGTAATCCAATTGTAGGCAACTCGTGTGTGGAACTCACCGTCGAACCACTACAAATCAGGTGTGTAATTGACACCGTTTCATAGACTAGATCGACAAAAGCCGAAATGCTGAAAAACTGGTATTTTGTGGACTTGCGAGTGTGCGAATGCTCGTGAGGTAGATCGATTAACGTATTTGGTAAACTACAGTGTTTAGACTACAGAGTGCATGATTTTTGTGCCTTTCAATATTTTTGGGATTAATGGGCCAAAGTTGGGATAATGGGCCAACGGGCCAAATTCGGTAAGAACACTCGGTAAGTGTTTCTGTTAGTACGTAAATGGTGAAAATATGCATGAAAACCCTAAAATAGATAAATTACTAGAATGCCCTTAAGTATGAAAATTACTGTTATACCCCTAGGTTTAAAATGACCATTATACCCCTAGGGTTAATTTGACTGAAAAGCATGATGATCTGATTCTGTATGATGTATGCCATGATTTGTATAGCTGTTGCATGGGGACATGGGTTATATTTATGAAGGAAGCGTCCTGGTGGCTATGCCACAAATATCTATTCTGGTGGCTCTGCCACAAATATCTGTATGTGGTGACTCTGTCACACTATCTGTTCTGGCAGCCATGCTACAAATTCTGTGGCGTGTAGCGGTTGGGTGGGTCGAGTAGTCTCCCCACATGGTGTAAGGATGGTCCGGGGTGTATACGGTTGGATATGGTTGGGTTTCGGCATAAACATGAAATTTCTATTCTGTTCTGTTATGGGCCTATGGGCTTCATTCTGAAATCTGTTCTTGGCTAAGGCCAATTTGATCTGTTTCTGTGGTTTGAACTGGTTTAGACTATGGTTGGGTTATTTTACACACTGAGTTTCCCAAACTCACCTCTTATTTTCATCCACGCAGGTAATCCTCAACCATAGTGGGCTTGGAGCTGTGAGGGATTCGGAGTGGCCACGCATTCTGCAAATTTGGTTTTCTTCTGGTGAATTGGACATCTTTTTATTTACTTTTATGATTTGGGGTTTAAGTTGTAATAAGGCCGCTTTAATAATTTTTAATTGTTTTTAATATGTTTTACTAGAATAGGTATAATATTATCTTAATCACTGAAACTGATTAGTCTTAGGGCGCGTTTTCAAAAATAGTAATTGATTTTTAAAATACCACGACAACAAAGCAAAACTTCTGCAACGAAAACGCTTTCCAAAGTTAATCACCTTTTCTTAAACTGGACTTAAATGAATTGGTTTCCTAAGAACATACACTAAGTTAAGGTGTGGCAATGGTGGTGTGCATGTCTAGGATTGGATCCGAAGGGAGCTTGGTAGTTAAGCAGTCCGATGGACTCACCTCCTCTTTTCCGGTTTCCTACCTGGTGCACAGCTTCCATTCACTTTAACCTATAATGAAATCATCTTTTGAACACTAAGTACGATTTTCTAGACTAAGAATAGAAAAATGTTTTTAACGTTTCGATGTGGCACGTCGGATCCGGTCATAACGTTTAAGCCTGGTTTGGGGTGTTACATTTAGTGGTATCAGAGCTAAGTTGCAACAACTCGGCTGTGGAATGGGTTTATAAAAACAAATATTTTCGAAAATGAAATTTTTACAAAAATTACAAAACTCAGTTTTTCAATTATTGGATCCTAAAAAAGGTGGCACCCGAATCTCTGGCCCAAGTCTGTAAATATTATTTTGAACTTTTCTGAGATATTTTTCCTGAATTATCTTTCTGTATTTAAACCCTATTATGATAATCTAGTGGGATGGTACTAAGACTATAGGAATTTTGGTAATAGACTGAGACTGTAGCTAGATTTCGATTCTGCGGAAAACAAACTCTAAATTACTGTTTGTTCATAAAACATCTGTAATAAACACTAGAATATTTGATTGATGCATAAAATTCGTAATCAGATAATATGATATGAGTACGAGAACAGCTCGTGGAAGAGGCCGTGGACGTGGCTGAGGTAGTGCTCGAGCAGGAACTGCGTCCTTAGGGCATATGCCGACGGTAGAAGCACCGGTACCACCGGCAACGAAAGTGGAGTCTCATGATCGTGGTGCCGGGGATGACGCCCTGTCCCAAGCAATGCTTCGTGTTCTGGAAAGGATTGTTGGGGCAAGTTTGGGTAACAAAATTCGAAGATCTATTTCTGAGCGACTCCGGGCTAACGGAGCGGAGATCTTTAGGGGTCTATCTGGTGTAGCCCCGAATATGGCAAAATATTGGTTGGAGGCCACGAAACGGATTATGGATGACTTGGACTGCTCTGTGGAGCAGAAGCTAAAGGGAACTGTATCGTTGCTACGAGACGAGGCTTATTAGTGGTGGCTCACTGTGAGAGATGGGAGCCCAGCTGATAGGGTAACCTGGGAGTTGTTTAAGGCAGTCTTCAAAGGGAAATATGTTGGGGAGAGTAATGTGGACGCCCGTAGGAAGGAATTCTTGAATCTGGTGCAAGGAGGTAAAACAGTTGATGAATACAAGGCTGAGTTTCTAAGGTTGAGCCGGTATGCTATGGGAATAGTCGCTACGGAATATGAGCATAGTGTGCGCTTCGAGGATGGTCTTAGAGATGAACTCAGGGTGTTGATTGCTCTACAGAGGGAGCGTGACTTTGCGGTCTTGGTGGAGAAAGCTATGATAGCTGAGAAAGTGAAGCATGCTGAAAAGCAGAATCGTGAGAAGGATCGGAACTATTTCAGGAAGGATTCAGGACCTTCGGGTGGTGCAAATAGGAATGTCAAGAGAGCAAGAGTGGAGGAGCCAATGCGGGCAGTTCTGATGAACGTGGTTAGACCACCAATCTGTGGAGACTGTGGTAAGGTACATCTGGGTGAGTGTAGAAAACGTTCCGGTGCCTGTTTCTGATGCAGATCTATAGCGCATAGAGTCAAAGACTGTCCTCAAAAAACGGATCAGGTTCAAGTTGTTGAACAGAGGGTTGCTCAACCAGTGAGAGGTAGGCCACAACCACTGAGAGGACGTGGACAAGGTAGGGGCAGAAATAGTAATAGTCGAGGTCGAGGAGCACCTGGCAGGGGTGCCGAAAATGCTGAGGCTCGACAGCCAGCGTTGGTGTATGTAACTCGTCGTCGAGAGGAGGGTGATGCACCTGACGTCATAACTGGTACGTTCTTGGTTTCTAGCATGCCGTATACTGCTTTGGTAGATATTGGATCTACTCATTCCTATGTTGCATGTGCCATATCTGGGTCGTTGGGTGTGCACTCTGAGAAGATAGTGAGTGGGGTAACTGTACTAAGTCCTTTGGGTCACTCGGTTAAGGTAGACAAACTGTATAGGGATGTGCCTTTAGAAACCCAAGGTAATATCTTCTCTGGAGACTTGATGGAGTTACCGTTCGGAGAATTCGACCTCATTCTGAGAATAGACTGGCTTGTTAAGCACAGAGCGACTCTGGATTGTACTACTAAACGAATGATGTTAAGGACCACAGAAGGAGAAGAGGTTATGGTAATAGGTGAGCGAAGGGATTATTTGTCCAATGTGGTGTCGGCATTGAGAGCCGAAAAATGGATTCGTAAAGGTTGTGAGGCCTATTTGGCATTTGTAAGTCAGGCGGAAGATGAGGGACTGACAGTGGATAAGGTTAGAACTGTTAAGGAGTTCCAAGATGTTTTTCCGGAGGAGTTTCCGGGACTGCCTCCGAACTAAGAAGTCGAGTTTGGAATCGACTTGCTGCCTGGAACGACACCAGTGTCCATCGCACCGTATAGGATGGCACCAAAGGAGTTGGTGGAGTTAAAAGCACAAATTCAAGAGTTGTTGGATAAGGGTTTTATTAGGCCAAGTGTGTCTCTGTGGGGAGCACCAGTGCTATTCGTAAAAAAGAAGGATGGGACGATGCGGATGTGTATTGATTATCGGTAGTTGAACAAACTGATGATTAAGAATAAGTATCCACTACCAAGGATTGACAATCTGTTCGATCAACTTAGAGGAGCTTCTGTATTTTCCAAGATCGACCTTCGATCTGGATATCATCAGTTAAGGGTCAAAGAAGTAGATATCCATAAGACGGCAGTCAGAACTCGGTATGGTCATTACGAGTTTTTGGTGATGCCATTTGGACTGACAAACGCTCCTGCAGCATTTATGGATCTGATGAATCGTGTATTCCAGCCATTTTTGGATCGGTTTGTAGTCGTCTTTATTGATGATATTCTGGTATATTCTGAAACTAAAGTAAAACATGATGAGCATCTCTGCATAGTGCTGCAAGTGTTAAGGGAGAAGGAACTATAAGTGAAATTCAGCAAATGTGAATTCTGGTTGAATGAGGTAACCTTCCTAGGACATGTTGTCTCAGCCGAGGGGATTAAGGTGGACCCTCGAAAGATTGAAGCAATTTTGGAATGGAAGCCACCTAGGTTGGTGTCGAAAATTCAGAGTTTCCTACGGTTGGCAGGATATTATAGGAGGTTTGTGGAAGGCTTTTCTGTGATGGCAGCGCCTTTGACAAAACTCATAAGGAAAGGAATACCGTTTGTTTGGACAGAGAAGAAGCAGGAAGCTTTTGAGAAGTTGAAGAAAGTTCTGACTGAAGCACCTGTGTTGATTCAGCCGGAGTCTAGGAAGGATTTTACTGTGTACAGTGATCCATCACATGTGGGTTTGGGCTGCGTGTTGATGCAAGAGGGTAAGGTGGTTGCTTATGCATCACGACAACTTAAGCCTCGCGAAGGAAACTATCCTACTCATGATTTGGAATTGGCAGTAGTAATCTTTGCGCTTAAGATTTGGAGACACTACTTGTACGGAGAGAGGTGTATTATATACACTGATCATAAGAGTCTCAAATACTTGCTGACTCAGAAGGAGCTGAACCTTAGGCAAAGGAGATGGATAGAGTTGCTTAAAGATTATGATTGTATGATTGAGTACCACTCGGGCAAGGCTAACGTGGTAGCCGATGCTCTAAGTCGAAGAGTTGTATCTGATCTCAGAGTAATGTTTGCTCGTTTGAGTCTGTATGATGATGGTAGTCTGTCTGCTGAGTTGCAAGTAAGGCCAACCTGGGTGGATCAGATTAAGAAGAAGCAGTTGAGAGATGATTCTTTGGTTGCTCGTTTGCAGTAGGTTAAGGAAGGGGAAACTTCTAAGTTTGGGTTGAATAGTGAAGGAGTTCTGTGTTTCCGAGGGAGAATTTGTGTTCTGAAGGACTCGGACTTAAGGTAGTCAATATTGAAAGAAGCTCATGGGGGACTTTGTGCCATGCATCCTGGAGGGCATAAGTTGTATCACAACTTGCGAAAATTGTATTGGTGGCCTGGGCTTAAGCGGGAAGTAACGGAGGTTGTGGGGAAATGTTTGACATGCCAGCAACTGAAAGCTGAGCATCAACTACCTTCTGGGCTTTTGCAGCCAATGAAGATACCACTTTGGAAGTGGGAGAGGGTAACCATGGACTTTGTGAGTGGGTTACCTTTGACACCAACAAAGAAAGACTCGGTTTGGGTGATCGTGGATAGGTTGACCAAATCGGCTTATTTCATACCTGTCCACACCGACTTTTCACTTCAAAGGTTAGCCAAGTTGTATGTGGCGGAGATCGTGACACTTCATGGTGTCCCAGTTTCAATTATTTCTGACCGGGATCCCAGATTTACATCTCGATTTTGGAAAAAGTTGCATGAGGTGTTGGGGACACGATTGAATTTTAGTACGGCCTTCCATCCCCAGACTGATGGTCAGTCGAAAAGGGTTATTCAGATTCTGGAGGACATGTTGAGGGGATGCGTTACTGACTTTCGAGGTAGTTGGAAGGACTACTTGCCGTTGGTAGAGTTTGCGTACAACAACAATTATCAAGCGGGTATTCGAATGGCACCGTATGAAGCGCTGTATGGACGAAGGTGTCGTACCCCTAGTTGTTGGACCGAACTGGGAGAGCAGCAGGTTCTTGGACCCGAGTTGGTAGCTGACACTGAGGATAAGGTCAGAGTAATCAGAGATCGGTTAAAAGAAGCTGCGGATAGGCAAAAGTCATATGCGGATTTGAAGCGCAAGGAGATTCAGTACTCAGTAGGTGATATGGTCTTCTTAAAGGTTTCTCCTTGGAAGAAGATATTAAGGTTTGGTAAGAAAGGCAAGTTGAGTCCGCGATTCATTGGGCCTTATCGGGTTTTGAAGCGAGTAGGACCAGTGGCATATCAATTACAATTACCTCCAGAGTTAGACAGGATTCACGATGTTTTTCACGTCTCCATGTTAAGGCGTTATCGTTCTGACCCTACTCATGTTGTGCCGGTTGCAGAGATCGAGGTGCAATCTGATTTGACTTTCGAGGAAGAGCCTGTGCAGATATTGGACTGAGACGTCAAGGTATTGAGAAGGAAATATGTTCCTTTAGTGAAAGTGTTTTGGCGTAATCATAGCAGAAAGGAAGCTACTTGGGAGACAGAAGAGGCGATGCGTCAACAATACCCTCATCTGTTTAGATCAGGTAAATTTAGAGGACGAAATTTCTTTAAGGAGGGTAGAGTTGTAACACCCCAATTTTCGGGACTTCTGTTAATTTTGGTAAATTTTTGAATTTCTGTGTTTTGACTACTGGGCGTAGGTCTAAGTATGTTAGTGGGCCTCTAGAAGCCCAAGTTTGAGATGAAATTCGAAAGTTTTAACTAATTTTAATTTTTAAGGAAAAAGGGGTTCTAGTAAGTTAGGCTTTTAAGATTTAATGGGTAAAATAAGCCACAAGAAGGCAGGTGGCAAAGTGGCATGTGACGCCACTAGGGTGCTAAAAAGGTGGCGTGTGGATGACTAGGGAGAGCTAAGGTTCAAGTCACAAGGTGAGCAAATATTAGTATTAATTTTTATGTTCAGAAAAGGGATGTGATAGAACTCAGGTGGAACTCTGTTAGGAAGAGTTTGAGCTGCTCTGGAGATCGAGTAAGGAGGGGATAAGGTAGAAGATTTAGGAGCTGATTAGGGAGTGTAGTATTGGCCGAATGGTGGACTCTTGAGGAGCAAGAGTTGGCTGGCCAAGGGTTTCTGTAGAGGGCAAAATTTGGCATTTGGGTTCTGACCATTCTCTTCTCTTTTTCTTTTCTCCTCTCATATACTATTCTCTTTTCTTATTCTTTGCTTCTTCTTCTATAGCCGAACCCTTCCTACCATTCTACTCAACTCCACTTCCTTACCATTTGTTCCTAAGCCTTATAGCCGATTGCCATAAAAGCTGAAATCCCGAAAGCCTATTTTTCTTTTATGTCAATTTCTTCTAGCCAAACCCTCTGATTCTTCTCCATATTTTTGGCTGATTCTCTCATCCTCTGAACCCCAAAGTCTTGTCGACAAAACCACTGCAAAACCCTCATATTTCATCTTTCTCTTCACTATTTCAAAAAGCCGAAAACCCCATAGTCTTAGGGGCATAGCCGAATCTTTAGACCTTTAAAGATTTGATTTCTGCTAACATTTAAGGGTTTAGATCTGCATTAGAATTGTATAGGAACTAAAGTGGAATCATTGACTAAAGGAATCGGTGGTAAGTTTTCGAATCTATTCTTTATTTTAGGTTTTAGAAAAGCCGAAACCCCTAAAGGCTTAGGGAGGCTGTCAATTGGGCCCTATGGCTCTAAGGGTTGTGACAATTTTATTATGATGTTAGTGTGATCTAGAGGTTACTGATCGAAGGCTTGGACAAGTGGAACGACTGGATCTAAACCTAGTCGCTAGTTTCGGAAAAAGGTAAGAACTCTAAGGTCTGAGGGTTGGTTGGCCGAATATGGTAGGGGGATAGGTCTGTAGTTTGTTTTCGATATTTAGATTGACGTGTTGGTAATCCAATTGTAGGCAACTTGTGTGTGGAACTCACCGTCGAACCACTACAAATCAGGTGTGTAATTGACACCCTTTCATAGACTAGATCGGCAAAAGCCGAAATGCCGAAAAACTGGTATTTTATGGACTTGCGAGTGTGCGAATGCTCGTGAGGTAGATCGATTAACGTATTTGGTAAACTACAGTGTTTAGACTGCAGAGTGCATGATTTTTGTGCCTTTCAATACTTTTGGGCTTAATGGGCCAAAATTGGGATAATGGGCCAACAGGCCCAATTCGGTAAGAACACTCGGTAAGTGTTTCTGTTAGTACGTAAATGGTGAAAATATGCATGAAAACCCTAAAATAGATAACTTACTAGAATACCTTTAAGTATGAAAATTACCGTTATACCCCTAGGTGTAAAATGACCATTATACCCCTAGGGTTAATTTGACTGAAAAGCATGATGATCTGATTCTGTATGATGTATGCCATGATTTGTATATCTGTTGCATGGGGACATGGGTTATATTTATGGAGGAAGCGTCCTGGTGGCTACGCCACAAATATCTGTTCTGGTGGCTCTGCCACAAATATCTGTATGTGGTGACTCTGTCACACTATCTGTTCTGGCAGCCATGCTGCAAATTCTGTGGCGTGTAGCAGTTGGGTGGGTCGAGTAGTCTCCCCATATGGTGAAAGGATGGTACGGGGGTGTACACAGTTGGATATGGTTGGGTTTCTGCATAAACATGTAATTTATGTTCTGTTCTGTTATGGGCCTATGGGCTTCATTCTGAAATCTGTTCTTGGCTAAGGCCAATTTGATCTATTTCTGTGGTTTGAACTGGTTCAGACTATGGTTGGGTTATTTTACACACTGAGTTTCCCAAACTCACCCCTTATTTTCATCCACCAGGTAATCCCTAACCATAGTGGGCTTGGAGCTGTGAGGGATTCGGAGTGGCCACGCGTTCTACAAATTTGGTTTTCTTCTGGTGAATTGGACATCTTTTTATTTACTTTTATGATTTGGGGTTTAAGTTGTAATAAGGCCGCTTTAATGATTTTTAATTGTTTTTAATATGTTTTACTAGAATAGGTATAATATTATCTTAATCACTGAAACTGATTAGTCTTAGGGCGTGTTTTCAAAAACAGTAATTGATTTTTAAAATACCACGACAACAAAGAAAAACTTCCGCAACGAAAATGCTTTCCAAAGTTAATCACATTTTCTTAAACTAGACTTAAATGAATTGGTTTCCTAAGAACATACACTAAGTTAAGGTGTGGCAATAGTGGTGTGCATGTTTAGGATTGGATCCAAAGGGAGCTTGGTACTTAAGCAGTCCGATGGACTCACCTCCTCTTTTCCGGTTTCCTACCTGGTGCACAGCTTCCATTCACTTTAACCTATAATGAAATCATCTTTTGAACACTAAGTACGATTTTCTGGACTAAGAATAGAAAAATGTTTTTAACGTTTCGATGGGACACGTCAGATCTGGTCATAACGTTTAGGCCGGGTTTGGGGTGTTACACGACATGAATAGCTAGGCTTACAAGCCATAATCAATATGAGCCACATCTCATGGCCATATGCATATAACTCAATATAAGCCAACACATTTGGCCAAAAAAAAATAATGCATGTCAATCAACTAGACCCCTATACATGCCACTCACTTGAAAATTTCTAATATATACTTCATTATTCCAAAGATAGCGACTTGATAGTGCGGTGTTGCCTCCGACAATCTCCAACCCCGAGCTAACCTAGAAACACTAACGGAAAGGAAAGCAAGGGAGTAAGCTTTATAGTTTAGTAAGACCGTATGAAAATAATAAGCAATTTATCAACTTGCTTCTCATGGTAATACAACCCTATTTGCATTTTTGCTCATGTTCCAGTCAAGTTGTTTTATCGAGTCACAGTCACTAAATTATTTATATCTGGAGCTACAGAACTCTAAATTAAGTTCTGCTAATTTTTCCTGAAACTAGACTCACATATCTTCTTACCATAAAATTTTTAGAATTTTTAGTTCAGCCAATTAGTACAGTTTGTTCCTTAAAGTTACCCTTTTTCGCTGTGTGACAATTCTAACCCCTCTTCACTAAAAATTAATTATCTAATAATACGGGACTCAGATAATGTTCTCATCTATTTATATTGAAAATAGACTCATTAAGGATTCTAATAATATAAATTATAACTCATAAATATTTTTTACAATTTTCAATGATTTTCTCAAATCAGAATAGGGGATTTCGAAGTCATTTTGACTCTGTCTCACAACAACTAAAATATTTCATAGTATGAAACTCTTTTGCCATTTCTTCTATGTGAAACTAGACTCATTAGGCTTTAATTTAATATTTTATTCAGCCTCAAACTCAATTTTCACAATTTTTGGTGGATTTTTAAAGTTGGACTATGGCTGCTGTCCAAAACTGTTTTATTACTATATTTCACTCTTTTATGATCATTTTTAAATTGGCATTTATGCCAATCCATTTCTCCTTTCATGTTCATTAGGCCACCAAGTAAAGGAATATACATTTCATGTCTCAATTTAATGTGGCCTCAACGTCTCGCACATAATCATCAATCACATTTCAACCATCATGGTACAAATACATATATGTACATCATAAACATAAACCATAATCACAAGGTTACCACAATTTCATTTTCATAGGCATAACTTACTTATTTGTATCCTTACCAAAGGTGCATTGTTTCATGTTCGTAATAGCATTTAAGCTTCGAATACATACTTTTACCTTTTCAGCATGCTCATATATTTACCTTCCCGCTTTCATTGCAAGCTTTAAACTATCCGTTGAACCACTTGGAATACCAGAAGATAATCTGGAAATCTTACACATATCGATGCTGATGCCATATCCCAGATATGGTCTTACACTGGCTCTCACATATCCATGCCGATACATGTCCCAGACATGTCTTACACTAGCACATCTCGTAGCCGATGCATGTTACACTGGCTTACATCTCGAGGCCGATGCATGTCTCAAACATGTCTTACACTAGCTCTCGTCTCAATGCCGATGCATGTCCCAGACATGTCTTACACTAGCATTTCATAATGTGGCCGATGCATGTCCCAGGCATGTCTTACACTGGCTCACATAAAAGCAGTGTCTCAATGCCCGTATCCTAGGTATTTCCAAAGGTCCAACCGGGATTTCTCAAGGGTCACAGCATAGCCAAACTCATTCGAAGAATTGATCATACAATTCATAAGGTTCGTCACCATAAGAACTTTCAGTTCATTTATTCATGCTATAATTTACTCATCTCAACAAGATATCATATTTCATCGGTTTCCAAGATTTCATAAATACATAGTGAAATCGACATATTAAGCTTTCGATTATTTCATAGGGTATAATATTTTCTCATACACCGTAGTACTAACACATAATTCAATACAATAATAGCAAGGAGATTTTCAAGTATAACAATAATAACATTAATAACATGTTTATTAAATCACACGGACTTACCTCGAATACGAAAACGGTAAATTTACCATTTTGGTCCATAACTTTGTATTTTCCCGATTTAAGCCCGAATCTCAGTTTTTCTTGATCTATAATGATAAAAATTTGCTAATTTAATCACCACATTAATTAAAACATTCAACCATACATGATTTGGAAAAATGACCATTTTGCCCCTAAACTTTCACGAAATTACGATTTTGCCCTTAGGCTCGAAAATTAATTTTTATCACATCCTATTATTATCCAAGCCTATTCAAATACTTTTTATACTAGAAGCAGCCACCAATTCTCATTATTTCATTCATTTATCACTTATTTTACTACTTATGCAAAAAGGTCATATTAGGGGTTTTCATGAAAATCTATTCACAAAAGTTGTTTATTACTCAACTATGACTCATTTTATTTCATAAAAATTTAGAAAACAACACAAATCCTTTCATGTCAAGTCCCTAAACTATCAACCATTTTGCAAGGTAGTCCCCTCGTTTGAAAGCTCATGTTACAAGGATTCTAAAAATGCAAAAATCATCAAGAAATGTCTCTAAAATTACTTACTTGCAAAGGATTGAAGTTTCTGAAAGTTTAAGCTCTAAAACCCCCCATTTTTCTACCATTTTCGGTGAAAGAGAAGAAGAAATGAAAAAAAATGGCAACTTTCTCTTTATTTTATTTTATTACCAAAAAGTCACCTAATATCCCATAAATTTTGGCTTTTTGAAAATTTTGTCTCCCATGGCTGGCCATACTCTAATTAAAGGCCTATTTGCACTTTAAATACTCCCAATTATGGTTCTTTATCAATTTGACACATTTGGCTATTAAAACAAAACTTTTGCCCTTTATGCGATTTAGTCCTTTTTCGCGATTAAGCACTCAAACGCCAAAATTAATTCACCAAAATTTTCATGCACTTATATAATCATGCTATAACATATAAAATAATATTAAAATAATTTCTTGACCTTGGATTTGTGGTTCCAAAACCACTATTCCGACTAAGCCCTATTTCGGGATGTTACAATACCACTAAATTGGCCCACCATTCGTAGCATTTGAAACATCACTGGTTTCAATTTGAATTGGGTTGCCTCAATATTTGGCCTTCTAATTCCTGGATTTAACTCATTGAAAAGCGGTACAGCATATTGTCTGATTTATCAACCCCTATCATCGACAATGAGGATAGGATTTCGTACATGTTCGGCTTCATTACCTTGGTCTTGATGTTGATTTCCAAGGTCCATCTCGTTCTGTCACTGATCTATTCGTTAACGTCTTCTTCATTTAAAAGTTCACTCAATTTCAAGTTCTACTGGGAGTAAATCGATAATCTGATCTATGCTCATAAACACCTGGAAAGAAAATTACAAAATTAAAAAGAATAAGTTAGTACTGTTAGAAATAACCAAATTGAAAATAAATAATTTCACAAAAAATGACTATGGCAACAGTTGACAACCTTCGGCAACGGCACCAAAAACTTCTAACGTTCGGGTTTGTGCAAGTGTACACAGTCGTTATCAAGTAATAAGTAAGTATCGAGTTATCGTCTCCACAGGGATTGTATTTGTGCTAAGTCACTTGATTTGTAAAAGTGTATTAACAATTTGATAAATAAAAACAATATAATTGAGAAGTGATGAAAAATTAAGTATATGAAACTAAATGCAATGATCCCTAATGTAATTTATCCTAAGTATGTAAACTATATGAATGTGATAGATTTTAGCATAATTAAAACAATAAGCAACAATTATAACATAAATAAGCTAAGACAATTACTTTAATTAAACTCAAATTATTATCAACATGCTTATCAATATTCGAAAAAACATTACATAGCAACTCGATCTTTCATGAGTTTGGAAACCACGTTAGGTCCATTCGGAATCCTTTACTAAGTAAATGCGCATTTTATTGATCCTTATTTACTAAGGGTTTCTTAGTATTCGTGCGAGGTAACAGGGACGTGTTAGGTTTCAAATAGTTTAATCACACAAATCTAAAAACTATGCATATAATAGAGCCTGGTTAGGGATGTTATGCAACCTACAATTTAATCGGGTTAGGATCTAAATTGAGCATGCACATTTCAATTATGCGTCCATTAGCCGTCGTCTGGTTAGGATCGCTCAGCTAATTTAGGTGCATTCTGTAACAATCCCATTTAGACCCTAATCGGAACGGTGGTTTCGGGACCACGAATCTGAGTCAAAAAAATATTTAAATATTATTTTTCATGTTTATTATACATGAATTTGCATGTGTGAAATTTTTCTATGAAAATTTGATTGTTTGTGTGCTTAATTTGATAACAGGACTTAATCGCGTAAGTTGAAAACTTGATAGTTTAAATCATAAAGGTTGAATTGATAGTGGCTTTTAAATATGGGGTATTTATGTTTGCAAATTTTCCATGATAATATGCCATGGACGGTTGTGCCCATGTTTATAATGGTTTTCTATTTTATTATTAAAGGATAAATAAGTAAAATATGTTAAATGTTAACATATATTATATTAAAACATAAAATAAAAATTATATTCATTATATTTCATCATCGAAACTTGATAAAAGAAAAAGAAACAAGAGTTTTGTGATTTTCGACCAATTTCAAGCTTGATTCAAGGTTAGTTTGGTTTCGATTTTTGATAATTTTTACATTTTTGAGATCGTTGCTTCGAATACTACACGACCCATGCTTGAATTTTTTATTTCAGTGAATATTTTGAGTTATGCCATTGATGAATATTTGTGTTTTGTGATGTTTGATGATGAAATATCAAAAATATGTTTTAGATTAACATGTTTTGTATTGGAGTTTTTGATGATTTTGAGTTATTAGGACTAAATTGCAAAAATAATAAATTGAAGGATTAAAATGCAAAATAAATGAAATATATGGATTA
Organism: Gossypium longicalyx; assembly: GCA_025698465.1. Classification (NCBI taxonomy): domain Eukaryota; kingdom Viridiplantae; phylum Streptophyta; class Magnoliopsida; order Malvales; family Malvaceae; genus Gossypium; species Gossypium longicalyx. The sequence goes on from CM047003.1 coordinate 58,019,983, forward strand.
GTTTAGGCATAAGGAAGATTCGGCCTAACTATGATGTGGTGAGATTTTGAGTATTTTGTGTTTTATGCAATTAGGACTAATTTGTAAAAGTATTAAATATCAGGGATAAAATGGTAATTTTCCCATTTATGTGTTGTTGGATTAAATTGAATGAAATTGTGTTTAAATGAGGTTAATTTGAAATTATATAGATCAAGAACAAAGGAAATCAGACTTGGACCGGGGAAAAATAAAAATAGTTAAATAGCCGATTTGTAACGTCTGTCGATATCCGAGGTAAGTCTTTAAGCAATTAAACATGGTTTATTTTGAACATAGAATGTTTTACTATGATGATTCAAATTTTTATAATCTATTAGTATAATAGCCGAATGTGATATATCAATGAATTAATGTGGTTGAGTTTTATTCGACTGATTTAAAACCTCTGAAAGTGTGTATGTGTTACGTGGAATATTGGACGATTCGATATACGAAATGTTGTGGAATGATTCTATAATTGTGATATTCGGGCTTTGAGCCTAGCAAGCCTTGTGCTGGTGACATTGATCGGGCTTTGTGCCTAGCAGGCTTAGTGCCGGTGAATAAATATCAAACCTTGGGTCTAGCAGGCCTTGTGCCGGTGTGTGATTCAGGCTTATGCCTAGCAGGTTTTATACCGGTGATTTATTTTAATTCTATGTTTATAAGAATTTACATTGATGTGGGAATTGAGCAAGTAAGTTTATCTAAATGACTTTTATATTTGGTCACATAGGTAAGTACATGTGAGCTTATATTGAACTTGTATATTTGGCTGCATGTGAGGTTATATTGAACTTGAGTATTCAATTACATGTGAGCTTATATTGAACTTGTATATTTGGTTATATGTGAAGTTATCTTGAATGTGCATATTCGGCCATATGTGATGTTCTATTGAATTTGAACTATAGGTTACATATGATGTTTTATTTAACTTTTATATTCGGCCACATGTGATGTTATAATGAATCTTGTGTATTCGGCCCTACATGTAAGTGTCTATGTGATGATATAATTGATCTTGTATAATCAGCTATATAGGAAATATTTATGTGGTGATATATATTTGATTTTGAACATTCGGCCAAGGTATCTTATTGTGTTAAAGTATAACATTACTGATATAATTTGGTTAGTTTGAATGTTTTGATTATTCATGAGTTGTTTAATTTTCTTAAGGCTTACTAAGCTAAGTTAGCTTACTTTGTGTGTTTTTGTTACTCTGTTTTATAGATTTTGGTTGTAAGTTACGAGCTCGGGATCGTTATCAAAGTCATCCACACTATCGTCAACTTTCGGTACTTTTAAAAGTCTACTTTCAAACTTATGGCATGTATAGGCTAATAAGTATTTTGTTCAACCTTGGATATGTATAAACTTAGCCATGCGAATATAGCTTAACTTCAAAGTTTGGATGTGGTTATGTTTAGCAATGGTTTATTCCGTTTTGATTTTAATATTATGTGAAATGAATGAAAGGTATATGTGATTGGTGATATATGTTTTGGAAATAGGTTGAAAATGATATATTGGACTTGGTTGTGATTGATAATTCGGTCACGGTATGTGTAAATATGGTTAGATAATTTGATTATGGTACATGTTCAGTTAATTATAAACATGAGTTCATATGTTAATCTCGTTTAAAGTATATTTTGATATGCATGATATAGGGTATGTTTTGTATTTATGAATAGAACTTGGTTCGGTTTGCATGTAAAGTGTATGTGTACTTAAAGTGATTAGTTGTTTAATATAGATTGTAAGTGAGATAAAGATGATTACCAAATGAATAGTGATTTATGTAATAATACACTAAGGGAATTATATGAATTTTAGCAAGATGTTAATTATATGTATATATATGCATGTACATGTTTGTGTATTCGAATGATGCTTGCCATAATGGTTTGGTTTATAATGAAAGTATATGCGTATATATATATATATATTTGCTAACGAAAATGTGATTATTTGGATGGTATGGATTCGGTTAAATTTTGAGGTATGATTCGTAAATGCAATATGATTAATAATGTATGTTTAATATTTAATTAGCCATGTGCTTATTATATATGAATATGACTTGTATGAATATGTGAATGTTTGGAATTATGTTTTTGTTTAGTAATGCCTCATAACCCTAGTCCAGTGACGGATACGGGTTAGGGGTGTTACACATTTCAGTCACGTATGAATGAAATACAGACTTGATTTTAATTGAAAACATGATCGATTGAGGCACAAATATTATAAGCATGAATCAAATAATTATTATTAAATCAAAGCAATTATCCTAGCTTAAATAAAATTAAGCTATCATTGTTGTAAACAAGAACAAAGAACACATAGCAAACATTCTTGAATTAAATTAAAGTAAGAAAGATTAAACCCAAATCATAGTGGCTGTCACCCAAGACTCTGACTGATGAGGGCTCCTTCGTTCCTTCGCTTTGCTCCTTTGCTAATGGCTCCCCGAGGTGGCCGACCAAGGGTTCTTTAAGAGGCTAATTTGCTCAAAATCTTTATGCATAGATGATAATAGGCGTGAGGGCTAAGACAGCTAAGAGAATTAAGAGTGGAGAGAATGATGAATGAGTGAAAGATGAATGAGGGATGAGGGATGAGGGATGAGGGATGAGGCATGATTGAAAAAGTGAGAAAGGGGCTCTTATTTATAGGTGAGGCATAGGAGCTAGTTTGCTAAAAATAGGAGTGCCCATCTTTCAAAACTCCTTCCAAGGGTAGCTGGCCATGAATTGAGGGAATGTGGCTGATTTTGCTTGATTCTTGATCAATTTGAGTGTCACAACAACTCAGGACTAAGACTCGGTCACCAGCAAATCTTCGAGCAAATCTCTGATTTTTTCAACTCTTCAAGGACCTTGTGTAAGTAAACCAAAAGATGGTTTATGAACCTCCATATTCAGCCGAATTTTGGGTTGACTTGGCCCTCTATTTGGACGGTTTTGTAATCAAATTAAAGCTCTCAGACCTGTCCAAAAATAAATCAATAAGTTAGAGGACCAAAGAATTAAATTTTACCAACTTAATTAAATTAATTAAAACCCAAATTATTAATGAAATATATTAAAATGAATTATTAAATATAATTTTATATTTTATTCTTTAATTTAATCATGCATGGCCTATTTTTTGTCATAAAAATATAATATGCTTAATTTAATATAAAATAAGCCATTTTATGCATGAAAACTATATAATAAAGCATAAAATCACATTTTAATAATTTTTATGTCCTGTTATCATATTTTTCACATATTTCATTAATTTATTAAACAATTACTTGGTTTTAACAACAAATTTAAGTAAAAATGTGATAATTTATATAGGAAAAATCCTATATATTTTTTAGTTTACAGTGCCCGTGTAACTCTCTGAGTTGAGTCACACGGCCAAGCCACACGCCTATGTGCCAAGCCGTGTAACCTTCGAAATGGCCTCATATGCTCGTGTGCTAGGCCATGTAACTTTCAAAAAGAAATCTTTAAAACCTACAGGGGACACACGGCCATGTCGTATGGCCTTGTGTCGCACAAGGCTAAGATACACTCCCGTGTCTTAAGTTGTGTGGGCAAGAAATAGGCCAAATCCAAGCAATTTTTTTCACCCAAAACATGTTCATGCATACAAGTAATTTGCACCTATTTTGAGCATTCCAAAATGTACCTAAAACAAGCATAATAAAGCTAGATCAATATGGTATTTATTCATACAACCAATATGCCCAAAAGGCATCTCAAAAGCAAGCACTCAACTTAACAACACATATGTATAATTGATCACCTTGCTACCATTTTAAAACATATCATACTTAACTTACACCATGACATTAGAACTTATCATTTGAGCCATTGTCTTTATGCATCCCAAATAAATATATATCTAACTTATATATATATTTGACCATATTTCATCCATATATATCTAGCTTTATTCCATACCATTTTATATCATAATTGGCTACAAACCAAATTCACATTCAAACATACAAAATGGGTCATAATTCAACCAATTATACTTGACTAAATTTCATATCAAATCATGCCCTAAATGATCATTTTGCAAACATGCCAAAACTGAGCACTTTGGCCATAAAAACCATGCATCAATTTGATCACATAAACACCAACCATTAAACATCAAAGTCCCAAAAGCACACCATCAAGGCATCAAAATAACATAAGTTTCACAATTTCAAAGCAATATTACATGCCAATATCATCAACTAAACATTAGACATAATCTATTTACACATGCCATTATAACCACGACCAACGCATTAAGATCTACCGATAAAATCAATGAATAGTGTGATGGATCTCCGACAAGCTTCCAACCTGATCGAGCTTTCGATAATATGTAAAGTAAAGGAAAATAACTATATAAGCAGTGAATGCTTAGTAAGCTCATATAATCTTTAAACATAGCATTCCATTTCAATAATAAACTTTATAGAATAAACATAAACCTATGCCAATGCCATAAGGTTCATAAATCTTTATGATCATCAATCACAAATGAGTAAATTCATTAATGTCATCTATATTTATCGTTCATCACATGATAGGATTTTATGGAACTTAATAGATAATCATCAACCTTTCTATAATATTGACACTTTTTAATTTACTTTCTTTCCATTCCATTCCAAATGCTTATCCTAAGTCTAAACAGCATTATCAATTCTCGACTTAGTGTATTTATCCACGATATAAGTATATTCATCCATAATATACGTAAATTTCTCACATATAGTACATCATTCAAACTCATCATTTCCTTTTCATCAAATTTCATTTCAACTATGAGTTTACCATTTCATTATCTTTCCTCGCCCGTTTCATATGCATAACACACAAGTTATAAGCATAACATCAACCATGACTATAAGCTAGTGCATTTAAACATAGCTCTTTTGGAATCAACTACATAATCAACCATTGCATAAGAAATTACATACTTTGATTTATTCCACCTTTTCATGGACAAAAGCACATTACCAATTGAGTGAGTACTTACCATTTCAATGTATTTTATTAAGATTAAACATGATATAATTCAATCATAAACTTGGCACAAGCCAAAGTACCAACAACAACACAATTTAGCATAATTGAATATAATTCATGTGAACCTAACATAGATAACCATTATACTTGAGCATGATCCAATTGGATTTATCATCCTTTCTAACATATCATATTTTCCATGTATCACCATTTCAATAAGTTTCATACACATGTCTTGGTTCATATTGAACACGTACCATTTCATTTGCATAGCACAAAAGACATAAACATGACATTTACCATAGTTACAAGCTAATGATTAAACACATAACTTAGCAATATCATCACATGGTAAGATATGGTATGTAAACATAGTATCACTTAAATCATACCTTTCATAACCATGAATATTCATACTTTGATCATCGGTACATCATACCTTTCCATATTTGTCGTAGTGAACTCAATCGGACCCCTTACCGGAGCTCACACAAGTGTGCTAAACGATGGTCGTAACCATCCCTTTTCATATTCGATGGTCGTCACCATCCCTTTTCATATTCAATGGTCGAAATCATCTATTTTCATTAATCAATGTTCTTCACCATCCCTTTTCATAGTTGATGGTCATCACCATCCCTTTTAACAGTCGATAGTCGAAACTATCCCTTTTCATATTCAATTGTTGCCACCATCCCTTTTCATAGTTGATGGTCGTCACCATCTATTTTCATAGTGGATAGTCGAAACTATCCCTTTCCATATTCCATGGTTGCCACCATCCCTTTTCATAGTTGATGGTCGTCACCATCCCTTTTCATAGTTGATGGTCGTTACCATCCCTTTTGTAACACCCCTTACCCGTACCCGAGACCAGGATAGGATACAAGGCGTCACCAGACATGAACTTCAACATTTTCAGGAAATACAGGTTATAAAATTTCATTCCAATATAAAATAGATCAAATTGCATCATAATGTCCCTATTATGGGCCTATGAGGCCCTAAACATACATTGAGAACGATCTGAGACTAAACCAAGAACTTATAAAAGTTCATAAAAATTTTCCTACATAAAGCCTCACACGCCTGTGTGGAGGCAATGCACACGCCCGTGTGCTTTGGGACACACGCGTGTCTCATACCCGTATTGAATTTATGAAAATTGTTTTTCATATCGAACCTACAGGGGTTTTCACACGGCCAAGCGCATGCTCGTGTCCCTGGCCCGTGTCCTTCACACGGCCTAGACACTCTCGTGTGGCCGCCCATGTCCAAAAACTCGAGCATTTTGTGTATGATGTCAGCATGCATTTAGGGGTACATGGCCAAGACACACGCCCATGTAACATGGGACACACCCGTGTCCTTCACCTGTGTGTTTATTACCGTGCATTCTGACATAAAATCTAAGTGCAGGGGACACATGGCCATACCACACGCCCATAGGGGCGATCTGTGTGTCACACACGGCCTAGACACACGCCCGTGTGTCTACCCGTGTGGACCTTATTAAGTTATTTTTCAAGCCTTTGGTCACCCTCTACATCACTTATACTTAAAAGTTACCAAAATACGAAGCAAGACATGATTGTACACTTACAAATAACCTTAATAAACCTCATTGTATGTAAACCTCGTATCATCGATTTAACACATGCTAGGTTATTTCCTTAGTTTTAGGTATTTTCATGTCTCATTAACACTTTTAAACTTGGCTCATTATTATAACTCATTGCCAATTATGGTCAAGCCATCCCATGCAAACATAAGCATGCCTAAATTTGTAGGTCATAGCTTACTTCAAAATGACCCAATTCCCATGCCCATATACAAAAAGATAGGCATATCTTTACATGTCTTCATTTTGGTGAATCAAATGACACATATAACAAAATAAACCAAAGCCCTATACACGCCATTGAACCAAAGAAAAGTTTCTTTATACCAAAGCTGAACTAGTTGATAGTGCGTCGACTCTCCAACCGTCTTCCAATCTTTACGAGTCCTAGAGCTCTGTAAGACAGGGAAAAATAGAGGGGTAAGCATTTACATGCTTAGTAAGCCCGAATAACTGGAAAGTAAACTTACCGAATAATTAACATACAACCATATTAAGCAAATAAACCAACAAAAATGAAATGGTTTCCCTATCACATGCACACAATCAACAAGTTAGCCACAATAATAATGTACCATGTAATTTATCTTAGATGAGCTCATCATTCATCATTTCATTTATATACATCATATTAATCCTGTTGAGTTTCTAGGAAATCCTGATGGATTATCCATTTACCGTCAATTCAAAAGAATGATCATTTCAGGTATGCACTCCCGCGAACCTCACATTTTACGGCGGGATTACCAGTTCAGGCTAAATCCCCCGTATCGTAAACTCATAAGGTGATGTCAAGGTTACCAGTCCAAGCTAAATCCCTTATAGCGACAAACATCCTTAATGAGCTCGAATTTAAATTACCAGTCCAGGCTAAATTTAGACCCTCATCGAATTACCCGTCCGGGCTAAATCTATAATGCACACATATTCTTCGGGAGGCTCGATCACTCAAGGAACACCCATCCGGGCTAGATCCTTTTTATATTTGAGATCAACGGATTACCCGTCCGAGCTAAATCCTTCTGCAACACATGTAGGATCTCAAGTAACATGTAAATCATGATTTATCCACAAAACTTCCTTTTTAACCTCAACCGGGACATTTATTAACATGTCATTATTAAAGATACATTTCTTGTATTTTCATGCCATCGTCAAATGCAATTATCGTACATTCATAAATCATGCAATTAGGCATATTATGAGTTTACTTTAAGTTATCCGAACTTACCTGGTACTCGTCCCGGTTTCGTGTTTCAGTTATTCCGAAACCTTTCGTTTTCCTCGATCGACCTCTGAAATTTGTTCCTCGGGGTCTATAACAATAAAAATAAATCATTAACAACTCACATTATACTTTTCAAATCTAAATTTCACCCCCGGTCCAAATGACTGTTTTGCCCCTAACCTTTCACATTTTTACGATTTAGTCCCTAGGCTCATATAATGAAATGCATGAAATTCCTACATTACCCAAGCCTAGCCAAATGTTCTTTCCTCTTATGGAAGCCCACATTTTTCCATTATTTCACATTTCTACCTCACATTTTACACATTTTACAAAAAGGTCCTTTTAGGGGTTTTTCATGAAATTCACCTAGGAAAAGATGTTTAACACACATCCAACTTCCATATTTCTCCATAAACCATCAAAATACAAGTAACTCATACATGGATAAATCTCTAAACATGAACCCTAGCATGAAATATGGGTAGAAATAGAGAGAGTAAGCTACCAGGATTTTAAAAATACGAACATTAAAAACAAGGCTTGGGAGCACTTACTACTGAGCTTGAAAGTATTGAAAACCCTAGCTATGGTGATTTGAGAATTTTGGCTGGACAAGGAAGAAGAATGGCTGATTTTTGCCTTCTTTTTCCCATTTTATTTCATTAAATTGCCAAATGACCAAAATACCCTTAAGCCATTTCTTTAAGATTTCATCCATACAAGCCCATTTTTGTCCAAAAACTTAGAAATTGGGCAAATTGCTCTCCAAGACCTTATAATTTATAATCTAAAGCAATTTCATACAAATTACTTCTAGAATCCAAGTTTTGAAATTTATTCAATTTGGTCCTTATTTTCCAATTAGACACCTTACACATAGAATTCCTTCATGAAACTTTATCACATGCATATTCTCATATTCTAGACCTCATAATAATCATAAAATAAATATTTTGATGTCATATTTGTGGTCCCAAAACCACTATTCTGACTAGGCCATATTTCAAGATGTTATACCTTTTCATAGTTGACAGTCGAAACTATCCCTTTTCTTTAATCAATACTCGTCGATAATTCGTTTGATTTTTATATTAAGGCATGATATGATAACATAACATAATAGAATTTAAAAAAACAATTTAAAACACTATTTGAATGTACGAAACTTACCTGGCTAAATTGCAAAGATGACAAAGTACAGGGGCATTTTGGTAATTTTTCATTCTCCTTGATTTTCCACTCGATCTTGATATAAATTAATAATTTCATTCAATTTATTAATTTATAAATTAAAACAATTTATGCAATTTAATCACTTTTAACATTTTTACAAAATTACCCCTATAGTTTTACTTTTATTCAATTTAGTCCCTAAGCCTAAAACATACAAATTAACCATTTTTATTGAAAAATCATGCCAATCGAATATTCATAGGTTCCATTTCAGCCTATTTTTGCAACAATTTCACGTCAAGTCCTTGAACTATTACTATTTCAACAATTTAGTCCCTAATCGTTAAATTCATCAAAAATCATTTAACAAAATACTTATAAATAACAACTAATATTTCAAATTCATCATTTAACATCTAAAATCACATGGATTCATCAATGGTAACATTCAAAATCTTTAACAGTTTCAAAAACGAAGGTACGGACTAGCTGCATCTAATTGCAACAATATCAAAAACATAGAAAATATAAAAAAAATAGATGAAAAATGGCTTATCATGCATCATCCAAAGTAAAACCGAAGCTTGAAGCTTTTCAATTTCCATTTCCATTTCCATGGTGACATTCGATGGTAGAGAAGAAATGAAAAAGACGGTTTTTTTTTCTTTACTTATTTCATGTTTAATTTATTATTAATATTATTTTAACTATAAAATTTTAATTTAAATCACTAAAATCACTCATCTACCGTCCAATATAATATAACATGGCATAATTTTCATTTAAATCCCTTCCATAAATCTATTTGACTCATTTAGTTAATAAAATTCAATTTTTACAGCTTTTACAATTTAGTCCTTTTCAATTATTTAACTATCTAAGCATTAATTTTTTTAATAAAACTTTAACACCACCATAATGACACTCTATAAATATTTATAAAAATATTTACGGCTCGGTTTATAGAAACGAGGTCTTGATACCTTATTTTCTAAAACCACTTGACCTTAGGGTCTTACCACTTGAGCTTAACTAATCATTTGAATAGCATAAATTATCTTTAAAACCATATTTGACTCATAAATATTAGATAATAATATTTATGAACTTACTCGTCGGATTTGGTGTCCCTAAAACCACTATTTCCGATACCACTGAAAAACGGGTTGTTACACACGTGATTTTGTAAGATTCCCTATGAGCGAGATGATAGTAATTGTTCTATTAATATTAGTAATCATGTGGCTCAACATTATTTGCAGGAAATCCCTCATGAAAACGTGTTGGAGCTATATTTTATTCAAAGTGGTAGAACTCGAGAGGCAAGTGAAGAGCGAATGGTGCAGTTCAATGAACTAGATGAATGGCGAACGAAGGTTGATGAGAAACTGATAAAGCAAAAGGAAATAACAAAGAAACGTCATGATGTGCATGTAAAGAAACTAAACCAATTCAAAGCTGGGGACAAAATGCTATTAGACAAATCGAATTCACAAATTTTTCTTTCAAAGTTTAAGTCAAGAGGGTCCAGCCCATATGTGGTAAAAACCATATTTCCATACGGAAACATTGAGGTAACACACCCTGATTATGTCACATTCAAGGTAAATAGTCATCATCTCAAACTTTATTTTAGTAGTAATACTAATAATGAGAGAGAGGAGTTTCGGCTCCAAGATCCACCTTAACCGTGAGTTTAAAAAGAGAAGTCGAGTTTAAATTCTAAATAAGCTCTTCTCGGGAGGAAACTCGAGTGTTTTTATTTTTATTTATTTATTTTACTTTCATGTAATTTTTTTAAAATGAAAATAAAATTCAAAAAAATCTGAAAAAAATTGAAAAAAAATAAGTACATTTATTTTTATTACCTTGAAAATTTTATTCAATTTTCTTTTAAACCACACAGGTATAGAACGTTACACGGCCTGACGACACAGGCATGTGTGACACACGAACTGGACACACGGGCGTGTCCTAGGTTGTATGGTTACCGGGCTTATTTTTCTTTATTTTTGAATCACACACGGTCATGTTGCTCACATGACTTGGCACATGACCATGTACTTTTTTTTCCTTCTTTTCTTTCCTTCCTACCCCAACCAAAGTCATTTAATTTAGTTTTATATTTTATTTATTTTTAATTTTTAATTTTACTTTTACTTTTACTTTTACTTTTAATTTTATTTTTGTTTTTTTACTTTTGTCTTTTGTTTTTTGTTTTTTGTTTTTGTTTTTTGTTTTTGTTTTTGTTTTTGTTGTTTTTTGTTTTTGTTTTTGTTTTTGTTTTTGTTTTTGTTTTTGTTTTTGTTTTTGTTTTTTGTTTTATTTTATTTTATTTTATTATGCATTGTACTTTAATTGTTTTTCGGTTGTTTTTACTATTTTTTATCTCTTTATCTTCTTATTCATTTTTATCTATTTTCTTATTAGTTTGCTCAGAAACATGCACTTCATTTAGAATCGCCCATGATTCTGATTTTCAATATTCCGATGAATTCATCTAAATTCAAGGCAGTTTCAATTTTCCTCCTCCTTATGATATTGTATTTATTCTGTGATTTTAATTGTTTGTACATTGAGGGCAATGTATATTAAGTATGGGGAGGATTTTATATGTTTATGCGATATAGCCCTTGAATTATTGTTTGTGTTTAAGTAATTTTCTCGAACCTAACATTGAACTAATTTCTTTTAATTTGGAGTTTTTATTGATTTGGTTTTGAAATAATCTGTGGACTTTTATGCATCGTGTGATTTATTCTTTAAGACACGAGAGAGTCAAGCATGATAAGTTGTTTTTCAGAAATTAGAATTTTAGGATGTCTCCCTGAACTGAAAATTTATTTTGAAATTTTAAATTTGCAAGTTTGACATCAAAACCATAATTTTTTTGTGAGCTTTTGAGCCTATAGAACATATATTTTACTTCGAGCTTATTTTATTTTTGGTTGTGAGTATGTCAACTTGATTTGGAGTTCTAAAAACTTGCTTAAATTATGCATGTCAAGACCACATTATTGATTTGATATTCTGAGATGATGGAGGCACTTAGGTTTAACTCACTTAACCTGTAAACAGTCTACCTATTGAATTAACCTTAGTGAACCCCGTTGATCCTAACACATTTTTTTCTAACCCATTAATATTAACCCATAACTCATATCTATGTTGTAAAATTATCCTTTTTATTTACTCTTTTTTCTGAATTGCTAAATTTTATTTTGTTATTAAAAAATCAATAAAAAATCAGAAAAAAGGAAAAAAATAATATATATCTAAAAGATTTTGATTGAGCTTGAATAATTAGTTTCGTATTCTGTTGAAATTCTCAATTCCATTTCTAATTATTCTTATTGATGTAATTTTTTTAATTCATCAACTAATTTTTTTTCTAATTTGGCAATTTATCAACTCGATCTCGATTATAACCAACTTTTCTTAACTTTTTCATACCCTTAACCTAAGCCCCATTACAACCATGTAAAGACCTTTTGATTGGTGTGTCATCTCATTATATAGTGGTGGAGATTTGATTTTCAAGCAAGTATATGGTAATAAAATTTCTCGTTCAATTGTTGAGTGCATATTACTTGAACCTTAAACACTTTGAGTGCTTTGAGTGATGTTTAGTGAGGATGTCAATTCTCGTTGAGTTTCAATTTCAAGTAACTATTGAGATAAGGGAGATACCTAATGTTTTTATGCGTTAAGAATGTTTTCTTGGATTGCTTGTATTCCTTAGCGTCAATTTGGTTGAATTTTCAATGCATGATTATCTATAGGTTGTCCTAAAACATGATTGGTGAGAACAATAAATTAAGGGCGGTTAACTTGATTGTGGGTTGAGCATTTTGCTTGAGGATAAGCAAATGCTTCAATGTGGGTATATTTGAGAGGTGCTAAAAGTAACATATCTTAGTCTTGTTCTTAATATATTTTTGGATGATTATTCAATGTAAAATGGTGAATTTTATGCTCTTACTCCTTTAAATACATGTTTCTATACTTACGAGAGCATTTGGGAGTAAAATGAGCGAAAAACGAGTGAAAATCAAAAAATTGGAGCAAGTTTCAAAAGCCACATGGGCTGGACCATTCCACACAGGCTGGACACACGGTCATGTGAGCCATATGGGCTAGACACACAGCCGTGTAAGCCACACGGGCTGCCACACGACCATGTGCTAAGCTATGTCGAAATCACGAATCGCACTCCAAACATACGGGAAAATGCATTTTTTAGGTTTTTTGGCATTTTGAGACCTAAACAAAAATAAGAAGATAGGAAGGAGCTGTTATAGAATATTCAAGAAAACAACTCGAAAAACACCATTGAAACTGACTCTGAAGCATATTTCCATCAAGATTGAAGATCTCTTTTTGATTTCTTTGAAGTTTATTATGAGTTTCTTTGTTTCTTGTGGTTATACTATCTTTGGGGTGTTTTTATTTACTATCATGAACTAATTTTCCAAATACCCAGGGAGATGAACCCTAGGATGGATTGTGTTATTTGATTTCAATTTTTATGCAATAAATATTTGGATCTTGTTCTCAATTATGTGTGATTAATTATTAGATTAATATTTCTAGGCTATTAATCCATGTTTGATGTGCATAAATTAAAGGAATAGACCCTATTTAAGAGTAGATGTAGCGTAATTGAATGGAGTTGCATGCAATCCTAGAAATAGGACGATATAAATCTACCAGATTAGAGTCAAATCTAATAGGAGAATCCATAGATCGAGTTAATGCAACAATAGTGGTTTTAATTAGAAAGAAATTTCAATTAATCAACCTAGAGTCAGTTGCTCTTAGTCTTGAAGAGAGATATTAGTATAATTTATGGATTTCTACGGATCAAGATACTAAGTGAAGAAATTGCGTAATTTAGATTGATAGTGACAAATGAAGTCTAGGTGAATTCTTTCCTAGGTATTGTTTCGCTTTTTGGTTATTATTCAATTATTTTCCTAATTTGTTCTTTGTTGTGTTCTATAGTTAATTAATTTAGTTAATTTTAGTTTTAATCAATCACTCCAATTTGTCGGTTAAATGATAGAAAGACAGTAATTACTAGTACTTTTAATCCTCGTGGGAATGATATCTTTGCTCACTGTAGCTGCACCTTAGTTAGATTTTTAGTTGGTTTACGACTGTAATCAATGTCATAGTAAATTAATTTTGTGAATTACTACTGCTTATTTTGTGTTACACTTTAATTTGTTTTAAACATACTTAGTAATTTTATTTAGGGTAATTAGTTAACTCAACTCATTCTTAATTATTTTTTATCACCAACTTGCCATTTGATAAATTTCACAATATTTGTCTTACTTAAACAGTCCCTATGGAGACGATACTCTATACTCACTACTTTATTATTTGTTGATGACTATGTACACTTCAATATTATTCAATAGTTTCGCGATAGTTACCTTCATAAGATATCCTTGCTCTCTATGGGATGAATTTGTTCTCCCAATATGATACTATTTTATCTCATGTAATCATTACATATTCCTTCATGAAAACTCAAGTACTATCAAATAGTAATTAAGTCATTCATCACAAATACAAATGGCTCGTGGCTACATTTTCTTTTCATCTATCACATAATTTCAATGAGAAGATATCATTTACCCATGTCTTGTGCTATGAATTCTAGTATTGTGAATGATGCTACATACTGCAGAAGTCGTATACATAATGGACCAGCTTTTGGTTCCTTATCTATTCAAACTCAGACTTTTACTTAAATCAAAGTATATAAGTCATGCATACATAGTCCATCATCCACTCCAGATTACAGTATGCTATATACTATGAACATCACAAGTGAATAAATACATAAACGGATTCAGTATTTAGGGCTTGTTTAGTAGTGCTTAAAAAATAACTTTTGGCTCTAGAAGCACTTTTGGAAGAAAAACTGTGTTAAACAAACTGTTTTTTGCTGAAATTTTTTGTTTTTCAAAAGCACTTTTGAAAGCACTTCTAAAAAAGAGAAGTATTTTTTTTTTCCTCTCCCAAAAGCACTTTTGGTGGTTAATTACTTTTTCACCGCTCCAATAACCTAATACTTTCCTTTTTTTCTCTTTTTTTTTTGTGCTTAATTAAAAATTTGTTAAAATCATTAATTAAAAATAAAAATATATTTTTAAAATAATAAAAATGTGTTAATATCTAATTACAAATATTTAATGGTTATATTTAAATATTTAAAATATAGTTTATATATTCTAATTAAATTTTATAAATAATTAATATTTATTGCTTAAAAATATTTAAAATTTATATTTCATATTTTAAAATATTAACAAGTTATAATAATTTTTTTATATTCTTACTAAAATATAATAATATTAACTAATTCGAATATTATTTAAATGCATATTTGTTGCTTAATAATAACATGTGTAAAATGGACATTTTATTTCTCAAAAGCACTTTTTGATAGCAATGCTAAACATTCAAATCTTAAACCAAACTTTTCAAAAGTACTTTTCAGAAGCACTTCTCAAAAGCACTTTTCCACAGCACTGTTCAAAATCATTGCTAAACTAGCCCTTATTCTCCTTGGGTCCTGTCTAATGTACTATCATTCTAGTCAATCACATCTATGTCTCTATCTTCTAGGAGTCATCCGTCGTGATGCTCAAGACAAAGCATCTCTCCAATTGGACTTGATAGATATGATAGTAGTCTTTCAATTGGTTTTCTCATTTCTGATTAGACTAAAGACATGTTTAGGTTCATCTGCTAAAATAAGTTGTCTTTTCGTATTACGATCCAACCATGTAATATCGCTTAGGATTATTTAAACATTAGAAAACCAGTGAGCTAATATTTGATTCCATTTTGCTTTGCATGAAAAAACCATTGAGGATAATATACAAAACATATTAATGTAATTCATGAAGAATTTTATTAAACCAATCTATTTGAAAAAAACTACAAGTATACAAACAAATATACTACACTTATGGCACCAAATCCAACAGTTCGAGCCCATACTCGAAGCAATTTGTGGTATGAGAATAGTGAAGAAGGTCGTTCAGTTGAAAGCTAAGAATGTCAATAATCTGTCTCACTCAAAGCACATGTACTTTTCGAGAAGATTTTATTGTTATAAATATCACAAATCGGCTAGATTTTCAAAAAAAAATTGTTGTTTAAAAAAACTATTTTCGAATCGGATTTTTTTCCAACACTTTCTAATGAAGATAATGTGCGCTTGCTGTTGGAGGAATCAAGGTATTGGATGAGAAATTACTAGAAGCACAACAACACTTGGAATGCTACCAAGCTTAGTTGTCCGAGGCATTTAACAAGGAAGTGAAGTTGTGATCATTTCAAGTTGAGGATTTAGTTCTTATCATGCAAAGACCCATAAAAACTTCACATCACATGGGCAACAAGTTTGTGTCAAAACGGGATAGGTCATATATCGTTCGCAAGGTTTACACCAATGTCGTGTATAATATCATTGATCAAGATGGTTTCAAAGTTGGGCCAATCAACGAGAAATTTTTGAAGTGCTACTATGCATAAAAGTCTTTGCTCCTTAGCATGAGCCTAAACTGGGCAAAAAAAAAAAGCTTGTTAACCTTAAAATCCTACATTCAACGGTTTAAGCAAAATTTAGGGAAAAAAAAGCTCATTAAGCTAAAAATCCTTCATTTGATGGTTTAAGGAAAAGTTAGTGAGAGAAAATACTCGTTAAGCTGAAAATCCTTCATTGGATGGCTTAAGAAAAAGTTAAAGCCAAAAGAAACTCCATTAAGTTAAAGTCTTTCTTTTGGTGACTTAAGCAAAAATTTAGGGCACAAAAAAAAGGAAAAAAATTTAAACTACATTATGACTTTATCCTTCAAACTTGAGGGTATGTAGGCAGCTTGGTTTTATTGTTAAGTTCAATCAAACAAAAAAATCATTTACTTGAAAAATTATTCTTCATATCATAATTTATAAATGTAAAGTATTTTTTTTACATGTTAAATTTATTTGGATATTTATTTTATAATTGATATGGCACAATCATGGTGATATGTGGATTTGTTTTTCTCCAAACTTGAAATAAAGTACAATTCTGCAAAGTTCTTCCCAAAATCAAAGAGGATTTCTGAAAACATAAAAAGAACGAAAAGCCTTTATCTAAAAGCCTCCAAATCTCATTGATTTTTTTTCTTTGTTTTACAATAAATCAAGGCTTTCAACTTCATCATTCTATTCTAATTGTGAGTCTTGCGGATTTGACTTCCAAAATTGCTCTGCTTCAATATTTTGGTCATATCTTGAACTGTAAAAAACCATTCTGGGCATATACCATTTCACAGGGATTTGAAAGCTCTAACTCCATTTATTTCACAAATTAAACCCAAAAAACATTAAGAAGGTGCCAAAATAGCTTAAACATTCATATCACAAATTCGCCAAAAGGGACATGAGGGTCGCAATGTTCTGACCAATATGGAAGGCAGTCTAATATTAATTTCTCCCAAGTTTTGATGTTGATTTGATCCCATCAACACTTGATCTTCAATCTCCTCGAATCTTTGAAATGTTGAACAAATCTTTAATCCATATTGATGCTTTGAAGTGTTAAGGGAATCTTTCCACCATCTTGAAGCTTTGAAGTGTTGAGCAAATTACCCCCATCATCTTGATGCTACTATGGATCAACTGAACTTCCCACCATCTCGGTGTAATACCCCCTACCCGTACTCATTACCGGAATAGGGTACGAGGTATTACTGGAGTTTACGATTTTTTTTAATAATATTTTTTTACTGAATATATCCCCTTTTATAGATATCTAACATTCCCTACAAATTTTAAACCGAGACCAATCCACATCAACCAAACCAATTCAACATATTTTCAAGATAAATTCATGCATATTTATAAGATAACGTCATCACATACCCAAAACTAGGTTTGTTAACCATACCAATGGCTAACTTTACATTCATTTCACAGAATCATTTACTTTATTAGCTTATACATGCCATTGATTTCCAAAATAAAGTTTCTTTATATACCGAAATCCTGAGGTTGATAGTGTGATGTGTCTCCGACCAAATCTGACCTCCGAGCTCTTAACACTACAAAATAGGGGAAAATGAAACAGGGTAAGCACTTTGTGCTTAGTAAGCCCATGTAATAACAATTATACTTACCTAATATTTTTAATACAATGTAATAAACATTCATATATCCATTCAATGCATTATTACCCTAACATGCACAACTCAACATTCAAGTTAATCCAATAATTTTCATGTGTCAATAATATATACCATGATTGATGAACTCATCAATACCATGATTACCATTCCCTTATTATTTTTCCATATCTTGGAATTTTCGATAGATTTTCAGAGGTACACTTTTAGTGTATATTTTCGGGTCCGTCAAAATATTCATGTGCGCACATTTCCATTTCAAAGAGCACACTCCCGCGAACCTCATCCTTACAGCAGGATTACCAGTCTAGGCTAAATCCCCTGTAATATAAACTCATAGAGTATTGTCGGGATTACCAGTCCAGGCTAAATCCCCTACAACGACAATTACTCTAATGAGCTTGGATCTGAATTACCAGTCCAGGCTAAATTCAGACCCTAATTTGGATTACCCGTCCGGGCTAAATCCATTTTCCACATATTCTTCGGGAGGGCTATATCAGGATAGGATCACCCGTCCGGGCTAGATCCTTTTTATCGTCAATTCCTTTTCAGAGATCCATTGAAATTTCCTTTCATTCAACTTGGATTTCTTCCCTTTTTTATCAAATATATCAATGTTTATTAAATTTCCATATAATGAACATTCAAATCATGTTCATATCAAAAACATGCATTCCAAGCATTTAAGAATATAATTCAAGTTACATGAACTTACCTTGATACTTGTTCGTGTACAAAAATCTACTAATCCAGAACTTTTTCCTTTCCTCGATCTAGCTTTGTATTTAAATCTTCTAGATCTAAATAAATAAATTTAATTATCAATTTAATACATTTCATGTTCATATGCAACAATTTCTATAATTTCATTATTATTATTTATAGTTTATTCAAAGCTGTCTATTTGAGTCATAGTCACTAAATTATTTATAAATCGAGCTACAGAACTCCAAATTAAGATCCATTAATTTTTTCTGAAACTATACTCATATATCTTCTTACCATAAAATTTTCAGAATTTTTGGTTTATCCAATAAGTACATTTTATTATTTAAAGTAACCCCTGTTCTGCTGTCTGACAGTTCTGACCTTTCTCCACTAAAAATTAATTATCTCTTCATACAGAATTTTTTGATGTTCTCGTTTATTTTTCTTGAAAATAGACTCATTCAGGATTCTAAATATATAAATTTAAGCCCATATATATTTTTATTATTTTTTTATAATTTTTCAAATTCAGAACAGGGGAACCCAAATCCATTCTGACATTGTCTCACAAAATTAATTATATCTCATGATTTAAAAATCCATTGCTTACACTGTTTCTTCTATGAGAAACTAGACTCAATAAGCTTTAATTTTATATTTTTTCATCTTCTAATTCGATTTCTACAATTTATAGTGATTTTTAAAATTTAGTCTACTGCTGCTATCCAAAACTGTTTTAGTACAAGCTATTTATTACCATTTTCCCTAAACTTTTAATTAATAATAATTTCGTCCCTACTCAATTAGCCTCTCAATTGAGCTGATTTTTCTCAATTAACACTTTATTCTATCACTTTAAACTACTTTATAACCTTTAGGAATCAGAATTTCAGCAATAAACTTTAATTCCAAACATTTTCACAATTAGGTCTTAAAAATCAATTTCTATTGAAATTACCTAGTAAAATCATCTCATAAACAAATTAAAGCTTCAATTTCATTATATTTCTTCATAAACTTACAGAACTCAACCATGGTGACTTTCAATTTCATCCATGAAATCAAAAACTAATGAATTTAATAGTAGGACCTAGTTGTAAAAGTCTTAGAAACACAAAAATTACAAGAAATAGGCAAGGATTAACTCACTTGGTGCAAAAATTATGAAACACCAGCTTAGAAAACCCTCCTATGGCGTTTTTAGCTGCTGGAATTGAAGACAAATGAAGAGAAATCTAGATATTTCCTATTTAGTCCTAGCTTTATTTAGTTAATTTTGCAATATTCTAATTTTGCCCTTAATTTAGCAATTTTCATTCTGATTTCATGCCCTTGCCGTCCAGCCCAAATAAATTTTGGGTCTAATTTCCTTTTAAATCCTCTCTCATTAGACACTTAAGCTATTTAATCATCCCATCCACTTTTACACCTTTTACAATTTAGTCCTTTTCATTTAATTAACTACCCAAACATTAAAATTTCCTGACTAAATTTTAATACCACATTACTAGCATTTCATAAATATTTATAAAATTATTTTTGATTTGGTTTTATGAGATCGAGGTCTTGATACTTTGTTTTTACCCAATTTCTTCAATAATTTCTTTTTCTAACTAACCACTAAATCGGTAAAAAATTTTATCGATATTTTCATACGATTTTCCTATTATATAAATATTCATGCAAAAATATTAAATAAATTTCTCTTTAAATCGAATTTATGGTTACGAAACCACTATTCCGATAACCTTGAATTTAGGCCATTACACTCGGTCCTACAAAGAGTTGAGCAAATTTCTTCACCTTTTAGAGGCGTTAAATTTGAAATAAACCTTCATTGGTTGCCACAAGTGACAAAGGAGCTATCTTTTGTCGCCTAGGTGCCTCAAAATTTAGATGGATCATTTTTTATGTCCATGGGCCACCTTTCACCTTCTTATTTCTTTTACGTCTGAGGTGGATCTTTGTTTGAACATGTTTTACCTTTCATCATGTTGAAGTTTCAAATTTTGAAACTACTCTCTATGAGTGCCACAAGTTCTATCTCTAACCATGTTAATGTTGCAAAGTTCAAAATGGACCCTCCTCTCACCATATTGAAGTAACAAAGTTCAGAATTGGTTTTCTCTCCATGTTGATGTTACAAAGGTTCTTCCCACCATGTTGATGTTACAAAGCTCAAAATGGGCCCTCTCGTCATGTTGAAGTTGCAAAAGTTTTTCTGTAACACCCCTAACCCCTAACTGTCGCTAGAACAAGGTCACGAAGCATTACCAGAGTTTACAAATTAATTACAAAAAATTTCATACCATTTACTATTCATATCTGAAATCAATCATATTGTCCCTTAATTGGATCCTCAATGCCCAAAATACATGTTAGAATTAAATCAGGACTAAACTGGAAACTTAGAAAAAAAATTCAAAATTTTAAAATTTTTCTTAGGTGTAGGGGACACACTCTTGTGTGGTCAGGTCGTCTGGTTCACATGGACAAGTGACACGCCTGTGTCTTAGGCCGTGTGGGCATTCAATGTAAGGCACATAGTCGTGTCCTAGCCCATGTTCAAATTAAGGTAGCTACTGACTTGGGTCACACGGCCAGCCACACGCCCGTGTGCTAGATCTTGTGAAAATTTAATTTTTGAAAATTAGGTGCAGGATTCACACGGCCAAGACACACACCTATGTGTTGGGCCGTGTATTTCAAACGGCTGAAACGCATGCCCATGTCTCTGCCTGTGTGACCAATTTTGAGCATTATGTTTTTTAATTTTTAAGATGCAAGGGACACACAGCCAAATCACATGCCAATGTGCATGGCCGTGTGTCACACACGGTTGAAACACACACCCGTGTTTCTACCCATATGGACAAAATAAGGTCATTTCTAAGCCTTATTTCTCACTCAAATTTTGCCTTGTACCTATATTAATACTTGCATACATATACCAACCATTCAAGACATTAAAACCAAGCCAACATTAACATTATACATGATATATTATCACATGTATTCAAACTTACCTTTTTGTAAAACATATATGTTTACCATAATTCAATCTAACCATATTAAGCACGCATATATTAACCATATTATAACCTCATATATATATGTTCACTAAACATATCATCACTAGCCATTCTAATGGCTATATTACAATCAACCATTTAAAAGCCAACACTAGCTAAGTTAGCCTATACATGCCATTATACCAAAATAAGTTTGCTATTTATACCAAAACAAGCTGAAGGATAATGTGATAGTGCTCCGACCGATTCCAACCTTTACGAGCTTCCGAGCACTATAAAATAGAGGAAAATAAAACAAAGTAAGCATTTAATGCTTAGTAAGTTCGCATAATAGGAATTTAACTTACCGTTTATATTCAATTCAAGTAATCATATAAATAACATGCATTCCAAAAATTTGACCAATTGCCTAATCACATGCACTTAATCAAGCAAGTTAGTCATGAATTTCTAAATATTTTTCAAGTAATAAAGATGAGCTCATCATGTAATAACTTTCATACACATATACTTTTCTTATCATATTTCTGTATAACATATACATTTCTATGATAAATCATCTCAAGTTCAAATTAGCCATGATAGAACTTTGCTCGTTGAATATATTTGAAATATCGATGGATACACATGTAATACACTTGAAGTGTACAACACTGTAAACCGTCAACTCATATTCAAGGGTACCCAAATAGGGCACATAATCAATAAGCAGTCTCTCGAGCCACATAATAGGACACTCATGTGAGTCATGTAACAGGAAGCTTATCCGAGCTATAACAAGAAACTCTTAAGAGTTTAAAACAAGAAGCTTATTGAGCTTAACAGGTAACTCCAAAGAGCTATTATCAGGGAGCTCAGGATAGCCATATAATAGGATGTTCAAGCGAGCCATATCAGGAAGCTCAAGAAGAGCCTATATCAAGACGCTCATAAAGAGCTAAGTATGTGTCCGCAATATATGCAGGATCACAATCAATCATATAACAGGACGCTCACAAAGAGCTGCGGTAGTCCGCAACACATGCAGGTTCACTACCAATCAGGATGCTCACAATAACCATATAACAAGAAGCTCGAAAGGGCTTATAATAGGGTGCTCTTTCAAGTTATGGTGTGTCTGCAACATATGCAAGACCACAACCAATTGGGAAATCCTGCATCCATTGAATTTTATCTATTCAAACGGGACTTATACTTATCGAGCAATATCAGGCATGTAATTAATTTTATACATTAAACATTTATACAATTCATACATATTCAACATTCAATTCCAAACATATTAAAATACATAATTTAGTTATACGAACTTACCTCGATAAGTGTTCGTATACAAGGATCTACTAATCCGACACTTTTTGTTTTCCTTGATCCAACTCAGTACTAGGTTTTTTCGGATCTATATAAATGAATTTAACATCAATTTATCCATTTCATACTCAATAATTCAATTCACACCTTAGAAAAAATTACCATTTTGCCCTTATATTTTCCATAAATGACGATTTCGTCCCTAGGCTCGGAAAATGAAATTTGTGCAATTTAATCCTTATTCCAAGCCTAACCAATTTTTTTACATATAACATTTACAGCACATATATTTCATAAAAATCATAAATTTTCCATGAATTTATATCTTTACAATTTAGCCCCTAAATCACAATTTCATGAAAATTCACTTTACAAAAGTTATTTATCTATCAACAACCTTTCAATTTCTACCATAAATTTCAAATTTTTAGCATATTCATCCATATAAAATTTTTAATACTTTGATAACTTTACAAATTGATCCTCAAAATAGTTAGATTAGATTATTCCGATCTTAGAAATATAAAAATTACTAAAAATGGGACATGATTACTTACCTAATTAGGCTTGCTTGATATTATTTTTCTTTCCTAGGGTTTCCATAGAAAATTTGGGGAAGATGACAATATAAAATGATGATATTAGATATTTATTTTATTTATCATCTTTTATTTATTTCAATTTCCAATTTTGTCATTTTCATTTTCTAATTTTCCATTTATGAATCATCAAAAATATCTACTAACTTCTCTTAATGGTCTAATTACCATATAAGGACCTCAAGTTTTGAATTCCATAGCTATTTGATACTTATATCTACTAAAACTCTACTTTTTGCATTTTATGCAATTTGGTCCTTTCCATAATTAAACATGAAATCGGTAAAATTTTCTTATCGAAATTTTCATACATCTTCCATAACATAATGCAGATTATGCAATAATATTAAAATAAATTTTCTTTCTAACTCGGATTTGTGATCCCTAAACCACTGTTTCGATTTTACTAAAAACGGGCTGTTACATTTTCACACCATGTTGATGTTGGAAAAAGTTTGGAATAGGTCCTCCCCTCGCCATATTAAGGTCTCTCACCCTGTTGAAGTTGCAAAAGTTATTCCCACCATGTTGATGTTACAAATTTCAGAATGGGTCCTCCTTTTGCCATATTGAAATTGCAAAAATTTTGCTCGTTATTCAGGATGGATCCACCTTGGTCATCACAAATGTCGTCTGCCTCACAATATTGGTGGTAAAAAAATTGAAACTGATCTTTGTCTTGCCACGTTGATGTTAAAAATATCGAAATCGATCTTCATCTTTCCATGTTGGTGTTAAAAAATTGGATTTGATTTTCTCCTTGCCATGTTGATGTTGAAATTTTTTTTAACATATCTCTACTTTGCCACAACGATGTTGAAAAATTGGAATTGATCTCAACTCGCACATCATATACCTCTGTCATCACCAAAGTTTCGATGGAATTATATATCACATCTTCTGTCCACTCCTAACATTTGATAATGTCTCCAAAAATCATGAAGTCATATATAGATAAAACTCTAAGGAAAATCAATGACGATGGAAGTGGATTTTCTTTTTCATTTGCCATGTGGATAAGAAAAGGTTGAATTTGGTGGGATTTTGTTTTCAATTTTGCAGATCCAACATATACCTTGGAGTGCACACTTTGAAATTTATTTGTTTATTTATTTATTTTTATTTTATAAATGAAAAAATGTTGAATCAAAATTAAATATATTATTTAATCATGTAAGGGTAAATCTTCTCAAAGTGATACATAATTGTCTTAGGGTCGATATAATTTAAATTTCAAGATTAGTTAACTTGCTACGCTCTAAAGTTTTTGCTTGTGTTCAAGTCTTGAGGGAATATTTGTTGACAAAGAAATTTTATGGACCAATTACAAAGTGATACGTGTCAAGCTGAAATTATTATGGATCATGCTAAATTTACCATGGGTGAAAATGATGATATCATATCTATGCCATAATTATTTTTCACTAGATAATTTAAATTAATTAAAAGATAAATATTAAAATCTTGTATTACCGCTAATTAAAAATAAAATAATTAAATGATTATTTTATCTCTAACTAATTAAATTAATGAGAGATAAATAATAAATAAAAGAGTTTAAATTCTTGTAGAACAATTAAATGAAGCAGTTAAATTCTACAATAACTCTCTTTTATTCAAGTAATTGGCACTATAAAAAGGGGTTATCCCAAGACATTCTACACATTAACAAGTTCAAGAAGCCTAGAAGACCTTCACAGAAATCTTTAAAGAAGCCAAAGAACTTGAAGAAATTATAAAAAGCACATCATCAATTCTGAAGACAAGTCGTATTTTGATCTAGTTCAACCGTGGAGAGTGAGACAAAACCCGTTTCTAAAGAAAGCAACATTTCGAGCCAAATCAGCTAAAGAAATGAGGTTTGAACCCATTACAAGAGCAAGTCAACATGACACTTGAAGCAATCTACATCCATCTAAGATCAAGTCAGACAACCCTTGGATCAAAGCCAAATAGGAGAAAAGAATCAAAGAAGAATTTCTTTGTATTCAAGAAATTTCCAGAGAATGTAACTTTTCATTCCAAATTATCAATAAATTTGACTCCAAAATTTCAAGTTAATGTTTTACTCAAAATTTGTGCGTACACATACACACCAAAGTATCACACTTGTTCTAAGAAGTGTCTTGTTCTGTACCACACCTTACTCATCCCGACATACTAAACGAGTGGGAAATGTTATCAAAGTACATTAACACATAAATTAAAATGTTTTTTTTACTAAAACATCATTTAGGGTTATAATAATTTTTTTTTAATCTTAACATTCAAGAAGCTTGAATACCCTTTTTAAAATAATTTTGAAACACTTCATAGAAGTTTGGACATGTCCACAACATAAAATAAAGGTTCAATGTTTTATGGCTTAAAACAAACTCGTTTAGATTGAAGAAAGTGTTGATTTTACCTTGATTTAAAACTTTAAACAATTTAATAAAATCATAAAAATATTATCACAACATTCTTAAGGCTTTAAAATCAACTTAAAACTATTTATAAATATTTTTCGGATGATCGGAGGTGCCTGAGGTCATGTATGAGCCTTAAAAGGCTCTAAACGATCAAAACAGTGTAATGTCCCTATCCAGGGGCCTATGTATTGATACCTAGGGTCTAGGTATAGGTACCTAGATCCTTATACTATAGATTTTGGCATTCTACCAAGCTGGAGTGCGATACCTTTGGTAAGGGTACTGGACCCTAGGCCCTTAAAGCTGAAAATC
Source organism: Gossypium longicalyx (assembly GCA_025698465.1). Classification (NCBI taxonomy): domain Eukaryota; kingdom Viridiplantae; phylum Streptophyta; class Magnoliopsida; order Malvales; family Malvaceae; genus Gossypium; species Gossypium longicalyx. The sequence continues at coordinate 58,046,632 of CM047003.1, forward strand.
AGCCCAAAACACTTAAAATCATGCCTAAACATGTCTATATAATTTCCATATGTTCCAAAACATAAAATTCCAATGTATAAATGCATTTTAAGTATAATTCAAGTCATAATCTCATTTAAAGTAAACCATGGAAAATAACTTAATTAAAGATATTTAAAATGCTTGCATTACAACTCAAATTCTAAAATTTTATTATCCAAACTAAGTCATTATGTACATGCCAATAATCTGATAAAATGATATTTAAACACTTAAATTACAACCATATAGACTCGACAGGTGATGCAATACTCCCAAGCCAACACAATTTCTTCTCGACAAGTCCACAGCTACATGTTTAACCAACTAACGTGTTCGATGAGCTCAGTAAGTAACTATGGATAATCCTACTTTACCATTTCTTATAAATTATGTTTAATCTTATACCAATTACGAAGTTACACTAATATAGGTTGTTGTTGGCTCGATAAATCAAACCAAAATTACCAAGAGAGGGGTGAATTGGCTTTTTAAAAAATGTAAAAGCTAGAAAGAAAATTTAAAGATGAACACAAAGATTTAGAGTGGTTCGGCCCCAATTGTCTTCTCTACTACCTTAGCTTTCCACAACTAAGAATTTTCCAAAATTCACTAATTTGATAACTTTTGAGGATAAGATTTAACCTTACAATTTCCCTAAGATTTCTACCCCAAATCTTAAGACACAAACCTTCTCAAGGAAATACAAATAAGCAAACAAAGAAATAATCCTAACAAGATCAAAGTGTTTGCAAATTAAACTTAAATACAATGAAATACACTTGAGAAAAAGAATAGAAGTAAAGCTCACAAGTGTGTGTAAGAAGAATATGGAAATAGTAAGCTCAAAGGTTGTTTGATTGATAATTTTAACTTGAAAATGATTTCTTGTTGTTGTGGGAACTTTAGAAATTGGTATTTATACCCCCTAATTGATTTCCAACCATAAGGTTGTTAGTATAAAAAATAGTCATTGGGGATGTAAAAACCAAAGCATTTAATTCACTTGCAACACCGAGTATTGATACCATATAAAAGGGTATCGGTATTTTTTACAATAAATGCTAAATTCAGTGACCATTGGAGATTTGTTATCGATACCAAAATATTTTTTTTCAATACTTATAAAAAGGTATTGATCCCGTATCGATACTCTGTAAATTTTGTGAGAAACAGAATGCTATTTCGGTATCATTTTTAAGACGGGATATCGATATTTCAGAAAATATCAATACTTTACCAAAAGTTGTCAATACTTAATTGGTTTTGTGAAAAACAGAATGTCATTTTGGTATCACTTTTAAGAAAGGTATCGATAATTCATAAAATATTGATATTGGGCTGTCGAAACTATTTTTTCTTATTTTGGAAAACGGGATCAATTTTAAAAACGAAATATGGAGTCACCACCAATCTTTTTTTTATTTAGGTGTGATCGAATCACCTTATAAAATATTTTGTTTTATTGAAACCTCGATTTTGATCTACGAAATTCGAGAAAACGAGTTCGGGAGCCGGTTACGTATGAGGAAGGATTAGCACCCTCGTAGCACCCAAAATTGGTACCTAATTGATTAATTAATGTCCTAATGTTCAAAATTTGAAAAGATTTTAAAATATAATCTCTTTAGAAATTTGGATAACTAGAAGTGGATATCGAGATTCCCTTGTTCTAAAGAAATAAAATATCATATCCAGCACATTAGGATACGATATTTCATATCTTTGATACCAAGATCATCTAATGATTTCCAAAATATGCAATTAAAAGGATATTTGGTTATTTGGTCAAAAGAAAAATCGAAACCCAGCACGTTAGGGCACGATTTCTCGAATTTCCAAACACAAAATATTGTCTTATTTTGAAAAGCTTTCAAATAAGTGATTATAATACCGACTCAAAATACATTTTA